>OW285242.1:93830457-95030457 GCA_935421215.2 Melolontha melolontha | reverse complement strand
GAGAACTCCATAATGGTGCTTCTGGGGGACATTTTGGAGTCCATAAAACACTGGAGAAGGTGCGCCAGAGATTTTACTGGGTGAATTGTTCACGAGATGTGAAAGAATGGTGCCGAAAGTGTGCTAATTGCGCCGGAAGCAATGGTCCCCAGAGGCGTCGACGTGCACCCATGCGCCAATACAATGTAGGAAGCCCATTTGAAAGGATCGCCATAGACGCCGCCGGTCCTTTTCCAGAAAGCAGCAAAGGAAATAAATACATAATAGTGGTCATGGATTACTTTACCAAATGGGTTGAAGCATATGCTCTACCAAATCAAGAAGCTGGAACTGTAGCAGACGTGATTGTGAAGGAGTTCGTCAGCCGTTTTGGTGTACCCTTGGAACTTCATTCCGATCAAGGGCGAAATTTTGAGTCCAGTCTATTCGAAAAGATGTGTGGACTTTTGGGCATACGGAAGACGAGAACAACTCCCTTGCATCCACAATCAGATGGGATGGTAGAGCGAATGAACAAGACCATGATCAGACACTTATCCAAAGTGGTCTCCGAAAACCAGAGAGATTGGGACGAACATTTACCATTATTTCTAATGGCGTATCGAGCCTCCGTTCAAGAGACAACAGGCCAATCACCAGCCAACGTGCTATTCGGGAGGGAACTCCGATTGCCCTGTGATTTAAAGTTTGGGAGCAAGCCTGGTGATGATCTTGCCGGAGAAGATTATGTCAGCACGCTCAGACGACGACTAGATAATATCCATGAACAAGTCAGACATAATATCCAAGATGCTAGTGACAGAATGAAAGAGAGCTATGACATCAACGCCGAGAAGAGTGGTTACCATGAAGGCGATCGGGTTTGGTTGTATAATCCACAACGTCGACGGGGCCTATCTCCAAAACTTCAAAAGAATTGGGAGGGGCCATACGAGGTGTTGAAGCGGATCAACGATGTAATATACCGCATCAAGCGAACACCTCACACTAAGCCAAGAGTCGTATCCTCATCCCTCTCTTCTAATTCTCGTTTTAACTCGGACACTTTTAATTCCGTCAGTTTAATTCTATTAGCCATCACGATATTTAATATAACGTTAATATAACCTTAATAATAACGTCTTTCCGCACTGTATATTTATTTAATCGAATACTTAATTAACACTTAATTGTCTACTTAGTTTATTATTTATTAATTAGTCCACACCTGAATACCACTGTAATGTTTGTCTTTCGGGTTCTTAAATAAAACTAACAATAACTTTAGACACACACACTATATTAATATTTAAAACGTATAACAATATAAAACTAACTATTAACAACAATAAGTACATTTATGTATTCTATATTTATGTAACTATATTTATGTGTACTTCGCGAGACTGTAGGATTCAATGAATGTCCATCCCTTCTTCGACGCGGCTTATATATCGGTGAATACTTTTCTAGAGCCTTCACGTAGGCCTCGCGAAAACATCCAGAGGGATGACGCATCTCGCGTCAGCGGAAGAGTCATTACAATATAATACGTGTATTGGATTCTCTTGCGGCCAATTTCTTAGGCGGATTTATAGTTAAATTATTAACGAAATAATTTACAAATATACATTTTAATAAATACAGAAACAATAAAATGTTTAAAACAATAATTTACATGCACTACGTGAATCACATTTACTTTATTTTTATTTCAACTATATGCAATTTGTTGTTTACTAGACGTTCTGTGCCCTTTTTGATCGACAGAAACGCATGCGTGGTGTTTCAACAAAAGCCATTGTTTGTAAAACTTACATGCGTAATCAAACAAATTCGGATAGAATACCGTCAGATTTGTATATTACCTTGATGATTTATACATTACTAGGATTCATATTAATCAACGGAAATATAAGTTATCCTGATATCTTGATGTTTTCTTACTGGGCTCTTCGCGAATTTGCCTTTAATTTATATCATATAAAGTACAATAATTTAGCAACTCAATTTTATTCTCGATTTAACCTAATTAAACTTAGTACATTTGCTATACTTGTGTTTGAAATTTTACGTTAAATTTTTGGTCATCTTAAATAATACAAAGGTATTTTTAATAATACAAGTATTATTAAAAATCTGGTGGTAAGAACACAAATACAGGTTCACTATTAATATTTTTTGTGAACGTGGCCGAACATATCCCTCCCCAGAGACGTAGATACGTATTTCGACTTCCTTTTGTGAATGTGTCTGAAGATATCCTTTCTCCAGCAAGGGCATACCGATGAGCCTGTAGAAAGGGGAAATGCGTATCTACGTCTCTGGGGAGGGATATGTTCGGACACGTTCACAAAAATATTAATAGTGAACCTGTATTTGTGTTTTTCACACCATGTATATTAATTATTCTGATTCATCTTAAATACACATTAGATTATTTCGACATTTTGTAAATTTTAAATTAGAACTTCGACTTCAGCGGGAATATGAGTAATGGTGTACCATACGTATTATGCAAGTTCCTTTTAGGAGGAATACCCTTGTCTCTTTACTTTCTGGTGCTCGTTCTTTTCGCGGCTGGTGGTGAAAATAAATTTGATCGCTTCATTTTCAAGAAATCATGCTGGATGCATTAATTTCACTGATAATTCAGGGATGATGCTTTTAGGATATAATCTGATTAGGTAACCATTTAGCGGCAATTTACTGATGATTATTTTATACATACATTAGATCGGGTTTTCTTTCGTTGTCATACGAATAACTGTGATGTAGAACGGGAAGCGGGTATTTAACACATAAAAAAATATAAGGGCAACTAACACATGACAGAAAATGGTTACTTTTACCTTAGGACTTTCCGGAACGGACGCCTCGGCGTAGCTTGCGGCCTTGGATTCGGACGGGTGTCGCAGGAGGTACCTAAGTTGTGGGGAAGCTTTTTATCGGGAAAATTACCGAGCAAAAGCTTTATCCCTTGGGAAAGAAAATCCTTGTCTTAGTTGGCGGGACACAATACTAACATAAATTTTCTTTTCATTACATGATTTTATCGATTGTTTTATTTTTTAAAACTTTCTTAAATTTACTGATTTCCTCAATTAAAGGAAGTTCATCTTCTTTAGAAAAATTCGAGTATTCGATTCTTTTGCTAGGCGTAGAATTATTCATTATAGTTAATGCTAAAATAGAAAGAAATTCAACAGCGAAATAATTTGATTTCATCTATTTTTCTCGCTAAAAATACTACTGTAGTATATATCTGTAATATTAATAATTAATAAAATAATATTTAGACACATTTGGCGAAAAGCACTAAACCTATAGCAATACCAGCAAAACGTTATAAGACGCTACAAAATATTAACTTATATTCTGGACCTGACGCGCGTATTTCAATCAATTTAAGTTTTCAGAATAACCAACGTTACTAATTTAAGGTAAAAGTCCTTTTAGTTAAAAAGATGTGGCAATAGGATTATGAGACGGTCATCTTTTAATATAGCATTTAAAAGAGTTTTTAGGCAAAACTAACTTTTACATAAAATCCCTTTTAATGAAATATTATGAAACCGGCCGTAAATGTAGTATATCCAAGATATCTTTTTTTTTTAAATCAGAGCTCTCAAAATATTTACAATTTTAGGATGTCCTTCATCGGGTATATTTTCTTGACAGGCATTCGTGGGTTCAGGAAAACATTCTTGGTCTTCTGAAATCCTTGAATATAAGATTCCTTAAATCATGGGTAAACTGGAAAAAAGAAAATAGGAATTATTGAAAGTTTAAAATCTTATATTTTACTATATCGTAAGTGAATATATTGTTGATTTAATTATTATCAGTACAGTTGTTTAAATTCTTTAATTGTATACTAATTTTTGAGGACCATACAAAATATGTATCCCACCGTTTTTCTCTCAAAACAAGGATTTATCTATCTTTTGTTCCTTCTTTTACAAAGCCACTATATTATTATTAATATTATCAAATAAGTACTATGTAATAAATTGTGTTTCGTTTTTAATTAAGTATGAATAAGTACCTATTCCGAATCAAAATATTGATATCTTCATTCTAACGTCTAATTTGCCTACACATGAAATTATAGTTTAGATACAATAGATCTAGTTATAAATCTTTAGTCTCTCTACTCAAATTCTTCGTTCTAATATTTCAATATCAAAATATGCATTCGGAATTTAATTACTTATTAATTTTGAAATGATTTACAAATATTATCGAAGGTGAAATAATTATTTAGCAACGTCCAATATTTATATAGTGGTATTTCAAAAGTTATTTGCATAATTTTTAAGTTAAATTAATATTTCTTTACAATGATTATAAACGAAAACCGTAGTCCACGTCGAGGGAAAAATAAAGCAATGTATGTATAAGCTGTTGAAAGTGTTATCTATAATCTTTAATAAAGTAATAGAAGTACAAAGTTATCATGAAATTAAACAGATATCCGTTTGTTTATTCGAAAGTCGCCAACAATTATGTGTATTATAGCGCATACAGCTTTGTGAAAATAACCAAGAAAATCGATATAAATCAGAGAATTACGATAATTATACCATTAATTTGGTATAATAAATATTTATAGGCCTCTGTTTATGGGTTTAAATTTACTAGAATTGTAGCAATGGAATAGAAAACAGGAGATAGCATTGATACAACAATATCAATATTTGATCGCTCATTTATCATAACAATAGTAACAAGTGCCTTTCAACACTATTTTTATCTAACAATATTTTTAATTAACTTTCTGTATTAGAAGCAATCTTAGTTATCCAGACTTAGTAAAGTAGAAATTATAATCTATAGAAACCATTAAGCATATATATATATATATATATATATATATATATATATATATATATATATATACGATATATACTTACTACAGTTACCTAACTGATAATTACAATTTTGTTTTGTTTTAAATATATTTGCGGATTAATTTATGCAAATATTGGTAATTTAATAACTATAAGTATCTCATTCAAACCAGTTTAATTAATATAAAAATATTACTACGGCTAAAATTGACAATGGTTAAATGTGTGCCTCACTTCCACGTACTTCCAATTTCGAAACAAGTTCAATGAACAAGTGTCAGGAGCCGCGATGGGTTCCCCCTTATCCCCGGTTGTCGCTAACATTTTTACGAAAGCGTTCGAACAACAGCTCTTAAGCTCCTTTCATTTAAAACCTAAATGTTGGTTTAGATATGTAGACGATACGTTCGTCATCTGGCCGCATGGGCGGCAGTCTTTAGATGAATTCTTACTTTTTCTAAACTCCCAACACCGTGACATTCGCTTTACCATAGGTGGAATCAGACGGAAGTCTCCGGTTTTTAGACGTCTTAGGGACCCGCAATATCAATGGCAAACTGGGCCACACGGTTTACAGGAAACCGACTCATACGGACCGATTACTGAACGGGTTTTCCCATCATCACCCGGCACACAAACAAGCGGTCATCAATGCTCTTGTACATCATGCGTTTTCTATCTCAAAACCTAGGGCACTACCCTCCGAACTTAAGCATGTTTCTAACACCCTACTCCAGAATAATTATAACGCCCACGACATACACCGTACTATAGTAAGACATCGGAACCCCAAACCTCGAAGTGAACCCGATCCTAACATCAGCACCGCCTTCTTACCGTATATTCAAGGTATCACCGATCATATAAGAAAGGTTCTACATAGAAATAAAATCAAAACTGTCTTCAGACCCCATTCGGACCTCTTACCCTCATTACCCTCGGTTAAAGACAAAATATCTCCGCTCCAAGCACAAGGAGTGTATCGCATTCCGTGTTCGTGTGGCAGTGTGTACATTGGCGAAACTAAGCGGCCAGTCGGCGTGCGTGTGTCCGAACATGAATGTTGTACTAGACTGTTACATATAGCCGGTTCAGCGCTGGCAGAACACAAACTCAACTCCGATCATCAAATTCTATTCAAAGATGTCAAGCTTCTGTCCCGTGAATCGCATTATTTCCCTAGGAAAATCCGTGAATCTATTGAAATTTACAAACATCCCCGTAATCTCAATAGAGATGATGGCTATACGTTACATCCGACGTAGCAAACTCTACTGAACTCTACTAAGAATCACCACGCCCATACGACGCATGCCATTGGCTCATTGTCCCCAGCCAATAGCAGGTCAC
Organism: Melolontha melolontha; assembly: GCA_935421215.2. Lineage (NCBI taxonomy): Eukaryota > Metazoa > Arthropoda > Insecta > Coleoptera > Scarabaeidae > Melolontha > Melolontha melolontha. The sequence continues at coordinate 95,024,275 of OW285242.1, read as the reverse complement.
CATATGACCCGGTCCCCCCTATATAAGTTGTACCGGTCTCTGTCATAGCATTCTTAAGCTACTGCGAAACGACGAACATCTACGTACAGCCCTGAAGATGTCCCTTGAAGCAGTGGACGAAATGTTGGCAATTACGCCTAACTCAACGCGGTTCCAACCCGGAAACCGAGATCTACATCTAGAGAACGACCGCGGAAACCTACACCTACATTTATTTATTCTTCTTCCAAATTTTCAAGAATAAATACACTTATTCCAACGCATTTTTCAATCTCCATACCAGTTCTGAATGACGACTTCCTGTGTATCTTCCAGAGCGCGTTTCGATTTCGTTTTATCTCATTAGTCGATGAAAATGGCGCCCAACAGTTTTTTGACTTGGGAATACAAAACAGTTTTATCTACAATATCCCAAATGTCAACCCACAATTTTTAAGAACGAGGTCCTTTGTTTCTTTAAAGTTAAAACGATCTTAACAGATAATAACTATCCACCACAACTTATAGACCAAACAATTAAAAAAAGAATCCACCAAATATACAACACTACAGACACCAACAATAATTTAAACAATGAAACAACATATATCACGCATATTCACGATCTTAACTTATATATATATATATATATATATATATATATATATACATATATATATTATATATATATATATATAGTATTTTCGTGACCTTGGTATGATAAGGTAAACTTAATTAATCGGCGATTAAAGGTCTGGTTATTACTTCAAAGTGTATATATTTAAAATAATCCTACATGTTTCGGCAATGATGCCTTTGTCAAGGATATAAAAAATATAAATGACAGAATATAATCGTTATTTATATTCTGTCATTTATATTTTTTATATCCTTGACAAAGGCATCATTGCCGAAACATGTAGGATTATTTTAAATATATACACTTTGAAGTAATAACCAGACCTTTAATCGCCGACTAATTAAGTTTACCTTATATATATATATATATATATATATAAATTGAAAAGAAATTATCGACCGTGATATATTAACAAAAATTAATTAAAATTCGGGTAAGCGGTCAATTAAAAAACTTCTTTATTAAATTACCCTATATTTCGCAACACTTTGTCGCTTCTTCTGGGGTAAAAAATGTAGAGTTAAAAAATAATAAAATTGACGTACAAAATATAAAAATGATTAGATATATCTAATCTAATCTAATAAAAATGATTAGATATATCTAATCATTTTTATATTTTCTACGTCAATTTTATTATTGTTTAACTCTACATTTTTTACCCCAGTAGAAGCGACCAAGTGTCGCAAAATATAGGGTAATTTAATAAAGGAGTTTTTTAATTGACCGCTTACCCGAATTTTAATTAATTTTTGATAATATATCACGGTCAATAATTTCTTTTCAATTATATACATATATATATATAAATATATAAAAAATTTCCGTATATAGAATTTATACATTTCATTGGCTTTATTGCGACTCTGGCGAAATATATTTCACAACTCAGTCTGTTTGCATAGAAAGAGGTACAAACAGGCAACTTTTTATCAATACCATCGCGCTATAACATTCATATATCATGTTAAATATAGGTTAATTTAATAAAGGAGTTTTTTAATTGACCGCTTACCCGAATTTTAATTAATTTTTGATTATATATATATATATATATATATATATATATCTATATATATATATTGATATTAATCTAATATGTGTGTTATCAGCACTAAATTAAATACAAGAGACCAAGTGAACCACGTTGGGCAGTCAGTATGATATAAAACCCTACCTTCAAAAATTCTAAAATAGATAAATTACAAATGATTCTTACAATAGAAATATGCCATGGTATAGCTATATACTTAATGAAGCAAAAAGAACTACTTAGTCTCTCGGGTTATGTCGGTTCCAGAAATACTCAGAATAATTACACTTTTGCAGAAAATAAAATATTAATATATTTAATAAAAACAAAATAGATATATTGAACTGGTATACATGAGACAGGTAATTAATGTGCAAGCAACCCTATAAATGTGATTGCGTATCTGGTTGCATAGAATATATGAGTAATGATATTGGTAAAAGCTCAATGCTTATCAAGACAATTAAAGTTGAATTAATTTCACGTATACAATTAATCAAATGATGTATTTTTACTATAACTATTAACACGTGAAAGCGAGTTATATAACTAATAATGAAGTAATATATTTAACCAAGCTTTTTAACCTCAAACGTGTACCTGTCTTTAATTCGTCTTTGAAAATTAGGCTTCCCGGGAACAATTAGCAGGTATCCCGTCTTGTTCTCGGCAGGTATGAAGGAATAGATGCAGGTAGCAATAGGACTAGTTCAAAAATTGAAATGGCTTCTTCTTGGGTTTTCAGGATATGTAATACAGATAAATATTCCGAATATATATAATAAAAACACCTTCTGGTATAATTATCTTCTTAAAACTTTGGTATTTGCTTTGCTTCAGCGTACGATTGGCTACGAAAATGGGCTTTATTAAGGACTAGGCCCGATTTTAGGAAATAATAATAATTAATCACTTTCCAGGATCAAATATCTTTTAAAAAGCAGGTTATGTACTATATCTGTACTTTCATGGTAGTTTTTTAATTTATTTTTAGGTATTTTACTACTTGTAATGGATGTTAAGTTTGCTAATTTTAAGAAGTGTGTATTATCTAATAACGATGAAAAATTTCTCTTCTAAACAACATTGTTTTCTCTCCATAACAACGATAGGAAGCTCGTAAAACTTAGTTTTTCTTTCACGTTTTTTGAATATGTTAGCTATAAATTATATATTTTTCTTTATTGAATATTTTTTTCTCAATTTTCACTACATTTCCATTCCCTTTGTATTAGTATTTGAATGACAAATATTATATTATATCACATAATTCTCAATATGTAAAGGTCACGTGGTTTTGGGATTATTTACATTTGACATTAACAAGGGTCAATCAAAAATTTTTATATAGGTGTATGCAAAATATTTGAACATTATTTAATTAATCATAATTAGTTTTGAAATTCTTAATATAACGCGATAAATAAATGTAATGAATGCTGAAATGACAACATAGAATAAATTTGTAAAATAGAATACAGTTAAGTTCGGTATTGAAAATAAGAAAACTAATTAAGATTTTACAGTGCAGTTACATAAATTCTCATATAATCTATAGTTGATGTCTTGCTGAATATTGTTATTTATTACCTGTATCCTCTGCATACTTATTGTTTTAGGGTCAACTCTGCCCTACTAATATATATATATATATATATATATATATATATATATATATATATATATATATATATACGATTTAAATAGGAAAAAATATACAATTGAAATTAGCAATCGCCTAAATTTAAAAAAATATTTATATATATATTATTTATAATTCTATAATTTTATAATTCTATGAAAACCACACAATTAATCCCAATCATAAAGGCATAATTTCGTCATTTCGATTTGCCATTATCGATTTGTTAAGCTAATTTACGCCATCGGTTTTTATTGGTACTGTTTTACACTTCACCACGATTTCCACGTGCCTTCCGCTGCTCTTCCGTAAACGAGGCTGTGCCACCGCAAATTGTCGATCAGAAAAGAACAAGACGATAATCGAGAAACGGAAACACGTAGCAGGGTAACGAAAAATTAAACATAAAAAGTTTGTTCTTAATAAAACGTGGTTGATAATTCAACGAGATTGTCTAACAGGCGAGTGTACCGGTCATACAACTAGTGTACGGATACTAACATTAGTTGTTCATAAATAAATCTGTATAAATTACTGTAAAATTCTAAACATATGGAAGTAATTCAAACCCATTTAGATTGATTAATGTGTTTAATAACAATTGCGACCCTTAATTCGCCGACGCTAAAATCATAATCCAGTTAGAATAGAATACCATATTTCATTGGATTAATTCAACTTTTACTTTATGAAAATTCACGTTTACTAGATTATTAGAAATCCTCACTAATTTTGTATTATTGTTCATAACAATTGTTTCCCTATATCTTTTGCATGTAAAAAAAAACAATTGTTACATACAATAATTAAAAAGTAAAGAAATGGAAATTTCTCCCAGTTTTTGTGCTTATTTAATAATAATAATGATTACACTAATTATAATAAAAACCGTCGGCCGAACTTATATTCATATAGGATAGTGGGTTGAGGGATATATTTTCCGGCGGTGCGCTGAGGAAGCATGAGAAAAGTTGGTGATAATAATATTATATTTATTAAATCTAAAAGTATAAAAGCATAGATATGTATATCAAAATATAAGTGGTGCGCATAGTAATATAAAACAAAATTTATAATGAGTGTTTCAATAAGAGTGCGAGATTTGAATTTTCCGCCAAGTTTGATAGTCATAATGACACGTGATTGTGATGTGACAAATTGAAAACTGACAGATGGGAGTTAGTAACCATGGAGGTCGTTCAGAACAAAATATCACGGCAGTTCGCGAGAGTGTGGCCGAAAGTCCAGAGACGTCGATTCGTCATCGTGCACAAGAATTGGACATTATAACAGGCACTCTTCAGCGTATTCTGACTCAAGATTTGCATCTCCACCCCTACAAAGTCCAATTGACTCAACAACTTCTGCCAACAGACCATGCACAGCGAAGAGACTTCATCAATTGGATACTTGAGCAAACAGAAGTGAATGCCGATTTTGCGGACAAAATCATTTTCAGTGATGAGGCCCATTTTCACCTCGATGGCTTTGTAAATCGCCAAAACTTCTGCATTTGGGGCTCAGAAAATCCACCAATGATTCATCAGAAGGCATTGCATCCGAAGCATGTTACTGTTTGGTGTGCATTGTGGTATAGAGGAATAATTAGACCGTATTTCTTTGAAGATGTGGAAGGTAATGCAGTAACGGTGAATGGCGAACGTTATCGGGATATGTCTTGTGCCTCAATTGGAAGATATTGCTATTGACGACATGTGGTTTCAGCAGGACGGGGCCACATATCATACCGCCCGTGCAACATTCACTGTCTGACACGAGTTTGCTGCTAGTCGTGTCATTTCGCGGTTTGGTGACCAGAATTGGCCGCCACGTTCTTGTGATTTTACACCTTTGGATTTCTGCCTGTGTGGGTATCGAAGCATTGAAGGCCGAAATTAGACGCCGTATCAATAAAATACTGCCACATGTATACAATAATGTTATTGCGACTTTTATCAAAAGATTACGCATATGCCAGCAAAGCCATGACGGTCATTTACAAGATATTTTGTTTCATACATAATTCCAAAATGTATACATTATAAATCAATAAATATTTCAATACTTTACTACAGAAAACCATGTTTTATTGAACCTTAAAATCTTGCGCTCTTATTGAAACACCTTTTAGTATCCAAAGTGATAGATATTTAGATATTTAGGAGTGACGAAAGATAAGCAGTTCTGCGATGACGAAAGGGGAACGTTGAACGAAATCAATACCTTTGCCTTGAATTATTTCACTAATACCATATCTAGTAATGAATAATACCATATTACGAATTGTACAACAGCATGACATACGTGAGAATACAAGATATATTAAAGCTAGGGGACAACGAGGATGTTGCATATATGCATCCGTTGGTAGTTTCGAGAAGAGAGGGTGTATAAAATTATATACTTTATGTCGTTACAGAGAGTAATTTGAAAAAGTGCTTTATTGAAATCAGGGGACCGGAATTGTTTTGAATAAAAATTCATTGTTCAACAAAGGTTTCTTTATATTCTTTAATTAATTTAAGTCAGGCATAAAAAAATTATAAATTTTTTTACTGGAATTAATATCTACCCTTTTAAATATTATAAGACATAAGATGGAGTTGCATATTCTCTTAAATTCCTGCTCTATCATGCACTGACTTTCTTCCTATCCTGGACACGCTACAGCACACCTTCTAGTGCCCCCGCCTCTCTTGTCGACGAGTTTCCTCACTTCCTCATCCTATATTTTTGTAACCCTTCTTTTGCTTCCCCCTGATTCATACATCTTCCATGTTATTTTTTTTTGCTCCCTATTTTATGGCCTTAGCAAACTTCTTGATTTACTGGTGACTGTTATAATACATCGTTGATATTTTTATTTATTATATTTATGCAGATATGTTTCATGCATACTTCAACCATGGTTGAAGTGAACGCTGGTAAATACGTGCTGTATATCGTTATGTACACATACATATTTTTTTATGCAGGTTTGCATAATTTTGTAAGAACGCGTGATGCGAGTTCTCACATTGATATGCTAAATTTTTTTCACCAGTATGTCAACACAAAATCTACTGGACATTGCAGTCAGTGTAAGCGCTTCAAGGCGTTTGAGTTGATGTTATGTTGGCGTTAATTAAAAGTATTATGTCTAAATACTACTACGCTGAACATTATATCGATTAATAAACCAACCGAATTTTAAGTAAAAGTAAATGAATCCCTGAATTCATCGATTTTCTATTTAGATGAAACCTTGTTGGATGACGGTCATACAATGCAGAAAGTGTGGGCTGACACAAATGTTTTAAGTCGTAGACATGCCTTTGTGCAAGGACTTATCACAGGACTGAAAATTCGATCTGGAAAAGAACGTTGGCTTATAATATTACATATTGGCGGCTAGTAAAACAGAGACTTTCTGGTGGATGTAAAAGTACAGAAAAAAATAATATATGTCAGGACCTTTTCAGTATTACCTAATAAAAAATTATAACACGGCTATTTAGAGCTATAATGAATTGAATAGGGAGCAAAACTTTGATGGTCCACATAGGCACCGGCAGAAAATAACATGGAAGATGTATGAATCAAGGGGGAAGCAAAAGAAGGGTTACAAAAATATAGGATGAGGAAGTGAGGAAACTCGTCGGCAAGAGAGGGGGGGGCACTAGAAGGTGTGCTGTAGCGTGTCCAGGATAGGAAGAAAGTCAGTGCATGATAGAGCAGGAATTTAAAAGAATATGCAACTCCATCTTATGTCTTATAATATTTAAAAGGGTAGATATTAATTCCATTTATAATATTTTTATGCCTTACTTAAATTAATTAAAGAATATAGAGAAACCTTTGTTGAACAATGAATTTCTCTCCTTGTAGACGTCAGAGAGTATAGCGAAGAGTTGGTGAAAGGTTTTCCCAATGTAATATTGTTCCAAAGCTTAGTTTCAGAGGTGGATCAGTTATAGTTTGAGGGGGGATTAATATGGAAACTCGTACGGATTTATTAGTGGTAGATGGAAAAGCTCTGAAAAAATAACATTCAGAATGTTTTAGATTCATCATATAGAAAAGCAATTCAACAACACAATGAAAAGGTAATAAAATAGGCATGTGTTAAATTTAATAATAAATTGCATTAGATTTTGTGGCGCGTTTGAACTGGCACTTCGGGGTCATGATGAACAGCAAACGTCGAATAACAAGAGTCAAAGAGTATAGCGAAGAGTTGGTGAAAGGTTTTCCCAATGTAATATTGTTCCAAAGCTTAGTTTCAGCGGTGGATCAGTTATAGTTTGAGGGGGGATTAATATGGAAACTCGTACGGATTTATTGGTGGTAGATGGAAAAGCTCTGAAAAAATAACATTCAGAATGTTTTAGATTCATCATATAGAAAAGCAATTCAACAACACAATGAAAAGGTAACAAAATAGGCATGTGTTAAATTTAATAATAAATTGCATTAGATTTTGTGTCGCGTTTGAACTGGCACTTCGGGGTCATGATGAACAGCAAACGTCGAATAACAAGGGCATTTTTCGGGAATTGATAAATTTTACGGCAGAATTGGATAAATCGCTCAGAGATCACATCGAAGCATCGAATGAGCTGCTTGATGCAATGTTGAACGTGTATCATGAACAAGTTGCCAGTGAAATTAAAGCAACCGACTTCATATCTGTGATAGCTGATGAAACCACAGATGTGTCCAATCAGTTTCAATTGGTGGTTGTTTTAAGATATATTGTGAACGATAGACCGGTCGAAAGATTTTGGAAATTTCTTCTGCCTAGTGGACATGATGCTAATTCTTTATCTGCCTCTATCCTTAATGAAATTAGTTTGTTTGTTGATGACCCAGAAAAACTGATTGAACAGAGCTATGATGGGGCAGCAGTCATGAGTGGTGCTATTAACGGCGTGCAAAGACATGTCCAAGACCAGTATCCAAGGGCTAATTTTGTACATTGTTATGCACATCAGACAAATCTAATTATGTCACATGCTACATCGAGCAGTAGTAATTGCAGAATTTTTTTTGCCAATCTGACGGGATTATGTAAATTTTTCTCCACTTCACCACAATGAGCTGCAAGATTGGAAGACTTCCTTCAGAGAAAAAGTGCGAATTTTAGAGGAGTAAAATTTTATTTATTGATTAACTTTCTTTCATAAAATTATGCCACGTGTGGACATATTGTTTAAACAATTACAAAATGTCAATACAGATGCATTAAAAATCAAGAATAATTTAGAATTTTGAACGGGCTATTGGAAAAATTCGAACCGAAATCACTGACACAGATAATCAGTTGGTTAAACAAAATGACCCAGAACTGACTCCTCGACCATCAAAGCGGCGAAGAGTAACTGATGGTAGCCAAAGAAGGACGGAAACTATTGAGTGTGCGATATTATTTTGCTAGAAATAAAAACTAGATTTCGGTATACAGGGCACTTAATATTAGCAAACTTAATTTCTTTTAAACAGTTCTCCTCTTTTCAAAAAAAATTCCCGGAAGATTGCCTTAAAGAAGCAGTAAAATTTTATCCATGCCTCAATGAAAGCAGACTACGAACTGAATTAAGCGTTCTATATTCTAGAGAAGAATTTAGGCAAAATATAGAAGTCGGTGCTGTAGGTCTGCTAGGTCTTCTGCTGGATGGATTAAGCGACACCTTTAATGAAGTTGTTAAGCTTTTAAAAATTGTCATTCCAATCCTAATGACAATGTCCGAAGCGGAACGCCAGTTTTCACGGCTGAAGAGAATAAAAACTTTCCTGAGAAATACAATGAAAGAAGAGAGATTAACTGCCCTTACTATGTTATCTTGTGAAAAAGAATGTATAAATGATTTCCCAAACTTTAATGAAAAAGTGATAGAACTGTTCTGCAAGTCAAAGACACGTAATATGGACTTCGTTTATCGTCAGATGTAATTAAACTGTGTACTGTAATATTTACTATTCCCTCAAAACAAACTCTACAATGAACAGTACCTGTCTGGAACTGTACGTCGGTGAAATTTATAAGGATTGGGTAAGCGTTTTCGTATTACACTTTTTAATTTTGAAACTATGCACTCCCTATGTGAACCACCCCGAGCCGCCTCTGCTCGTGAGTGAGACCAGTCAGACAGTCTTGTGTATTAGACCGTTGTTATTACGTTGTTAAGCTAAGTTCACTTCGTGACTTGTAATGTAATTATTATCATTAATTTATTTTATTAAACGTTCTTCTTCTTCTTCTTCTTCTGTTTTGAAGGAACTTAAGTTCCTCACAAGTTATTATATACCGTTTCGAATGTGTTAGTTGTCCTACCAAAAACTCGGCCTCTAAACGAATCTGCCTCGGCAACGATATTACCTCTAGGGCCAGGTGACATTACAACATAACTGCAACTGCAACTACAACTGACAACTTTTTGTTTTCACTTTTCGGTTTTTTAAACCTTGCCAAGTGATTACAATTGATTACAAATGTTTTCTGTTGCGAATAATTTAATGATGTAGCAAAGCTCCTGTTGCATAGTTTGAAGAATTTGAAACAAACGAGCTTGCAGTGTCGCTTAATCAAAATTGGACACAAAGATACGACCTCTTAACCTATTTAATGTATTTCACTGCGCATTGCAAATGTTTTTACAGAATTCGTTGCTTTTCTAATAAGCAAAAACGAAAATCAAAAAGCATGCAGTGACATTATTCTTTTCAAGTGCAATTTTATGTTCGAAAAATTTGAAAGTTTAAACGGAAGAACTTGAGCTATTTGACACATAGTGTGGCCACTAAACTTAAGAGTTTCTGTACATTAAGATGTATTTAGGTTATGTGCCTTAGATTATAACCAAACACCTTTATGAGTATATGCTATAAAAATAACATTAATTATTAAAATATCAAACATTATTTATTGCACTAATAATTTTCCACAATAAATAATCGATATGACTGCTTTAACTTAAACAGTTTAAAAAGCCATATTGCTGTATATAAATATTAAATGTTGTCTCCATTAAATTGACAGTCATCTTATCTCGAGAAAAAACTAGTTCTCTTTTTTGTTTTTAATATATTTTCATTACTAATGCTTGTTTGAATTGTGTCTATGTACATGTATGTACATATATAATGATTATTAAGGTGAACATTATCTTATTAAGTTCTATAAGTCGAACTTTGCTATTTGTTTATAATAGGCAATTATATTCAATTAATTTTAACGTAAAAAAATTAATCATTTTGGCGCTACAAAAAAATGTATAATATATGTCAGACATTCAATATAAAAATGTGTTAAATTGTGATTGTTGTTAAATATTATTTATTATTTATATATAATTTGACATTATACTGACATAAGAAAAAAAGTGCACACGAAGGTTATCGCTACATGCTATTTTTGTAAGATTTGAAAATTAACACCTGTTTTTTTTTAGTTAAAATATTTACACTCAAACGTATTCACTAGCATGAGAAAATTATGGCATTTAACTGCACTAAAAGGATTAATTTAACGCATTATTTGCTAGAACATATCGTAATCAATTAATTTCGTAAATGAACGCTTAACTTTAAAGCACAGTCGGAAGGATTGCTACTTCAAAATCCACTTTTCCCTCGACATCACACTTAAAAGTTAATTACAAATTATCCAGGTCTTAGGAAATGACACAGATACTAGTGTAACATTTAATATTAACATTTTAATATGTCTTGCCTCATCTAATATACACATTGTCAGTAGATTGCGGAATGGAATTGTAACTATAAAAAAAACTCAAATTAAGCTTACAAAAAAGGGATATTTATCAATACGTTTCGCACGTATTACGCCGTTGTTATATAATGAAACAGATATGCAAAATACATATCCATAACTGTAAACATGGACAAACACCTCGTATTTTTAGCATTTACGTCTGTTCAATACATATGTTTCAGCCATCTAGGCCTCATCGGTTGAACTAGTGAAGCAATGTATATACAAATTAATACAGATCTGTTAAACAACGGATCTGTATCTGTATCTACATTTACGCTAAAATCGTCTCCAAGCCATAACCTGTTTCGTTTTATCAGGCGACACCAATATAATCAGTGACATCTGACCGAAGAAAGCGACCAGGCCAGAAAAGGCGACCTTCCGCTCGAATAGCAAGGCTATTACGAAAAAGCGGAAAAATACGTATATTGGTGCTGTCCATTAACACGCGCCAGATGGCGGTAAATATACAAGAAAGGGATATTCATCTATACGTTTTGCAAGTATTACGCCGTTGTTATACAAGGTAAGGCATAATAACGAGCGATTTTAAAAAGCGCGCGAATTAAGCTGCGTCGGAGGGACGTGGAGGGGACAGTGTCAGTTACGTTCGGCGCGAAATAGCATTTAGTCACAATGGAAAATAAGACCCCACAGCATCGTGCGTACGCTGTGAAAGCATTTTATCAAAACGGTAGTTCGTACCAGCTAGCACGTCGTGCATTTCGCAACCACTTCAACATTAATCGAAATCCGCCAGTGCCATCTGCCTGTGCGATTAAAAAGTGGGTTGAGAACTTTGAAGAGACGTCGTCAACGACAAGGAAGAAAACCAATATCTGTGCGCACACCTGAAAACATTGAACGTGTAGGAGTCGCCATTGACGAAAGCCCTCGTCGCTCAGCTCGCCGACACAGCGTTACACTTGGGATTTCAAACAGAACAGTAAGAAGAATTTTACACAAAGATTTGCACTTTCATCCTTACAAGATCCAAATGGTTCAGGCCCTTAAGGAAACAGGTTCAGCTTAGAATTTTTGGACTTGATTAATCGAGACGAGGACATTGTAAACCGTTTGTGGATGAGTGATGAAGTGCACTTCCATCTCTCCGGTTACGTGAACGAGCAGAACTTTCGATTTTGGAGTGACGCTAATCCTAGAGAACTGCATCAGCAACCATTGCAATCCGCAAAAGTTACTGTGTGGTGCGCCATGTCTTCATTAGGGAGAATAGGGCCATACTTTTTTGAAGATGGTCTTGGCAATGCTGTAACAGTGACTTCGCAGAGATACGCAGAAATGTTGGAAAACTTTTTTACTCCACAACTTGCACACTACGACGTGAACGATGAGATGTTTTTCCAGCAGGGCGGAGCAACATCCCACACTGCTCGAGTAAGCATGAATATTGTCAATCGTTTGTTTCCAAATCATGTGATCTCCCGAAATGGGGATATTGCATGGCCCTCTCGTTCACCGGACTTCACAACATGTGACTTTTTCTTGTGGGGTTATCTGAAAAGTAAAGTTTACCAAGATAACCCTCCTCGAATAATTGAAGGCCTGAAAGAGCGGATCCGACAAGAAGTTGTTCAAATCCCACTACTACGCAATGTGATGGGTCACTTCAAGGTCCGGCTGGAGGAATATGTGCGTCTAAACGGAAGTCATCTTACCGGAGTTATCTTCAAAAAATAACCGACGTTTTACTATTGCAGAAAATGCTTTTTCGTGTATTTTAATATTATGAAATCAGAAATTTTCTTAAACGAAGTGTTTTTATTTAACAGCCTTTTAAAAATCGCTCGTTATTATGCCTCACTTTGTATAATGAAACAGATATGCAAAATACATATCCGTAACTGTAAACATGGACAAACACCTCGTATTTTTAGCATTTACTTCTGTTCAATACATATGTTTCAGCCATCTAGGCCTCATCGGTTGAACTAGTGAAGCAATGTATATACAAATTAATACAGATCTGTTAAACAACGGATCTGTATCTGTATCTACATTTACGCTAAAATCGTCTCCAAGCCATAACCTGTTTCGTTGTGGCCTGGTCGCTTTCTTCCGTCAGATGTCACTGATTATATTGGTGTCGCCTGATAGAACGAAACAGGTTATGACTTGCAGACGATTTTAGCGTAAATGTAGATACAGATACAGATCCGTTGTTTAACAGATCTGTATTAATTTGTATATACATTGCTTCACTAGTTCAACCGATAAGGCCTAGATGGCTGAAACATATGTATTGAACAGAAGTAAATGCTAAAAATACGAGGTGTTTGTCCATGTTTACAGTTACGGATATGTATTTTGCATATCTGTTTCATTATATAACAACGGCGTAATACGTGCAAAACGTATTGATAAATATCCCTTTTTTGTATATTTACTGCCATCTGGCGCGTGTTAATGGACAGCACCAATATACGTATTTTTCCGCTTTTTCGTAATAGCCTTGCTATTCGAGCGCAAGGTCGCCTTTTCTGGCCTGGTCGCTTTCTTCCGTCAGATGTCACTGATTATATTGGTGTCGCCTGATAGAACGAAACAGGTTATGGCTTGCAGACGATTTTAGCGTAAATGTAGATACAGATACAGATCAGTTGTTTAACAGATCTGTATTAATTTGTATATACATTGCTTCACTAGTTCAACCGATGAGGCCTAGATGGCTGAAACATATGTATTGAACAGAAGTAAATGCTAAAAATACGAGGTGTTTGTCCATGTTTACAGTTACGGATATGTATTTTGCATATCTGTTTCATTATATATCAAATTAAGCTCTTAAAAATCACAAAATCTTTTCAAAATAAGTACATAGAATAGCATTAAAATTAGCATAAAAATAAAGAATATAATAATATTCTTTATTAATATAAAGACATAAGCAATTAATATATAGTAGGTATTTATTTTTTAAATTAATAAGTAATTGTTTCTCCAAATTTTCAACAGAACATGCCCTTCTCCTATCACACTAAGTACACATTTTTAGTGAGAGAAACCTCGTTCGACATTTACGCTAGTGACAGTGGCTCATTTAAACTTTGGAACAATTGTTAGCAAAAGCCTCGAGGAAATCTCCTTTAATAAAATTTGATATATTATTCAAAAATATGTACTCTGTATTTTAATTCAAAACTGAAGTCAATTTATTAAAAAGTATTTCTCCTAAAGCGCCACGTGCTTTTGAATTATCATTGTTAGAATTCTCAATTATTTCCATAGCTTCTTTTAGGGCCAAATTCTTTTCTTCGAGTTTCGTGATAGCTTTGTTTTCAAAGCTGTAGTCTCTTTACAAATGCTAAATTTTGTTCAATTCCTTAATTTTTTACAATCTCTTTCCATGCCGATTCAGAAAACTCTAAAACGATCTCCTTGAAGTATTCGAAATAATCAGCATTAGACCAGGCAGCATCTAGGCACGTGAAACAATTAAACTCTCATCGAAGTCTTTAAGAAAACTTTCTTTCCAGTTTTGACAACTATTTACCGAAAGAAACTGTGCTCGAATAGTTTCAGCCACATTGAGTCCATGTACTAAACTTGTTCATGAAAAACTTTCAAATTTCAACATACCTTTAGCATATATGCAGCTGTATGAGAAAGCATTAAGAATTCCGTTAATTCATCGTGAATCAATTCGTAATGGTATTGTTATTCGTTTTTAACTGCTTAGATGTTATTAAAAAAGCATTAGTTGCGCAGTTTTCGCTCAGTATTCCAATCATTAAGTTAGCCATATCGATCTCATGAATTCGTTGTTTCATCTACGCAAAACCATATATAATTATTTCCTGTAATGTATAGAATTCACGGTTGGCTCTTGGTGAAACATGATTAATAATTTACTAAATAAAACACTTGGTATATTTGTTTCACAAAATGTATTTAAAATATATCTGACATATGTTTAGACTTATACAGTCATTCTCAAAGAGTCATGTAAACTAAGTGAAAAGAATACTCGTACCAATATTTATCGTTTATTTTTTAAAAGTTTTATTACAGCATCGATTGTGGGGGTATTTGAAAAATCCAATTGCGTGTTTGTGACCTGTCTGTTGAGATTTATGGCTTTTTTTATTTCTAAAATTTCTAAGAAGTCAAGCCTTTTACCCTTATTAGAAGAGTGTAAAAGTTTGAAATTATTAGCATTAAACAGATGAGAATTTTTAATATAGTATTCCGCGAATCCCGTTGTCATATTGCCATGTAGAATAGAACTTCTGTGCTCTTTGATACGTTCTTTTATAGAGCGTCCTGATTGGCCAATGTATACCGCGTCACAATCACTGCAAGTTAATTCATACACCCCTGACTTATCACGCATTATTTCCTTAATTATTTCCAGTTTTCTTCTTCGTTTCTTTGATTACATTGCTGTAAACTAGGGTTGATTCGACTAGACTATGTTTACCGGTGTATTCTTGTAAAAAGGAATTAAACATACTATTATTTAGTTTTGTAAGTAGAAGATTGCAAGAAACCATTACATTACACAAATCAAAATAAAATTATTTTGCTCAATTTGCGTGGATGAGCTAGCAAAGTATGCTATTTATTTGTACCATCTTTCATTCCAAAAATTCCTAAATTTGGTATTAACAGTTGCGTGCCCTTATTTTAGAGTTGATCTCTTAGATTCAACAATACGTTTCTGCTTTTACGTTCATGGCAAATAAGTAGACTATTCAAAATGTTTCCACTTTTGTTCATATCATTTAGAGTTCGGTAGAAATTTGGTCAGCTTCTAGTCTTACGGCCTACTTCTTACATTAGACAATAAAACTGCAAACAACATAGAATATAATTAAAATTAAATAATATTTTGTTTACTAAATATAATTTGAAATTACTTGTTTGGGGTTAAAAGTCTTTAAAAAGAAGTATAAAATTGCAAAATTTAACATTATTTAGTTTCTGGAAAATAACTAATAACCTTAAGTTTTATTTGTTTGAGCAAACCAAATACTTAAAGTAATCATATTATACAATATGAAACAAACATGTAAATAATTTACATATCTGTAACTATGCACATGGACAAAACACCTCGTATTTTCAGCATTTACATCTGCTTAATACATATGTTTCTGCCATCTAGGCGTCCTCAGTTAAGCTAGTGAAGCAATGTATACAAATTAATACAAGCCTGTTATAAACAACTGGTTTGTATATGTATTTAAATTTACTGAAATAGCCCGCATAGATCAAGCAAGTTCCGTCCTATAAGAAGACAACTATTTAATAATTGACATCTTACTGGCGAAAGAGACTTTGTCTGGAGGGCTTAATTTGTATACATTGCTTCACTAGCTTAACTGAGGACGCCTAGATGGCAGAAACATATGTATTAAGCAGAAGTAAATGCTGAAAATACGAGGTGTTTTGTCCATGTGCACAGTTACAGATATGTAAATTATTTACATGTTTGTTTCATATTGTACAAACGCTTTATACGTGCTTAACGTATTGTCATACTTAAACAAAACCTTTTTGTATAATCATATTCTGTTGGCGAGAACGACGATTATGGTGGATGATATAGGATTTCATAGTTTAAGTAGTCTTGAGTTGTCTTAGATTATACTGTTGTGTATAAGAAGAAATAATCAACCAAAATATGCATTCCCCACCAAAGTGTTTTCTGAATTTGTAGAGGATGGTGTAAAGGTTGTGGAAAATGTGTTGGAGATTACGAGTGTCATAAAATATCCATTTTTCAACATTAATAGCAGCACAGCTTGACTACAAAAGAATTTCTACGAATTAATTATCTTTTGTTATATTTCTTAAATAAATTTTGTATTTGGAGACGAAATAGCAAATAAAACGAAAAACAAATTTATAATTATTTGCTACTACATATACATAAACAAAATACAATTAACCTAACATCTAGTTTTCTCAATGCCGTTTAATTGTCAGATATCTTTGTATATATCTTTGTCCATTCGGGAGCACATGGCTTGAGTTTTTCTGCTAGGCTACTTCTTAGTTGTAACCGCCCTTATATAATATTTTGAGGACGCAATAGTAGGACTACAGTTAATTTTATTTATCTCTATTGGAAGCGAATGCCTGAAAGAACTTTCATTTCAAAATCTGAAAAGTCTGCATCTGAATATAATGTCTCTAAAGAACGAGTAACTTTGCTTCTTGGTGCAAATGCTGGGGAGATTTTAAGCTAAAATCACTGTTAGCATATCATTCAGATAATCCAAGGTGTTTTAAAGGGCTGATCAAGAAACAATTGCATCATTTGGAAATCTAATAAGAAAGGTTGGATGACTAAGATTCTTTTCGAGGACTGGTTTAAAAATAACTTTTGGCCAGAAGTTAAAAAAATATTTAAAGGAAAAGAACTTGAGCAACAAGGCATTGCTCATTGGATAATGTTCCAGGGTACCCGGTGGTTAATTTACCAGAATTATTAGAAGATGTGGATATTGAGTATCTTCCCAAAAAATACAACAGCTCTGATCCAACCAATGGATCAGGGTGCTATAGCTACTTTTAAGGCTTATTATTTACCCAGAACATTTCGTAAACTTATTCAGCAAACCGATGGTGAATCTTCGATAAAACAACTTTGGAAAAACTACATCAAAGATGCCGTTTACAACATTAGCGAATCTTGAAAGACATAAAATCAACCACAATGAACCATGTTTGAAAACAAAAATGACCAGAATGCATAAAATCTAATAAGTTTGTTAGTTAATTCTATTCCCGAAGTTCGACAAAACATATTGAGCTTAGCAAAAGATTTTGGTTTGCAAGATTTAGAAAAAGGTGATTTGATTGACTCGCTCGATGCTGACAGAGAACCTCTTTCAAACGAGGTGATGATCCAGTTAGTAACCGAACAAACTCTTGGTGAGGAGCCAGAGCCTGCTATATCCAGGCAGCTAACACCAATCACCTTGACGAATGCGCTTTCTTATTTCGAGAAGGGAATGAACCTCCTTCTTCAAAATGATCCCGATGAAGAACGCAGCGATAAAGGATCTCGAGAAGTAAACTCAGCCATTGGATGTTACAAAACGTTGCAAAAAGAAGCAGAAAGGAGGGCGAAGCAGACAAAGTTGGACGAATGTTTTAAGTTAAGTCATTCAACAACAATTTGTCCAATTTGATGCTTCTCTACCGAACTACGAATATTTTCACTATTCCTCAAACGTACGGATAAAATATCTATCAATGATGTAAATAACATTTATTACTTTATTGTATTACAGAAATTGTTATTACAAACACAGGGCAATTAAAATTCTGTACACCATTATTTTATATGAAGTCGATAAAATTATTTAGTTACCATCCTCAATAGAATAAAAACAAACTACAAGATGAAACTCAATCGAACGTTTTGGATATAAATCTATTTGGTTTTTTATACTATTTTCCATATGCAATCAAAATGTAAATTTAATTGCGTGTTACATACTTAGGTATGATTAATTACTTGCCATTTAAATGATTAATTTAAAGTTTGATAATTAGCCACTAACCTGTCATGACAACCTGAAGTGATAGAGTAAGTGTTGATATTGAACAATTAAGATTTATATAGTTAGTAAGTTTTTGTATTAATTTATTATAAATTAATTTAAATCTTTTTTTATTATAGACGTATAATTTCAATTTGTCCATTGGATTATCTAATTATTTAACATTATGACTTTTCCCAGGTATTTCGAATATCTAGTTCTTTTATTAGTAATTTTAGGATCCTGCATTTATTCAAAAACATCATTTATTTTTAAGTTACATTAGTTATTTCGATCGTATACACAGTCAATGCAGATAAGAAACCGAACTAATTTTTATAAAAAAGTAGTTTTTATAAAATAGCAGCATTTTAGAAAGCTACATAGCACCAGAGTCTCATTTTCCACCAAATATCAATAATAAGAGTGCCATGAAGCAAGAAAATAATTTGTCAGTTCAAACGTCAATTCACTAGACAGTTTACTTCAATTATACTTTGATGAGCAATGGCCGATAGATATTTAATTATTGCTCAAAAAGTAGAAATTATTCGAATTGTAGGTGTTAATGTACAGTTTTGTTCAAATAAATTTCGGACAGCTCTTGTAACGCAACTCTTAATTCCACTTGTTCAAATAAATCTGGGACAAGTTTTTCGGTGGGTTGTATTTGTGGCTTTCAACATGTTAATTGTAACTAGATTTCATTAAAGGTTTTGGCGATAGTTACCAAAAGGTCAAATTTATTATAATTTTACTGAAAAATTATTTAACGAAATGATTGCAAGTTTTCGAAGCATTTTTCAATCTAAAAATTTTCTCAGAAGATGTAATTAGACTTTGGCACTTTGACAATTGTATTAAAAAACTGTCATTTTTGGTGATAGTATGAAAACTATGGAAAAATTTTTCAATTTATAAACCTAAATAACATTAGAAAATTATTTTGTTCCAGATTTATTTGAACAGTACTGTACGTTCTACCTGAACGTCCACCCATCCGTCATCGAACTGTTGCATACTTGAATGACATTTTCAACACTACTGGAAATGTTGCTAATCCACGACAACGAGAATTGTACATTCGAGAACACCATTTCGATAAAGTAATATTAGCAGCATATAGTAATAATCCTAAACACGAGTTAACGAGATATGGCTAGCAGCCTCTCAGGTAGAAAGTAGCAACAATTCGAATAATTTCTACTTTTTGGGCAATACTTAAATGTCTGTCGGCCATTGGTCAGCAAAGTTCAATGTTTACATGAAATAAACTGTTTAGTGAACTGACGTTTGACGTTTGAACTGACAAATTATTTTCTTGCTTCATGGCACTCTTATTATTGCAATAACAAACTATTATCTACAGATAGCATAAAAATGTAGAAAATTTTAAAAAACGTTTCCTAATACTTTTTTACTCTTAATCGCTAGTATGACTTTACTTGAAACACTACTTTTTATTTTAATTATAGTTGGCTAGATATTGACTTTATAAAAACTCTTTATAGAAATTGCTTTCAAAATAAAAAAGTTATTTAGGTGTCCCCATGAAAGGTGAAACACACACTTAATATTTTACTTATTTTATTAAGTTTTCACTTTAATGGCGGGTTACAACTTGCCCCGTGTCAGTTATTTATATTAATTTTAGCAATTCGGATAATGGTTATCTATTATCTTAATGCCGGTTCGAGTTTTCTTTTAAATAAATATAATTTTATTTCGAATTGCTATATAATTGCCTGTATGTATTTAGACGAATAAATCTATTTTCGTATATAGCCCTAAAGATTTATGTAAACACCACAGTGCCGCTACTCTACTCATTTTTGGACTTCTTGGAACATTTTCTTGCATATATTTCAAAACACTTAATTCATATTAACATTATATGCTATATTTATCATAAGCGGAAGAATACTAAATCAAAATAATCTTATTTGTTTATTAAAATCAAAACCTGCTCCACACATGCTCAAATGCTTGGCTTTTCATTTTCGTACGGATCATCTACAAAAAAATTTGAAAAATAAGCAAGAAAATTTATTTATGTATGGGTTAGTGGTCTAATGTAATAACCTAGCAACATAAAATATATATATTTTTTTATTTGATCATTATCATATTTAAGAAAATTCCTCAATACCAATGCCACTACCAATTCACTTTCATACAAAAATATAACTGTCGAATTATTATTAATTATTATTTACATAAAAGAAAGAATGAGGAGCGAGCAGTTTCATTTCATGTTACAGTATCTATGTGATTATTAATTAATTAATTACATTGAGAAAAAAAATTCTACTTTCAGTGCAGGACGTAACTAGTAATTACAGAGAGAGGAAAAATATTATTATGCCAGCGCGTGTCTTTTTTAATAAACTGCTTGTATATAGTCGTATAATATATTCTAGTGTATCATTATTGTCGACAAAATTGTTTTTTTATCTGCACAACTCTCACGTTTGCTTCTCATTTATTTACAAAACTGTACAGAAATATGTAACGATTCGTAAATTATTGTTTGCTTTCTCAAATAAGAACTTCCTCAAATTAAATTCCTAGTCCTAATTGTAATATTTTTTATTTTCGCTCGCGTCCGACCTAATAGGGATGTATATACATAATATTCACAAACATATATATTATATATATATATATATATATATATATATATATATATGTATATATATATATAATATATACAGGGTGTTTGTCCATTCGTTGGTATAATGTATATAGTAGATTTATATAATATTTATATAAATGACAGTATATTGATATACTGTTATTAATTGCCAAAACAAGTAAGAGATTATTTTAAATATATTAAAGTGAAACAGACCTTAAATTGCCGACTATCTAAATCTACTATAATATACAAAGATCAATAAATAATTATCTATCTATATATATATATATATATATATATATATATATATTGTAGTGGGTCATATATTCGCATCTAAAAAGAACACAAAAACAAGAAATTAATATATCTAACGATAATTAGTTAATAAATAAAACCTAATTAAAAATCTAGTTTGACAGCTGTGTTACATTTTCCTGGGTGAATTTTTGAAATGTTTATTTTTAATCGCTGGGACTTTTAAATTTACTCTAAAATTAAACAATAATTCATTATTCATCTCTATTAAATAAAATCAAAACAGAGTAAATTACTGTCTAACTTGAAGTTTGAAGTTGTGAATATGTTAAAATAAGTACACAATAAATGAATTGTACTATTCTTTTGAATTTTGCATGGTGCCAAACGTCAATTAGGTATATTGCCTCTAAAATAAGTAGAATACCCTGCCATGGAAGAAAGCAAAAAGTGAGCGGCGTCTTTTTACCATATCATTGTAGAAGCAAGTCGCATTTTTAGATCGCTCCGAAATTATTATTAATAAATAATTACCTTTAATGTTAATATTTGAAATAACCTTAATTTCTTGCATCTTTTGTAACGTTTCCTGGAATCGATATCCTGATAGAGGTTAGAAATCCCAAAATATGCAACGACCATCGATCCAGCCTATATCTATCCTGTGAATCAAGATAGACATCATATCCTGAATATAGAAAAACTATTATTCTGTCCTCAATCCTTGTAAAACTTTTCCACCCGATATTTCTACGTAATTACAGGTATTTTAATGCAGAGGTCATTGACCTTGATCTAAATATAACACAAAACAAAATGAAAGTATTTCAATATCTCGTAGTAGAAATTACTTTATTATACACTGAAAATTCATATAACTTATTTACCATATATCTGGAATAAATATCCGAGCCACTTATTTAAAATTGAACATTTCAATTATATTTTTGTATGAAGGTTATTGTACACATGTTAATATCTAATTCATGCCTTTTGTAATACGAGAAACTAACACATCCAATATTCACACACATACAAATGTACTAAAAACTTATTTACTAACTTATGAAATTACCTATAACAATCCTATACCATTTTACTTTTGATATATTGTTTTATTTATTTAATTACCCTTTAAAGGTATTTTATCAAGTCAGTATTATTAATGTCTTTTTCGGAATATACAAGGCCATATATATTACCTATATAACTAGTTAAAAACAATAAATTAATAAAGTATGTGCAAATACGGCATCTAATGGAACATATCAAATTTAAGCACACATTTGTGGAATTATTAGCAACTTATAATTCATTAAATTTTTTTATATCAAATTAGCCCCCAACTGAAGTGCACTTAAGCATCTTTTTATATCATTATATATATCGTTATTTCTCCGGTTCATTTCCGCGTGTGAGATATGTTCTGAAAAGCACTCATTTTCTCGACGTTTCAACGAGATCGCACTCGTTATCTTCTGGAGTTGGTCTTGCGCTTGTCAAAGATAGCGGTTGAATGCCGTCGTTGTGAGCGACTTCTGCTTATACACTGTTGCGTTCGCGGACCTCTTCCGCGGAGGTTGAGCTACCCACCAGGCGTGTCCCTAGGTGGCGGATAAGGGGACGGTCAGGTCTCTCTTGGGGGACCTGATTAGTGGCAGTCATAAGCGGGATGGATAGGTCTAAAAACCTTTTAATTCTTAGCGAAAGCTGTCACCGCGGACCAGCTCACCTAAGCTACGGTGTAAGGCAACGTGCTTAGAGCTGAATGGCCACTAGGGTATATGTGGTCTCAAACGTTCCCCTGGGGGCACTCAGGGGTACCCCCTTGTATTTACGCCTTGTGCCTGTAATGGAAGCTCTGCGGGCATTGACCTCATACTTCTTCCATACTCGTGGGAATTATATGAACCGAGAAAAAAAACTAAATATTAAAAAGATGGAGTCTGAGGAGAATCGAAAACCTAAGGAGTCTATAGAGACTCCCTTGGCAATGGAGACTGATGAGACTCCAAAAAACAAAACTGAAACGCAACAGACTGAAACTGAGAACCTTGCGAAAACAGAGGGTGCACCCAAGGAAAGAAAACATATATCCGGGGCACAGAGAAAGAAATTAAAGAAGATGAGGAAGCAGGGGGTGGATACGAGTAAAATAAGGCTCCCTCTTTCCCAAAAGGAACCTCAGGGAGAACCTAAGCCAACAGGGGCCGTTAAGCGAACCGTGTCGGCTAGGGGAACTCCTGAGGATAAAACAATTATAGGGGTAAGTCTCTCTTTAGCTATCTCTTGACTGAACTTGACTGTCTGAATCAAGGTGATAAACCGACTTTAAGACATCAAGGGGGGAATCAGTTATAGATATAACCTTATGTACGTTGGGAATACGGGATATTGTAAGAGGTGGCAAGTATCCGACCGGCGTCGCTCTCTGATCATGCGTATATCCGCTATGAACTATGTACAGATTTAACGGAACCCAGACTATACAGGGAGCTCAAGAGAACAGACTGGGGCTCTTACAAGGAAGACCTGTTAGCTGCAATCCGAAATATCCCTGTTAGAATAGGGAATGTGGAAGAGCTGGAGTTGGCTGTTGAATGGTTGCAACGGACCATTCTTTCCTGTTGTGAAAATAACTGTCCTCTTAGGCGCCGTAGAGCTAAGCGGGCTGCCTGGAGGAATGCAGAGTTAACCAATTTAAGGAAAGAAACTCGCTGGTCTTTTAATAAATAGGGCGAATGAAACAGGTAGTTGGGAAGCCTATAAGGCTCTCCTCAATAAATACAATGATAAAATCAAATAGAGCAAAAGGAAGGCCTGGAGAAAATTCTGTGAGGACATCGAAGGTGTTCCTGACATTGCCAGAATAAACAGAATTCTCAAGAAAGATCCTTCCAACGCAATTAGATCTATACAAAAATCGGACAGGAGGTGTACCATTACCGTGGAAGAGACTTTAGAGTATCTTCTGGGGGTACACTTTCCAGGATCGGAGTGTATGGACGATTGTGATACCAATCAAGTTATCTCCTCTTGGAGGGCGACTAGGAATGATTGGGAGAAATCAAACGAGATCTTTAAGCCCAATTTAATTAGATGGGCGATAGGATCGTTTGAACCATAGAAATCCGCAGGACCAGACGGAGTGTTTCCCAAGCTCCTTCAAGAGGGAATTGGTGAAATTATGGGTCCTCTATTGGAGATGTTCAGGTCTAGCTATGCTATGGGTTATATCCCTAGGGCATGGAGAGAAACTAGGGTAGTGTTTATTCCGAAGCCCGGAAAAGTAACATATACCCACCCTAAATCATTTAGACCAATTAGTCTTACCTCTTTTATGTTGAATACTATGGAAAAAATTATATATTTAAATATTAAAGAAGGGGCTCTGGATAGATCTCCTCTACACCCACTGCAATGGGCATACCAGATGGGAAAATCAGGTAAGGGTGCCCTGCATAGCCTGGTGAGAGGGCTCGAAAGGAGCCTACACTACAAGGAAATTGCACTTGCAGTCTTCTTAGATATAGAGGGAGCTTTCGATAACTCCTCGATGTCTTCTATTATTCGATCTTTAATAGATGGAAAAGTAAAAAGCACCACATGCAACTGGGTTCATGACTTGCTGCGTAGCAGAGTAGTTCATGCCCAAATGCAAAACAAAACGATCTCCATGAGGACAACAAAAGGTTGTCCTCAAGGAGGCGTATTGTCACCGCTACTATGGAGTCTAGTATTGGATAATCTCCTCAGGACATTAAATGACCAGGCAATATGGACGCAGGGTTCGCCAATGACACTGTAATAGCGTCCAAGGGAAATTCCCGGGGACAGTGGCAAGCATCATGCGAAATGCTCTGCGAATTGTGGAAAGACGGTGCCTTGAGGAGGGATTAACTGTCAATCCTCAAACATAATGACTGATGCTCAGGCGGCTATTAAAGCCATTATAAACCCATCTACCAGGTCTAAGCTGGTGATATATTGTAAACAGGTCCTCAAAAACCTGGTACAAGACAACACAGTGTCGCTGATATGGGTGCTAGGACATGAGGGAATTAAAGGCAATGAGATAGCAAGTTACCTGAGCAAGTTACCTGATAGGAGGTAACTTGCTGTGGCTTGAAGACGATTTTAGCGTAATGTAGATACAGATACAGATCTATTGTTTAACAGATTTGTATCAATGTGTATACATTGCTTCACTAACTTGACTGAAGACGCCTAGATGGCAGAAACATATGTCTTAAGCAGAAGTAAATGCTGAAAATACGAGGTGTATTGTCCATGTGTACAGTTAGAGATATGTAAATTATTTACATGTCTGTTTTGATATTGTAACAAATGCTTTATACGTGCATAACGTATTGTCATTCATAAACACAACCTTTTTGTATGTTGATATATAGGTTATTTAGAAAAGATTTCCATGTATGTAGCAGGCGCTGGCCGTCGTCACGTTTGTTTCTTTAATTAGAGAATAAGTAAGGATTTAGACACTCTCAATAACAGACCGATTGTACAAATGAAGCACTTGCCTAAGTCGCCCAGTTGGCCCTCTGAAATGAGGTTAAAAGGGAATTACCAATCATTTTATAGATTGAGACGCTGGGTGTAATTTTGACAACCAAATCCCTTCTATTACCTGATTAGGAGAATGATATTGTTAATTCCATGTGTATTTTCGACACCAAGTATAAAATGGATAATTTGCTATCAGGCACTATATTATATAATTAATATTTAATGGTCCTTATAATATCTTCTCAGGTTAATTTTATTAATTGGGGTGGGGATTCGTTTCAAGTATTTAAAATATTTTTTTAATATTTTTACATACACATCAGTTGTTGACACAAGTGGTTTACAAGTCTAGTTTGTTTCTAACATGGAAGTTTCCATAATAAAAAATAAGCGCGAAAAAAAATTTTAAAAATCTAACTTTTCTAAAGAGGAAAACTAAAAAAAAGAGTGGTGAAGTGTTTTGGAGGTGCATCTAACGGAACTTAAAATATAAAGCCATGATGTTTGCAGTTGGTTCTGAATTAATTGTATCGCGAAGTGATTTAGTACATAACTACGAGGCAAGCCAAAAGAAAATAATTATAAAAACGGTTACCAATTTATACAATCGATGTCAGAAATATCAGTAGAAATATTTACAACTATCCTAGAAAGCTACCGCGAGATCCGTTACCTACAAATACTCAGGAGGTTCATGAGAAAGTGGATACACATTTTCCTGTATCCAATAAAGGTGAAAATTTTATATATGCAAATAGTTCGGAACATTTTCTCATGCGAAATCAATATTGGTATTGTGGAAAAAATTAATACTTTACATATGGCCGGTACATTTTCATATTGCACCAAATATTTTTTGCAATTGTTTACCATTTATGGGCATTATATTCTATTATTATATTGTATGTTGCCAGATAAAAGCAGTAGGTATATATATTTTTTTCCTTGCTAAAATTCAAGATCATGGAGAAATAAAATATTTTATTGGAACTGTGTGAAGTGTTTGTTGGCATTGAGAAAGCGATACATAATGCAATAAATAGTGTATGGCCTAATATGAAAATTAGTCGTTGTTGATTGCACTTACAGCAATTGGAACAGAAAAATACAGTCCCTTGGATTAACTCATGAATACTTCAACAAGAATTCTGAACTGGAAATGCGACTAAAGTATACGTTCAGATTAACTTTTTTAAGGCTTCAACAAGTTCAAGATTGTTGTGCGTTTGACTTAATGCCATGCAAACCTCAAAATAAATTGTTAGATACGTAAGCAGATTTTTTGTTAGAAAACTATATTGACGAAAATATTAAATTTTCTCCTAACATGTGGGCGGAGCAATGTCCGCCAATCACTCGTACGACAAGTGCATGTGAATGATTGCCCTCAAGGTTTATTTCTTCTTCTTATTTCGTGCATCTTTCCATATACGTTTTCATAGAAAAGCTTAAGGAATTTCAAATAGATTCATATATGAAAATGCAAAGTTTGCATATACCAGCAATCATAAAATATAAAAACGTTAGATACAAATTAAAGTATCTGGAAATTTTAGTACAGCGATTGCAACAAGGCCAAATAAGTAGCTTAAATTTTTAGAAATGCGTGTCCCACTATTTTAAGAATTCATATTTTGTAAAACCTGTTTGTGCCTATTTTTTAAATTTTTTCAATGACTCTGATTTCAAGTGTTTTATTTTATTCAATTACTTTGATTTCTATCAAAATTAATTATTTGTAAAAACTTGGGTCGGTGCTATATTTAATTTTTAAAAAAAATTTCAAATTTTGTGTTTTATTTTATTTTATTAAGTTTTGAAGCTTATTCTCTTTTATTGACATATATCATTAATTTCATAAGTGCGGTAAGGAGATTACTGTATAGTGTCGAAAATACATCTAAGTTTAGGCACGACCCTAAATCTCAATGTCGAACTTACCGAGAGGATTTAGGTGAACTATCTGTTTAGTATCGAAACTACATCCGCCCGATTGGGAATTTCATTTTAACCTACTTCAAGGTTTCATTATTATTGGGAATACCCAATCCTACTTAATCCCCTATTATACAGCAGGTAGTCCGACAACAAAAAGCAAATTCAAAGAGAAGTTCAGATGATATCGCAAAGTCGATGCCAGGCCACGAACTTATAAAGAGGCGGGTGATATTCTGGTCATACCGAATCAAAACATTTATTAGGCATATACCTAAGAGGGGGGAAATGTAACAATCGCGTAAATAATATTAGCCCGCAAACATCATTACATTTCCTTCGAGGTTTCATTGGAGATAATCACAATGCCAAAAACATAATACAAATTGCAAATGGAAAAAGCGCGCTAAAAGACCTTATGCCAAATTTGTAATGGATTGAATACCTATGGTAAGTGTTTATAACATTCCATTTAATAACATCTAATCAATTCCATGACTATAGGAAAATTTTACACATATCTTCCATTCTATCTATTTGCGCAATCACTTAGATAAAATGCATCTTAAGCACTGAAGAAAATCTATTTAAATTTGTGTGATGTAACGTTTAATTGTGTAAAAAAAGTAAATTGTTTTAACATAATATAATATATTTTTTCATCATAAAATGTCACACTTATAACTACGAAGAATCTCTAGCAGAATTACGTTTATTAATGCAATTGCGTAAACATATCAAACCTCTTTTCCTTCAATTCCTACCCATGTTGCACGGAAATACAGAAAGGGAACATAAAGAAGAACAAACCGTGCCCATCTTAAATTAAATTCACTTATCATTCCGACAATATTATCTAATATCCTATTTATCAAGCTGGAATAGTCGCGAATGCATTATACGTCATGCTATAAATCATCATCAAGTGAGAAGGCAGCCGAGAACAAGATGAAGAAGAGGAACGAAGGAAAATGTGGATACATATATAACATCTGGGCAGGGCTGAGATGTATGTGTTCACGTGGGTTTATTAAATATCAAACTAAATTAAAGTTATAGTGCGACATGGAATTGCAGATGCTTTTTCATACAAGGTAAAAAGCTTGCTTTGCGAGAAGCACAGAAAGTAATTAATTAAAAGAGCTTTCATTAAGAGTAGGAAATAATCAAATTTGTAAAAATGTATATGAAACGGAAATATTACTTAAATTTTAATATCTTTCGCATCTAATATACGTTTATACTATATAGTATTGTTTCTGAGAGACAAAATTATTTATTAGTCTGGCTAAGGGCTTATGCTATCATTCTACTTCCAATTTTGTTCTTAACCCTAAATTCTATTAATTCTATTATTTAGTGTAGATTGTGGTAAAATACTATTTTTATTGTCATATATTTTTGGAAACATGTGAAACTCAAAATTTTAAATTGTATCTTTGGGATGTATTGCCAAAACTTGTCTCATTTCGAAACTTTTTATTTATTAGAATAAAAATCTACAAAATAATTTCTGGTAGGTACAAGACAACCTAATATTAATTTGCGACAAAAAATATGTGTCTGGCCAGAATCACAATTCTTACAACTTCCTTCTTCTCAAAATATTGGAAAATGATCGAGCTTGTCCAATCGGCTATCATCTTGAAGTCTTAGTTGCAATGGCCTTTTTATTTTCTTTTATGGTTGTGGCGCTGCTGAACTAGGGCGACCTCTTTTTGCTTTGTTTGTTTGAAATAGGCTTTTTTCGACACTTATTCTAAATTGTTTTAGTTGTAGTGCCTGTTTTTGATTTTCTTCTAATAATTTGTATTCTCGTCTATAAAGCAGTCATGCGTTATTCAGACATATATCAAGAACCTGCGATAATAATAATAATAAATAATAAAAATAAAATAATAATAAAAAATAATAATGTACAGCAGACCGATTTTCATGTGCCCGGTTAGAAGTATCGCCCTCGAGATGCGCACGAAATTCATAGGTAGGGGAACCTCTGGCATTCAGTGTTTTACATCGTTTTAAGCGATAAACACAGTAGTGCAGTGCCGTATTAAGGTAGTGAGTAATGGAGTTTAAAAGTAAATTAAATAAATGTGTTTTAAATCCGATTGAGTTAGTTTGGGCATCTCTTAAACAATATGTGGCACAAAAAAATGTATCATTCACTATTAGATATGTTCAACAGTTATCTGATAACTTTTTTGATGAATTTAGTGCTGCTGAATGGAATAAATATTGTGACCCCGCGATAAAGTGGGAGCAAAAGTTTTTGGAAGCGGCACCTCTCATAGACGAAGTTACAGACCAGTTCATTATTAATTTGGGTGAAGACTCTGAATTGGAGAGCGAAGAGGAAGTCAGTGATAGTGATTCTGTATAACATTTTATATAATTATATGTATAATTTACCGTAATTTTTTTAAACTTAGTTATTGTTTATTATTGTTTTCTCCTATAATTATTTTTGAGTATTTATGTATTATTTCTTATTGTAATTATTATTTTCATTGTTATTTCCAATAATATTAGTATTAATAATATTCTTTTCTCCACGACTATTAAATAATGTTATTACAACACTGGCCTACGCTCGTTGAAGAATATACTGTTCTTTTGTACATATAGAAAGTTTACAATGTGATTATAATGAGAAAGAGATTAGCATAAACATTATTTGCCAATAATTCAGTTAATTATCCAAATTAGTTTTACTTAATCCTAAGCCTTTCTACCGTTAAGTGTAGCTAACAATCTTATTCAGTCATCCCCTTAATGTGATGTTAGTACGCTATTAGCTAGTAGGTAAGGTAAGACATTTTAATTAAACATGTTACATGAAACTATGCGTTTTATTTTAATTCTATTTGCCTTAATTTAGTGAAATACAAACCATTATAAACATGTTCAACAATGTGATTTTCTGAATTTATCCCTTACTACGTCCCAATGCACGACTCGCACAAAGAGTTTGCATTTCATTTTTCCGAATACTGTCCCTATCTAACACTGACCCTTACTTGACGCACGTACAAATTCTCCCACCGGCCATATGAAAATCGGTCTGCTGTACCATATATGGGTTTTCATTGCAGTTCTATACAGGGCAATTAACATATCGGCAAGATCGACTCCATATTGCTTTGCTACTTGTGGACAGACTACGTAAACTTTACCCTCTCCTACTTTTGAATGCATTTGAATTATTTGAGGTTTTATTAGTTGCCACATAAGAACTGTAAAGGCAACGGCTTGATAATTGCAAGCCGTTTTTTTGTTATCAACCTTTTGGGCCTTCTTTTCGTAGATCTAAGTCCAATTTCAGTTGACAACCTCTAAGACAGTTTGACCTAATAGTCCCCAAACATAGCATACCGAACTCATCACGAAGGTAGGATGCAAACTCTGGACTTGTGAAAAAAATATCAGAATAAACAATCGATAATGGTTTGTTCTGAAATGAAGAACAAAGCGCAATAGCAACCTTAGCAAAAAAACCTAGACCTTCATCAATTTCCGAAAAACTATGATTCCTGAATGTGTCTTCACCTCCATATGGGATAAAATCGTACACCATGCCAGATATTCTACACTTTGTGAAAATTTTAAAACCACATTTTTTTAGTTTGTTTTTCAAATACTGCTTTCTTGAACCAGCTTTGTTACCTTTATAAAGCACCATCATTTTATAAACTGAGTTTCATCGTTCTAGCTCAATTTTTGGACAATTTTCTCTACCTCTTTCAAGAAAAGGTCTCACTTTGAAATAAGTGTCATTGTCAATTTCTTCGCTGTTTGCGAAATCAAGATTGCGTCGCAATATTTGATACCTTTTTAGGGGCATAATATCTACAACTGCAGCCCAAAGTGTTTCTTCGGCCTAGTAGTCAGTGTATGCTGGCATATGTACAACACCAATCATAAGTACAATCCCTAAATAAGTTTTAATTTCGTCGTGATTTGTGTCGACGCATTTACCGAACTCCTGAGTAGAATACAAATTGGTTTGTACTAAAATGAGATCCTGGATATCATTGTTTAATAAGGTTTAAAATATTGCAAAGGCGACTGTAGCTTGTTTGGTTTAGAGAAATCGTCTTCGTATATGTTCACTTCGTACTCAATATCCTTGTCGGTACACTGAAAATCTCTTACAGTTTTCGCAATTTGTGTTTTTGCATTAGGAACCGGTTTCTGAATATGTTAACTTACGCACCCTATGACTGCTCTTCGACGTTATAATATTGACAACAGGAACAGTAAAAGAGCATTGCTAAAACGGTATCATCGACGCACTTTTCAATAGTCTGAACCAGTTGTGATACTTGTCTATCTTCTTCTAAACATGTGTTTTTTTGTCGAAAACTTGACTCACCCATTAAGTATTCATGTGCAGCATCACTCTTTGGATCACTTTACGCGTCAACTGGCGGTAACAATGCAAAAATACGGTTAATTCTTCTCATTCTGGTCTAAAAATAAGATAAAATATATAACACACCGAAATTGGCAATGTATTTTCAAGGATACATAATTTTAGTATTCTGTTTATGGAAAAATCAGTAAGATTTATCAAATTATTTAAATACTATGAAAAAGCCAACATGTCATACAACAAATTACCATTTAAGTTATATAAAACTGAACAAAATGGTCGAATAACGGCGCCTAACTTTAAATAATGTCGATAAGTATATTTACATTTGTGGTAGAACATGTATCCGGTTGAACACATCATCAAGATATAAGTAGGTAATAAAGCACAGGGCGACTGGGAATGTTCTAAATATATGTATCCGAGGAGATACATTGTCAAGTTAAGGGTTAAGAATATTCTTTGTTCCCGTATATACCGATAGGACCAGCTCTCAACGGGCCATACCGAGCAATAAGTGGCAACAGCTAATCCCCTCTACGCGCAATAGCTTACATTACCATACATTGCAATTAAGAATTTAGTAAGACTTAAACCGCGCAAGGATATAGTCGTTTGCATATTCGTTCTGTATACGTAATTTGCCCATTTGTTTCAGATATAAAAAGGTCGTTATATCTCCAAGTTATTATTATTGTATTCTTAGCTGCTACGGAAAAGTAATTTTAAGTAATAAAAAAACAATAACGTTTACTAAAAGATAAAAGTAAAAAAATCAATAATTCTGGAGAATAAATTTTAATTCTAAGAAAGTCACTAAATATAGGATTCGAAAATACCGCCCTCTCTCCCCAAACAATAGCCGAGCCTATTGTAAAACTCCCGCCTCACTCCCTCGAGGTTTCTAGGGGTTATTGTCTCGAAAATTCTAAACAGTTGAACTTGCAACTGTTGCAACCTTTACATTTGCACAGCTAGATACGAATGACGGGCAATCTATTGCTCTCGATCATCGGACTTATGTATGCGCACGCGGAGTGGTGTCGTACATACGTTGCCACATCGCATTACGTTCCATACGTATATTGTTCCGTATGGCCCGTTGCGGGCTGGACCTATCGGTATATGGAGACTATATTTACTAAAACAGATAGGAGGTTAAAGTATCAATAACGTAAAGTTGGCTCTGTATTAGACAGGTCGATAGAGTGTTTGGATCAAGAGGCGGCAATGAAGTTCCAACGATAATGGACTACAGACTTTTTACGTATCGTGCCTTGAATAAGTGGTATTTATCGGGTCCTGCCAACGTACTGTCCTGGAGAGGAACACGATCGAGTATCTAACTTTTTTTACGTTACGGCCAATTGGTCAATTCCAAGTCCCTCAACAATATATATACATCTAAAAATTCGTTTCGTTAAAGTTCATCAAAAACTCAAGTTAGACCAGTGGATATAGAACTCGAAACCTCTAAGCCAATATTGCATCAGTTTTGCCAGGAATAATCTTTTTCCTTTGTAGTTCAAGTTTGACCAGGTTTATAGTTACTCGGTTCATTTTCGTCTTAATTAAACTGGCTGCCGTCACTGCCATTAGGGACACCACCTATTCTAGAAGATAGTTCAAGTTGTTTGGATCTTTACGTTGACCTTCGCCATTTTTAGCACTTCCGTTCAGTTGCTCCATTATTATATCTGCTCCTTAAGGTCCTCGTTACCGTCTTCGTTATATACCCTCTGCCAGTTTAATTCCGATACTGCGATAAATGTGGTTGTTCGTGAAGAATCAAGAGCTACTGAAAGCTTCCGATTCTAAATAATTTACAGCCTCGACACGTTGACATTGCGCTACACACTACTTATAGATTTCAAGTAAGCTCGTGTTTATTTCGTCGGTTTACTAACGTGAAGAATTCCGCCAGCATTTGCAGGATTTCAAAGGCAAGCTGCTTGTTCAAAGTAGCTCTAAGAAGATAATATACAATCGCCAGGGTTTTGGATATTGTATTTGTTCAAGAGAAGTTCTCCCGTAGTACTATCGCGGCATTTGAAATCCGGACGATTATATATTTATTTTCACTATAATTAAGGATTGTAATTCGGTTTTTGTATAATTGAATCGTGTAGGTGACAGAAGAGTGACATTTATCCGTATTTTTTCACGTAAAATTATATAAAATTATGTTACTGAGTGAATTAACGAAAAAAAGAATGTATTAATCAGAGAATTACAAATATTTGGTTTTAATTTTTAATACTTTATTGCAGCACCATTTCTGTCTAGCACCTCTTGTAAACGTCTAGGAATTGATGTTATAACATTATGTATAAATTCTGGCGACAGGTTATTCCCAATATTCTCGATCTTGTTAAATAATTCCTGGACATTTGCTCGTTTAAAATTACTCCTGCTCATCGTCTTAACAATACATATATCCCCACACGTTCTCGATTGAGTTCAGATCTGGATTTCTAGAACACCACGGCAAACACTCTATATTATTTTCTCTAAACCACTAAGAAACGACTCCTACCATGTGGACTGAACAATTGTGTTGAAAAATAAAATTTCTTTCAGAATATATAATTTCTGCCGAAGGTACAAAAACATTTGCTAAAATTCTAATACAATGGTTACATCTTAAATCTTTAAATCTTTCTCCTATAATCCAACAAACACCAGGCCCATGTACGCAAATTCAGGCCGAGATGTTTACTGAGAATCTCCGCTCGTTTCTGATTTTTGAGTATATTTTTGGTCAATTTCTGAATTAGATGGTCACTATAGATCAACACTATTCACCCCAAAATAAATTTTACTATAGAAACAGAAATAAATAAAAGCATTAATTTTCTAGATTTAGCCATATCACACAAAACTAATGAACACGAGTTCGCTATATACCATAAACCAACACATACAGATACCACAATACACGCTAATTCTTTTCATCCTATAACACACAAATTATCAGCATACCAATCAATGGTATATAGATTAATTCATGTACCTATGAGTAAAAGTAATTTCGACCTTGAACTAAATAAAATATACACAATAGCATTAAACAATGGTCTATAAATATGGTCAACAACATCCTAAATAGCCAACAGAAATTTAAAACCCTTTCCTTAGTTTATCCAAAATTAAAATACAAGATAATTAATTCCTATAATTCAGTCACTTACTTAGGAAAAATTTCGGAAAAAATTGGTACTTTCATTAAAAAACTTAATAACGAACATATATCATTTAAAACAGACAATACTATACAGAACATTATTAAAAACAACAAAGATAAAATAGACAAAGAATCAAACTCTGGTGTATATAAGTTAACATGCGAAGATTGTAATAAGGTATACATAGGACAAACGGGGGAGGACATTCAAAATTAGGATGAAAGAACACGAGAGAAGCCATAAAGAAAAGAAAACAGATTCAACTTTCGCAAGTCATTGTACCTATAGATATCAATCATAGATTTAATATAGATTTCAAAATTCATTCAAGAAAAAAGTAAAAAACTTAACCTGTTAGAAAACTTAGAAATTAATAGATACAATAGTTTAGGATTAGCTTTAAATGACCAACTAGATTTAAACAACTCCCCTTTACTAAATTTAAGATTGTAAAACTTTTTCCACCACCATTTCCTCAATAATTTTCACATAAATATTCAAACTTGTATTGTACATATTCAGTATTTCATCCACCTGATGAAGCCATTGTATGGCGAAACAATATTGTAGTGGTATTTACAATAAAATAATTTTTCAAACTAAAAGTTTAATTGCTTATTTCTTAGAATTAGATGGTCTATTAGTACGGATTCGGCTATTATGAGACGACGACTGAAAAACTTTTTCGTCTGAGAAAATTACATTTTCCCAAAAATTAAAATTGTGCGGCATAAATTCCAACGTAAAAACCAATCCTTATTTCTTTATTCTGCGCATTAAGAAATGGTGTGCGGACACACCTGGGGAAATGTGTTGCGATCACTGCATTTACTATTGCTTCGAATATAAAATTAATAAGATTTTTATTTTGTACGAGAGTTGACACACGTATACCACCTGAGCTTCGTTGTCTATTAATAATTCCTCGACGCTGTCACATACTTTGACATCTGAAATGGTATTCTTCCCCACACCAAATCTATCCGCTAATCTTCTAACTGACCATCCTACTTCTAGTAATGTAATTATTTAAGTTTTAGTTTAAATATTCAAATGAGGCATATTAGTTTTATATTTTGACAAACCTGAATATGACTGACAGATCTGTAAATCGCAAATCGATATACATATAAAATATCTATCTACTCTTAAGAAGCCATATTTAAATCAAACAAATTAAGTGACAGATTTTTAAATGCCGCGATAGTACATAAGAACGAGCCATTGAAAAAATTCATAATTGGAGTAGACTGTGAAATTAGCCACTTCCACATAATGACATTTATTATTTGACATGGAAACTATAAGTTTGTGTCAAATTTTTCAAACCTCTTATTAAGAAAATTAAATTTATTTCAAAAATGGTATTCAAAATAGAACAAAAAGCAAAAATTATCGAATGTTACTTCCGTACAGGTGTGTAAGTAAATGGCGAGTAACAATATTCAATTACGGAATGCATGGCTGATTTTAGTGAAGAACATCCTGAATTAGTGTTTGACTACAATGATTTTTACAATGTTTTGACAAATTGTGTAAAGTTATTCAGAGAGACTGGTAGCATCGGTCGAAAAACTGGAAGTGGACCGCCATCTAAACGTAAAGCTGATAATATTGAAGCCCTTCAGCATATTATTGATGAAAATCCAAAAACATCCATTTCAGTAGTGACCCAACAAACAAATTTATCTTATGGTACGTGCCAATTCATTCTTAAAAAAGTCTTACATTTTCATCCATACAAGCTGCAATGTTTTCATGAATTTTATCCAGGGGATTATTTAAGACGAGTGGAATTTTGTCAATGGTTTCAAAATAATCTACACAATCAGAATATCCTCAACACAGTTTTTTTCACGGATGAGGCCTGGTTTTATCTTTCTGGATATGTTAATTCACAGAATATGAGGTGTTGGTCCTCCGAAAATCCTCATTTTTTTGTTGAAAAAACAGTGCATCCCCAAAAAGTTGGTAATTGGGTTGGAATATGTCGAAGAAGATTGGTGGGTCGCTTTTTTTTGAAGGTACACTTACTGCTGCACGATATCGCAATGAGATACTCGGCTCATTAATAAATCAACTGGATGATGAGGAATTACAAAATGGGTATTTTCAACAAGATGGTGCAACAGCATATACGACCAGAGAAACACTTCAATATCTCAGAGAATTTTTTGATAACAGAATAATAAGCAGGAACACTGAAATCCCATATCCAACTAGGTCTTGCGATTTAAACATATGTGATTTTTTCGTAAGGCCATACATCAAAAATTGGATTTACTCAACGCCAATTCATAATCTGGAACAACTGAGAATTCGCATAACAGAAAAGTGTGAAGAGATCAACAACTCACCGCAAATGCTGCATAAAGTTTTTGGTGGATTGCGGAGAAGAGTTGGTTTATGTTTAGATGTAAATGGACATCATTTTCAACAACTTCTGTAGCTATGTGTAAATTTTGATTATGATTTCGATATTAAATAAATTATTTGTTTTCTTTTTTGTTGTAGTATCATTTCAATGCCATAACCTTTTTTTACAATGAAACCAAATGAAGCTGTCAAGCATCAAGTAATGTGTCATTATGTGGAAGTGGCTAAAGTGCCAACCCAATTTCACAGTCTACTCCAATTATGATTTTTTTCGATGGCTCGTTATAAATATGTTCTCAATTTTATATAGTGGCATACTAAATTAATGTTTTTATATAACTAACGATCTGTTTAACAGATGTCATTATATAGGCTATCCTTGAAATAAAGTGAAATTGATACAATATTTTGGATTTAAATTAAATTATGCGCTATACATTGATCTAAATATCGAGCATTTCGAAAACTTATTTGCTTTCATATATTTAATTTTTTGCTGTTTTTATTTTTATTACAGTAAAAAAAGAAAGGCGAAAAGGTTTTGCCTTTGGACGAAACGAATAATAAAAGAAGGATAAATGAATTCCAGTTAATAGCAAGGGTTACGTATGCTTGTTCCTTCTCCACTTTGTGTTAGCGTCGATGAATAGAGCATTAATTTTCTTAGTCTTTAGTAGCTTCAAGTTTCTTTTTTCCTATTCTTTAGTTTTTTTTTTACATTATATTGAATATTGATAATTACGCGTTTTATTTTGCCAAGCCTTAATCTAATTTTAAATTTTAGTTATTAAAATATTGTAACAAATAACTATTTTCTTCTTACGCAGCGATACACTAGCATCGCAGATTTGGAAACTTTCTGATGCGTGTATGTGAAAAATCTTTGAGTTACTTACGTAGCAACTTTTGAACAACGCCATCATTTGAGTGCAATCTTTGTATTAAAAAAAAATCTATTAAGGAGCCAAACTAATAAAAATGTAGTGGCAAGATCGGAACTATGCCGAATACGGAATAGAGTCCCACTCAAGCTTATGATTACAAATGTTCCTTGTGACAGTATGTGGACTAGCTTTATCTTGGAGAAAGCAAACAGAATTTGATTTGTTATTTTTGTTATTCCGCAAACAAGAAGACTGGTTTACCGTTTATCTGGAGTTTAAGTAGAAGTATAAGTAGAAGTCTGTTTGTTTTTATCGCGTAAAAATTTCTCACAATTTATTAGCAAGGTATTATTTATTTATTTGTTTACTTATTTATTTATTTACAGTCTAGCAGAACTATATATTCCAATAACAGGAAAAATATGTATTACAATCTGACAAACACGTATAGGCTATTACCAAGATATATGCAAATCTGTTTCGACCACGGTTTACAAACTTTATAGCCCTGTATTCGTAATCGTATTAAATATTTATCACAAGTAGGTACAGCAGCTCGTTCATGTTTAAACTTCTCTGTACATACGCTAACTTGTTTGTAGAGTTCACTCAACCACAGAGTGTATACCGATAGGACCAGATCGGAACGGGACATAACAAGCAATAAGTGGCAACAGCGAATCCCCTCTACGTGCAGTAGCTTAAATTGCCCCACATTGCAGTTATGAATTTAGTAAGACTTAAACCGCGCAAGGATATAGTCGTTTGCATATTCTCTCAGTTCTGTATACGTAATTTGCCCATTTGCTTCAGACATAACAAGGTCCAATTTATTATTATTATTGTAATCTTAGCTGCTACGAAAAAG
Source organism: Melolontha melolontha (assembly GCA_935421215.2). NCBI lineage: Eukaryota > Metazoa > Arthropoda > Insecta > Coleoptera > Scarabaeidae > Melolontha > Melolontha melolontha. The sequence continues at coordinate 94,984,665 of OW285242.1, read as the reverse complement.
TAATTTTAAGTAATAAAAAAACAATAACGTTTTCTAAAAGATAAAAGCAAAAAAATCAATAATTCTGCAAAATAAATTTAAATTTTAAGAAAGTCACTTAATATAGGATATTTCGTCTGCAATTTGCCGTGTACACTTAAGGTCGCCCATTTCAACTAACGAACAAACCCTCACGTCTCTCTCCTCCCGATCGGCAGGTATTAGAGGGATATGAGGCTGTTCGTCAATTTGTTGGCATTTGCGGCAATTTCGGACTACACAGCCATATTTCCTAAACGCATTTACGATCCCTTCAATCGTCGAATGCGAAGGAATAGGCCAATTTACGTACTCTACAGCAAATAAATCAGCGGTTGTTCGACAGGAATTTCCGGCAAGATACCACGAAAGTATTTGTTCCTTCTCTGCGGTTGTATACACTGACATGATAACTACCTTTACGTTTGCACAGCTAAATACGAATGACGGGCAATCTGTTGCTCTCGATCATCGGACTTATGTATGCGCACGCGGAGTGGCATCGTACACACGTTGCCACATCGCATTACGTTCCATACGTATATTGTTGCGTATGGCCCGTGGCGGGCTGAACCTATCGGTATAAGTGGTACATATCTTGTGTAGTCACAGTACTCGTGCAAACACCGTCGTCAGATCTTATTGTGTTAGTTTTCTTTTAGTGTAGCAAGCAGAAGGTGTATAAATAGTCCGGACATATTTTGTTATTTTGTTCCTGCTAAGCAGAGACGAAAGTTTAATTAAACCAGATAACATACTTTTACTCTTATTACATATAAAACGAGATATAATGAATGATGGAAAAACTGCTTTAAGTACCTTTGTAGTAAATTTTCCGGCTTGTCTGACCCAAAACTTAAGGTTATCTTAATTGGACCCCAAATTAGAAAATTGGTGTTGGATAGTCACTTTTTCTGCAGTTGAAAGCCTCGATTGCTTTCGAAAGTGTAATGGAAAACTTTCTAAGAAATCATAAATCACGGAATTATGAAAAAGTTGTTCAAAACATGCTGCAAAAGTTTTGCGATTTAGGTTGCGATATGAGCATTAAAATTTACTTTTTGAATGCTCATCTTGAGTTTTTTTCCGAAAATTTTGGTCAACAAGGCGAGAAATTCCCCATCACGACATAAAAGAAATGGAGCTGAGCTACCAGGAATGGTGGAATGCAAACACGATGGCCGACTACTGTTGGTGTTTAAAAATATACATACCTGTGTCTGTGAGTCTTTTCAAACAAAGAGGCCACGGTCGCATTATTTCAGAATTTCGATTAATACTATTTAGTAATTTTTTGATATATTAAAACGTAAAAGAGTCAATTTGTCAATATTAAGTATAATAGAGTCACATACGTTCGTAAAAACCAATGCTTTTTTTGTTTCGTAATATGTGTTGGATCTGGATGTTATAGAAAAAATTCATGTATGAAATCACAACATATTTAATCAATGTCACCTATTAAAATTCAAACCTCAGCGAACAAAATTAATTTTGTAAACTAGTGAATCGACATTAACTATACGTCGTTCTGTAATCAAATGAATTAGAAGAACTTGAAAATCACAGAAAAATATTATCATGCCAATACCAGGCGATAAAAATTTATTTTCTCTACGTGCAATTTTATCTAGCAATGAAGACAATAACAAATGGCAGTTTTAAACATTTTTGTAAGATTTAGTGTAAGATTTTATAAATATCCTAACTAAAAATTGTTGATATGGAAGCTTTTTTGTAGTTTTGGTAGCGATTTGAACATAGATTCCAGAATTTTTAACTAAAGAATCAAATGTCCAAAAGATTAACGATGGACAAATGTTTGCTGTATACGGTGAAAAAGCTTCACCACATTATTAAGCCAAATTCTAGTTGAAAGAATTTCGATGGTTGGAAATTCATGAAGAATTATCCAAATTCCGATTAACCCCTCGAGGCAGGAACACGGGACACAATAAAGAAAATTGACAGTTTGATATTAGCAGATCATTAACAGATCATAGATTATTGTAAAGGAGGTTGAGATGTCAGAGGCAACAGCATAGAAACATAAAGATTGTTGGAATGAATAAAGTATCAGCGAAATAGATTCCCAGATACCTCACAGAAACTTGTCAAATGAGAAGAATTTAACAGCAATTTTCGAATACGTTAAAACAAAATTAAAATGTTTTACGATGCAGTAGATGCGTGGAGGCTCCCTGTCATCAAGAAACGGACAAACGCAGTGTTCAACTGGAAAATTGACGGCAGTTCCAGAAAGGCAAAAGGTTTTGTGATTGTGGTAGAATTATATTGGTTGGCCACATGCAGAGGAACACTACAATTTCCAACGAAAATCTCAAAATGCTGCCAAAAAAACATACTGCTGCATGCCAATTACAGAGGTCAAGAAATTCCACAAGTTCGCGAGGAATGTGGTTTACAGGACTTAACTGCTATTAATGCTTATTTTGACGACGATTTTATTGCAGAATTGTTGGAATAAGTACGTAGATGTTGAAGGAACATATCCGCATATTTTCTTCCAACTTTTCCCATCTCTCAAAGGTTTCAATAATTCACAGATTGACACGACATAGATCATTATATTTTGCTTGAGGAGTTAAAAAAAATTTGTGGAATTGCCATAATAGGATCTAAGAAAATTGATCATTATATGTTGTTTCACTTTAAAATGCACATAACCTTGCTGCAGTTACCGTAACTGCAGCTGTCAAAATAGTAAAATAATCAAATAGTTGTAATGTATTATTATTATTATTATTCAATTCAATTTTTGAAATCTTTACAAATAGAAATTTAATATTAGAAGTCATAGTTAAATATAATTATTCCTCATATTATTATTATTATTATGGCGTCGAGTTATCTCGCACATCCTCTACCTGTAGCCAAGAAACATTTCATTCTCCCCACATATGTGGGCATAAGCTCGATAGTACCTGGCTAACGTTGGCGCATTTGTATACAGGGTGTCCAGAAACTCTCCTGACAAACGAAGACCGGAGACTCCTCTGATAATTTTAAGACAATTAAACCCAAATTCACCTAGTCCAAAAATGCTTCCTAAGGGAGCTAGAGTTCTTTGAAGATGGCGCCTTGTATTAATTTTTTTTAAATTCCTCCAGAACGCTTCTATTTAGAAAAACAAAAACTGGTATGCTTATTTATCCTCCAGAGATGAATCTATTCCATCAATTGCGAATTTCTAGTACCGGTCATAGGCGTCCGTTTTGGGTAGGTCAACGGTTATTTTAAGGCATAACTTTTTTGTCTTTAACTTTTAAGCATTTGTGACACTAGATTATTAAATTTTCAGGTATTCCAGTACTAAGATGTACTCTTACTTTAAGTCGGTAGGATACACCGTTTTCTAGAAAAATCGATTTGTAATTTTTTCGTTTTTTCTTCATTAAAGTTCAATTTATTATGTACCTACTTATTTTTAGCGACGAAGTTGGCTTGGACTATCAAGGCATGGATGAAAATTAATTTAATAAATTAAAAACAAATTATTTATTACAATGGAACGAAACTAACAAAAAAAGAACAAGTATCAAAGGTAGATTGTTACAAAAGTTGCTCGATGTGATGACCATTAGTCTCTATGCATAAGTTTACCCTTTTGCTTAGAGAACGCCGAATTCTTGCAAAAATTCCAAAGTTATTTCTAAATTCGTTGCAAGCATCTTGTATCCTTAGCCAGAGTTGTGCGCGATTTTGTATCGGAACGGAATAAACAAATGCTTTTATGTATCCCCAAACACAATAATCGCAAGGATTCAAATCCGGCGACCTTGCTGGCCAAGCAACTGGACCGCCTCTTCCAATCCAATGGACTTCGTAGTTATTATCTAGAAAGTCTAGTACATTCCTGCTAAAGTGGGCCGGACAGCCGTCCTGTAGAAACCATAAGTTTTGCCGAATATTTAAACGCACCTCATCTAACAAATCAGGTAAAATATTTTGCAGGAAATGTAAGTAATCAGCACCATTTAAACGAGCAGGTAATTCCACAGGTCCAAGTAGATAATCGTCAACTACTCCTATCCAGACGTTTATGCTAAACCTATGCTGATGCTTAAATTCTTGAACAACGTGGGGATTTTCACCAACGTACGAATAATAATGTGCATTATGTACATTAAAAATTCCATTTTTTGAGAATGTAGCTTCGTCACCAAACAAAATGTTCCTGATGAAATCTTCATCTTGATTTTTCTGATTTTGTAACCATCTAGCGAATTCTACGCGAGCAGGAAAATCTCCTTCTAGCAGTGCTTACACCTTTGTAAAATGAAAAGGATATAAATTTTCTTTGTGTAAGATATTTCCTACGGAAGATTTTGAAATTGTGGGGTACATGGCAGACAGTCTTGAACGCTAATTTCTGGATTTTCCTCAACTTCCATTAAAATAACATCTTCATGTTCTGCTGTTACAGCATTATGTCTCCCTGTTTCATTATTTTTTGGGACCACTGAACCTGTTTCTCTTAATCGTTGATGAAGAGCTGTAAATGTTGAGTGAGTGGGATGCTGACGATTGGGAAATTTTTCAGCGTATCTACGTTGCGCCGCTCGAGCGTTACACCTCATTTCGCCATAAGCTAATTGCATATCGGCGTATTCCTCATTAGTAAAAACCATTTTTTTTTAAATTGAAATCGTTGTGTTTGAATAACACAAAGTAAAAAATGAAAAGATAAACTTGGCGAACTGACAACAATTTGACAATGAAAAACGTAGGTTTTGCTTCTGTTGGCAATTCAGAGCTAACTATTGCAAAAAATAAAAAATTGAACTTTAATGAAGAAAAAACGAAAAATTTACAAATCGATTTTTCTAGAAAACGGTGTATCCTACCGACTTAAAGTAACAGTACCTTTTAGTACTGGAATACCTGAAAATTTAATAATCTAGTGTCACAAATGCTTAAAAGTTAAAGACAAAAAAGTTATGCCTTAAAATAACCGTTGACCTACCCAAAACGGACGCCTATGACCGGTACTAGAAATTCGCAATTGATGGAATCGATTCATCTCTGGAGGATAAATAAGCGTACCAGTTTTTGTTTTTCTAAATAGAAGCATTATGGAGGAATTTAAAAAAAAATAAATACAAGGCGCCATCTTCAAAGAACTCTAGCTCCCTTAGGAAGCATTTTCGGACTAGGTGAATTTGGGTTTAATTGTCTTAAAATTATCTGAGGAAACTCCGGTCTTCGTTTGTCAGGAGAGTTTCTGGACACCCTGTATATTACAGAACATGATATTTACTACAAGTTCTATGATGTACTTGATTGTTATCCTTTTTTTTATATTTCTACGATTCTTTAAATTATAGAACTCCATATCGTGGTGTTTAATCAACGATTTAAATTTATTCCATATGTAAAAATTTACGAACTATACTACATGTGTCGAATATTATAGGTCGTTCCATTAATTCGTGGATTTCGGATTGTATTCAAATGATTTGCGATGCTTAGAGAACTGCTAGAGTGTACGTAATTCCACTGTCTGATGTAATGAAGGGTATTATATACATACGTTTTTATGTTTCCAGATATGCTGATGTTCTACCTTCAGTTCTGTGTATTTTTCAATTTTGTTAGAGTGTTTGCTACAGCTACGTCTATTTAGTATGTAATGGGCAACAGTGTCAAAGTTCTTTTTGTAATATATAAATATAACATATCTCTGGGTTTCTTTGATGCTTTTCTGCTTGTTTCATGATCACCCTGTCTATCAGGCGCGGATCGTGATGACGTATTTTGGTTTGCAGTACAATGATACGAGTGCCTCGTGTGTTTTCGGTGTTTACTAAGCAAACGTTACATTTAGTACACGAGAATACACGAAGCACTCGGATCATTGTACTGCAAACCAAAATACGTGATCACGAGCCGCGCCTGCTGTCTATGATGAGCTGTTCTGTGCATCCCTTACATGCCTACCAACGTTATATATAATAATATCTGCTTTATAAGCAAATTAAATCGAGGACACGTCACTACGAACAGCATCCTAAAAGAAGAATAAAAAAGTTGATACAACACTTTATTCTTCTTTCTGGACATGTTGTTCGTAGTGATGTGTTCCTGGACCTTATTTGTTTTTAATGCAGTTATTAGTTTATATAACGTTGGTAGGCATATAATTGGTAGGTAGTTAACCAAATTTTAAGTGTCATTGGTAGAAACCGGACACGAGAGGTTGATGACATCGGCCACGAGCGTACATTGAATATATGTATTTTCAAAGTTTTTAATTTTATATAATTATACTTATAATAATAAAACGGGCATATATACGACTACAAAATACGAAATACATTTTTATTTGTTCATTTTGTAGTTCAGTAAAGTAGTATTAATATTTACTAGCAATACTTTCTCAAGGTTCTCTTCTGTAAAATTTGTTCTCCTTGAATGAAATACATCCTTGTAAATAGAAAACGTCCTTTCTACATCGCAACTGGTTATAGAATATTCTTTTATTTCCGCGTATTTTGCAGTTAGATGTTGTGGCATTGTCCCCATATACAATTGCCGCAATGTTATTAAACCTGGATTTCTATTAAACACTGACGCAGTGTTTAATAGTGCTTTCTACATCGCAACTGGTTATAGGTGCATACTGGAAATATTCCTTTATTTCTTCATATTTAGCCGTTAGATTTTGTGGAATTGTCTCCATACATAATTGCTGCAATGTAATTAAATCTGGATTTCTATTAAGAATTGCTTCAAACTTTTGCCGAAGGCCACATCCGAAGTTACTTGGAATACTTTTCAAATTATTAATAGCCACATCTAATGTCGTTAAACCATAATTTAATTTAAGATTTCGATTTTCAAAATAAGTGATTAGTTCTGGCAAATTTCCAAAGTGTTCTTGAAGAAAGTACAACTGATTTTATAAATGTAGAATTTGTGTTAGTTCCTTGCACTCAGAAATACTCCGAGCATCGTCATTTAAACATGCAACGAAATTTTATAAACTATCGAAATTCTCTGCATACAAACTAGTAGCTTTCAACCATGTCCCCCATCTAGTTATTAGTGGAGAGGGAGGCAGTGACAAAGATGGCAGTTTTTCCCTGTAAAGAGCTACTCTCAATATTGCTTTTCTGAAAACTTTTTTAAAAGCGTATACAAGTTTATCAACTTCTGGAAAGGTAACTCGATATATTCACAGATTCTGTGGAGAGCATATGTTGCACAAGTAATATGCAGCATATTAGGATATGTTTCCTTTAATAGTCTGCCTGTTTTTAAGATATATGCAGCACTATCACTTACAAATAAACGTACTTTTTCTTTGTACTTGTCGTCCGAATGAAGTATTTTTTGAATAATTTCGTTAATGGTTTAGCAACTGTTTCCGCATTAACTGTATTTATAGCTTTCATTGCTATAACATTTCCCACGCAGCGTCCTAATATATCGATAGCTTCATCGGCACTTATTCATAGGTACTGATATATTCACAGATTCTGTGAAGAGCTTGTGCTACACAAGTAATATGTAGCATATTAGGATATGTTTCCTTTAATAGTCTGCCTGTTTTTAACATATATGCAGCACTGTCACTTACAAAAAAAAAGTACTTTTACTTTGTATCTGTCGTCCGTTAAAACAAGAAACTAACTCACAGCAGTTTATTTATCTTACGAAATATAATCTAAATAGACTAAATTATTAAAACTTCACACGCTTCTATCTTCGCTCATGAAAACAGAAATTTAACTGTAAATTTGTAACAAAAAAACGTCGCAATTCTCGATGAAAACAGATGCTCGCGCTAACCAGATCAATAGTGCATTCAATAACTGCGTGATGTACTTACAGATGTTGTAGACTATTAATATCGTTCGTCGTAATGATGACATCATTTCAACCTGATGTGTCCGGTCTCTTCTGGGTTTAATACATGTTACACCTAGTATTAAGAAAGTTGGAAAATTGTGGGGATTTTTCAAGAGGATATTTATTTGTGTGTTATAGTAAGCAGTTTGGTACTTCCTGTTATGCGTTTTTTTAAATTATTTTTGTTAATTCTTTTGTTGCGATTGTATACGTTCTTTGCTCTGTAAAATCGATCCACTTATTTGCTTCGTTCTTCATTCGTTAAGTGTTTTCTAATGTGTTCTTCTTTAATTGTTCTTGGTTTACTAATCTTTGATAGACTTGTTTTTCATTAATTTTGGATACATTTAACACTTTCTCTCTTCCATTTAATTCTTTGTATCTTTTTAACCGAGCTATATATACTGCTAATTTTCGTTTCTTGTGTTGAAAATTTTATATATTGTTTGTGTACTGTTATGACTTGAGAGATTTTTTTTAGATATTTTGTGACTATTTGAATTGTTGCCTCGAATATATTAAGTAGTTCTACTGATTTCGTCTAGATTTTTATTTAGCCTCATTTCTTATTTTGGTTTTGTTTTGTTTTGCTCCTTATTTTTTCTCAAATTCTGGAAGTACAGGAAGGCCCAAAATGACCGAAGGTGTTTGAGTTCATTATAACTTCTTATTTAAGACATAATTATTAAATTTTTTTTAATTTTAAATACAGTATATTAATGGAGAATATTTTTAATTTAATTATGAAAAATTATATCTCGCAAGTGGTGGCCATTTTCTGCTTCGCATATTCGTGCCCTTTCCAAAACATTTTCCATAACCTTTCGCAAAACTTCAGGTGTTATGTTGTTGATTTCGTCGCGTATATTATTTTTTAATTGCTGTATGGTTCAAGGCTTATTAATATAGACTCTTCCTTTCAAATAACCCCAAAGGAAACAGTCTGAAGCGGTTAAATCCGGTGACCGCGGAGGCCAATTAAAATCGCTTGTACGGGAAATAATTCGTTCACCAAAGATGTCGCGTAAAGAGCCATTGTGTGAGTTCATCAAGTAAAGGCTTCAGTCTTTTAAAGAGTAATTTCTCGAATATCTTTGACAAGATAGGCAGAAGACTAATCGGGTGGTATGATGTCACTTTTTCCACAGGTTTGCCAGGCTTAGGAATTAAAACAATTTGTGCAATCTTCCATTGCGAAGGAAAGCGTCCATTTCCCAAAATAGTATTAAATATATACGTAATATACTTCATTGCTACCTCAAGGAGCTCTTTTAGAATCTTACCAGTTATAAGGTCATATCCGGGTGTTTTCTTTAAATTAACGTTCCTCAAAATTAATTTCTTGGTTTCTCTCACTTTTATAGGTTTTATTGGTGGCGACATTTGGTAACGGGCGTCAAGAAAGACATGAAAAACTAAATAGAAAATTAGATATTAGTGTATAAATCACTTTTATGAAAAAAAAAACTAATTTATCTACTAATATCTAAATTCTTCAACCAGCCCAGTGCGGCAGGAATTGCCTTGCTCAGTCCGTGGATGCCCCCAAGGAAACTTCCTCTGGGATAGTCGTTTACTATGTGGGCTATAGTTTGTTCTACATTTGTTGGTTGTGTTTCCAACTAAGTTCGGCATTTTTTTGCCCAAATTTTTCCAATTTTTAGTAGAGATAGCTTTCTTTGGAGACTGTGGTTAAGTAAACACTCAAAAAAGGTATAAAACCCCTTACCAAAATTAATAATCGTATCCTAAATACGTATTTCGACAACTAAGTTGTCATCATCAGTAGGTGAAGCCATTAATTAAAGTATCGCACATGGGGCACAGTAAAGCTAACACATATAAACGCGCAACAAGTTCACTTCACGGCGACCACGTATACACTAACTTTAAGATAAAATTCACAGACTAAAAATTAAGACAAACTTATCTCTCTTAAGTAAACGGCATCACATTTGTTTACGAATCCATTCTTCGCCCTCGACCTTTTCTGCCTCTTTTCTAAGAATGAAAAAAGACAACTATATGGAATATTACCGTTATCCGAGTTCAGCGTATTACTTTTATTTTGAACGATACTAATGCTTTCATATGCGTCGAGATCTCTAGTGTTATTCGTGGCTTTGACAAGTCGTAACCCTTTAACTGACACGTTGTGATCTGTGTGCAGGGCATGATAAGCTACCAGAAAAATCTAAGGTAGCTTATCATACCCTACGCCCTACGCGTATTTAGGGTACGACGCGAGCAAATGCATCGTGCTTTTTTTTCTCTGTTTTGCAGGTTCTCCAATTGATGTATCGCAGTTGAAGTCCAAGCACTTCCTTATTATACAGAAGGATCGAGAAAACTCCAACTTGGCATGCCATTATGTACCCTTCAGTTTCGGAGTACAGCCTAGGCGACAAAAGCAAGGCAAATGTCCAAGCCTCCGAAAGGTTTTTTTGTTTTGTTTTTTTTTTGTATAGGGAAAATTGAGAGAGCATCAGCTTCAGTAGGTGTTCTCCCAAACAGATTATTATTGTTATTATTATTGTTATAATTATGTCAAGTTACCTGCCTGCACCCGGGAAACGTTTTATTCCACCCATATATCTGAGGGTATGAGCTCGGTGGTACGCGGCTGATGTTACTGTGTTGGTATACATCATAATATAGCACTATTTACTACAGGTTCTATGACGTAATTTATTGTTATTGGTTTCTTTTGTCGTTTCCATAATTCTTGTGACTATGGTCTATATCGGGGTGTTTAATAAGCAACTCGAATTTATTTATTTCTAAGAACCTACGACTATACTACATGTGTTGAGCATTATTAATGGCTGCAGTAATTTGTGGTCTTTGGATGCTAATTTTAATGATTTGAGACCTTTAGAAAACTGATGGAGCTAAAAAAGTCCGCTTACTGATAATACATGTACACATTTTTCAAGGCAAACCAATCACAAAAATTTCCTTTTTAATTCGATGATACTACAATGACGAGTTTTCGATTTCTAATCTTTGTTAATAAAAACATGGATTAAAAGTGAAATTATCCTATTTCCTCCCACAGAAAATCGATGAAATCGTAGATATTTTGCGTGAAAGCGAAGGTGAACTAAACTCAAGTTAACCACTGAAAAATTACTACTAACCAAATCACCGAGTTTAAACCTGGACTTCCTATGATTTAATGAGGAAAAGAGTCCCGACACTGACCAATTAGGAAATTACCTCTAGAAATTATTAACGAAAATAAATTCTTGCGATACACATTAGAAATATGCAAGAAAATACTTTACTGTGATCGCAATTTCTCATAATCATTGCTTACTACCACATCCGTATTTTCGAAAAGATTAAATATGAGAAAAATAACCGTATTTTCATACCTTCTGAACACAAATTATGATTTAATGATCTGTATACTAAGCGAAACAGTGAATAATAAATACAACATGGATTACGCATTTTTAATTTGGCTGCGCACACCGTCTTTTTCTTTATTTATCGTACCTGCCTAGATGTGAGCTGATTGCCAGCAATGAAAAGCCGAACTACGAGTTTCTAAACTAACAGAGCGTGCAGAGTGAATTTTTGTCATATCGACGGGATCCGGCGTGCGCGGTAAGCGGTTGGAATCGCAAACGCAGACAAATAGATAACACGCAATAAACAACATCAAAACTACGTCCATGTCTAATGTTTCATTTTAGTTATTTTTTCGCGGATAGCTTGAACTTTCTTCTTGTTATGCGGTGTAATAAAACGTCTTCCTTCTACCACGCCACAAATAGAAGCGAAGAAAGTTATTTACATCTATATAACAAAAATAAGAGGACATCACTAACTTGTTAATTTCTCAATTTAATATTTAATTTTATAACAGTGTTCAGAAAACAAGAATAAACTTATGTGGCTGCTAATGGAAACCTTCCATCAGTTACTATGTTCAACATTACATGCCAATACTCTCAAAAATACTACTCAAAAATAAAAAGGCAAATTGTTGATAATTTACTATTGAAGCCATAATACAATTTTAGATAACATTAGATTAGATTTTTAAGATCAGAAAATTAAGTGAATATATTCAATACATGGAAAGAAAATTTGTTTTAGTTGGTTTAAAATTAGTAAAGAAAGTTGCTAGTGTTACGCTTTGCATATATAAGAATATTTTAATTTATTTTTAAATAATATTTCTTCTAAAAATATCTCGAATTTTTTTAAAATATTAAAATATTAATCTTAACTTAGATATTTTTCTGTACATATTCATTTGCAAGTAGAAAGCATTTCTTTTGCTATATCCCTAACCCGAAGACCCTCGAAATATACTTGCTTACAACCCTACCGTTCACTGTGAAATTACTATATACATTTCAATAAATTGTTTTCATTTAATTACGTACATCTCCTATTGTGTTTCATATCATTAGAAAATTTGTTTCACAATGGATATTTCAATGATATCTGCGGCATCGATATAAAAAATCTCCAGGTCGCGCTTTTTATTAATTATTATTCAAGATATCGACAACCTCTTATCCCCTCTCAACTTTGGTCATAAACAAGAGACCTTTTTCTAGACTAGTATTCTATCTACAAAAATTATCGTTCTTCTTCTTAGAACCATCGTAAAATACACATCTTACCCGCCGTGCTGTTCAAGTACCGGCCATCATGCACGTGCCCTGCATCTCCGCAAGAAAAAGGTAATCTGTATTGTTCGATATATATTATTCTTTAATCTAATTCACAAGAATTCAACTAATTAATTTCTTGTTCCTCCGGCTCTACATACACTTGTCCAAGTATATCCTCGCAGACCATGTGGCCGTCCTTCTTCGCAACTCAAAGGTAACTGTATTGTTCGATACAGAGATTATTTTATATTAATCGTAATTAATTAACATTTAATTTACTGCTAAATTTAACGTTCGTTTCAGTATATTTTGTGTTAATTTTTAATTACTTATTTACCGCTCCTCGTGTATATATTACTTTTATTCAATTACTGTTAAATATACCAAGTTCAATTTCTTTCTTACATATATAATAAATACAAACTTTAAGGACAACGCTCGTGTGATTTATTTAGTTAGTAAGTTGTAATATATTTATTTAATTTAACCATTATCATACACGTCTTGAACCTTCACCAGCACCACAATTATTTTATTTTAGAATAATTTTATTATTATTAGCACGGCAGCCGAAAGCAGAAACATGAAAAGCCAGTGTTTGTAATACTAGCAACGGTTATGTTATAGATTATTCAAAAGTTTTATTCGTTGAACGCTTGATTATAACCCTACATTGTAAACTATTAATTTTTGAAGAGGTTGTGTTTTATCTATGTTATTTCTTCCAAATAGTTCAAATAACTTGCAGATTAAATGTCACAATTATTTTATAAATTGATGAAAATTTATTACATTTAAATTGATGAGTTGCCAAAACTATAACTAATAACTTACAAAAGCTGACTTAATCCTGTCGTCAGTAGTTTTGATTAATTATTTCCTTTCGCACAGCTTTCATAGCCCTTCCAAGCATTTTCCTTTCACTAGTTTATTGTTGTCTACAGTTTTTGTTAATTACCCATTCTTATATCTAGTTAACTCAGTCATGATGATCCTGCTAGTATTTCTGTTTTTGTCCCTTGTAATACTTTCCGTTCTGTCTTGTTTGGCCTCATGTTACTTAAACATTCAATGTTTGATGTCTAAGTAACACATCTTTTGTCGCCACACCTTGCTTATAAAAAATTCCTTTTCGTATCCCATAACACTTTTTATTTGTTTATTTGTGATAAAGAAAGTACTAATTTTTGTATTATCTTGTTGGTTGCGTTAGTGTTAAATCATTATTAAAGCTAAAACATTTCAGCGTGAAACTGTAGCTATTCCTTTTAAGGAACTCTATGTTTCATGGTCCATGTGGTAGATTGGTCCACATTCTCCTTTCTTTTTGTCAAAGACTTTGGTGACTTTTTGCCATCTCGACTATTTCCTACCACTTCTTCCTGTGTGCCACTTGTTGTCTCCATCTCTCTACATTTAGCGTTTTTAAGTTTTCTTCTACCTGTTGCTTGTATCTGCTTCCGGGTCGCCCTCTCAATCTATTTTATGCTGGTTGCCATGTTTTTATATCTCTTATCGTTGTTCCTTTCTCTCTTCTCATTATGTTACCGTATCATCTGATTCTTAAATCCTTGATTTTTCTCACTATATTTTTCTGTATTAATAGTTTATCGATCTCATGGTTCATCAAAGCTCTATAAACGTTATTTTCCGTCTTTTTTGCACGTACTATTTTTCTTATTACAAGCCGTACAAAAATCTTCAGCTTTTCTTCTTCTCCCACTATGAGCGATGTCGTCTCAGCGGTGTATGTAACTACTGACCTAATGAGTGTCTTATATAATCTCAGTTTGTTCTTCATTCTTAATTTTTTGTCCTTCAGCAGCTTTTTATTACAATAGTATTCTCTATATCTTTCTGAATTTTTTCTTTTATGTCAACCGCCTCATTCTGTCTATTGATTATGACTTCCAGATAGATGACTCTATCACCTCTTTAAAAATGTAACTTCCACAGTTCAGACTCTTCATCCCTCTGTCGTTTCTGTTACAACACATGTATTTTGTTTTTTGCTCATTTATCTCCAGGCCTCGTTTCCTTGTCTTGTGCACAATTATTCCTTCTTCCCGTTTCAGTTCTTCCCTTTTCTTGGCTATTATTGCAACATAGTCCGCATATATATCTACTTGCACAAGATGTTTATTTAAAATGAATAAGTCTTATTCCTATTCTTATTTTTATATCTTTCGTCATTCTTGTTCTGTTCCAACATTGGCTTTAGAAACCTTCATTGTCATTTCTATCAATTTTCTAATCTTTCTTAGTTCTTCAATGTACCACGTATTTCATCTGAATCTATAGAAAGATGAAGTACGTATCGACGTCTCTGGAAAAGGATAGGTTCACAAAATATATTAATACTGAACTTGTATTGTGTTCTTCACACCAAATTTTTAATAATATTTTTATTTTATATTATTTAAAATACTTTTGTTTTATATTATAATAAAACAAAGAACGTCGTCGACTTATGGGTCATATGTTGCGCGTCATACAACTGCAAAATGCAAAATAAACAATGACCCATGGCGCTTTTTTGAAATATTGGGACAGCACTGAATGCGAATATATTTTTTACCAAAGAGTATCCAAAATACACCAGAGGTGTGACTTAGCACAGAGAACAGTTCTGAAAGATTTAGCAAAGGATCTTAGACGTGATCGCTCAGCTCAATGCTAGGGGGTGGTAGTGCTGCAAGTAGCACTGGCACGACTACTAGTAAGGGGACACAACGAAGAAAGTTTCGTTTATATTTACGAATACTTCCGTTTGTAGTTTTCCTTTTGCAGTATAAAATATAACGAACATAAAACGTCGATTATTGACCAATAAAATATGAAACCAATCTAATAATTACAAGTAGAGATACATCCGTTCAAAATAATTATTCACATGTTAGGCGGAATGTCACTTAGAACAATAAAACTGTTTGCTTAACAAATACGGTTCGTTTTAATGCCATTCGAAATGATTATACGGTAGCCACTTATTGAATGAGAAATTTTATACACGAGCTAACATACTAATAGAGGTAAAGGTAAATTATCGACTTTGATTTGAAGTGAAAATTGTATATAATTTTAATAATTTAATGTCTATGCGTAAAAGTTAATTTGCCTGTATTGCATTCGCCCACGAATTAAGAGTTTTCCTAACGTTAGTTAGATATTATATGAGTTTCAATATTAATAAATATCAGTATTTTGGAAAAAAAGTGCTTACAGTATTAAATCTTTAATTTCTGAATATTTATTATATAAACCGAGTGCCACAAGAAAAACAAACTGATTTGAATAATTTGTAATTTCGATTTTTTCCTTTTTTTATTTTCAGACATTGCAGATGAGAGCTGGGAGATTATTATTAATAAAGTTATACAATTGTATATATAAAATAAACGTTTGTTATTAGCGACTCAACGCCAGTTCAGTACTAGACATCCGCCTTCCATTTCCATAATTAGGGATACTTTTTCAGCAAGAGGGCTGAGTAAGGATTCACCAAAATCTGGATTCACCACGTTCAGAAGTGAAGATTTAGAAAATACAAGAAAGTGTTGCGAAGAACCTAAGAACATCAGTTCGAAGACATTTGCTTCAGTTAAACATTACACAGAGATCATTGCAACGGATATTACAGAAAGATTTACTATCATTCCTACAGAAAATCTGGAACACCACGTTTAAGCAGAAGTGAATAAAAAGTTTAGAGAATACAAGACAGTGTTGAGAAGGACATCAATTCGAAGACCTTCTCTTCAGTTAAACATTACCCAGCGATCATTACAACGAATATTACAGAAATATTTATCAATTCGTTCAAGAACAGAAGCAGAGAGACATCGAGCGACACTAAAATTAAGTTAAACTACAATTTTAGGAAATTATTCGAGAAGATAAAGAAATTATCTATCATTTGGTAATGAGTGATGCTCATTTTTCCTTTTAACGAACACCGTCGTTCGAAGCCTTAATTGTTGAGCAATTGTACGCGTCTATATCAACAATTCCGATATGAGTACAAACAATTAAGTACTTTTTAGCCAGCGATGTATATACTTTTATATATGGAAATAGCGTACGGAAATCATGCGAGCTGCTCGTGATCTATGCTCCCCACATTCACCGCAAAGGTAATATTTCTGTTAGCGTCCTCCTAGACTTTTTTTATTTTTTCGAGTCCTACGGATAATATAAAAGACCGCGCTTTCGGTCGTTAGACTAAGATCAGGTCTTCTTATACGGTGGCGGATCTAGTTCCCTGGCTGGTGTTTATCTGGCGTTCTCTCTACGAAGACAGATTTCGTTGGAAGGAAATCCTTCCATCTTGAGTGTGATACTAGAGAAGTGTATCTTGAAACGCGTGTTTTTGATGCATTTTGTAACGGACCCAAATGAAAGTTTGTTCCAACAGTGGCCGTCTGTGGCCGTCACAGGGGATGACAAAGTAAGTACGACATCGGCAATATATTTTTCTTAATGACTATTAATGTAAAACAGTAATAATTATAGTTCCTCGGTCGTGTCCTAACGCCGATAACTGCCCTGCTTTCCATCCAAGCTGCTGTTGGGTTCGGGAATACTGCTGCCGCGACCCCGTACGACATACATATACAATAACGGAAAGTATTTTTTATTTTGACGTTAATTTTTAATTTTTTCGTATTGTCAATTTCTAACCCGAATTATTATGACTTTATTTTTTTATTTTTCTTAAATAAACGTAAACCTTGAAGCCGCTACGAAATCCCGATAAATATCAAAGATATTCCACATAATTTCTGACGATGATGTGTCAGAACTAATGTAAACATAAAATTGACGAATACGAAAAAGAAAACCCTTTCAAATATTTGAATAAATTTTATTGAAAATACTGTAATTTATTTCTCTTTGCTCGAAAAAAATATTCTAAATGCATTCTTTTATTTAGTCGGATTTTTTTTTATTATTATTCAGATAACTATTAATAGTAGAATTCAGGTTTAGTTTTTTGCGTAATAATGTTTCTTCTATTTATCATGCGTATTTAAGAATTTGGGTGATTATTTTGTTTAATAAGACTTGCCAATATACAAGATGCCACCCAAAAATTCCCGGAATTTGAATGTGGCGCGCCAAGGGATGTAGTACATCTTGATAGCGCTAGATGGTGTGAGCTACGTCTATACTAAGTAGTCCGTCAAACGGCACATTGATGGGTGGTTGACAAACAGTTCTTGTGTTTATACTTGTTGAGTTGTGTTCGATTTATTCTGCGACACTATAATGTCACTAGAAAGAGCAGAAAACGTGCATCAAATTCTGCTTTAAACTTGGTAAAACGGCAGCAGAAACTCCGAAAATGCTTAAACAAGCATTGATGAGCATTGTTTCGGCTGGACGTATAGCTATGAGTGGTACAACCATTGTAAAAAGGACGTGGGGTTTCTGCTGGGGTCGTGATATATGTTAGATTATCCTTGATTTACCATTCAAAACTTGTTGTGGTTGCAGAAAAAATCATCGGTGCCTAGATTACCTCTTCCAGAGAGTTTTAATTGTTCCGCCAGATATTCCCAAAACTCATACAGAAAAAAGGTTTATTTCTCCTTGTTAACTACTAAATCTCACACGGAACGGTATCGGCAATTTCTGAATTGTATACGTTCTACGTTTTTATTCACAATATACGATTCTTATCTAACTACGCAGAATTACGTGAAACTTAATTCCCTCAGGAATGTAAAATGCACTAGCACAATCAGCCGATCATACATACGGCTCGTGATGGAATCCCTTATATCGAGACAACAATCGAGGTGGTAATGATGGGCGACATACGTACACGTGAAAATGAAAATTGACTAACTCGTTACAAAAACAGTATACCAGGGGATAAAACGTTAAATATTGAAAGGAAGCACTTGAAAACGTACATTGGTAGTGAATAAGTTAGAAGAACAATTAATTTATTATTTTGTTTGTTTCACATTCCGGGAACTTCTCGTAAACGTTGTTTTGAATGCACAAGCCGAATACCTGGGGTGACAAGAAACCAAGAAAGCACTTACATTACACGTGCTTTTTTACTACTATCATCAACGCAATAATACGAAGGTAGAAACTTTTATCATAATTTAGGCGTTCTACTAACGCTAGTTTAAATAACAATCTTTTTTTGTAAATAAACTAGACTGTAAAGGTTCTCTTTTTTGTTTTTCTTGCGATGTACATGATGTATACATATTGGTACATGTGGACAAATGGAAACCACATTCACGAAAGAGTTTAAACATAAAATTAACTGCAATAAACGATATATTGAACGCATATTTGCCAAAATAAGCTTAATTAAAAGAATTAAAATTAAAATCAAAATGTTTCTGGAGACCGACGCGGTTTTGAAAACGAATAATGTTGTCGTCCTTTCACATCATTAAGAACACCAATATCGTGTACCTATGCCAATTTAAAAAGACAATTACGGCATAAAGCCGATAAGGCTTCACTGCATCACTAAAATAAGTCGCCCTCTCTGAAACATAAGTAGTGTGGGCCACTTTTGTCTGCACGCCAGGACAGAACTAGTTTTATATATGTATTCATATTATATTGCTATATTACTCATAAGGGTTTAACGCAAGTATATATCGGGAAAGAGTAATGTTAGTTTATTTATTTAATTATAAATACCATATATAACCAACTTGCCTGATTTACGTTGCACAATTTGACTAAGGTTCTTGAAATAACGATTTATCGCAAACTGTACACACTAATTTTGCACCATTTTTACATTATCAAGCGATAGTCGGTTATTGCGCTTCTGTACGCCTGACATACAATAACTTATATTTAGAATGCATAAAATGTAACGGTAAAACGTTCGACTATCTCTCGTCGAGACACAAGATGAATTGTCTGTCACAATGTGACTGCCTCGCTTTCTTGGTTGCGCGGGGTTTACGTACTGAATTCTGTCCTATTATGCAGACACACTAGCCCACTCTAAACATAAGGCAACTTTAGAAATGAATTTATTTTGTTATTGTTTAAATAATTTACGTAAGAGATAAGTGCCTATTTATTATTTTGGAAATAAAGGAATGAATAAAAGTCTGTTCATTCATTTTGACAAATGTCATATTCGGTGTCAAAACGATTCTAGCTCTATCGGTTTTCGATAAAGCACTTGCGCTCGGGGATAAGCGGGTTATGTCTATAGACGCTATCAATTTGTTACAGCATTAATTCGATTTTAAAAATGCATTCATATCTAATGATTGAAATATTTAAGAGATGTTATCCCGTTTGTGACTTCAGGAAAGCCTTTTAAAATGGAAAGTGTTTGAGCACGTTTTATAATTTACTTCTTACTATTTATTTTATGTGCCAACTTCTAAACGTCAGCCTCCAGCGGTTGGCGCATTTCCCTGCTCCAATAGTGAATCACCAATAATTGTTTCATATGGTCGT
The DNA here is from genome assembly GCA_935421215.2 of Melolontha melolontha. Lineage (NCBI taxonomy): Eukaryota > Metazoa > Arthropoda > Insecta > Coleoptera > Scarabaeidae > Melolontha > Melolontha melolontha. The sequence goes on along the minus strand of OW285242.1, from coordinate 94,964,680 downwards.
ATGTTAATAATTGTCTGTCACCATAAATCCATATATATATAACGACCGTTTAACATCTACCGATGAAATAGGGGATATTTAAAGTACACAAAGCTTTTTAGTCACGGCACATTTATTCCCGGTTCGTATCTACTCGTATATCAACATTACATATCTAATGTACAGACTGAGCCAATAATTTTGAGGACAAGTCGAATTTCCTCCTGTTTTTTTTTTATTATCTTAGGACTGTAAATCTTCGAAAAACATATTTCAGCATATTGCATAGTTGGTTCGTGTATGGAGGTGTTTGGCGTCGTTATAATTATAAATTTATTCTGCTTTTCATTCAGTTTCTGCATAAGTTTTTTTTTAGATTTTATTAGAACTACTTTTTTTCAAAACAAGCAGGAAAGTTGTGACGAAAGAAAGGTAAAAATTCAGAATAAAACATTAGAGGTTATTCTATTTGTTATAAACAAGATGCCTTTATCCGAGGAGCAAAAGGTATTCATTTTGAAAGCTCATTATCGAATTGGTGTGCGTAACAAGGATGGAACATGGTCATACTCAATAGTGTTCAGCAGTTTGAAGAAGCATTTCCTGATTTACATGTTCCATATAAAATGTTTGTTCAGCAAAAGGATCGACTTTGAAAATAATAATTGTGTCTGCAAAAAGAAATCAAGCGGTCGACCAAAAGTTCTTTTCGAAGAAACTGTAAATGATTTACGACAGAGAATAGAACAAGGTCCAACTAAATCATTGCGAAAATTAAGTGCTCAATCAGGTAACCTTCACTAAATTTTCATTTAATATTACAACATTAAAGTTAATTTTAGTAAAGTTGAAGATATGTCTTTCAATATCACTAACATCTTTAATTATATTTTACTGTATACCAAATTTGTTCTATAGGTGTGGCTTATACAACTTGTCCTAGAGCTTTGATAAAGAATCTACATATGCACCTCTACAAGTGGCAGCTGTGCAGCGCTTATTACCCATTGATCATGGGTAACATATAATCCACACACACATATCGAACATAGCCTGCATCCATTGAAGATAGGCGTATGGGTTGCATTGTCACGGCGCAGAATAATTGTACCATATTTTTTCAATGACACAATAAATGCTGAACGGTACCGAACAAACATATTACAGCCATTTATTGAGGAATTACATGATGACGAACTTAGAAATTGGTATTTTCAGCAAGATAGCGCACCACCGCATATAGCTAATTCGACTAACGAGTTTTTGCAACAATTTTTCGATGAAAGACCAATCAGTAGAGGAATCTGGCCGCCACAATCATCTGATTTGACATCATTAGATTCCTTTTTGTTTGGATATTTAAGAAATAAAATTTTTGAAAATCGCCTACATAATTTCGAAGAATTGCCAGATGCTACTGTTACAGAAATAATAAATATCAATGCGAATACTTTGACAGCGTTATTTGAAAATATGAAAAGACGTGTAAATTTGTGTTTAGCAAGTGATTGTGGTCATTTTGGACATTTATTATAATATTGTTTTACCATAAGATTATGCGGTTTATGTAAGAATAAATGAAACTTCTTATTTGGGTTTATACCACTTCCCTATTTTTCATGTTTAATGTATTTTTATTGTACTAAGTGTTATTTATTTATGTTTTTTATCAATAAAAAGTATGCTAGATCATAGAATTTTTCCAGTTGTGTTATAAAATTTTAGCAGATTAAATATTTTCTTAATATTGTACCTTTTATTTTCTTAATATTGTACCTTTAGTACCCATTTAAAAATATTCATTGAGACGCTTATGAGTTTACGACAGGTTGACCAATTTAAAAGAATTAAAAACTGGCGGGAAATTCAACTTGTCCTCATTCTTATTAGCTCACCTTGTACAGCTTCTTACGTATTATTGTATTACTGTTATTATTGCTTCCAAATTCTAATTACATTATTAATTTAAGTCCGCTCCTGGAATGTACCCTGACTTCCAATCCCTAATTATAAACATTTAAATTTGTATTTACAAAAGCTACTAGATAGACAGGGAATTTATGGTGCGAGCTAGGATTAATTATTTGATATTTATTAGTATATTAATAGAAACTGTAGGTATTTGTATACAATAGTAATATTAAAGAAAGAAAACGGCGAGGTAAAACGGAAAGTTTTTGGTGTTTTAAAACAAAACTTCGTAAATTTAATTTTGCATTCTAAAAATTTAAAAAGGTGTGATCCCACCTACAACATTAATATTATTTATACAGTATAACCCCCTTATAATGGACACTGACGGGGAATCCTAAAATGTCCAATATATGGAGGTGTCCAAAATGTGGAGGTGAAAAAAAAAACGAAAAAAAATATTCATTCTCATATCAATTTAATCACACATAATAAGACGAAAGTCGAAAAAAATTTACAATACTTAATACACATACAGACATACATATTTTATGCTAGATTTTACTTGAAATAATCATTAATTGTTGTTTGTCTTGCTTTTTTCATTGTATGTTTAAATATCTCAGATTCACATTAAAGAAGAGCTTGAGAAATATTGTTAGCAATGTTAAAACTGTTAGTGCTTAAGAAATAGTTCTCAAGATCTTTTAATTTTTGATGGGCTTCTGAAATATTTGATATACTAGTTACAAATTCCTCTTCAATCTCATTTTCCATTTCATCACTGATATCAGTAATTTCATCGATACAATCTATAATGGAAACATTAGGATTTTGAGTAAATAACTCATTATCAATTAATGCGTATGTGCTTAAATCTAAATTAGTGATGTTAAAATTGGGAAATAAAAATGCTAATGGTATATTATCTTCTATATCGCACTCTGCACTTAGATCACTGTCACTTTGATTGAATCCGCATTTTTGAAAACAGTTTCTTACGGTCACAGGCGAGAGTTTTTTCCAAGCAGCTGATATCCATATTAATGCAGTGACTACCGTAATGTTTTTTTCTACCATTTTTAGTGAATTTTCAGTATCCATTAACGCCAAAAGCCTTTTTACAAGCATGCTCCGGTAAATTACCTTAAAGTTTTGAATTACACGCTGGTCCATAGGTTGACAATGCGAGGTAGTATTTGGAGGCAGAAAAACCAATTTTACGTTTAAAATGAAATCTTCGGATGAGAAGTGGCATTATCAAGAAACAAAATTACATGCCTTTTTTTTTTCTTCATCTTGTTATCAAAGTTCTTTAACGAAGCTGACATAATATCCAAAGTCATCCACGCTTTTTTGTTAGATATCCATCCTATCGGCAACTTATCCACATGAGCTCCTTTAAAACATCTAGGTTTCTTACTTTTACCGATGACTAACGGCCTTTCCTTATCACCCTCCATATTTGAACAAAACAATATAGTTAGTCGTTCTTTTGCAGATTTTCCTCCGGCACATTTATCACTTCTTAACGCAAATGTTTTTGTCGGAAGGGCGCGGAAAAATAAACCGGTTTCATCAGCATTAAAAATATCTTTCGGAGAGTAATCTTTGCATATTGATTGAAACTTGACTTTCCAATCGTCTACATTTTGCATGTTTACATAGGCAGATTCACCACACACACTTTTAAATGGTATTTTATGTCTTTGACAAAATTTCTCCAACCAACCATTAGACGCTTTGAATTCGGTGAGTTGTAAACTTTGTGCTACTTCCAGCGCCTTTTCTTTGAGTAGGGGTCCTGACATGGGAATATTTTTGTTTCGCACCTTACAGAACCAGTTGAACACTGCTCCGTCGATTGCTAAGCCACTAGTTTTTGGAAACTTCCTTTTTTGAGCTAGGTTTCCATTTTTCTCGAAAAGTTCTTGATTTCACTTTTGTTTTTCACTATATCACTAATTTGCGACTTTCCGACACCAAACTTTTCCGCGAGCTTTCGGACACTTAGCTTTGCTGTTCACTAACCGCAATAATATCAATTTTATCTTGGATTGTTAACCGCTTTCTTTTACTAGAATCCATATTGACACTATCAAAGGCTAGTTCAAACTGATTCAAAATACATATCACTCCACTTATCACCTGACGAGTAGGCCAGTGGTAAACAGTCGTTCCTTTGTATTATGGGAAAAACCCGAGTAGATATACTTCCACGTGTGCAGCAATAAAAGTACATACATACATACATAATTGCAAAATTTTATTCGGCGCCTTCCGTCTTGTCTGTCCTTAATTAAGAGATATATTTACAGATGTTTTATTGCTTCGGTGAAATAAAGGGTGTCCGCGTCCGATTTATGGAGGGTCCAATATTAGGAGTGACTATTGTTAAGAAAACCCATTATAAAATTTCGTACCACAAAAAATGTCCATTTTTTAGAGGTGTCCGATTGTCGGAGGTGTCCATAATTAGAGGTTTTACTGTAATAAAACACGTTTATACGTTTGTTTCAAATACGTTTTAATAACACTACAATTCAAAGGTATTTTTAATAATATAAAATATTATTAAAAATCTGGTGTGAAGAACACAAATGCAGGTTCACTATTAATATTTTTTGTGAACGTGTCCGAATATATCCTATCCCCAGAGACGCAGATACGTATTTCACCTTTCTATAGGCTCATCGGTACGCCCCTGCTGGAGAAAGGATATTCCCAGACACATTCACAAAAAAGAACCACATCGCCCTATCACCGTAATTATCCAGACCGGGCGCAGAAGTAAATTCGGCGCTGCCTGTTGTCAGACAGCCGAAGTACCTCGCATACCGTCCACATAATTAATGTTACACGTTCACAAAAAATATTAATAGTGAACCTGCATTTGTGTTCTTCACACCAGATTTTTAATAATATTTTATATTATTAAAAATACCTTTGTATTATACAAAACTGGTGGGGTTTACCTACTCATGTATGTTTCAATTATTCTGATACATTACACATGCGGTTAAGCCGTAGTATGAGTGAAGACACAAACAAAATGCAGTTTTCTAGAGAGATTGGCTGTGCCACCTTTGGAAGGGCGTCGTTACTTTACATTAATTATGTGGACGGTATGCGAGGTACTTCGGCTGTCTGACAACAGGCAGCGCCGAATTTACTTCTGCGCCCGGTCTGGATAATTACGGTGATAGGGCGAAGTGGTCCTTTTTTGTGAATGTGTCTGGGAATATCCTTTCTCCAGCAGGGGCGTACCGATGAGCCTGTAGAAAGGTGAAATACGTATCTGCGTCTCTGGGGATAGGATATATTCGGACACGTTCACAAAAAATATTAATAGTGAACCTGCATTTGTGTTCTTCACACCAGATTTTTAATAATATTTTATATTATTAAAAATACCTTTGTATTATACAAAACTGGTGGGGTTTACCTACTCATGTATGTTTCAATTATTCTGAAACACTACAATTGTTCCGCCAAACATTGGCTTCATCAGGTGCTGATAGTCTGCCAATGTTTGGCGAAACAATTGTAGTGTTATTAAAACGTATTTGAAACAAACGTATAAACGTGTTTTATTATAATTTATAATGGAGTTTCAACATGTATCTGCCAAGTCAATTAATTATTATTAATATTCGTATCACTCTTTTAAGTTTTTACTTGGAAACAGCTCTCAAGGAAAGGCTTAAAACATCTACTATATTGAACGTATATAATTTATCAATTATGCTGCTTGTTATCACATGTTGCTTTTAGCAAACGCAATTAATAGGTGGTTAAATATGTGCCACGAAATAATTTAGGACATTTTGTAATACTCACACCTATAGCTTTTATAAGCACTTATCAGTCACGAGAAAACAAAAATTTCAAAATAATGATTGCCAATTAAATTCCACTTCGTAGAAAATTAACGATGTTATGCGTCGTACACTCATTATGTCATAACATTCGCAAAACGCGAACAATAAAAATGATATTTCGCCGCGGCATATAGGGAAGTAACGCACTGAAAGATTGCCGTTTCACGTTTCTCTTAAACGGCAACAAGAGACTCTCAGCGTTCGAAAAGGAATGCCGTACTATATGATAAATGCACACGTACATCGACATATCAGTTTATCACATGCAATTATTACATATTGGCTTTTAATGGTAGATCTGCGCCGAATGTCTTCGAAACAAACGACCGATAAATTTCAAATTAATAACACAACTGTCAAATACGGATAATCGTTACGTGCACATGTACCTAATAACATTTGGAGCATTTTATTACAGATATATACTGTCATCGATTTTGCGCAATTTTCTGCAAAAGAAGACATTCAACTAGTTCTTTCTAAGTTTATTTCACACATATTAGATTTTATGTGCACTAGTTTACTAGGAATGCAGATAAAATTGTTGTAATTTTTAAATTAATTGATATTTAATTTGTATAAAATTCTCGTAGGATAACAGCAATTACTTCCGTATCAGATATACAGATAGTTACTTAGATTCACGTAAATTACCTAAAAAGTCTAATCGATTCGATCTATATTGCAGGAAAGGAAAACCCTTCCTTGAACAGAAACTGAAATAATTTGAGACAAAATGGACGTCGTCCTTCTGGATGGCCTTTTATGAGAAAAAATAAATTATAGGGTAATTTCCGTTATTTATTCTTAGTCTATTTTATTATACCATATTGATAAAAGTTATCATAAAACTAAGATAATGTATGCAGCAGAAGCGATAACGTGAAAATTAACAAAGAAAACCTAAAAATCGTAGAAAAGTAAATAACTGTATCGTCTCCAATAAAACTTGACACCAATTGTCGCATATTAAAAGATAATTATGAAAGAAAGCAGAAGCTTAAGGAAGAGGACATGGTAAATAAAATAAAAAGAGAGAAATATTAAATTATTAGCACATACATAATGGAAAGACTATCAAATAAAAACCAAATTCAACTCAATAGACTTCACCAAAAAAGTAGAAATGTAGGATAATGTGAAAAATTATACAACCTGGTTTTTATGGTTATTAATTAGACGAAATAAATTTTTGAGACTCATCCTTACTACGCTTAGCGAGCCTCCATTGAATATTTTTTATCCTTATCCCCGATTCTGTTCACTTCTGTATGTCGTTAGATTAACGTATTATAAAGAGGAAAACAATCTCGCAATAGTAATTCGTCGAATAAATATAATGGGTGAGTAAACTAAATTTGGGTATCATAAAACAAATAGAATTTAAGAGAAACCTTAACATTGTTATACTTCAAATTTGGCCCTCGTACAATTTAGTTCAGCTATATTTTATTTACTAATTATCGTACTACTTGAATTGCTTTAGAATTAGATTACCTTATTCTATATTTGGTGCGTTCGTTATTTTTGGATAACGCCGTATATTATTCGTAGGTTTCTGTTGCATTTAATTACTATCTAATCGTACTCTTAAGCTCTCAAATTTCTTGCCTCGATAGTTCTGTTTTTAATGGGCATCCTTAAATGCTAATATTATATCATTTATATATACCTTAGTCCTGTGGTCTAATTGAATACTTTTGAGTTCACTTAAATTAATTTTCAGATTACTTGTTTACAAACGATCAGGTTAAGTATTTGAAGTATTCTAGTACTATAAATCTTTACACATGCGCTTTTGGACTGACATGGAAATAGAAATTATGCTAGTTATCGTTCGGCATTGTATATGTTAATTAAACATTGCTGTTTTATGTAAAATATTTTGAGTATAGGAGTTTAGTATTTTATCCAAATTTTTGAAGATATATTTCATTGATTAGGGTAACTCATTTTTGTAACTCAGTGTGTAAGCTATTGATGTAGGCATATAGTGACATCTATTAGTATTTATTTGTGAACTATTACGAGGTAATTAAAATGATTTTAGGGTCTTAATTAGTTGAAATTTAAAAGGAAAGAAGTTGCAGTTTAGTATTATATTTTCTTTGTAATAGATTTCTTTCTGAAATTAATTAAATATAGGATACTTGGAATAGTCTTTCAAATATGTTTTTTTTCTCCTGGCATGACACAGACGGTCGTATATAAAACCGCGCTTATAGCCATTTTCGCTCGCATTACTGTGCTCTTGTTATAAAGTCTAAGTGGTTGTTCTATGGGTTTTTGGTAAATAATCATCTTAATGGCTAGAATTTGCTAAAACAGTGATTCTCTTCGTAAAAGCGGTTTCGAAATTCTAACTAATCTATAGAAAGTAACGAGGTATTGTAACACGGTTATTTTGTCGTGTGAGTACAGCAGACCGATTTTCATGTGGCCGGTTAGAAGTACCGCCCTCGAGATGCGCACGAAATTCATAGGTAGGGGAACCTCTGGCATTCAGTGTTTTACATCGTTTTAAGCGATAAACACAGTAGTGCAGTGCCGTATTAAGGTAGTGAGTAATGGAGTTTAAAAGTAAATTAAATAAATGTGTTTTAAATCCGATTGAGTTAGTATGGGCATCTCTTAAACAATACTCGTATGTGGCACAAAAAATGTATCATTCACTATTAGATATGTTCAACAGTTATGTGATAACTTTTTTGATGAATTAGTGCTGCTGAATGGAATAAATGTTGTCGTATTAAGGTAGTGAGTAATGGAGTATAAAAGTAAATTAAATAAATGTGTTTTACACAGTCAAACTCGTGAAGTGATCTCAAATGTATTTAAATATATGCAAGAAGAAAAAACTTCAGAGGTACTCAAAATTCCACTGGATCAGTTATATGAACGCGTTATTGCCGCAACGGGTGTTTCTGAGAGAAGTATTAGACGGATTGTTAAAGAATAAAGTGAAACAAATGCAGGTGCCGGTTCATCTTTTACATCGCCAAAGAAAAATAAAAAAAAAACCAAGCCCAAAACCAACTTAAACGATGCAGATAAAGGTGTGCTGCATAGAACAATTTTAAATATCTTTACTGTTGACAAAATTGTGCCTACAATGCCAAACATTCTAAGAAAATTTAAAGAAACAGGATACACTGGAGGAATGGATTCTCTTCGGAAAGTAGTAAAAGATATGGGCTTTCGTTGGAGAAAAACAAAAGCCAACAGAAAGTTGTTAATGGAAAAGCACGACATTCGTCAGTTAAGAGTGTCTTATTTGCGTACCATTCAAAGCTACAGAAATGAAAGAAGACCGAGAATATATATGGATGAAACTTACATCCACAGTTCTCATACCGTGGCTACTTGTTGGAGTGACAATTCCAATGAAGGATTAGCAAGGCCTATATCAAAAGGTCTAAGTCTAATTATTGTTCATGCTGGCTGCGAGACGGGATTCATTCCTAATGCTAAATTGATTTTTAAGTCTAATACCACAACAGGAGATTATCATCACGAGATGAATTATAAAAATTACAAAAAATGGTTGTTAGAAAAATTAATTCCAAACCTGCCTCCAAAGTCTGTCCTAGTAATTGACAATGCTCCTTATCATAATGTCCAAAAACATAAGCCAGCGAATTCTAATAGCAGGAAATCAGTTGTGATAGACTGGTTAAGGTCTACAAATATTTACTTCGACAATAACATGCTCAAGCCCGATTTATATAATATTATTAAAGTACATACGCCAACATTTAAAACGTTCGAGATAGATGAAATGTTAACACAACGTGGCCATAGTGTTTTGCGATTTCCGCCATACCACCCAGAATTAAATCCGATTGAGTTAGTATGGGCATCTCTTAAACAATATGTGGCACAAAAAAATGTATCATTCAATATTAGATATGTTCAACAGTTATGTGCTAACTTTTTTGATGAATTTGGTGCTGCTGAATGGAATAAATGTTGTGACCACGCGATAAAGTGGGGGCAAAAGTTTTTGGAAGCGGAACCTCTCATAGACGAAGTTACAGACCAATTCATTATTAATTTGGGTGAAGACTCTGAATCGGAGAGCGAAGAGGAAGTCAGTGATAGTGATTCTGCATAACTTTTTATATAATTATATGTATAATTTACCGTAATTTTTTTGAAACTTAGTTATTGTTCATTATTGTTTTCTCCTATAATTATTTTTGAGTATTTATGTATTATTTCTTATTGTAATTATTATTTTCATTGTTATTTCCAATAATATTAGTATTAATAATATTCTTTTCTCAACGACTATTAAATAATGTTATTACAACACTCGCCTACGCCCGTTGAAGAATATACTGTTCTTTTGTACATATAGAAAGTTTACAATGTGATATTAATGAGAAAGAGATTAGCATAAACATTATTTGCCAATAATTCAGTTAATTATCCAAATTAGTTTTACTTAATCCTAAGCCTTTCTACCGTTAAGTGTAGCTAACAATCTTATTCAGTCATCCCCTTAATGTGTTGTTAGTACGCTATTAGCTACTAGGTAAGGTAAGACATTTTAATTAAACATGTTACATGAAACTCTGCGTTTTATTTTACTTCTATTTGCCTTAATTTAGTGAAATACAAACCATTATAAACATGTTCAACAATGTGATTTTCTGAATTTATCCCTTACTACGTCCAATGCACGACTCGCACAAAGAGTTTGCATTTCATTTTTCCGAATACTGTCTCTATCTAACACTGACGCTTACTTGACGCACGTACAAATTCTCCCACCGGCCACATGAAAATCGGTCTGCTGTACACGGATTAAAATAGATGAATCTCTCTCTGCCATGTGGACATTTTCCATGTTTGTGACTACAAACACGTTTTGAGCAAGGTGAGTGTTTTCCAGAATATCCTGTAGAATTTATTGTTGTTTCGATGAGGATGAGGATTTAATTCGAGTATTTCATTGCTCTTATACTTGTTTTTTCTCTTCCTATATAATAGAGCAAATAAGTTGGTAAGGGCTTTTTAACCTCCCCCCCCAAAAAAAAAGTAATTGAGCCAAATGTAAATCATCGTCTTCTGGACACGACGTAGCCGTTCCGATTTTTTTCCCGTTCCTCCTGCAGACGCAATAGAAAGGTAGTAGTCCTATAATACTATAATTAATCGTCAGCGTCACACGGAATAAAATCTGTATCAATTTTGGCACCTATATAAGTGTATCAATTAATGAGTTTTTTTTTTGTTATATATTAAAATAGTTAGTGTCAGTCAATTTAGCTGTGATAAATTTGTCATTTTGTTTTATTTTGTGGTGGAAAAATTGTAACCGATTTAATAGTTTGATAATATCATTGCGTAAGATTTATTTCTACATATGCTGTGTGAAACAAAATTTATGTAGAAATAATTTTGATAATATAATTTCTGTATTTATCATCAGAAAAATTGCTGAACAATTCATTTTTTATTATAATTAAAATATTTCTGCATATAGAGTGTGGACAAATCTTAGAGATTTATTTTGGTATAAATTTCCATACATTGAAATTTTCGAAATTCTTTCAGTAATTGTGTGTGTTATATAAGGACTTATTGCATATACAGTGTGTGTAAATATCTATATAAGGTTTATGAAAGATCTTTGATAAATTATTGATGCAATTCGTAGATTAAGATTCTTAATTAATTTAATTGTTCTCCATATTGGTCAAATCATTTCAAACGTTGACCTGCAATTTTTTTATATACCATCTAGTGATATTATTTTGTTAATTTATCTAAAACACCTGCTTTCATGTGCATATAATTTAACTTCATTTATTTTAATTTTATTGTCTACACTTTAAATTCTTTCATTCATATATCTTTTACTCATGACCAGCATATATTTTGTTATTAAATTATATATCACTATTTTACTGTTATTATCGCTTTGATCATATTTAACTATTTTTTTTATTCCTTTTTTTATTCCATTAATTTTTTTTAATCATTCAACTATATTTTATTGTGTCGGGGTTAACCAAGTTTGGTATAACTTTTTGATTGTGCTTCTGCGCGTTATCCTTCTGTTGATTGTTTATGTTTGATCTGGATTACAATAAATCCTTACTGTTATTATTTTGATTTGGTTGTTTTATTTCGTTTAACAACGATACACGTAATTACCTGGATTTATTCAATTTACAACGGCAGAATCTGCGTTCTCTGTTACGGCTAAAGGTATAACATTGTGGAGCCCTTTTAGATATATGAACTCCCCCCCCCCCATTCGCCTCTAAACTGAGCTGGTCTTTAGCCGAAAGATCATGTATTGAGGCAAATTGGGTAAGTTCATAAGCAAAGGTATTACGTAAGTAGGCGCAAGACTAGTGCTCTTGGGGGCACATAGCATCATATCTAACCCTTACTTAATATTAACTACCTACAGTTTAATATAATCCTTGTAACATTTCCATTTTATTTTTTATTCATATAATTTATGTAACCTTATCGACAATTTTTCCTCCATTGTTAATTGTACTTGTATAACACCACTAATTATCTTCCAATTGGCTTGTTTGGTACGTAGCAAGTAAAGATTCAATGTTTATTATATATTTTTACGTGCGTCATATTTTTCTTATAAGAAACTTCCTTTTGTGTTCTTCAACATTTCTTTTGCTTTTGTACCCCGTTGTGAATCCTTGATTTATTATTTTATATCCATTTAGTTTTGGTTATATGTTCCAAACCTGGTTTTCCCTGGTGTACTATTTGCACTATTTGGAGGAATTTCGTTTGTAGCGCTTATGTCAACTGAATCGTCTTCGATGTTCAATTTTTCGAATAAATTGTCTAGTCCTGAACTCGAATTTTGTGTCATTTCTGAAACTATGAATATAAAAATATTAAATATTTGGTACTCAAAAATTGTTTAAGCTTCTTACCGTCTTGTGTTGTCATTGTTTTCACTGTAATAATTTTTCTGTAAAGTAATGGACTCGATAACAATTCCTAAATACGTGTATTACACGAAAATTTTAATTTTTCTAAATGTCTATCTCATGATACTTGTCATTACTGTCAAATAAATACCTCAGAATTCGGTCCTGTCATAAAATAGACAAAGGGAACGGAGGTGCCAATTCTAGGATCTCGTTATAAATATAAGCAATCTAATCGATCATATCGCTCAACGCGATTAGTGCAACGTTTTATTTTAGTGGAAGAAGATTTAAGTCAAATCTCATAAATTACAAGTTAAGTGGTAATTATACATATTACAGTACTAGATAATTTACATGCTTTAGGTAGAGCTAAGAAGTTAGATACTCATAAATAGATACAACATAATTTTTTCTCAGAGCAACACAGTGTATAGATTAAAGGCCTTTGCATTGATAAGAAATAATATCGGACCTTTTCTAGATAAATTAATGATACATGATGCAAAATGAATAGTATGAGATTGGACAAGATATAGATAGAATATATATTGTAACATACAGTGCTTCTCAAAAGTCCCCTCCCCCCCTCTTATCTTTGGAACGATTATACATACACGTGAAATTTGGAAACTGAATATTATAGGTTATAAACTTCCCTACTAGTGATGATAGATGACGAAATTGTCATAGATGACGTCACAAGGCCATTGTGACCAATAATTTTAAATGGAACGCTACGGCAAGCGACACCTCTTTTAAAAGGTATCGAAAAAACCTATTCAATGATACTAATTTTGTTTGTGTTTGAGGCAGTTTTAATGGCTCATTAGTAAACATGAAAATTTAAATTCCATTCAGTATGATATTAAATACAGATTTAAGAAACAGTATGTACTTAAAGAAATTGCTCGAAGTGACCTCCATTTACTTCCTGACAGTGAAATGTCCTATTTTTAAACTCTTCTCGTACTTCTTCAAATGTGTCTGCGGAAACAGCCTCACATTCTGCAACAATACGTTGTTTTAAAACGTCAATATTGTCAAGTTCAGTGGCGTAAACCTTCGATTTAAGGTACCTCCACAGAAAAAAATCCAAAGGTGTGAGGTCCGGTGATCGAGGTGGCCATTCCGTTGAACCTCGTCGTCCAATCCATCTACCAGGATACTCCTCATGTAAATACCGTCTTACTGCACCGTAATAGTGTGGAGGAGCACCATCCTGTTGGAATGATATTTCCAAATTGCCGAATTCATCTGGATTATCTTCCAAAATTTCAAGGATTAACGGTTCTATTGCGTTTTGCAACATCTCCAGATAAACCTCACCAGTTAAATTAGTATTTAAAAAAAGAGGCCCAACGATGTGGTTTCCCAGGATACCTGCCCAAACAGCCTGCCTAAACCAAAGTAATGGTTACCAATCTTCTTTTCCAGATATCAAGTATGTTCATCTTCGTTTCTACCTGTGGTTTAGTTTCGGCCCTTCAAGCAAGGCCTAGGATCCGTCCAAAGCTGCCACCAGTTGAGGTTTGGATCAACCTATCGAGATAGAGAATTATGTATTATTCTTTATATCGTTATTGTATCTATTTGTTAATTAAGTCAGTTCATAAACTAAATCGTCTTTCAGGCTTACATTTCTAATAATTAGTTTCAAATAAAGTTGATTTATCTTCCGATTACACAATCTTGTTTCAAATAAATACGGCGAACAATAGTTTTTTTTATAATTAATTTACTAATTATTTTCGCGACAAAATAATTGCATCTGGCGATATTTAGAAGCTGTACGTCACTGTAGATTGTTTAAAACTTATTAAAAATATAAGCAATCCAAGGGAGCTGGACATATACGAAAGTATTCGTATTATTAAAAACAAAAATAACACATACAACATCGACAAAGGTCCAATTTCCGTTACATGCTTGTTCGACTTCTTGAAGTAGATAGAAGAGCGTGTGAGAACAAAGACATTTCTGAAGATGAGTAAGTGACTTAATTTTAGTTCCTTAAAAGTTAGTGTATACGTGGACGTCTTGTAAAATTTTTCGCAATTCTTTGTGTTAGCTTTGCTGTACCCCATGTTCAACACTGTGATTATTTATTTTACCTATTTAATTTATTAATTTTACCTACCTAATTTCACAAAGGTAAGTAATTATTTGGTAACTACTTTATTTTTCATTATTTGACAAAGTGTTGTGGAAAGTGAACGCGCAGAAATCTATTGTCATTAAAAAAGGGAGACCCTTATTAGTAATTAATGCTACTAAATTTTGTAAACCAGAATTTTAAAACATGAAAAAATGAGATGGAACTGTACAGAAAAATATTGTGCAGCAAAAGTGTATACTTCTGGTAAGTCTCAATCATTTTGTGACAAAAAAATGGTTTTTCTTTAAATTTATTGAATGCTGTACTTTATTGTCGACTATTTGTACCTTAAAAATGGAAAGGAAAGAGTAGTAACACATTTATTTAGTTAAATGATCACCACTCAAGAATTGTGAATTGAGACCTGAAACGATCATGTCGTCAAGCGTTTTACAATAACGAATAAACAATACTGCGGAGCGGAAAGCGCATATTTCAACCAATTTAGCTCACCGGGCGCAACAAATAATCGCATATCTTTCTTTACCTTAAATAGTGTTTAAATCTAAGCGACGTCGGGAGGAATGCGTGTACGTCCGAAATAGATATTCTTTTCTTGAAATTACTTGTACCTAAGATTTACCACTTTTTCTTCCTGTATTCTTCTCTGTTCTAAATTTACTTTCTCCTGGTTAATTTTGGCTACATCTTTCCTGTGTCATATTTTTTTAAGTTGATTTTTTATTTGTGCAGAACGCATTAGGAAAATTTCTGGATCTTTAAATGAAACAGTTATATATCTCAATATTTTTGATTTAATAATACTTTGCTTTAAAAGGTCGAGGGTTTCACAATAGCATTATATATAAACACTTTATGTAAGATAAAAATCAGTAGTAATGGCTGAAAAATCAACACCTAGGTTATTAGTTATGGACTCGGCAAGGTTGGCGACAGTGGACAATGGGAGGACGGTTATAAAGCGAGGATAATTGCAACTTATGAGACGTTTATATTACAGGACTGCCTACCCACCTGGCCTTTAAAGTGTATCTCGTTGCGCAGCCCACGAGATTTACTACTCTAACTTTACCAGCGCGTCCTCTTCACTATGTATGTATATGTTAGCCGTATCATATACATACATGTAATTAAGGGCCATCTATGTCATTAATCTCTCGATTCGATGGAATCGAATACACATACGAACAATATTCGCGCCTGACATTTCAGACAAGACAATGTGTGGTGACTATTTGCATCACCATTAAGAAGGATTACGTTTCAGTGATATATCTTCGGATGTTAGACTTAGGTTACAAAAGACCATCTGATCAAAGTTTGTCATTTTTAGCGACATTTAGAAAGTGTATTCGAAACATATGTATCAAATATAATTAAATTATTAATGTCATGTTTTCTAATATATTTAATAGCATGGAAAGCATAGCACTGCGTCCAAAAATATTGTTATAATAAATCAATTTTACTAGGAGTTACATTTCAAGAACTCTTATCTCTTTTATCAGACTTTTACGTGCTATATCTTTTTGTAAATCTACCGCTATTTCTTGGTCAATTTTGATCATCATGTCAAAAACTATTCTTCGGTTCCTCTTATAAGAGACATACAGCATATTTGTACTCTTTATTTTACTTTATTTTATTTTATTTATTTATTTAGTACATAATAAAATAGTCGTATGAGTCGTTGAATTTTGTTCTGTGGTCGAAGTTGCCTCCATTTCCACTCCATTGTTTCGTGTCTCCCAGGGTTGTGATGTGTTTGAGTCTGATTTAATCGTGCGTTGTTGTGTTTTTTGTGCGGTCCTGTGTGTATTGTGCGTGTAAAGTCTATGTGTCAGTCGCTTTTTTGCGTTTAAGTCATGTGTGTTCGTTTGTTGGTGATCATCACATTTTTTTTTTTTTTTGCGTTTCAGTTGTGTGTGTGTTTAATGTTTATTATTGTAAAGTGTTATGATTGTCTGTGTTTGTGTTACGAAGTATTGTATTTGTTCTTTTGTTGCGTTTGTCGAGTTTAGTGTTATTAGCATATTGCCTAAGGCAAGTGCTAATTCGTCAACTGTGTTAGGTGTTGCTTTGTTTTGTCTTTGAGTCCAGGAATTGGTTGTTGGGGGTGGTGCTGGTATGTATTTAGGTTTGGGTGTGGTTTTGTTTGTAGGGTTGTTAGGATTGTTGGGACAGTTTAGGAAAGTGGATAGGTGAGGGCCACCGCAGTTTGCACACTTTGGTGGGGTTGTCTTCGTCTTTGTACATAGATGTGTCGAATGTACGTCTCCGCATTTCATGCATTTGTAGTTAATGTTGCAGTTTCTTTGGTGATGTCCGAAAGTCTGGCATTTGTGACACTGTATTATGTCTGTCCGTTTATGTAAAGGTTCTATTTTAATTGCAAGTCCGCAGCAGTCGCGTAAGTTGTAAATTGACTTGTACTGTCTCGTTAGTTCGATTAGTGCCAGTGGTGCAGGTATGCCGTGTTTACCGTTCATTCTCTTAATTTTCAGTGTCGGGTATCCTTGGTCAGTCAAGTCGTCGGTAATTTCAGTGTCTGTGATAAAGGTAGGAATGCCACGCATAACTACCTTTAGTGTCTTTTCGCTTCTAAGTTGAAATGTATAGTATTGTATGTTTTCTTTGTCGAGTATTTGTTTAAGTGTACGGTAGTCATTGTCAGTTTTTGGTTCGATGTGAATACCAGGTTTCACAAGTTTGTTTTCTTCAGTGTTAATGTTGTTAGTCTTAAGTATGTCTCGTATGTGTGTCCATTTGTCTTTTTCCGTGACTATTATTGGTGCAATTTTGTGTGGTTTTCGTGTTACAGTGTTTGTGTTATGTGTGATGTTGGTTTTGTCACTTACCCTGGGCGAGCTGGCTGATGTTGAAGGCTGTGGAGTGAATTCGGAAGTTTCTTCTTCCATTTTTTCTTCGGTTTTGTTATCGAGGGCGTGGTAAGAATTTTTTTTTCCATCGGTGAGGTTGTTTCGTCTATTTTTGGTTTCTTCGTGAATTTCGGGTACATGAAGTCTTCGGTTTTCTTTTCCGGCTGATTCATTTTCTGTTTTCTGTGGTGTTTTTCTTTTCTGGTCGGTTCGGGATCTGTTATTTCAACTTGTATCTTCGGTTGGTCTGAGTTTATAATAAATAAACTCGGTGAAGTCCGTAGTAGCTCTTGCACGCCACTTTCGCTGTGCGTTTCGTCGATTATCGCCTGCGTTTGTTGTAGTAATTCGGGTGGCCAGAGTTCAACGAAGTTGGGATTTAGTTTTAGGTTTGTTATCGTAATAATTCGCCCGGCCATTGCTTCCGGCTTCGTATGACGGTATTTAGTCGTATGTTCTCTCAGCTGGTGTACTGCTCGAACAGAGGACGCAGTGAGAATGATGCCAATAAAATAGTCCAAATAGCAAGTATATATATATTGCTATGTACTTCGTATTTGGTATAATTTATATATAATATTCCTTCGCTCTTTGTGCCTTGCTACACAAGTATATACCTACCTCACTCTTTTAAAATTTGCTTACGTATTTACCGGGCAAATTTGATATCTTTGATTAGGCCTAGCATCGAAATTATAAGTACTCCAAGGTAAATAATACAAGTATATATTTATTTTAAAAAATTTATTTATTTAAAATTTGAACATGTTTTAGGAACACATTTATGAAAAATCTGTTATTTTTTATTCGAATCAACATTTTAACCCTTTCAAGACGGTTTTTTTTTAATACAGAATAGCTCTAATTATAGTTAACTTTTTTCATGTTTGTAAAATAAGAATAAGTTGTTTTTTTTTTTCGAAAAAATATTTTTTTTTCTCTGGAGTGGGTGGGGTTAGTGGTAAACATATTGCTATGGATTTTTAATTAAAAATAATTTAAAATATTTAAAATAAATGTACAATTATTTTTAGATAAAACTATATTCTAAATGTTTTTAAATTTAATGTGTGAGATAAAAACTGGATATTGGAGGTCGATCTGATCGAGAGGCCTAGGTAAATTCAAGGAGACCAATTTTATAGCTGGAACTAGAAGGTAGCTTGGTGTGATATAATTTAATTATATTGAATTAATTCGGTTATTTGATTGATAAAGTGTTTAATTGATGTATTAGAGAGTTGTTGAGTTAAATTCTCGTATGCTGTTTGATGATTTATATAGAATAAGCACCTTCTTTGTTCGTCTCCAGTAATTTTTGTAAGTAGATTTTTTATGATATCATAAAACATAAATTAAAATTATAAGAATATTTCTATTGTATCCAAGCTTGTTAATTAAGAGGTTTAATAATTAGAAATATAAATAATAAAGCTTATTATTAAATTTCTAGGTTAAAATTATAGTAATTATAATTTGTTCGAGAGGATTCAGGGTTTTTTTGTACATGTTTGTTGCGCATGTGTAAATTTAGAACGTGTTTCAGTATCTGTATGTTTATATACAGTGTGGTTTCCTTTGAAGAATTTAATATAAAGTTTAATTATTTTAGTTAAGTTTGATCGGAGTCATTAAGAGGAAGTTTTCCTTCATTTAGCTGTCAATTTTACAGTGAATGTTTTTACCTCATGTATTTTTGTGTAATACAGAATCTTTATATTTGGTAAAGATAGATTTTTTTAATTTTTTTTTTTTTGTATTAAATATTCAGTTTAAATTTTATCCGGTGTTTCATTTATTATAAAACACCAATATTGCTTAGTAACTTATATAATTTAAGTAAATAAATTTGTCACAGACACGACTTTCCTTATTGGAACCCGAGAAGTTAGAAGTCTCATATTTGAAAATCCTGCGGCTGAGAAACCTAGTTGGGAAAACTAGTTGTGGATGGTGGCGTGTTAAATCTACAAACCACTATTCATAGCAATATGTACCACTAGTCTTTGAATGAGGTACATATACATACCAGTAGTCCGGGTATTCTTATAAAAACAACAAATAATTATTTTGAAAAAAACGTGTATATTTCACATATTATTAAGTGTGGTAAAGCGTAAAACAGTTTTTACAAAGAAGAGTGTCGCATTCTTGATAATTTTTTTGTACATGTCTGTATCTTTCTCTCGGCGCATCTTCTACACCTTCTTCTATTTGGGCCTTTGAAGGATAGATGAAGAGGCACGGTTCCAAATCTTTTTCGTTTTCTTGAAACTATACCCTTTTTTTGTAAACCGTTGTGTTGCTGCTGTTATTTTCCCCTCGCTTATCATCGCTTCTGCCAAAGACACTAAAAATTACAATAGCGGATGCTTCTTTTTATGTAGTTCCTTATAGATGATCCGCGAATTTACAACTGCCATCACGAACAAACGCTACAGCAATTTTTTCCACCATTTGGTTGATTTCCTGTCTAAATCGTAAAGACCCGCCATCTGGTCTGCTAAGTCAACGCCCTCTATAATTTCTCTATAAAAAGCTATCATACGAGGACAAGCCACGCCAATTTTGGAACCATTTTTCATTGTTTTTTTCACAGTCACAACCTCATCATTATGGCAGTTACTTAGCATAAGGACTTTTTTAGTATCTTGCAATTTCACAAACATCAGTCCATCACTGCTACATCGAAAGTTCATATCCACCTCTATCTAATTTGTCTGTAATCTTAGCCCTAGAATGGTATCGTTATTTTCTAGTACATGACTAGTACAGTTGTGTCGCATATGACAGATCATTATATCTTTAACTTTTATATAGTTATTGTTCAAAATAAAAACAAAAGTATAATTTTACATTAATTTTATTATAAAAAATAAAATGGTACAAAAATATAAAACAGTTATTCTCACAAAAATACTAATTACAGTTCTTCACTGCAGGGAGAACAAATAGGCCTTCTGTGTTCAGCACAAATGTGTTCACCGCATCTCACATATAGTTCTCGACCTTTTCTGTTAGCATTTCTAGGGCAAATATGACAACGTTTCTGACCGACAGGTTGATTTCTTTTTTCCAAACTAGGATTCTTTTCTTCCACACCTAAAATATCCTGAATTAGTAGACGTAAATATCCGGATATTGTTGGCACATTCAGTCTGCTTTCCAATTGTGGTTTGATCAATTGCATGCCTAAGTTTTGAAGAAATTGTCTTCTTGGGATGTATTTATAAGCACTATTTTGTTTTTGTTTGTTGTCGTTATAGATAACATAAGCATTGATTCCAATTCCATCTATCATTCCATAAAATACACGTAAAGGCCATCGACGGGCTTTTCGTGACACAGTTTTTGAGTGACACAATTGATCATATGTATCTACACCACCTTTCGTCGAATTATAAAATAGAATGATTTCGGGTTTTTTAGTTTCGTCTTCAATTTCGCCATAAGTGTGAAAAGTTGACAACAACAAAACTATTTTATTCTTTTTAGGTGAAAACGAAACTATAGTTTTATTTTCGTCGTAAGCAAAATCAGAGCTAGGAACAGTAGCTTTTTTCTTCAAGAAATTTGGCGGAATATCTGCTTTATTTTTACGTAACGTTCCTACCATGGTTAGTTTCTTTTCCAATAATTTATTTGCCAAATCCTAGTACGAGAACCAGTTATCCATGGTAACATTCCGGTTTGTTCCATATATGCTTTCACACAGTTTCAGGACATATTGAGTAGGTAAAGTTTCAGAAATAGTTCTTCTTGCTTTTCCAATATATGGAATAGCAGAAAGCATGTAAAATGTTTTAGAGTCGCACATCATAACATTTTTTATGCCATATTTATCCGGCTTATTTGGAATATATATTTTGAATGGACATCTTCCTCTAAAACCAAGAAGTTGTTCGTCTACAGTTACATATGCGCCAGGTGTATAATTTTCTGAACACTTTTCAATAAATTTATCCCACAGAAATCTGATAGGTGCAAATCATCCTTACGCTCTTGTCTGGTATTTTTGTCATCAAAGCGAAGACAATTAAGTAAAAACTCAAAACGTTTTCGTGACATGGTTGCTCTGAAAATGGGTAATCCATATTGTCTGGACCATAAATCAGAAGTACTTAGAGAACTTGTTTTTAGAACCCCACTCATACACAACAGCCCAAATAAGGCCAATATTTCTTGTCTATTAGTACACCCTATAAAGCTTTGATTAGTAGCATACTTGGAGGATTGTCTTGTTATTTCTTGGTTTGTGTGTTGAATAATACAATTAATAATTTCGTCGGTGAAAAATAACTTCCATGCTTCAATCTCATCTGCAGCTTTTAATGCGTTTGACTTTGGCCCTGGTAATCGAAGCACAATGTTCTTTTGCACTGTACGGCTATTTTTTGAAAAAAATGGTGATTTATAACATTTGTAACCATTTTTTCCATAAATTGCCTTTCGACGTGTAACAGATTCTTCGTCGGACTCTCCTCCCTCACTGCTAGACTCGACAGAAAAAGTATCTGAATGCTCACTATCTAAAAGTTCCTCATCTTCAGATACACTGTCGTCGCTCACTATTTCTGGAACAATATTGTCCAAATCTGTTTCGCCTCTCTCGTAAGAACGTATAATATCCTCTAACTCTGCTTGAGTGAATGCTTTACTAGTGGAAGCCATATTTTGTAAATTAAAAAAATAATATCGAGAATGGTATTCTGGAGTCGTATGTGACACAACAAATTGCTATCGATACGTAAAACAGAACAGAGCACTTACAACTACCGCATTCAAAGCTGTACTGACACGTCGAGAGGTACGTAAGTGGTCGCTAACTTCTCTCTTCAATTATGCGTTTGGGAAAGAGATAAAGTGTAGCTGTGTCATAGGCGACACCAAAGTACCATTCTAGGGTTAGGTATATTTTTCCTGATGTGGTTATAAGTACTAAGTGCTTCGTATTCTAAATTTTGTAGTAATAATACCGAAATAAACAATCAAAGCAAAACGTTATATCCTTTTCTTTAGCTGTGGCAACAAGTTAACGTACAACTCGCTCTCCCAGTGTACTACTAAATAGTTCGGTTTCTCGGCATCTTTGAAGACAAAAATTTAAATCTGTCTCTAGACATTGCATTCTGTATTGCAGTATTCCACATCGAGGGATGACTTGACCAATAATCGATGATTTGTGGGACATGATTGTAACACATCACCAGCATGCATCCAAGAATAATTTTTATTTCGCCCTCATCGGTTTCCTTCAAACTTCAATCGCGTTTTGTTTCTTTGTAAATTCTTATTCTTTCGTTCGTACACTGAGCAATGTATATAAACAATGAGCGTGGAAACATTTTCTGAAACAATTGAAAATGTGTAAGGTTCCTGTCAAATTCAGGAGATAAGCTGCACTTCCGCTTAGAGGATATTTTTTGTTTCGGAATGAATAATTTATCAGGTTCAGGAAACAGAAGAAAAGGATCTGAAGAAGAGGCTACATTTTCTGAGAGTAACGGAGACTTTGGGGTATCCCTCGAAGAGCATTCAGGCTGCAGATCATCTTGGGCCTCCGATTCAACAATATTAGCATGAGATTCTTCCGCTGAGTCAGTATCATTTGAATCAGATTCCTCATCGGAAGGCTCGTAGAGGTCATCACTATTATCCGATCCAGATGGTAAGTCAGACAAATTGTTGACTATCTCTTCCAGCTCAGAATACGTTAGTGGAATTTTCCAATCCATATCTGCAAACAAAATATCTTTCTACATTCTGAACTACTGGCACACAAACGAACCACTGCATAAGACGGATGGTACATATATGTACCAGGGCATCCACCCATTACAATATTTTTGAGCACTAAATAATAAACAAAAACACACTTATCAAACACAAAGTGGATACAAATATCGCTTATGTACAGTTTTTAATGCAAAACACTAATTTCTTGCGCAAATACTTGCAAAACGTTAGCAGAAACACGTGAGTCGAGCAACTACCTACGGCAAATGATCTAAAAATGAGGTTATTCAATGTCTCCCGTGCGTGTTCTGACAAGAGGATACTTATCGAGACTGAGCGGTACAAATGTTCACCGTTTTAAATAGCGAAAACTATTTTTAGTCCTGTGTTACTAATTGGTGGCACATATGTGTATCCGCAGTCTCGAAAGGGTTAACCGTGAATTTAGTAATGTGATTAATAAACTGTGACGTATCCTATTTCAAATACAGCTTTTTCTGCTTAATTATTTTGATTAAATTTATGTTCTTCAAATCATTCTATAATTCGTTAATTTAATTATCTCAACATAACACTTATGAATTTCTCACTTAATCTAGGGGATATAATGGTCCTCCGGGATTAACAAATCATTGTATGGTTTATATTGGTTGTCGCAATCAAAAATTCTGTGTATATAGTTAATCTTGAGTTTAAAGTCAATTTTTAGTAGATATGTAAAAGAAATTAAAACTGAATACTTAGTGGATATAGACTCTACGATGTATATCAAATATCTCCGCACTTGATATATTTCAAATAAATTAACTTCCCCGAATTTAATTAAATTTTGCAAATAAAATAATAAACATGAAGATTCTTTGGGATACCCGGTGGATAGTCGCAGTATTGTCCAGATATTGTGCATGATTATTAAAAAGTATTCAATCCATTATATAAATTTCAAAACAAATCGTCTACATATTTGCTTAAAAAAATTCTAGGATAGATGGTACAATATCTACTTTTACATAAACTGGACCTCACAAGCTTATCTATTAAAACTCATTATAAAATGCGACAATATAAATTTGTGGAAATAAAGCTGCATATAAGATATCATATCACAAATAACAAACACAGTTATTATATAACAAAAATTGTTTATAGATTAGAATAACAAGTAGTGCATATTCTTACACTGTGTTCATTATATGTATTATTTTTACAATTAGCAGATACCATTTGGCTTTTGCGACCCATATTTAAAGGACACACTGAGTATCTTTTTCTCTTGATCATTTCATTTGTTTGAACTGAAAGTGGATTGGCGGTGGACCGAAGGTATCGATAAAGTCTCCGACAAGTTGGTTGGGGGTGACTCATCCCCGAGTGCCAGCGCGGTTCTCGAAAAGCGATAGGGCCGTTTTGACACTGGATTTAGCATTTCAGAGGGACCTTGGTGAGCAACAAGGAGGCCCCAGAAAGTCTTATAAGGTAACATGTGCGTATCTTACGCTTTCTTGAGAACCAGATTGCAGTATTTTGCTACCGCCCTAGCAGCTAAAGAGCCCTACGAAATGTCGAATCCGATGTCCAAACGGCTTCAGCTCCATCCGTTCTCGACAAAACACCGGCGTCACCGCCGACCAACGGGTCGAATTATGTCTACAGACGCTATTGATTTGTTATAGCATTAATTCGATTTAAAAATGCATATACAGTGTGTTTCACTTTTCATGGGGACACCTAAATAACTTTTTTTATTTTGAAAGCAATCAATCAATATAAAATTTTTATCAGTTGTGTAGGCCCCGACAACGCACCTTTTTGTATGAGTAGAGTTTATATAAAGTAAATATCTAGTCAACTATAATTAAAATAAAAAGTAGTGTTTCAAATAAAGTCATGCTAGCGATTAAGATAGAGCAAAAAAGTATTAGGAAAAGTTTTTGCAAATCACTCAAGAACCCTTAATACCAAATTTCGCAGAAAAATTTTCATTTTTAAATTCTTCTACATTTTTATGCTATCAGTAGATAATAGTTTGTTATTGCAATAATAAGAGTGCCATGAAGCAGGAAAACAATTCACAAATTTTATTCAACATTAAAGAACAAACTAAACAAAAGCAACAATTTAACTAACAATATTTTAAATAGGATCTTTTTCCACTAAATCACCTTGAAGACGGATACATTTTTCCAATCGCCTTTTGTGATTCAGTACAACCCGTCGTAATACTTCTGGAGAAATTTCTCGACAGGCTCGTCGAATTTTCTGACACAGTTCCTGTATGTTTTGAGGTCTAGATGCATACACAGCATTTTTAAAAGTCCCCCAAAGAAAAAAGTCGAGTAGTGTAATATCAGGTGATCTCGGAGGCCACTCTATTAAATGGGCTATTACGGCCTATCCATCTTAACGGAAAGTTTTCGTCTTACCATGCTCGCACTATTCTTGCGTTATGAACTGGGGATTCATCTAGCTGGAAGTGTAAATCTCGCCTCATATCCAATGGTAAATCATCAAGCACATCAATTAATTCAGTATTTAAAAAATTTAAAAACCTTTCTGCATTTAGCGTATCAAAAAAGAAAAATGGGCCAATGATTTGTGTATTTAAAATTCCGCACCACACGTTAACTTTCTACGAATATTGCCTTTTACAATTGATAACCCATTTTGGGTTTTCTGTTGCCCAGTATCTCAATTCTTGGATGAAACAATACCATTTGTAGTGAAAGTAGCTTCATCACTAAACATTATTTTTTTAAAAAATTCTCTGTCATTTAGAAAATTGCCTTGAGCCTTGCCCATTCTTCTACTTAGATCTTCAAGGGCGTGTAAATATTTTGGCTTATACGGTTTCAATTTGTGGCGACGGAGACATCTCCAAATTTTGGAGTAAGAGATATTTAAATGTCTAACAATATCTCGTAAACTTGCGTGAGGATTATTACGATACGCTGCTAATATTACTGCATCGAAATAGTGTTCTCGATTGTTCAATTCATGTTGACGTGGTTTAGCAACATCTCCAGTAGTGTTGAAAATGTTATTCAGGTACGCAACAGTTCGATGACAGATGGGTGGACGTTCAGGATGTCTCGCGTTAAACTCTCTTGCAGCCTCTCGGGTAGAACGTACATTATCACCAACAATTCGAATAATTTCTACTTTTTGAGTAATACTTAAATGTCTACTTTTTTGCTCTATTTTAATCGCTAGCATGACTAGAAACACTACTTTTTATTTTAATTATAGTTGGCTAGATATTGACTTTATAAAAACTCTATTCATACAAAAAGGTGCGTTGTCGGGGCCTACACAACTGATAAAAATAAATTTTATATTGATTGCTTTCAAAATAAAAAAGTTATTTAGGTGTCCCCATGAAAAGTGAAACACACTGTATATTAAATGATTGAAATATTTAACAGATGCTATCCTGTTTGTGACTTCACACGGAACACTCTTAAAGTAGTACGTGTTTGAGCACGTTTTATAATTGATTTCTTTCTAACCACCTCTGGCGGTTGGCGCTATTTCCCTGCAATAATAGTAAATCACCTATATTGTTCCATATGCTCGGGTGTGAATAATTGTTTGTTATCGTAAATCCATTTGTACATAAAACGTCCATTCAACATCTACCATTGGGTGACAGCACATTTATCCCCGGTTTGTATTTATTCATATAATATGTACTCTTGTATTCAAAAAAATCGCTTACATCTATTTTTTCCCGTTTAATTTTGTATTTTTCTGACGTTTATTAACGTCATACCGTGACAATTAAGCTAATCAAAAATGCAAATACCAAAAGTTCCCGAACAAGAAATCATAAAAACATTTTTGGCGAGAGTAATATTGCACTAATTCCTTTTCGATTGATATTAATCTCAAAGCAGAAAGTCGTGTCCGGTAGAATTCCCAACAAAATGCTTTATTCGTGGAACGTTCTGCAGACGCACTTATGGCGGAGCTATTGAGTGTTAATTCACATAGTTTAAGAACTTCAGGGAAAACACGATCTAGTTCACAGTTTTTTAAAGATTTCCATAAGTCACTAGCACTCGTTTTGCTTAAGCCTTCTGAGATGTTGTAAATCACTCTGAGTTCGGAATGTAATGCAGGGAAGTCCTTTGACTTTCCTGCATTACATTGTGGTTGAATATTTAAAGGCCGAAATTTATTCCACAAATAATCAAATTGTTCTCTTTTAGAAAAAGCGGTGGATTAATATCGCCAGTTTTATTTTCTAAAACAGAAAATAAGTTGTCACTAAATAAAAATATATCAGAAAAGTAAGTAACAAAAGATTAAAATTAGTTTCAGTTTCTAACATATTAAAATATCCTCTAGGGCAAACTCCAGTGTTATTGTCCTAATCTTCTTGGTTATCCATAATATTTTTTAAAAAATTAATAAGTGGTTGTTGATATTCAAAACCAATGTGTACTAACCTACCGTTGTAATTTCACAGAGTCGAGACTACTTTTGGTAATCTTTTATGAACTTCCAGATTTAAAGCACTGGTTATTTTTGAAAATTTGTTATTTTTAGTTATTTTTCCCAGTATCCGTATAGTATATTTAAAAAGATTTGATGGTTTCTGGGATTCCAGATTAGGATCCTGCCCTTGGCATTGCCTCCTTCTTGACCGACGTTTCGTTCACTTTTGCAATGGACATATTCAGGTTGCGTTTAAACTTATAGTTCTATTTTTTTTAGTCAGGTTTCTATAAGAGTTGTTACGTGTCACTGGAACGTCACGGTTATGGTTGAGTTCTTGAGATTGAAGTATTTAGCAGGTATTGTGCAGAAGGTTTGAGGCATTATGGTCGTTATTGTTGAGATGCTGCTGAGAATGCATTTTGCGACTAATATAATTAGGTTTGCGTTGGAACACACGATTTTCTGGTGTAACTAGTAGAAAGCAACAACAGAAAAAAGCAAACTAACCTTATAAATTAAGACCGGGAAAACATCGAAAAACCTAATCGCCACTATGTTAGACTATATTTACAAGTGGGATGCGCTGGACAAAATGATTGTAACAACCAAAGCAGGTCACCCACTTACACTCATTCAATGCAATACTTGTTTTACGCATCATATCAACATCTTTCAACATTTAGTTTAAATATATGTCATTATGTAAACAGATATTGCATTGAATATGTGTAAGTGGGTGACCTGCTTTTTTTATTACAATCATTTTGTTCAGCGCATCCCAATTATTACATGATAAAAGAAATAATGAAGAATAAGAAGAAGAATTAGAGACTGAACGGGATATAACAGATAAAGTTAAGGAGAAGGAAAGATGGGATATTATAAATATAATATTTAAATATTAAAGAACGGGCTCTGGATAGATCTCCTCTACACCCACTGCAGTGGGCATACCAAATGGGAAAATCAGATGAGGGTGCCCTGCATAGCCTGGTGAGAGGGCTCGAAAGGAGCCTACACTACAAGGAAATTGCACTTGCACAGTCTTCTTAGACATAGAGGGAGCTTTCGATAACACCTCGATGTCTTCTATTATTCGAGCTTTAATAGATCGAAAAATAAAAAGCACCACATGCAACTGGGTTCATGACATGCTGCGTAGCCGAGTAGTTCATGCCCAAATGCAAAACAAAACGATATCCATGAGGACAACAAAAAGGTGTCCTCAAGGAGGCGTATTGTCACCACTACTATGGAGTCTAGTAGTGGATAATCTCCTCAGGACATTAAATGACCAGGGAATATGGACGCAGGGGTTCGCCGATGACATTGTCATAGTGTCCCAGGGGAAATTCCCGGGAACAGTGGCGAGCATCATGCGAAATGCTCTGCGAATTGTAGAAAGATGGTGCCTTGAGGAGGGATTAACTGTCAATCTTCAAAAAACCAAGTTGGTAGCTTTACCAACATGAGAAAACTAAATGATCTGGGAAGCGTAAAGCTGTTTGGACAAGAGTTAGAACTAACCAATAAAGTGAAGTATCTAGGCATAACACTTGATGCGAAACTGAATTGGAGCAGACACCTAGCCAAAGTGGCAGACAGGGCGGCGCAGCTCTTCTGGAGATGCAGAAGAGCTGTTGGCACGACCTGGGGACTAAAACCAAATGTGGTACACTGTTTGTACACAGCAGTAATAAGACCAACGATTACCTATGGGGCAGTTGTCTGGTGGAGGAGGACGGAGCGGACTCTCCAGCTACAGGTCCTGTTGGGAATCACGGGAGCTATGAACAGCACGGGAACCGCTTCCATGGAGGCCATCGTGGGTCTCCCTCCGCTGGAACTATTTATAAGGGCGGAGGCAATGGTTGCGATACTGACGCTGAAGGCCAATGACGTATGTTGTCCTAATAAGGTTGTAGGGAGCCATACAAATATCACAGGAACTATACTGGAAGAGCCGATATTTCAAATGCCGGTGGACATTACGGCACCTGAAATTATGTTTACAGCTAAGCTGAACATACTTATTCCGACCAGGGAACAGGCAGCTAGTCAGGAGGCAGGTGCAGGCATATGCGGAATGTGCCCTAGAAGGAAGATATCTGAGGAAACACACTACGGTTTTCCAGGCCGAATTGTTAGCAGTCGCAGCCTGCGCCGATGAAATTCGGGAAGCCGTCTGCGCAAGCAAAAAAATTAACATAATGACTGATAGTCAGGCGGCTATTAAAGCCATTATGAACCCATCTACCAGGTCTAAGCTGGTGAAATATTGTAAACAGGTCCTCAAGAACCTGGCACAGGACAATACAGTGTCGCTGATATGGGTGCCAGGACATGAGGGAATTAAAGGCAATGAGATAGCCGACAAACTGGCCAAAGAAGGTACTAATAGGAACTTTATAGGACCAGAACCTGTATGTGTAATCACTAAGGATTCCGCTAAAAGGGAGATCTGGTTATGGCTAGAAAAAGAACATAAAAATAAATGGAGGTTAACGGAAGGTCAACTCCATACTAAAACACTACTAAGGGGGCTGGACGGAAAGTTTTCAGCCAACCTAATTCGTAGTAGCAAAAGAGAAATTAAAATAATTACCGGGTTAATAACCGGACATTGTCCTTTAAGGAAGCATTTGTATACCATGGGCTTGGTTAGCGAGCCCTGGTGTAGGAGATGTGAAAAACAGGAGGAAACTAGCCTTCATGTAATATGCACGTGTGAGGAACTGTAGGAACTCAGACAGAAATATTTCGGGAGAGATTTATTGAATCCTTCGAGTGTACACAAATTTCCCCTGAGGAGGATAGTGGCTTTTATCGAGGACACAAGACTAATAGAGTGGAATTGAGAGATCTATTGGGGTAGTACAAAGAACAGTTTACTCAAGTGCCTGGACGTGGTGGCGTCCAACCCAAAACAGAGAAGAAGCAGAGAAGAAGAAGAGATATTACTGGATGCATTCATGACGGATATACCTAACAGGTGGTAGCATGAATGCATCAGGAGAGATAGCAGGGTGGTTTGATTAGGTAGAGCAGTGATTGCATTGGCCGACTATGACACTACCTCGAAAGACGGTGTCCATAAAGGATTTCCACCTATTAAGAAAATAATAGGGGGTTGCGGAGTAGAATCTGGGCAGATTGAATTTAAATTTGGTGGACAGTTTCAAACGTACGTTCAGTAAATGCAGACTCGGTTACGCGCAACACCTTACTCTAACGCTCATGTGTATTTGAAAGATTTATTTGCATCATATTAGTCTATTTTTTTAGATTTTAATATGTATAGGAGTTTAGTTTTCGAATATTTTTATGCAAATCCTTGAATTATTATTTCTGGATCATAATAGAACAGAAAAAAGTATATGGATGTGTCCATAATCATATCATAATCCGGCTAATGTTTCTATTATACCAATTTTATTTTTATAACTTTTACGAGTCTGTTAACTAGTTTTCTATGACATCGTTAGACCATTCTCGCGTTTATCTATGGCACCTAATATAATTAAGAACAAAACGGCCGTACAATAATATGGAATTTCACATGATCTATGCTTTGTGAATAGTGCGAAGAAACCGTAATACTGTGGTCGTTGAGATTTTTTTGTCTCTTTCTTGTTATGTTTTACATACGTATTTATGAGTACATGTATATGTGTTGAACAACGCTACTTCAAATTACGTTGCGCATATAGTAGGTTAACGGTTCATTCTATGATAAAATCATAGGTGTCATTTTATTAATTTCTACAGTTAACGATACAAGTCATGCATCTTGAACTTTTTTTCATCTGAGAATAGAAATAAATTTATCTTTCGCGCTAATTTATATAAAACCTCTTTTTCTTCTTCCTTAAGAAATGCAGTAATTTCGAAAGATATACACAATACAGTAATTATGAAAACTACATCTTTGAAGGATTATTACTAAATAATGTTATATTGTTGTTAAACTAAATTAGGCAACTAAGAGAAAATGACTATGAGAAGAACAGAAAATGAAATAGTATATAGCAGGAGGATTGTAGAAAGACTTTCCTCTAAAAAGGGGCTGAGATAGATTGATTCAATATTGACAATTTTCTTAAACTTGTTACAGAATCTATTTGTAACTGAAAGCGATAAAAAGAACTAATGTAATCCTAAAGTCAATAAAAATTTATTTTATTTAAAAAAAGTTATAATAAAAAGTTATCCTAAAATAACCACGTGTCGTAGTGCATACAGTAATTTCTTGGAGATCTACAAAAAAGAGTACTGGAAATTTATTTATGATAAAAAAGGTTCTTACTTATTTCGTAAGTACTGAACCATGAATATCATACAATAAACAACTGTTCAGATGACTATTAACAATTGAATCGATTCTGCCTTTACTTGATGTAAATCCATATCAAATGATGAAAACACACAATGTTGTATTAGATTTACACTTTATTATAATAATAAAGTGTAAATCTAATACAACATTGTGTGTTTTTATCATATGACTATTAACGCTAATGAATTAATATTAACGTTGCATTTTTTAATAAACGATTACATTACGTTTCAGTTCATACAACAGCTTATTAGTGAGTGGACACATTTTCTTTATTCAGAATTCCTTAGCGATTTTCTTCTCAAGAGTATGCGGACATGCACTTTGTGTATGGCTACTGTAACAGCAGTGCACGTCAAGCAATTATTGAATACCGACATCGGTTTCCAGATAGGCGCATTCCTCATTACAGAACGTTTCTGGAAGTACACAGACAATTTCGGGAATGCGGACTGCGTGATTATCTTTTCGACCGAGCAGTAAATTTTCCAGCAGACTTTGAGGAAGAAGCACTAGCTATTGTTACAAAGGATCCAACTCTCAGTGTACGTCGAATCGCTAGACATCTAGGAGTGCCACGAACGACAGTTTGGCGAATTTTAAAACATGAGGGCTTATATCCATATCACTATCGCAGGGGACACGGTTTGCTTGAGGCAGACCACTATGCTCATTTAGTTTATTCTACCTGGATATTAAGACAGTCACGGCTTCATTTTAGTTTCTGCAGAATAGTCCTCTGGATAGATGTATCTACGTTCACGAGAAGTGGTGTTACAAATCTGAGAAACCTGCACAGGTGGTCATCAAAAAATCCCAAAGCTATACGCCCATCTAAATTTCAACATGAATTGTCTATTAACGTTTGGGCGGCCCTAATCGATGACTTGTTGATTGGTCCTGTCGTTCCTCCTGGGAGGTTAACTGCGAACAATTACCTTCAATTCCTTATTGACAAACTGCCATAGATAAATTGGCAAAATAAAAAGGCTTAAATAAAATTTTAATGGTTAAGAACGAATTTTCAGGAAAGGAGACATTTAAGTTTTGACAAGGAAGTGACAAACTAAAGGGACAAAAACTCAGAATTGATTTGAACAGGTTTAAAAAAATGGGAAAAATAGATTGTATTATAAACAATGATATTGATTTAGCTTTGTTTTATTAACCTTCCGCCAGACTCGCCTGGTCAAATTGATGCACACCAAACGGTTTCATTCGGTACTATCATTAGATGTAGTTTTGTCGACTGTTACACTGATCAGTTCTGCAGTTTTATATCACTTTGATACACCGCATTCGTTCTTCTTTTAAAAAATTAAAGTTTAGTTATTCTTTTGTGTTTGTAAGTACCTTTTTCGTCAACATGTGAAACGAGACTGATAAATCTGGTTTAGCTTCTGAAAATAATTTTGTTGTTTATGAATACGACGTTTTGGAGGATAGTACACTAGCACCAGTAGCACCATCAAATGGAAAAATAACAAATACTCCAAGATCAACCACACAACCTATTATGATATTGTCGATACTCCAAGAACATTAAACACAATTATTTCTAGGGGTTCTTCATCTTCTAAACGAAAAGCATCTGGTACTACTACCGGAATGTCTAAAAAAGCTCAGGCAATTTCTAATTATTTTGATACGTCAAAAGAGCAAGAAGAAAAAAATATAAATAAGGCATTGGCTAAATTTGTATTCGGTGGCACTTTGACATTTAGTGTTGTAGAGTCACCTCTATTTAAAAACTTCATCAAAACCATTCATCCAGCGTACGCAGAAAAAATTCCTGGTCGAAATAAGTACAACAATTGAGTGAATGCTATACTGATTGTATTAACAAAGCTAGCTGTCTGGTAGGGGATGATCGGTGATTTTATGTGATGGAAGGAGAAATTCATCTACAAATTCTAAAATAGTTGTAACAATGCTGCATAATACAGAGGGATCAAATGCTTTTATTAGTGCCTGGGATTGTACTGCATAGTCCGAAATAGGAGACAAACTTGCTGAAATAATTACTGAATCTAAAGCAATTGCCAAACAAAAATACGATGTGAATGTGTATGGTATCGTTTCCGACAACGCCAGTGCAATCTGTAAGATGGGGTCTCTTTTGCACCACACAATGTGGCACAGCACGTATATTAGCCACACGACCAACCTTTTAGCGAAAGACGTGTTAAATAAAAAGTTAGTAGAAAACATTATCCTTGTGCTAAATGACTTTAAACATCCAGATTTTGAAAATATGATAATTATGAAAGGAGGTCGTCGAATTAAGCTTCCTGCTGAAACACAACGGTGTTATTACCGAAATTCGTTTAAGAGTTTGTTAGAAAACTTGGCTCATATGAAGCAAATTATTGCTTCTACTAAAAAAAAATAAAACTCAATGTTACTGAATTAGCATTTCAGCGAAAATTTTATTCAAGAAGTTCGAACAAATTTAAAAATAAAAGATCCAGTTTGCGAATTGATTAACACTGCACAAAACTCAAATACCTCTGTCGCAGATACGGCAATCTCTGGTTAGATTTAAAATTACCAACAGAATTTAATGAAAAATTAAAAAATAGGCAAGATATGGCTCTAAATGTATATGCATTAACAGTTTATTTTTTTCACACCTCATATGACACATCAAAACTTTCAGAAATCAGAAAAGTAAAATAAATATATTTTTGTTCAAAAACCTCAACAGCCAAGGAATAGGGGAATGTGGTAAATTCAACACAAAACAAGGTATACATTAATGTAGGTGTAGGCTTCCGCGGTCGTTCTCTAGATGTAGATCTCGGTTTCCGGGTTGGAACCGCGTCGAGTTAGGCGTAATTGCCAACGTTTCGTCCACTGATTCAAGGGACATCTTCAGGGCTGTACGTAGATGTTCGTCGTTTTGCAGTAGCTTGAAGAATGCTATGACAGAGGCCGGTACAACTTATATAGGGGGGACCGGGTCAGATGGTGGCCTGCTATTGGCTGGGGACAATGAGCCACTGGCATGCGTCGTATGGGCGTCGTGATTCTTAGTTGAGTGCAGTAGAGTTTGCCACGTCGGATGTAACGTATAACCATCGTCTCTATTGAGATTGCGGGGATGTTTGTAAATTTCAATAGATTCACGGATTTTCCTAGGGAAATAATGCGATTCACGGGACAGAAGCTTGACATCTTTGAATAGAATTTGATGACCGGAGTTTAGTTTGTGTTCTGCCAGCGCTGAACCGGCTATATGTAACAGTCTAGTACAACGTTCATGTTCGGACACACGCACGCTGACTGGCCGCTTAGTTTCGCCAATGTACACACTGCCACACGAACACGGAATGCGATACACTCCTTGTGCTTGGAGTGGAGATATTTTGTCTTTGACCGATGGTAAGAGGTTCGAAACTTTAGAATGGGGACAAGGTATACATTCATTTTTATCATACATGTACCTATCTTAATTTTGATTTATATTTATGCTTACAGGTATATTTGAAATTCTGAACGAAAAAGAAGTCAAAAAACCTCTGGTCTTCTAGAGAATGGTCAAAATGGAATGTCGCGTCCTAAGTAGTTTAGCACTTAAGCTGCCCAAAATGTCTGCTTCATCTGCTCAAATGGAACATCTTTTGTCAAGCTGGGGGTACATTCATTCCCTTTTAAGAAACAAGCTGATGTTTGAGAACTCAAAAAAGCTCATACATATTTACTTCACCTTAAGAGCTGAAAATCCGCATCATGATTTGGAGAAGAGTCAGATTTTGAATACTCATAAATATAAAATTACAAAAGTGATAAATATTTTGTATTGTTTATACATTTATTTCAGTTACTAAAAAAGTAATAGCGATGGAATATATATTCAATAAATTAAATTTTAATCACTTTTTATCGACATTGCTGACATTGTCTACATGAGAAAACTTCGCGAAAGCTGTCTACTTCGACACCATAGTCGACATGTAAACAATTTCATTGTCTACATGATATTGTTTACACCTCCCATCCCTGTCGGTGTTTCTGTGGGGGTAAAAACCATCGCTTTAAGAAATTAAATACTTCAAAAAACACTTTTGTACTCTTTCCATTGTAATTGCAGCAACAAATATAAGGAATGAGAATACCATATAACATCACCACATTCCAATTTACTTTTAACAAGACCATGATGAAGAGGTTTCAGAACTAGATTATTAAATTGCGTACAGGAACGAATTAGAAAACCTGAACTCTTTGTTGGTAATTTATATGTCAAAATATTACTTTTAGTCTGTAGAGCGAAGTCAAACAGACCTCGTTAAATCTTCCAAGTTGATTTTTTCCGGTTAAGATATGGTAATTTATATCTATCTATCAATATATATATATATATATATATATATATATATATATATATATTTAGTGTTTATAAGAATTTTATTTTTCTTATTTATTTTATTGGCCGTGTCTTAATATTAAAAATAATAGACTTTTTATTGGTTTAGCGACCTTTTATTGAATTATGATGCTTTATTCTACGACGTTTCGACTTTTATTATTTTTCAGTCTTTTTCAAGTAACTAGAAACAAGAATTAACGCAATGAGAACATGAGAACTGTGTTTGCTTTTGTGAGATTGAATTAACAATTAAATTAACAATTAAAATTAAAATTAGGTTAAAGACTGAATTAACAATTAGATTAACAATTAACGTTAAAATTTAAAATTAGATTAATAATGAGTAAGGACAATTAAAGTGATTACATCTGTATAAATGAATTGATAATTTAAATTAAACTACAGTAAGGTAACTAGAAACAAGAATTACTACAATGAAAACGTGAGAGCTGTGTTTGCTTTTGTGAGACTGAATTAACGATTAAATTAACAATTAGAATTAAAATTAGATTAAAGACTGAATTACCAATTAAATTAACACTACACTAAACTACACTAAAACTACACTAAACTACACTAAACTAAACTAAAACAATCACACACAATATACAACATACCCTGCAAAGACTGTGACAAAGTATACATAGGCCAAACAAAACAGTTACTACAAGAAAGATTGAAAGGTCACAAATACGCAAAAAATCAAACTGCTTTAAAAAAACACCAATTGACACTAAAACATAATTTTGATTTTGATAACACCAAAGTAATAACACAGAAAAAGAATACAAAAGCTAGGGAGGTCTTAGAAATGATCCACATTTTCAAAAACAGCAGAACAATCAACGACAGAAACGAAATTTATGGACTGTCTAAACTCTATTACCCACTCATAAACAATAGATAAAATCAAACCCCTCCCGCACACACAAACACAAACCAAAAAAACAAAAAAACTTTTTATCAGTTCCCATTTGTAAATACTTTTACTACATACCCCTAAACACGGTCCTGACCAATTTGCAAAATTCCAAAACAGAACAGAAATTAACCTCTCTTAACAAAGCCACAAACACTTACAATATTCCAACCAGTGCGATCGGTTCGATACAAAAAAAGGTCTCGGGCCCCCGATAACACATGTTACACAGAATGCGTGATTGTGAAAACCAAAAGAAACGGTGAGTTTTGTCATTCATTGTTCATTCATTGTTTCTTACTGTAATGTAGTTAGTTAAACATCAAAATTTCAATTCATTTATACAGATTTAACCACTTTAAGTTTTCCTTACTCATTATTAATCTAATTTTAAATTTTAACTTTAATTGTTAATTTAATTGGTAATTCAGTCTTTAATCTAATTTTAATTCTAATTGTTAATTTAATCGTTAATTCAGTCTCACAAAAGCAAACACAGCTCTCACGTTTTCATTGTAGTAATTCTTGTTTCTAGTTACTTTACTGTAGTTTAATTTAAATTATCAATTCATTTATACAGATGTAATCACTTTAATTGTCCTTACTCATTATTAATCTAATTTTAAATTTTAACGTTAATTGTTAATCTAATTGTTAATTCAGTCTTTAACCTAATTTTAATTTTAATTGTTAATTTAATTGTTAATTCAATCTCACAAAAGCAAACACAGTTCTCATGTTCTCATTGCGTTAATTCTTGTTTCTAGTTACTTGAAAAAGACTGAAAAATAATAAAAGTCGAAACGTCGTAGAATAAAACATCATAATTCAATAAAAGGTCGCTAAACCAATAAAAAGTCAATTATTTTTAATATATATATATATATATATATATATATATATATATATATACATATATAAGAAAATATATAAATTTAGTAATTTTAGAAAATGTAATAATGGCTGATTTAACATTTAATGTGATATGGTTGCCCACAAACCAAGCATATACAAACTACAAGTTGTTTTTAAGCATAAGATAGTCTGTCAAACTTTTAATTTACACAACCGTTTCCAAGTCATCTGCATTTCTCAATACCCCAGTACCTAGCAAAATTGAAATTTCATTAATAAGCATTTTAAATAGCAACGGACAAGGTTAGATTTCTGGGACACATGTGAAGTAGTGAAGCAGAATGTTTAGAGTGGTATCCATTCAAACATACATAACCAGTTCGATCACTCAGGTATGATGTCATCGATTTGAACCAAGTATGGAGAGAATTCAAAATTATCCAACTCTTTCAAGTGTTGAAGATATATACTGTCAAAATCTCCAACAGAATGCTTGTACATTATATCGACTTGAGAATGATTAAAGCTTTATACACTTGTTATGTTATTTCTGTTGTATAGTTCTTTTCCTGAGGTGGGGGCAGTTATAATCTGTAAATAGATGACTGACTCAAATAGTTTGGCAAAGTTACTAGAATAATAATGAATCTATAATTGGTAACATCTGAAGAATCATTCTCTTCGTGTACAGACACAACACTGCTGATTTTGAAGAGGCTGTTATAATAGATTAGCGCATAATGCATAACATTTTCTGATGTGATGTGACATTCAGGCTGTAGTCTACAGAAGAAGTACTTCTAAAGCTTGGTAAAGACGCGTTTGGAAATACATTAGCAAATGCAGAAGGGTAAAAATTTCCTCGCAATTATGGGAGACGCATAACGGGATACTTGTGTCATTTTTGCTTTTAATACTTTTCCAAAATGCTGCAAAACTTTGTGTAATTTGAGTTTCTACGTAAGATAGGTAGTTATTATATGTAAACGTGAACTCTTGTTTCACTTTTGTTGATAGCCACTTGCTACTAGACATTTTGCGTCAAATTTTGAATTAAAAAATGAGTTTTTAAGAAATAGATGGATGAAAATTGTTAATTTTGTAGTTTAATAAATTTTTACAATCGTGTTTTACATTGAAACATCCCTTTACCCAATTTACTCTTTCGTATTATAAGCAGGAAATACAAAAACAAAATAAATAAATGTTTGATGGCGATTTTTAATCCGATAGCTGCCTATTGTACTACTGAAGCAGTACCCATAAAAGATTATAATTATTTTTAAAATAAAGGAAAGAACCAGTTTCGAAATTTTTTTTTTTATTAAAATTATAAAAAATTGTGAAATATTTTGAAAACACAAACTCTTTCGTTTAAATGTTTATTTTTATATTACGGAAGTTGAACTATAAGCAGATATTAAAACTAGTTTAAATTTTCCTCATATATTTTTGCAATTTGAGTCACACAAAGGAAATATCGCAGAACAAGAATCTTGCCCATTAGCAAAGGCATTTTAAAGATACTACGTCTGATGTATCATTTCTTATATGCTGAACATCATGATCTTCACACCATAATATAAACGAGCTCTTGTCTTGTGTGAAAAATTTCCTGACTTTTCCAGGAAATGAATCTCATACAAGCTTAGTCGCGTCATTTTATTTCTGTGTACATTCTCATGCAGGTACGTTTTTGTTGTACATACAGACGTACACAAAACAAGTTCCATTTTTGTAGCCTCTGCTTCTTCGTCCACTTTAAAGTTCACGTTATATGGCGGTACAACCGCCTATTTTATTACTAATATCCACATGTATACAAGGTTATTGTTTTGTAAAAATAAAAAGAGCACCGGTTGTTATCGGCCTACGATTCTTACATAGAGGACCGTTATATCGATCTGTGAGTAGGTGAATGAAAAAAAAAGGATCAGTAATACGTACTCATTAAAATAAACTATACAAGACGTACATATTATCTATGCACATAATACATTTATTATTGCATATGCATTTAGAGAATCACAGCAATGGTCTTAGAGATATATTAACATTTGGAAACTAGTCTGTAACAGTAATATAAGTCGTTTTCAGTCTCAGGTGTTTAAGTATATCAATACGTTAAGCACGTATTACGCATTTGTTACAAATGAGACAGACATGCAATATACACGTCTGTAACTGTATACATGGACATACACCTCGTATTTTCCAACATTTACTTTTGCCTAACTAGCCTAACTGACGAAGTCTGATGGCAGATGACAGAAACACGTGTCTTAGGCAGAGGTAAATGTTGGAAAATGCGAGGTGTATGTCCATGTGTACAGTTACAGGGCTGTATATTGCATGTCTGTTTCATTTGTAACAAATGCGTAATACAAGGTGAGGCATAATATCGAGCGATTCTTAAAGGGCTGTTAAATAAAAACACTTCGTTTAAGAAGATTTCTGATTTCATAATATTAAAATACATGAAAAAGCATTTTCTGCAATAGTAAAACGTCGGTTATTTTTTGAAGATAACTCCGATAAGATGCCTTCAGTTTAGACGCACACATTCCTCCAGCCGGACCTTGAAGCCGGACCCATCATATTGCGTAGCATTGCCAGTGGGACTTGAACAACTTCTTGTCGGATCCGCTCTTTCAGGCCTTCAATTGTTCGAGGAGGGTTATCTTGGTAAACTTTACTTTTCAGATAACCCCACAAGAAAAAGTCACATGTTGTGAGGTCCGGTGAACGAGAGGGCCATGCAATATCCCCATTTCGGGAGATCACATGATTTGGAAACAAACGATTGACAATATTCATGCTTACTCGAGTAGTGTGGGATGTTGCTCCGTCCTGCTGGAAAAACGTCTCATCGTTCACGTCGTAGTGTGCAAGTTGTGGAGTAAAAAAGTTTTCCAACATTTCTGCGTATCTCTGCGAAGTCAATGTTACAGCATTGCCAAGGCCATCTTCAAAAAAATATGGCCCTATTATCCCTAATGAAGACATGGCGCACCACGCAGTAACTTTTGCGGAGTGCAATGGTTGCTGATGCAGTTCTCTAAGATTAACGTCACTCCAAAATCGAAAGTTCTGCTTGTTCACGTAACCGGAGAGATGGAAGCGCGCTTCCATCACTCATCCACAAACGGCTTATAATGTCCTCGTCTCGATTAATCAAGTCCAAAAATTCTAAGCTGAACCGGCGTCGGTTCACATAATCTGTTTCCTTAAGGGCCTGAACCATTTGGATCTTGTAAGGATGAAAGTGCAAATCTTTGTGTAAAATTCTTCTTACTGTTCTGTTTGAAATACCAAGTGTAACGCTGTGTCGGCGAGCTGAGCGACGAGGGCTTTCGTCAATGGCGACTCTTACACGTTCAATGTTTTCAGGTGTGCGCACAGATATCGGTCTCCCAGTTATCTTCCTTGTCGTTGACGACGTCTCTTCAAAGTTCTCAATCCACTTTTTAATCGCACAGGCAGATGGCACTGGCCGATTTCGATTAATGTTGAAGTGGTTGCGAAATGCACGACGTGCTAGCTGGTACGAACTACCGTTTAGATAAATGCTTTCCCAGCGTACGCACGATGCTGTGGGGTCCAACGTTCCATTGTGACTAAATGCTATTTCGCGCCGAACGTAACTGACACTATCCCCTCCACGTCCCTCCGACGCAGCTTAATTCGCGCGCTTTTTAAAATCGCTCGTTATTATGCCTCACCTTGTACATGCTAAACGTATTGATATACTAAAACTTTTTTGGCATATTTGCTGCCATCTGTTAATGGACTTACATATATATACGTATTTTTTCTCTTCTGTAGTGGCATAGCCGGTCTAGGGAAAATTGACACTTTCGGCATAGTCTGTTTTATCCGTCAAATGTCACTAGATTATATGATGCCACCTGATAAGGCAAAATTTACTATACCTTGTGAGGCGATTCATTAAGCTTTACTTCACTAGCTTAACTGATGAAGGCTGATAGTAGATGATAGAAACATGTGTCTTAGGCAGAAGTAAATGTTGAAATATACGAGATGTATGTCCATGTGGACAGTCTCAGATGTTTGTTGGATAATTCTCTTCAGTGAAGAAAATCAACATGCATATTGTGATGTTTGCCCGTCTGGATTCTTAAATAAAACTTACGGTAACTTAGATACATACTATATTAATAATAAAAACGAAAACAATTTAAAAACTAATTACTAACAATAAGCACATTTATGTAAGTTCACTCGGCGGTGATTTTGTATGGAATGAATAAATCCATTCCGACTGCTATTTACATTAACGGAAAAACTTCTGGCTTATTTAATGTTCGCCTAGACTTTTCATGTATTCTGGACGGTTATGGACGTATGAGATCATCGGTGACTCATCACAGTATTTAAAACGCAGTGTTACGCAATTATCAGAAAAATGGTTTCAAAATTTATGCTAAAGTTACAATTTCTTATAAAATGAACTTTCGAACGGGAAGGTCAACTAACATGTCCGTAAAATCTAATGTATCTAATCAATAATTCAGTTGACATTTCGTATTTAAGTGAAATACTTTTGTCTACAAAGCATTTAAAAGTAAGTAGTTTTGTGTAAATATGGAACATTCGCCTGAAAATTTTCGAGTGATGAGTTTTTTATAATTTCGGGCGCGGTTTAACGCCGCAATAATATTGGTACACTTTATTTGACTTATGTGGCGAGCTTACATTACTAGTGAATCACGAACATGGTTTGCACTTCAAGAAAAGCGTGCTCTACGCTTTCATGCAATACGTGTATCTTGAGAAACGTTTTTGTGTTTACACTGGTCACGGAAGTTTTCTGTTTAGTAATAAACGTGGCGGC
This sequence comes from Melolontha melolontha, assembly GCA_935421215.2. Classification (NCBI taxonomy): domain Eukaryota; kingdom Metazoa; phylum Arthropoda; class Insecta; order Coleoptera; family Scarabaeidae; genus Melolontha; species Melolontha melolontha. Next base: position 94,921,475 of record OW285242.1, on the reverse strand, counting down.
ATGTGTATTAGAGGCCACTGTTGCAATCTGCGAAATAATAGCTGCTGAAATAGTTAGAAATCTTCTTGTTAATGAGAAAAAAAGAAAATAAGGAAGAAGGGAAGATGGTGGACCAGATGACGAAAGCTTTATACGATTGATTTTAGGCGTGAAAAATTTATCAGTCGTGGAGTGGTCTATTCGTGAGACAATTATGCTGCACGTAAAGCTGTTTACATTAGTCGTGGAGCAATAGTGAACCGCGTAAATGTGGAACACCATCCAAGAATGCAATCTTGGTTTGCTGAATTGCTAGGGACGCATATGGCGAAGATCGTCCCATCGGCGTCTGTTGCTGCCAGTAATGTTGACGCTGTGAGTGAAATGATTAAACGAAATTGGCTTGCCACTCACTGTGCGACTAATCCACCTTTGAACATTAACATGAATGTAATACACACGATTTTGCGTCAGCATTTGAACGTACGTAAATCCCACATAATGTTACGGAAGCTCAAAAAGAAAGCCTCCTCAAGTGGTACAAAGAAATACTAATAAAATTCAGCTAAGATCGTTCTAATTTAGTCTACAACAACGCTATTGGTGTTGAAATTTGAATTTATTCGTACACTATTAAAAGCAAACAGTAATTCACAGTTTCCATCTCGGAGACGAACCGAAACTTTTGAAAATTGTTCGCACACGCAGTTCTTTGAAGCAAATTGTCGCTCATTTCTTCAGTTTCACTCGACAGCGGTAACTTTGAAGAATCGAAAAATCAAACCGTTGATTTTTCAGACAATATTTCAGACGTATTCACCTGTGATTTCTGTATGTTCCCAAGCATCAAAAATAAAATGCGTGGTGTGAGATTTTCGTCGCCTGAAGCTGCTGTTGAAGAATTACTAAGGTATCAGCTTCAGAATGGAAAAAATGCTTCAAACTATATTGGTGGCAAAGCCGAATACTTTCAAAAACGATGAAGTCATTTAGTAAATTTGATGTATTTTTTACACTGTTTCCAGAAATACTCCAAGAAAATTTCATGTAATCTACTTTTCGGCAAAAATGCACAGAAAAAATCGAAAAAACAATTAAGATACTTCCATCGCCTTTAAACGTGGTATATTCTCTTTATATTGAACTTAAAACACAATAACTTACAAAAATTTAACTTTTGCATTTAAAACAAGGTTTTATAACGTTTTTCCAATATTTATGGAGGTGTACCATTTTCGCCTTCAAGTGAGTGTTATCTTAATGCAGTATAGCCTTTGATGAAACGATTATCTTGAATATTTTAAAGAATTTCGAATAAGCAGACCACAGCATACCAATCAGAATTGACTTTACTATACTATGATCTTCATTTATAAATTGTCATGACTTTTCATAGAAGTGTTGAATTCAAATGAATAACCAAACCACAATATTATTTCGATTTCCATAACCTGTTTAAGCTCGCAAAAGATTAAATTAAAACCACCATAATGACGTGTGCTATGCTTAAAATTAACATTAATTAGATATCGCTAGTAGACTTCAAGAACCTTCGATAGCTGGAAGAGTTTATGTAAGATTATGGAGATAAATAAATAAAGTCAAAAAGATATGGAATAAGAGGGGTTCATTCCATATAATAAGTAGATTATGTAGTTACAATTAGCGATCGTTTCAGTGTTGGTCTTTCACGTATGAGTCCTCTATATATACCCGTATTATGCAGGTAGTGTGGTTAGTATTAAGCACCAACCGATTATTATTATGCAAATGTTCTATACCCAAGTCCTCATGTGCACCAGTTTTAGTTGAGTGAAGGCCATAAAACGTTATCAATATTTGAGGCTGTGACAGAAACCCAACCGCCAATCTACTAGGCCAAGAATACCCACTCTAAGACAAATCTGTTCTAATTATCCAATAAAACTACCTTAACAAAACGTAAAAGTAATTCGTTTACTGAAATTAAATCAATAAAAAAGCAGTGATGAATAATAAAGCAGTACAGCAAAGCAGAGAATCGGGTTGCTCTTATAAGTAGATCAGTGGACAATTAATCGCATAAAAATAAATATTTGGGTTATTTTGGCTTGTAGACTTTCGCGGTCATTGCCAATGGTTGCTTCTGGGATTCCGGGTTGAAACCGTGATCTTGGTACTGCTTTGTTCTCGGTCAACGTTTCATTCACTTTTGCAAAGGACATCTTCAAGGCTGCTGCTGTTGTTGCACTGAAACAGTTAGTTGTAGAACTTTACAAATAAAATATATTTTTGTTAAAATTTTAAACTTTTTCTAATTCTAAATTTTAACCAACTCCGGCTCTACAAATACTGTTAGAACAATATATACCACGTTAAAATCCACTGGAACATATTACCCCTTTATAAGAGACGAAATTAAGATTAGTTCCAGCGGTTATATCTAAATTTAGAAAGAACGAACGTCCTTAATTCGTTTTTTTTATTACTTAACCGTATAATATTTTCTTAAAGCGGAAAACTACCATAAACAAAAAAAAGCTATTTTCTTGATGAAAGGGCTAAAGTAAAGTTCTGTGCACGTAAAAATGGGCAGAGTTGAAAAAACATGTAGAAATATCTATAATTTGAAATAAAAAGGATGTTATCTTTATACATGAAAGCTATTTTCAGAGCAGAGAGTCAAGAAAAATTGTACATTTAATATATTTTTAATTTAATTATAACACAAAAAGAATTTAAAATGAAAATTTTAAATGAATATAAGGTAATGTATTATTATCTAAAATAACATGGGTGCGTTTTATGTTCAAGGTCGATTTTGACCGCCATTTCGGTTTGGATGGTATTTGTCAGTTGGCATTTGACAGCCGTAGGGAGTGGTCGTTAACAATTTATTATGGAGTATCTAACGCCACAACAACGTGTTGAAATTATTAAATCATTTTATTTAAATAACTGCTCAATTGCGAATATGCGGAGGAAATTACGCAACTATTTCGTTGTCAATCATGTGCCGAGCTAGTCAGCCATTTATCGAGTAATGAATAATTTTGAAAATTTGCATACACTGGGAGATAAAGTTAAGACGGCCGACAATTAAGCCAACGTATACTAGAAAAGATTGATGCAGTGAGGCAGAATGTTGCTGAATGTCTGGATACCACTTATCGACGCCATGCATAAGAATTGGTAATGTTTCCATTATCATTATTAAAAATTTCCAAAAGAGAAGATTTGCATATTTATCCCTATAAAATTCAATTGACACAACAGCTGCAGAAAAATGACCATGAACAGCGGCGAGATTGAAATGCTCAAATTTTACAGATCGGTGTAGATGACTACAATTCTTGGCAAAAAATCATTATGGTTGACGAAGCACATTTCGACTTGGCTGGCTTTACTAATAAACAGATAGCCGCTATTGGGACACTGGAAACCCTTAATTGATACACAAAAGACCACCACACTCTCGCAGAGTAACTGTATGGTACGCTAATAAGCTCTACGGCATCATTGGGTCATATTTCTTTGAAGATGCTATAGGCAATTCTGTAACAGTTACTGGTGACCAGCTATCGGCACTTGTGAAAACTTTCTTGTGCTCGAATTGGATCAATTAGACCTACAGAATATGTGGTTCCAACATGGTGGTGCCACATCACACACTACGATGCAAATTTTGCGAAATGTTTTTCCCGGTCGGATAATGTCAAAAAGTTGTGATGACGACTGGCCCCCACGAACCAACCACAACCTTGATGCTAAAAGACAACTTTCGAAATTAAATTGCTGAAATAACACCAGAGGTCTTCAAAATTTATGTGAAAAATGTGCTTAAAAGAGCTGGCCTTTGCGTCACGCCCATAGGCGAGCCCTTGATCGACATCATAATCCATACGTAATCTTAGAGACCATATAATCAATCTATAAAATATAAATTATGAAATAGTATTTCATTTAAAAGTTATCAAAAGAAAAACATCGACTTGGAACATAAAACGCACATGTATATATATTTTTTTAAAATTTATAAATTGCTAAACTCATAATTTAGCAGCACTTCTTTACGGAAATGTTCTAGAAATTAGATAAAGAAAATCAAGTTAGAAACTATCTTTCCACCACAGTGTGTCTAATAATGTGTTCTAGATTATTAAACATGCTTCCGATGATATGTAATTCAATTCATATTAAGGATACCGTACCCAGTTTATTAAGTATGTATGTGCCTATATGTATTAAATTTGATTTTTTTACAACTTTAAAAAATTTATGCTTTTAACATGTACAAATCTGACATTTTGCAAGATATTTTTTCCAGAGATCTCTCATAAATCGTATTCAATGTACGAACTCTCAAGAATTAATTGAGAGATAAATGTCGCAAGTTATTTGCTAGTGGACAGCCAACCTTTAGTTGACATTTAAAATGTATTTCACTTTACCTGATACTACATTAACGAGGTAGTGTGTAGTACTTCTGTTGTAGTGCTCTTTTTGTATAGAGAGACCAATAGATACGCTTCAACTATATCGAATCTCGGAAACATTTGAAATCTAAACTATTAACTTTTCCAACGATTGTGGTTTATTAGAGATTACAATAATTAATATGATTTATGATTAAAATATGTTGATTAAATATAAATAATAAAAATCACTAATAACACATAACCATTTCTCCTATGGATTACACATCTTTCAATAGAAAGGAGAATCAAGTAAAATATTAACGAAGTGATACTGATAAACTTGTGCACACGGTTTTTGGGAAATAAACGTTACTCAAAATATTAAGATTTTTAAATTTTAAGTGTTCATACTCGCACATGAAATATCGTACTTGTTGAATAAAATTTAAAGCTACTTATTTGACAGAAAACATTTTTCCTAATCGAAATAATTTTGATGGGTTCGAGTTGCTAAAAATTCTGAACCTCTGCATCTCATGATAATCTCTAAAATACCTTGAACCTCTCCTTCCTTATCTTTTCCCAGAAGCTGTATTTTCAATTTATATTGCATTTTTTTTTTATTGGCAGTACTATTCCCTATTATGTTTTCATCATTGGGTAAGTGAAAATAAACACCGTGTGTGCTCGACCCAACTGATCAATATTTTTTTTAAAAAGTGAAATTTTTGCATAATGTCTCATATCCTTGAGTCTTCGTATTTATCTAACCAGTGAGATGCTACGTTTATATAATAGGTATTCATTTTTCATCACATATCACTAGTAGTTCTAAGAACGGCTCGCGATTATTACTTAGCTTAACCAATTTTTAACATATGGCTTGGATATACCTTAACATTGTGTTGTATTGTGCGATGCTCGTTAGTTTGATGTGTCTAGAACTTTTTCAAGGGTTAAGTAGGATCCTCGTCTACTAAAAATCTTGTTTTCTTTATCAACTAAGTCAATTTTCGAGGCTTCTATTTTGCTTTCCTATCTGATAATTGATTGTCTACTATATGTTTTACTATATTTTTATGAAATTTCAGTTTAATATTTATTTCAAATTAATTTGTTAGCATTTTGTAGATTATTCCACAAATAAAGTGAAATTTGGAATTCGATTCGTATTTATCTATGTGATATGAAGTGCAAAGTTATTAAGTGTTTAGAGTAAAACTGCAATTCCGAAAGCGAATTGAGTCGTTTATCCTAATAAAGTGTCTTTCAACAGGGACTTCCGAACTTTAACAGTTGATAACGGTCATCTTGTTGAAGCTACATCTGTCAAATTAGTTGTCATTTATTCAGTCTGTTTTGCCAAATCACCATGGACGGATATAGCATTCAACAACACGTGCAAATAATAAAATTGTTTTATCAAAATGGGTGTTCTGTTCGGGCAACGTACCGCGCGCTTCGCCCATTTTACGATCGCCATAATCGTCCTATCGAGAGGACTATTCGCAATGTGGAGGATAAATTTTAGTCCACTGGTTCAGTAAACGATCAACCAACACCCGTACGTCGACGAAACGCAAGATCTGCCGAAAACATCGCCACTGTCCGTGAGAGTGTGCAGGAGAATCCGAGGCAGTCGATTTCGCGTCGCTCACAAGAACTCGGCCTTTCGCAGACCAAACTTGGCGAATTTTGCGTCGTGACTTGGGTCTGCACCCGTACAAAATTCAACTGACCCAGGAACTGAAGGTAAACGACCATAGACAACGACATGTCTTCGCTGAATGGGCTCTGGAGCAGTTGGCAACTGACCCTAATTTTCATCGAAAAATCATATTCAGCGATGAGGCCCATTTCTGGATGAATGGGTACGTGAACAAACAAAATTGTCGAATTTGGGACGATACCAATCCACATGAGATCCAAGAGCGTCCAATGCATCCCGAAAAAGTCACTGTTTGGTGTGGATTTTGGGCTGGCGGCGTCATCGGTCCATATTTCTTTGAGAACGACGTTGGCCAGGCCATCACTGTCAACGGCGAGCGCTATAGGTCGATGATTACCAACTTCTTTTGGTCTGAATTGGATGATCTGGACACCAACGACATGTGTTTTCAACAGGACGGCGCTACGTGCCACACAGCTCATGCCACATTGGATATTCTGCACGAGCGATTTGAGAGCATGGTCCTCTCACGTGGAGGTGATGTGAACTGGCCACCGAGATCGTGCGATTTGACCCCGTTAGACATTTTCTTGTGGGGTTTTCTTAAGTCGCAGGTGTATGCGAATAAGCCACAAACCACAGCGGTCCTCAGAGCCAACATAACCCATGCCATCGGTCAAATTCAGCCTGATTTATGCGCCAGAGCCATGGAAAATTGGACATTTCGGATGCGCTCCACCCAGAGAAACCGTGGCGGACATTTGAACGATGTTATATTCCACACATAATGGCATCAATAGGTCTTTCAAACGAATAAAAAATTTCGATGCTATCTCACACACACTTTGTTTTATTTAAATTTAAAGATAAGAAGCGCTTAATGAAAGACCCTTTACATAAACTAATCATCGAAGAAACAAAAATATATTAATCGTTTCGTTTCGTACCAACACATACCAGGCTATATTTATTCTTTCCGTCTTTTCAAAAGAGTTGTCCATATACATCTCCTTCCCACAATTAACCGGAATGGTTCTATTTTAACGAAATCAGTGACACCATCTGTTGGTGGTGGAACAATTTATGAAGTGTCCTAAATAATCTTAAAGAATTTCAGTATATTTCGTTCATTAGAAGCTTAGAGAGGATGGATTTAAGTGACAGTAGTCTGTCTGTCTCAGTTGAAAAATGAATAAAGAAGAACAGCCAACATTAGGTCGTACCAACTAATGTTAGGTTTTTTGATAACAGATACTTTGCAAGATTGTGCGAAGTAAAGAAATTGTCGCAAGTGACATTCCTTCCAGAGTTTTCAATTTCTTCTTCTAAACATTTTACAACCTTTTCGATTTGATTCTTGTCACTTTCTTCTCCCTGCTTTCCAGGATAAATTACCAGTTTCCATGCATAGGTTGTTACTCTATCACAAATTGCCCAAAATTTTATTCCATACCGTCCAGGTTTTGATGGAATATATTGTCTAATGGGACATCTGCCTCTGAAAGTTACAAACTGTTCATCAACCATCATATACCTATTTGGTACATACGTATCTCGAAAATAAGTATTCCATAACTCAAAGCATTCCCGTATTGGTGGTATTTTATCGCCACACCTTTTTCTTCGTCTTTCCGCTGCACCATCGAATCTAAATGCGCGAAGTATATTTTGAAATCTATTTCTAGCGATAATAGTAACAAAGGTTTTCGGCCATTGTTTTTGCTCCAGAGTTCTGTTACGTCCTCGTTATAAGATTTGTATACACCTATTAGTATCAAAATTCCAATAAATTTATTCAATTCTTGGACATCCATTTTTTTCGCCCAATTTAGGATAATTTCAGAAGAGGTATACGAAAATAAATCAAAAAAGAAGAAGCAGGTGTATGGATCTCGCGATTTCCAAAACGCGTTGGGCCTGAATGTTCTCGTAAAATATTGTATCGTGGTTGTCTTCCGTGATGAGGTAAAATAGGATTTTGGTACCAAACAACTTGTTTGTTCTTTGATATAAAAGAATTAGCTCCAGCCGGATTTCTGTTGTGGTGATCATCGCTGCTTTCAGCAGATTCTTCGCTATCTGATTCTTCTGCTGTGCTTGTATCACCTCCATCGATGAGGTCTTCGACTGCATCTACCTCTCCATCGGCGTCGTCTGAAGCTTCATATCCGCTATTGTATTCAACGTCACTCATTTCGACTACTATCGCCTCTAGCTGTTGTTGTGGTATTCCTTATTTCTACTATTCATTTTCCGTAATGAGTAAAACGCAAAGTAGAAAATAGCCGCAACAGAAGATTCAGAAGAAACTACCTGACAATTGATAAAAAATGATGCTAAAATTTCAAATCGCACATCACAACTGAACAAAATATAAATTTTGTCTTATTCACAGTAACAAAGTAACACTACATAGACTCGGCAAGCACTAATGCAATGTTCACGACGTGCGGCTATAAATATGCTGAAACACTTAAGGTCCCCAAAATCCGCATGATAAAGGAATTTTCCCTTTCTGTATACATCGGGGAATAACAAGAAAGATTTATCAGCAGTTGGGATGTCCGGAATTTATAAGCGAACCACTATCATTGTAAAACACGCTCGATTTACCTACATTTATACAGTAAACGACATATGGGTCCAATGGACCCCGTTGGTAAATCGCTAAAGTATTCTTATGCTGCCAAAACCATTCTTTCTAAAATAATTTTTTTTGTCAAAATTTTAAAGCTACCCATAATTCGTACTTAAAAAGTCTATTAAGGCCCGGTTTCATAATGATACCCTTAACGGAGAATTATCTAATTGAGAATTAAAGTTAATCCTGTCATTAACAGTCCATTAAAATATTTGAGTTTCATAAAAGGTGGGGGCCAATTTGTTAGCTAATGCAGCAATTAAGGAAATTAAAGTTATGTTGGCAGCCCTGAATTCATTTTCCCTAAGTTTTTGACATGATTTAAGTTACCAGCTTGTTATTTTCTTGTTTAAATTTCCTTCAGCTGTTTTGAAAACCAACCTAACCGACATATTTGAAAATATTTTTTCTGCAAATAAATAAACTATGATGAATCCTGCGAAACGTGTTCGTTCATGCAATTTTGATAAAGAAGATGAAATGTTGTTATTAGATGAAGTTTTAAAATTCAAAAACGTGATTGAGTGCAAAACCACAAACAAACTAAGTTTAGGAGAGAAGGTTTGTATGTTTAACATTAACTAGTAAAATATTAAATACAAAATATTTCTAGGAAATCGCTTTGCAAAAAATTGCAGCTTCATTTAATGCCAAAAACCTACTATCTAGGTCTATTGACCAATTAAAAACTAAATATGACAACCTCAAGGCAAAAGCTAGGAAAGAGGTAGCTGAGCTTAAACTTAGTCGGACAGGTACAGGTGGTGACCCTGGTTTTGGTGATTTAGATTGTATAACAGAAGCAGTTCTAAAAATTATAAACTTGAAAACGGTGGTGGGCTTTGAAAATAGATTTGATGGTGACAGTCAAACAAATGTATTGCAAGATATTTGTTTTATACAATTTTTTTAAATTTTTTTAATTACAGAATTTCATGGATATTGATGTTGTGGAGGACAACAAACTTTTATTAACGATAGTTATTATATTTGTTATTATATATAGATTATAATAAAATATCTACAATTGAGCAAAGTGCTCGTTTATTAAAAGTTGTCGATATTGCCTGGCATTATTAACAATATGTTCAACATTATCATTTTCATCATATATATCTTCGATATTTTCCACCTCTTCTTCAGGATATAAATAGTTCATATCTATTGCGATGTTATGCAACACTGCAGTAGCAACAATAATATCCATCACACGGTCAACATGTTGTCGCATTCCCACCCTCAAAATAGGGAAACGACGTTTCCACACACCATACTGCCTCTCCACCACATTTCTTGTTCTTATTATGGACTCGCTATACAAGTTTTCTGCTGGTGTTCTTGCTTCTTGTAATTTAGTCATTAAATATGACTGTAAAGAATATCCACTATCACCTACCAAAATATATCTTCCAAAAGTACCATTTTCAAATTTTCTTTTTAAACTACTATTGTTAAAAATTGTTTGGTCATGAGTTGCTCTAGGCCAATGTGCTACAATATTTCTAATTTTTAATTTAGTATCACTGACAGTTTGTACATTTAATGCGAAAAAACCTTTTCTCGATCTAAATATTTCGGCATCATCACCACCAGGTGAATCTATTTTTATCAATGTACAATCTATTGCACCTATTACTCTGGGAAACCTAGCTATGGCATAAAATTTCTCTGCAGCTCTTTCCATTTCAATAGCATTTTCATCCATCTTTATGTAACGAGCGCTTAGGGAAGCAATGGCTGTGGACACCCGTTTTATTATTCGGCATGCTGATGCTTTTGATACCCCCATAAAGTCTGCTACAGCTATTTGCATATTACCAGACGGGTAGTATCTCAATGTTAATAATAGCTGTTGCATTGGCTGTATGGATCCACCTCTATAAAACATTGTTTAAAGTTACTTCTAAAAAAAAATTATATATATAGTCAGATAATACCTATTTGTATCCCTTTTAATTAGTGGTTCAATTTCCTGTAACAAGGCTTGAACGGTTTCTTTCGTTAATCGGAAACGATCAAAAAATTCTTTTTCATTAAAACTACCAAAACAATATTTTCTTTCTTTATAAACTTTCCTTCTTCTAAATCAATATATTCATCCTCAGATGAACTCGAACTTGAACTTGAAGAGCTTGGATGATGCATATTAAAATGTGTCAAATTAAACTTTAAACAGGCACTTAGATAGACTACTATAGACTCAACAAATGTCACTTGAAAAAGCGAACAAAATTGAGGTTAACTTAAACAGGCCATTAAATCTTAACTATTCATTTTGGTGTCATTAGTACTAACGGAGAATTAAAAGATAATTACGGATTATGAAACTGAAATTTTTATTTTAATTAGGAATTAAAGTTAATCCTCCCATTAATTCCATTATGAAACCGGGCGTAATACTAGTAAATTAGCCCAACCATAAGTACGTTAAAACAATGGTTAGATCCATTGGACCCGCTCGGTAGTCCTAGATTTAAAAACGCTTTCGGAGATAATCGTTAATAGAAACCCAAATTTTTAAATATTATCAACGCTTTCGAAAAGGCAGGCAAGACGTCGATGATGATCTACGTTCAGACCGATCAATTGAAACGATGATTCAAAAAACCTTCATAAAAATTTGGAATAACTAAGATAATAATTAATTGCATTTTAACCCAACAAATTCGCATTCCGAAGCTAAATCCTAAGCTTATTTAATATTAATTTACGTATGGTAAAAAAGTTTTACCGATTGCAAACACAACAATAGAAGGAAAATTAGCAACTGGTAACGAGACGCGATTGTTCTTAATATGATCCAAAGAACTAGCATCAAATTGTTGAATGGCGATGATGTCTCTATACAAGATGTCTGCAAAAGGTTTTTACAAAAACCTACTACATATTCCTTACACTCAAATAAGCCGATTTAAGAAAATTTACCTTTGTACAAAGTTGCTTATTTTGGCTGTATACGAAGCTGAAGCTACAATTCTGAAATCGTTTTTTATTAGAAATACATAGTTATATGAGACAAAAAGATCTATATCCAAATTTTGAGCAACATAATTCCACAGGCGTAAAACTTGGATTTTTATAATTGCGCATTTGAAATTTCTACAACGGAAGAAGGGGGATTTAGGTATAAAATTTAGATTGTGTGACTTATTTACTACAGAAAAGGTACTCTTTGTAAGACTCGATTACTGTCAGGGTTTTTGTGAAATTTGTATTTTAATAATTCAAAGTAGCAGTTAACAGAAAAATTATGTTAGAAAAACATGCAAAAAAATAATGACGATGTCATATAAATTGTTGAAAGTGCACATTGTACATAATTTATAAAGCTAAATTTTGAGACAATCATTTAATAGCTTCTTTGATAACAAATAATATTTTTTTTTAATACGTTTCTTAATTTACAGTACAGAAATATGTTGCGAAACACTTATGGTACATAAGCGACCGTTCGCAGCTCTCTGAATGGAAGTTAAAAGTGTTAACTTGTAAATATACCATTAGTTTATTAAACAAATTTTCTTTGATGCAGTACAAAAAAATACTGTTCTAAAGCCGTAACCACAGATTACTCTTAAACTGCTTTATAAATAAAATTATATCTACTTGATTCTTTGATATTCAAAACCGCAAAATGTATATGTTGTAGTTAGCTTTGAAAGTACAAGCTAAACTACCGATCATTTCCCCCAATAAATAAATTCTTTCAATATATTACTGCAATATTTTTACGCATTCCCGTAATGTTACAAAAGAAAGTTTTATGAGGGTAATTTATATTGACCATTCTTAATTTTAATGAGGTCTCAACTTTAATAATTTCTTGCCGTCATTTAAGTGGACAACCTTAAAGGTTTTTTTTACTGTCAGACATTATGGTTGATATATGTACGTGAATACGTAGATATAGTTATTTTCACAGTTTCGACCGTAAGGAAAGCGTGTCAGTTTCGTGTGAGTCGCAGTTTTATTGCCAGGAAGATATCAAAAACATAAAATCGCATGTATTCTTTTTCGTCGACATCAACATTAATTAAAATGAAACAGGTTTCAAATTACACAGAGTATATATATCGAGTTAGTAATTTCTCCTTACTGTATAATTTTTAATTATCGTTGTTGTACATTATAGGAATTTTGAAATATACGATTTACACTTTTATATATTTGATATATTTGATATATTTGATATTTATAATATTTGAACAAATATTGCTATAAAAAAGGGGAAGTTACTCAAGGTCACATTAATAATCCATAATAACGTAACGCAAAAGTTATCTACCAACTATAAATAATTACGAGAACGTATCTACTGGCGACCATCTAAATAGCACATAGGTATAAGAAATTGTGCTAGGATTGCCTGCTACAACGATTTTCACTAACTTAACAACGAAATTTCATATACAGCGATTAATATTTTATATTTACTCTAACTGCAAGTGTACAGCAGTAGCGGCTCCTGGTCAAATTTACAGGAAGGTCGTGTGATAAATGAGATGAACATAAACAATATTGTTGATTAAAAAAATGTCTGCTTTAATGAATATATTCTAGTTACAGATGAAATATTCTAAAGACATTTATTTAACCAGGAGATTAATTCTTCGTTCTTCAGCCTTTGCAAAATAATTTATTTAAAATTTGATATTTTATTTTTAACGACTCTTCTATTTAACATGTAATTCGTGGTTACACTTCAAATATATCAAGAATTTTTTTAAGCCCGTTTTTATATAGTACATTATAGATTTATTATTAATTACATATAACTTATATTGTAATTATATCTTAATTAGTAATTTTATGTATTATTGCGCTATTTTTTCTACATGTCAAAGTTATACCGGTCACTAATAAATTGACATAATTTAATAGCCGCATTTGTTGTGTAAAAGTTGTCTAAATCGTATCGTGTGACATATCACTTTAAATTATTTTTAACGAGGAATTTTTTAAAGATATTGATTTCATTGACGTCACATCCCTTCAGCACTTAATTAATTCCTAGTTCTTTAGACGTAGCAATTTGTATAATGATTGGATATGCCTAAACTATATCATAAAAACGAACCTTCCTACAGCGGGTTTTCTCAGACAAGCGCTCTCACTTTCCAACCACGGTACTAACCAGAACTGCAGTTCACGTAGGGAAGTACGATTTTTTATACGACCAGGATAAAGAGAAGCAAGTAACTCTATCATTTCTAGATTATGTTATTCTAATTACATTTACAAGACATTCAACTATTTTAAGTTCGTAAATTCTTATTCGTCATTACCTCTCATTTAATTTTTTTAAACTCTTTCAAAGTTACATTTCTTTAGTTCATGTACCGCACAGTAAGAGCGAACTTATCTTGACTTTCAAGGACGTATTAAATTTTGACACTTCCGATTCTAACAGTAAATAACTTGTTGTATACCGTTGGTGTGGTCTTCTTTAAGGTAGCGTTCCAGTCACCACGTTATCATACTGATGAACTAACGCCGAACTTACTTATGTTAGTAGCTCGACAATAACAAACGTTGACTGATGCATTTGATCTAAAGAGATCAGTTAGGAAGTCAAATTTTCTTAACAGACAATAGTATACTTTTCACTCAACGAATAATTAAGCATCAAAACAATGACAGGTTTAATGAAAGGTTTTACAACGCCAATATATCCTAACTGGACCTAAGAACGCACAGATTGTACGAAATATTATTTAAATACCGCCAGAATATTTGTGTGAACAAATATTGTGCATATATTTAAATAATAGGTATTTAATGTGACCAAAAACTTAAATTCCATCGTCAAGAAGAAATTAGTGAGCAGACGCTGTTCTCAACAGTTGAATAAATTACTATTATATTTTTTAATTACTATTTTAAAATTGTGTCAACGTACCTAATCTCAAACTAATGTTAATAGTGTTACGCTTCGCATATAAAAATATTTTAATTTATTTTGTAAATAATATATTTCTTCTTTAAATATCTCGATTTAAAATATTTAACTTAAGACATTTTTCCTGTACATATTCGTTTGCAAAGAGAAAGCATTTCTTTTGTTATTACCTTAACCGGGATACCCTCGGCCTTCTACCTGGTCTAGTACCCGTCGTTCACCGTGGAATACATTTCATTAAATTGTTTTAATTAATTTCATACATCCCCTATGGTGTTTCATATCATTAGAAAGCTTATTTCGTAGGGGATGTTTTAATAATATCTATGCCATCGATAGAGCACCTCTTCAGGTCGCGCCTGTTATTCATTATTATTCAAGATATCGACCCTCTCTTCGACTTAGGTCATAAACCAGACCTTTTTCTAAAACCAGTGTTATATCGACAAAAACAATAAGCCTTCTTCTCGTTAGAATCTTCGTAAGTGAA
Organism: Melolontha melolontha; assembly: GCA_935421215.2. Classification (NCBI taxonomy): domain Eukaryota; kingdom Metazoa; phylum Arthropoda; class Insecta; order Coleoptera; family Scarabaeidae; genus Melolontha; species Melolontha melolontha. Next base: position 94,906,400 of record OW285242.1, on the reverse strand, counting down.
ACATCTTACCCGCCGTACTGGTCAAGTACTGGCATGATCCACGTGCCCCTGCATCTCGGCAAATAGAAGCATCGCTCTACATATACTTGTCCAAGTATATCGCCACTCAAAGGTAATTCTTTATTGTTCGATACAGAGATTACTTTATATTAATCGTAATTAATTAACATTTAATTTACTGCTCAATTTAACGTTCGTTTTCAGTGTATTTTGTGTTAATTTTCAATTACTTATTTACCGCTCCTCGTGCATATATTACTTTTGTTTAATTACTTTTAAATATAGCAAGTTCAATTTCTTCTTATGTAAATATAAATACAAACTTTAAAGACAACGCTATTTAGTAAGTAGGTTGTAATATATTTATTTAATTAACCATTATCACACACGTCCTGGACCTTTGAGGAAACTTCACCAGCACCACAATTATTTTATTTTATAATAATTCCATTATTATTATCACACGGCTACCGAAACCCGATAACCCACAAAGCCGCGGTTTGTAATAATAGATATTCTGGTTTTAACTTGAAATATTAAAAATTTATAACAGCGTATGTTCTTATAGGTCTGATCACCAGTTGGAAATTACTTACGCCCTCAGTAAATATTCTAACCAGAATTGCTTTTCACCAACGCATACTACACAAGTAGAAAAGGGCCACGCAACAGGTTTTGACTGTATAGATACTAGATGGTGAATAGCTTCTTCGTTCGGGTGACGATAAAGTCTCTCATTGTGGGAATTTGCAAACATCTTAATTCCTTGTTTGATTTGGTCCACATTAAATTCTCTATGTCGGAGGTGCCAAAGAATCTTTACAATATTCTTTAATACTCGATATTATAACTTTCGAAGGGACGGTGTAATTTCTGCATTCGGTACAGCTCCATATATTTACATCCATATTAGTTTTGGACTTATTTTGAACTTTATTTGAAAATTACCCTAGAAACCATGACACATATTGTTTTAATTACTTTCTTTTCTGGCACCGCCTTTACTCCTTGATATCGAAATATCCTGTTCAGCAGAACTTTTTCCAAGCATTCCTAACCCTAGATATTTTCCTCGTTTCTTTCAGGAAGGTGTCCTCAGCCTCTAATAGTTTTGCTATATCTTGATTCTTAATTCTACTCGATCTGCCTAGTGTTTTCTTTTCATCTCATCTCACTTCCTATACCTCTTTCACAGAGTTACCATTTTTCATACCTACAAGATGCCTGAACCTTTGTCTTTTTTAGTCTTCCTGAAACTAACACCGCACTAATCCTCTTCCCTTTATTTCAATAGGTAGCCTTGGTATTCAATATTTTTATATTCTAAATTTTAGTCTTCGATTTTCTTTTTATAGATGTTTTTGCAAACATATCAAAGTAGTTACTATTGTTGCAAATCGTTACTTTCATTATTGGTATGTTCGAGATATTAGCAAAGAGTATTTATGTTTACAAACGTTTGAAATGACTTTTGTGTGATATGATAAGCTTGGAAGAAATGTGTTTTGTACTAGTGTACTGGTGACATTTTATATTTTACGTTTTATGCCTTTTTTACAGTAGCTACTCAATAATTAATTTAAAAAAACGCAAAAGAATCAAATTATGCAGATATATAAAACGTGTATACTAACAACAGGTTTCTCATTTGAAAGTCACATGTCCTTCAAATACCTGACAGCTAATACGAAATGGGAAGATTTTGGCCTCCAAAAAAAAAAAGCAAACCCAAAACGGTTAAATGAACCTACTTGTAGGTGTATCACTCTCACACTTGAATGTGACGAAGTGTTGCTGCCAGCCGGCTCAGTGAAGATTGCTCAACAAAAAGCGTGCCACTTTTGTGAAGTTATGAGCTATATATTGAAACGTTGAAACGGGAAACAAAAAAAACTTTTAAACACAGTAATAAAAGAGTACAAATAGCAGATACAAATCTTTAATTCAAATAATTGCTGCTACTACTTATGATTTAAAAAAAAGAGACTAATATTAAAAGAAGTTGTTTAAAGCAATCAGAGATTGATGATTAATTAAACATAAGATTGAACGACGAATAAATATGCGACCTGACTTAATTTATATATAATGCAATAGATAAAAAAAGGAAATTAAGTTCTGGCCTCAGCGGCTTGACTCAAACCTGAAACGGTGGCTGCTCGGGGACGAACGCTGGCTCTTAGACTGGCCAAAAGGCAAGCACAAACGCGGTTCCAGCCCGGAATCCCAGAAGCTATTATTTATTAGGACAAGCAATCATAATCAAGGTTTATATTACATATGAAAAACATGTAGAGAATGTAGACAGCGCGGAATATTCTTTTACGCTCTGTCTTAATAATTTCTGGTTGATAGCAAGGTAGTTATGTTTGGTTGAATGTATCTCTTCTCCAGCAGGGGCGTACCGACGATCCTGTGGAAAGGTGAAATACGTATCTGCGTCTCTGGAGAGGAGATACATTGACAAATATATAACTTATATTGTGTTCGTCACACCCCATTTTTAATAATATTTTATATTGTTAAAAATACTTTTGTATTATACAAATTGGTGTGGTTTTTACCCACTCATGTATGTTTCAAATTATTTTGTTATATACGCATTCGGTTCGCCCGACAAGTAGTGAAGACACTATAATACAATTTCTTATAGATATGGTTGTTACCGTCTATAGAAACACGTTGCTTAGTTCGGCAGTTATTATGTAGACAGCGCTGAATATTCTTTCACGCTCTGTCTTAATAATTTCTGGTAGATAGCAAGGTAGTTATGTTTGGTTGAATGTATCTCTTCTCCAGCAGGGGCGTACCGACGATCCTGTAGAAAGGTGAAATACGTATCTGCGTCTCTGGAGAGGAGATATATTCACAAATATATAACTTGTATTGTGTTCTTCACACCCCATTTTTAATAATATTTTATATTATTAAAAATACTTTTGTATTATACAAATTGGTGTGTTTTTTACCCACTCATGTAGGTTTCAAATTATTTTGTTATTTTTAATAAATTTTTCAACAGACTGATAATTTTCCGACTGTCCTAATATTCATTTCAGTTTCCGGTCAACAATTTAGACTATTAATCATTTTCGCAATGTCTCTTGCCAGAGTGCTTAAACAAGTTGCATATTTACTTAATACATCGGTATGTAGTATTCGCATATAAGAAAAACGAACCGTGTGGCAACTTATACGCTGAGCAAATCCAAGCATGTGCTGTTGTAGCTACTATGGATGCATTTAAAGTTCATTTCTGCAATTACTCTATATAGGACATAATTATACAATTACTTTGTTGCACTTATTGTATTTCCTAATTAATGGCTTTCTTTGGCATAATTTATGACGATTAGTGCCAGCATAAAAACGTGGGAAATACGGCCGCGGCAGTAATTAGAAAAACAATTTGTTAATCTGCCCGTTCCGCCGGTAAGTAAATCATAAATAATCGCATAACATCTCTGTTAGTCACAACGGTACTGCCGCTGTGTATATTCTTGCTTTATCTGTCTCATCGGGTGTTGTTTCGCTATTCTTTCATTTTGTGATTGTCATAGCTAATGACGTACATATTTCATAAATACGTATGCGTTTAATGTAGATATGTTGACATAATCTCAAAGAGAAAATGCATAATATGATATTTCGTAATTATGCATTAAATATCATGTTAACAAAGAGATTCTTTCCTATCCCTGATTACCCATCACAGAAGTTAGGTTGTAAATATTTCAGCTTATCTGAATTTTTCGTGAATAAAAATTGATATATAAAGTTGAATATATACCTATAATCTTCCTTTCAGAAATAATTCATTTTAAAAAGTATTCGCAACAAGGATGAACTGTATCACCATTTTGATAGAGAGAAGCAACACTTAAAATGGTATAAATTGCTACTCTTACGTTCTACACGTTATTCTGATAAAGCATCCTACTAAACGCTGTGCAACCTTAACAAGCTCAATCGGTTATTTAAGTGGAACGTTGGAAATTATGAGCTTAGAGAACTTCATTAGGCATGCGAATTGGATGTGCGTCAATAAGAAGCGATGAAGATTTGTAAAAATTGCATGAAGAATAAATAGCAAGATGTATGAAAGGTTTGCAAAGGATATACTTGAGTTAAAAACATTAAAATTAACAATAATATTAAATCAATTGTGATTTGTAGTATAAATTAATTATACGAGAAAATTAATTTTTAAATAAAGATGTTTTTCTATTCAAGTATATGGAAATTCCCCAGTTACATGATACAAATTAATACAAACATTTAACAAAGCCACAAATCTATAATTCGAACAAGTCGTACATGTAACCAATCATAAATTTTTCTAATATTTTTTTCTTAATAAGATATTCTATACGGCGAAATATTCCTTTAAATATTGAAAATGTTCCTTAAATATTGTTATTTGAGGAATTAAATGAAAATAACAAACCGCCATTCCGTATTCTAAATGATGATTAGGATTTTAAAAATTACATTTTCGTTGGTATTAGAATCTTAGCAGAGTTTTAATATGTTTTTACCGGTACTGTGTGTAAAATAAAACGTTTTGTAACTTATCTAATATCTGTTTATTCAACATGTACACCATTCGTACATCAAGTATATCTGTATACTACCAACTACAACAACTGAACTGCGTTTTCTTTTGGTTGGCACACTGCCAGTAAGGAATGAGCGCGTAATTACAGAAATAATTTAACACTCCCACGAATTACATGATCATTCCTTAATTCCCTAAACTTAAGATATAACACATACATCTTTAATTTAAAAACTTATACATGTAGTATACATGGCTTAATGCCCATCATATCTCTAAATTTATTAAATTTGAGACTTGTTAATGGTTTCGTAAATATATCGGCAATTTGATTATTTGTTTGAACATATTCAATATTTACCAAACCATCTGCAAATTTCTCTCGCACAAAGTGATAATGAATGTCAATGTGTTTAGTACGCCTGTGATACACTGGATTTTTAATTAATTTGATAGCACTCTGATTATCAACTTTTAAAACGATTTTATCACTCGCGTTCACATCCACATCTCTTAGTAGTTGTTTTAACCACATCATTTCTCTCGTTGCTGACGAAGCTGCTACGTATTCGGCTTCGGTTATACTGAGCGATACGATATTTTGTTTTCTGGATGACCAGGTGATCGCACCGCCACACAACATGACACATAACCACTGGTAGAACGTCTAGTATCTGGATCTCCAGCGTAGTCTGCATCCGAGTAGCCTTCCAAATCCAAGTGTTCACTCTCTGATGAATATTCAATTCCATAATTCTTGGTTGACTTTAAGTATTGAAATATTCTCTACACAGCATTCCAATAAACCCGTTTTGGATCATTTTGGAAACGACACACTAGGTTCACAGCAAATGCAATGTCAGGTCGAGCTGTAATTGCAGCAAACATAAGCGACCCAACTGCCTCTTTACATGGCTCACTAAGTGTTTCATTTGTAGTATCGGTTGAACTTAATACAGTATGCACATCAGTTGGCAAATTTAGTGGCTTAACGTCCATAAGATTGAACTGATTTAAAATTCTGTCAATGTAAGAATTCATGTGAATAAAGATAGACTTGTCCTTTCTTTGTTCTATTTGAATTCCTGCAAAACGATTAACCTCTGTCACTGTAATGTCAAATTTTCTTTTAAAATCGTCAAGAAAATTGTCCAAGCTGGCACGCACTTTAGTCATTATTAATCCATCATCAACATATAATGCTAATATTATTTTTGAATTATTCAAAGTTTCTATGTAAACACAACTGTCCACACTGCATTGTGTAAAACCATATGTTTTTAGAAAACTGTCAAACTTTTTATTCCAGCATCTGGGCGATTGTTTAAGTCCATACAAAGATTTTCTTAATTTGCACACTAAATTTTCTTTTACACTTACTCCTTGAGGTATATCCAAATATATCTCTTCTTCCAAGTCACCGTACAAAAATGCTGTTTTGACATTGAATTGGAGTATTTCCAAGCCATACTTAGCGGATAGGGCTAGCAGCACTCTTATTGTGTCAAATCTAATTGTTGGCGAATAGATTTCATTATAATCTACTCCTTCTGTCTGACTAAATCCTTTTGCACAAAAACGAGCTTTGAATCGTTCAACACTTCCATCTGTTTTGTACTTAACTTTAAAAACCTATTTGCAACCTATTTTCTTCTTTCCTGGGGGTTGTAGCATCAGCTCCCACGTTTTGTTTGTTTCTAAGGCATCTAACTCTTCACTAATTGCTTCTTTCCATTCTGGTGCATTTTCAGAAGTTACTGCTTCTTCGTAGCACTCTGGAATAATAAGTTCAATATAGTAAAGTTCATAACGTTTTGGTTTTGGTCTTCCTTGTTACGTAGGTTGTATTTCTTTGAAGTTTCAGATTCATTAAATTCATCTTCTTCAGGATCATTTTGTTTTTCTTCTTTGAACACATTTTCTGGTTCACTCTTTTCTGTACCATTTTGTATTTCTTTTTGATCTATTTCTTCCATTGGTAATACAGGAACTGTATTTATTTTTACACCTGCTACTGTATTGTCTTCTTTGAAAATCACATGTCTTGACTTTTTGATTTTCTTCGTCTCTTCATCAAATAAACGATAATTTGTTGAATCTCCATTATAACCAACAAATAATAATTTTTTACTTTTAGGAGAAAATTTATTTCTAAGTTGTGAGTCTATAAACATGTATGCTTCACTACCAAATATTCGAACATGTCTATAATCTGGTTTCTTTCCGGTCCACATTTCATAAGGAGTCATATTAGGTGTCTGAGTGGTCGTCGTGCGGTTTAGTAAATATACTGCAGTATTTACAGCTTCTGCCCACAGATATGTTGGCAAATCCTTACTGTAAATCATTGAACGAGCACTCTCAACGATTGTTCTCATATCTCTTTCTGCACGTCCGTTTTGCTCTGGAGTATATGGAGCTGCTGTTTCTAATAAAATTCCTCGACTGGATAGATACTGTTTAAAAGGCGGATTACAGTATTCTGTTCCATTATCAACATGTAATGTTTTTACTGAATGACCAAACTTATTCTCACATAATCTGGTAAACTCCATAAAACAGTCTAAAGCATCGTTTTTATGTTTAATAGAATATATAACACGATAACCTGAACAGTCATCTTCAAAAATGATGAAGTACTTGGCACCACTGCCTGAAGGAATTGGCATCGGTTCACATACATCACTATGTATAAATTCTCCGACCTTTGTTTTTCGCTTCTCATTTACTTTAAAAGGTAATTTATGTTGTTTTCCATAAATACATACCTCACAGAAGAAATTTTCAATTTCTAAGATTTCAACGTTCCTTATCAATCCCTTTTTAATCATTTCGCTAATTGTTTTGATATTCACATGACCTAATCGTTCATGCCATACATTTAAACTGGCTTTGCTAACAGCAACATTGGCTTCGTTTGGCTTAACAGTTTTAAATGACATCTGATAAAGATTATTTGAATTACGAACTGCTGTAGCAGCTAATCTCCCATTTTCAAATATTTTGGCAGCATTTTCATCTTTAATGATAACAATACCTTTGTTTGTAACAGCACCTTCAGAAAACAGAGTCTTTCTCAAACCAGGAACAAGTAACACATAAGTAATTATCGAATCATACCATTTTTTATTTAATAGTTTCTTGATCTTCACTGTTCCTTTTCCAATCACAGGTAGTTCTTCATTGTTACCTAGTTTCACTTTGAAATCGTTCACTTCACATAAGTCAGTCACTATTTCTGGTTGGAAAGTCATATGCGCTGAGGCACCACTGTCCATTTGTTTGTTTGACTTTTCTAAGTTCACGACAATTTTTGGCATAATGTCCCTTCTTATGACAGTTATAACAAATCACGTTCACTTTCTTATTGTATTTGTTTGGTTTTTGTTTACTGTAACAACTTTTATGTTCTGAAGTTTTACCTGAAACTACAAGAGCATTTTCGATTGCATCGGACACACCTAAACTTGCTTCTTCATCAGGTAACCTTGATGTCAAGTTTGTTATTGTTTGTTTCGAACTATCTATCGATAACCAAGCTTGTCTGAAATTATGACACTTAGTAGGCAATGTACTCACAATTTTGGTAATTATAGCAGCATCACTAACTGTATCTCCAGTTTCCTTTATTTGTCTAGCTAAATTTTCAATTGTGGCAATATGCTGTGCAATATTATCATTTCTATCCATTTTATATTGATAGAATTTCTCATGCGCCATTAACTTACTTGTTTCACCTTTCTGCTCATAAATGGAATCTAGTTTTGTGAACATTTCATGTGCAGATTTACAATTTTCAATTAGTGTTATTTGTGATAACTCTAATGCCGAGGTAATTAAGAACATGGCGGAAGCATCTTTCTTATTCCATACTGTTAATTCCTCATCTTGACCTTCATTTGGTTGGATTTTTGTACCTTGTGCAATTTCATCTAGGGCTTTTGCACGTAGAGCACACTTTACCAAGAATTTCCACTGATGGTAGTTCTTTCCATCAAACTTACAGATATTAAAAACGTTAGCGGCATCCATTTTTGACGCTTCTACACACCGTAACAAATCAACTTACTCGCAAAAACTAACTTCGTACACAACGATTAACAGCAACACATGCCTGGGCCCATAACCTATTAGAATCTTAGCAGAGTTTTAATATGTTTTTACCGGTACTGTTTGTAAAATAAAACGTTTTGTACCTTATCTAATATCTGTTTATTCAACATGAACACCATTCGTATATTAAGTATATCTGTATACTACCAACTACAACAACTGAACTGCGTTTTCTTTTGGTTGGCACACTGCCAGTAAGGAATGAGCGCGTAATTACAAAAATACTTTAACAGTTTGGTATATTTTATGTGAGTGTTGCGCATATGGCGGCCTCTGAATCTTTTTTAAAATTTTTCTTTCCTTCGTTTGATATCTTGCGTTTGTTATCTGGAATCTACTTTTAATTAGAAAATAGCCTAGATATTGTCTTCTAAATTATCATCGATTCATTTGGTAAGCTTGTATGGTTTTCATGGTTTAATTAAGCCATTTCTCGGTTGTTTTGGTTTGTTTACAATACAATTTATGTTAGATGAATTCGTCGATCGCGCATGATCCTTGGGGTCTGTCAACTACGATCTTCACGTACGTGTGAATCATGGTATGTGTGTGCGTTAATATGAGTAAGAAAATGGCTGAATGATATAATTATCGCAGATATAATTTTGATAAATTAAATCAATATGTTTCGAAGTAATTTTAGCTTGTGTCTTTTTGATTGTTGAGAATTATCATGGAATAACTTCTTTATTTGGAATTTTCTTTATCGTATCCGAATATCAGAACCTTCTTTGAGTAACTAGTCTGGCCAATAGCTTTGTTTCTTTCATTATAATTCTTTAGGAACTATATTTATTTAGACTTCCAGTCGATTCAGAAAGGTTTTTGTCTTGTTTTCTTTTTATCTAATTTGACAATAGAAAAACGATTCGTTTAATCAAAATGTTCATTTTTATCTTTTTCTTAATGGGATCTCCATCTATAGTTGATTTATTGCAACAACTACGCCACCTTTCCTATATAATTGTGAGCAGCTGGTGTTTCATTCCCTTTTGTAATGCGAATTTGGTAAAGTAGAAATTAACAGGCACATGTATCGCTAGAAATCTAATTGTAATATCTGATTAATGTAAATGGTTTTAAACGCTTAACGGATCAAAGTTGTTATGGTTAACATTAAACAATAGTGGATACTGTTCCAAAAGATTATTTTAACGTTGAATGCGACGGATTAACAAGGACTTCTTAAGTGAAATGTCGAGCACGTGGCCTAGAATCTTCGTTTGTTTCATCCGACTTTACTTACATTAGGTGAGTGGTTTGTAGACGATGTCCTTGTGTAAAGGCATTGTTTTCTTTATTATTTTGTTTCTGTTCATTATATTGTTTTTTTTTTTTTGAAGATAATATGGGCTTAGTACAAGTTATTTTTTTGGACTAGCTTGGAAATAACATCTCATCAAGTACGAGAGAACATTACCCAACACATGGTAGTTTGTTCTTGTCTCAATCACGAGGTTATTACCAGATGCTAGGTGGATTTTCTGTTCAACTGGCTGGTGAGCGTTTTAAGTCACACTTCTTCGGACCTATAAAGTAGGAACCATTGTTCTTTAACTTACTGAAGACTGCACACAAATTCATTCAACGTCTCACGATGAAAATGGCGAATGTAAATTTGTATATAAAATGTAGATAAATTCATTAATTCATTTTTCTGTATTAGTCTTCATAGTCATTTAATTAATTTATGATATTGATACCCATATATTTCTAATATTTCATGTTATACTGGGGTCATTCCCGATTTTGTAATTGTTACTTATTAATCATTTTACGGTAAGTCATTTAATACATTTTTTTTTATAAATTCAGTATCATTTAGTAGAAAGGTATAGATCAAGGCATGTCATAAAAATACTGGTAGTTTTGCTTTGTGCAATTTTCTTTATTAAAACTGAAACTATCGATCATTTAATTTCTCAAAAATCTCAATGTAAGATTTATCCAAGATTTTAGATAAATTACGTATGCAATTCTTTAAGTTAAGCTTACTATTTAATCTAGTTTGGTTTATAATTATTATTCAGTAATTTCTATACGTTGATCTTATTTTTTTTATTTAAATCTTATGAACTATTTCAAGGTTTGTCTCAAACTCAGTTATATTCTGTGCTTATAATTCAAATTAACGTTATTATTCAATTATGGCTGTTAAGGCCTAATTTTTTGTACACCATTTAGTCTTTTCTACAACTTACTATACAGTGTGAGTCAAACTAATGTCCAGTCATTACTTTGGTATAAATGGGAATGAATATATCTCTTTCACTGTAATGATGAAGCTGATCAACGATACATATTTTTTTTATTGTATTCATTAATTTTGTGGCTTGAAAGCCTACGTAGATTTTTTTTCATTGTTTTGGTCTCTTTTGGTCACATTGTTCTTCTATTGCTTAAGATTTTGATATTGTTTTGTTATGTTATAGCAATCGAAATACCATGTTTCACATGGTATATTGGAGCTATTTAGGCTATGAATAGTGAACTACATAGTTAACGCATCGTTTCCTTAGTAGTAGCCTAGTTATACAAGGAAAACGTTGCCAGCGTGTATACTTTGGCTACTAGATGTCTCGAGACCTCTTCTCATAGCATATTGCGTACAAGATTGTGTTATACTTAGCGACAATGACTTCATCAGCATGCTTCTCCACGCACACTGAGGAGAACTAATACGAGTTTGAAACACCTGCCTGTTCGTAGAAGTATCCAATGCGTAATATGTAAGTTGCATATTGCTGTGAATTGTACTTTTAATTCACACTGCAACTTATTCTGCCTGCTAACTTCAGTTGGAACGCCTTCTTTGAGCTCTTATTCTTCAGGTTTTTTCTTACGAAAATCGTGGTACAAAAAAGAATACAAAGTGTTAATCCAAGAAATAAAACTCACATCAACGCCACATACATTTAATTAAAAAAAACGAAGAAAAAAAAACTACTTTATCAAGTATAAAGCAGAATTCTGACTAAATTTCGTCTTAATAATAGAGAAAAAAACTCTTGTAAAATATGACTGTACAAGAGAGGAAAAAGCTCTGAATGACACCCGAACAAAGATCTAATTAACAAATATCAACAAAATTTATCAGATGTCAACAATAACACTAACCCCAAACTCAAACGTCAAGATAGAAATTTATCTATCTTACCGAAAATCAAAATCTTACAGTCATGCGTACATCTAACATGACAACACACAAAAGTTTCCCACCTTCTAACGTATTAAAATATTAATCTGAATAAAAACTATACTCAAAAAAAATATACTGATAAATTTTCTAGATATTTTTCTGATTATAAAAAATAATTTTACAAAATCCACAATAATTAAATAATAGAGCTCTTTTCAATACATAAATTATAATAATCAAATAGTACCTACATTAATTAATGTATCGAATACACAACACGACAGATTTTTTTCTTCAGATAGGTCTTTCAAATTAAATCAATTACAAGTTTCAAAGACTCGTAAAACCGCATCAACTGAATTTTAAACACATAAGAATCACCAAACAAACAATCCGAATTTTCCCAAATATATATATATATATTTAAATGATTAGATATCATATCTAATCATTTTTATTTTGTACGTCAATTTTATTATTTTTTAACTCTACATTTTTTACCCCAGAAGAAGCGACAAAGTGTTGCGAAATATAGGGTAATTTAATAAAGGAGTTTTTTAATTGACCGCTTACCCGAATTTAAAGAATTTTTGATAATATATCACGGTCGATCATTTCTTTTCAATTATATATATATATATATATATATATATATATATATATTAAACAAAATTAAGTCTTGTTCAATATCAATAAAATACAACCTATCTCAGAAAGCACTAAGAAATCTCTAAAATGAAGTTCCAGGAAACGCCATCACATCCCCACCTAACATAAACAACTCAAGATAGCGATAAATATATATATCTCTGTACTATTATGACTTCCAGGTTGGCGCAGACTTCGAACATCAAACTAGGCCTGGACAATCTACAGTCATGAATCAAATTCATATAATAATAAATTATCAACTAAAATTTTACATTTTTACATCAATCGCCTAAGAATACAATATACAAAGATATAACAAAATATAATGTCTTATATATCTTCCTTGATTTCTTCTGCAGGGAAAAATCCACTGCAATATGTATATTTATACTATAGATTTGTTTTTTAATATTTTTGGATTACTGTATTTAAACTTGATGTTAGTTAAACATCGATATGTTCTTCTAGACAGGGTAAAATCAATATTGTTGTATGGATCGGAAACTTAGGCATTAACAAAAGCTATTCAATATAAGCTGCCAGTATTTGTGAACCGTCGTTTAAGAAATATATATTCTAACGATTAAATTATTAGAACTAGTATCAATTTATCAGACACACAGTAGCAAAATTATCAGAAGAGTATTAAATTGTAAACCGCAAGGTAGAAGAAATGTAGAGCAAACAAGAAGTTGGAGTCGAATTATAGAGATGGAAACTAAAAAATCTGGGCCCAGCTTACGCGTCTAATAAGAGATAGACGAACCGTCGGTTCCATAAGGTCTACCATAAGGACGCCTTTCTTATGCCAAAAGACAGTGACCATGACTTTTCTCACAGAAAAAGTTTGACGGCACTTTAAACGTTTTCTCGTAGGCGCGTTAGAGCGACCACACTGCACTGACTATTTTTCGTCACAACGTTGACATAGGCGACCAAAGTCTCATCACCTGTTACGATATGCCTGAGGAAATTTTCACCTTCAATATTGTAACGTGTCCGAAAAGTTAGTGCCGATATCATTCTCTTTGTTTTATGGTCTTCGGTAAGAAGTTGTGGTACCTATCGTGAATAAAATGTGTGGTAACCTAAATGTTCAGCAACAACTTCATACAAAACAGTACGTGAAATTTGAAGTAAAAAATCACTCAGTTCTGTGATTTTGAATCGTCGATTTTCACGAATTTTTTCGTCGACATACCCACAGGTTCCTTCATCACAACAGTTGTTTTTCCACTCCGTTCTTCGTTATTGATTGACATTAGTTCGTCCTTCTCGAAAGATACGGCGCCATGTTCTAACCATACTGTCACCCATGACATTTTCATCGTAAACAAAAGAAAGTTCACGATTAATCTCAGCAGTCTTCATGTTCTTTGCACACAGAAATCGGATAACAGCACGCAATTCACAGTCGGCGGAATTTTCAATTGCAGCAGCCATTTTAAAAGACCAAAGGAGCACGGAAATATGTCCGAACAATTGTCTCACTAGAACTTCCAGACTCACACTGAATCATACAACACCGCAACTTATTTTACAAGTCACGCTTGTACATAGATAAATATGTAAAATATCTTGAATAATAAAAATTAGCTTGTTTTACTACCAAAGAAATTTAATTGACTCAACGCAACTACAATATGTCATTATCTTACATACTCAGAGTATTTAATTAAAAAAAAAAACTGTTATTTTGAAAATTCAGTTCATGAACAAAGGTATCTTTGGAGTGTTTATCGCAAGTGAAAAATTGCTTTCTTCATTAATTACAGGTAACATCCACGCACACTTTTTTCTTAAATATCCCAGTTACCGTAATTACTGCCAATATAAGATGCCGTAATTGTAGCACAAGCGGTAGCAGTAGCAGTAGTTGTAATAGTAGTACCTACCAGCAATAATAATAACGACCAGAAAGACCGTATAATTTCAAGACCAGTCTAAAGCCTATGTAACAGACATTTATACGTACATACGCACAACGCAGTAATAATAAAAACGTGTGAACAACTGCGACAACAAGAACAAGCATCGTTCTCCACAATTTCCCTTTCAAGAGAGAAGGGACGACGACCGGATAAACGCTTACGTAACAGAGTAACAGACATTTCTTTTTTATCAACTTACTACAATCCCACGTTATATACGTTCGTCCACTGTCGATATCAACTTTTATATTTAAACAGATAAGGGAAAAATCATACGAAAACGCACCTTTTACTTTTGTGTCCAGATAACATAAAAACGGCAACCAATTAATTTTTAAAACACTTTTCCCCAATTATTTTTCTTCCTTCGTCGCTTCGAAGAAAAATTTTCGGAAAAAATATATTAATTGGTCCCGTTTGGCAATTTGTATTAGTTTGCGTGCTGTGAATGTTATTGTAGATTATAATCATATCAAAATTTTACTTTAATCAATGAATTGAATTATTACTTTATGAGAAAAATTGGAACATAACTTTTACTTTTTTCCAAGCGTATTCGATGCGGGAAATGGTTAACTTATGAAACATTCTCAACATTCCTTCTTTCCTTCGAGATTTATTCAGCTACCACGCCGAAATTTTTTTGCCTCATTCGAAAAACATGGTCTGTCTTGGTTATTTACATTACTTTCCAACATTATAACAACTTTTTTTAAACATTACTTGTTTGCATAGGTACCATATGGACGTTTATGTATACACTAAAAATATAAACTAACAAATCGGAGACTGTGGCTTATAAGTGAATAAAATTAAATTAAGAAACCGTTACCACAATAGAATTTAATTATTCTAAATACGTATTTCTACAACCACGTTGTCATCTTCAGTAGAAAAAACAGTGTAACACTTGAACGCACAAAAACACTCACAGAAGGATTGTTCTGAACGTCTTCTAGTTTAACACTAAATTCTTCAATCTTAAATGCTACAAAAATTACCTACATTTTGGTAAACCCCACCTATTCATGCACGAGCATTAACCCATTATTTGTAAATTCTATAGAAAAACCGTTAAGAAATAATATAGAAGCCGTAATTAAACATACATTAAGAATCCAATTATGAAACTAATCCTTAAATTATGTTGAAATATAAATTTGGAAATTAATGTTGAGTCAGAATATTTTAATGGCAAATGTTGTAATGAAACGAATTTAAAAATAAATTCCATGAATTCGAATATTTTTTAATGGTTTTCCTATTTTTCTTGCTTTAATAACATCTAACTGTGAATTAACTCAAATAAAGAAGAACCTGGTATAGGACCCAAATCTGCGTTAATTACGTTATTCCTATTTTTAAAGATAAAAATGCTCTCAAAACTATTCAATTCGCGGGGGCGTGTGACGTTTTTTTATTAATCTCAGACAGTCAGATGTTACGTTGTGATCTGATTCAAGAATATGTAGGGCAACACTTGATTTTTCCGGTCTATTGAATCTAATATGCGAAACATGTCCTTTATAACGACTTAGAATCGAACGTTTTGTTTGGCCGACATATTTTTTATCACAATCCTTACAATTTATTTCATAGATTCCAGATTTGTTGTTTACCTCAACTTTGTCTTTCGCGTTGCCTAAGAGAGATTTTAGGGAGTTATTCGACCGAAATGCTACTTGAACATTATACTGTTTAAAGGTTTTACTTAAATTTTTCGTAGTTTCGTGAAACGGTAAACTAATAAATTTTTTGCTCGAATCAATTTGAGGTAGCAAACATGTGGAATCCTGAATTGTTTTTCTTACTTTATGTTTTCTAACTAGCTTGTTTATTATTTCTGAATCGAAACCATTGTAACTCGCGATTTTCTTAATTAAAGTTAATTCCTTTTCATATCTACCCTTTGTCAATGGCATGCTTAACAAACGATTGATAAGAAAATTGAAAGAGGCACTCTTGTGCTGAAAAGTATGGTTTGAATCTGCGGTTATATATCTGTTGACGTTGGTTTCTTTTCGGTAAATATCAAACAATTTTTTGTCATTCCTAATTACTAAGGTATCTAAAAATGGCAAACCTCCGTTGTTTTCCTTTTCAACCGTGAATTTAATACATACTAGGAAATTTTGAATTTAATTATAAAATAATCTAAGCTGTTCTTTGAACAGCAACAGGGTACAGCCATGGGTAATTGCTTATCTCCATTTATCGCGAATTTATTTATGAGTGACTTTGAGATTGAGTTTAAAAAGTCAGCCAAATATTTTCCAAACATATGGGTCAGGTATGTAGACGATGTGTTTGCAATTTTTGATACCAATAAGTGCGACTTAGATTATTTTGTAACAGAATTAAATTCAAAATTTCCTAGTATTAAATTCACGGTTGAATAGGAAAACAACGGAGGTTTGCCATTTTTAGATACCTTAGTAATTAGGAATGGCAAAAACTTAGAGTTTGATATTTACCGAAAAGAAACCAACGTCAACAGATTTATAACTGCAGATTCAAGCCATACGTTTCAGCACAAGAGTGCCTCTTTCAATTTTCTTATCAATCGTTTGTTAAACATGCCATTGACAAAGGATAGATATGAAAAGGAATTAACTTTAATTAAGAAAATCGCGGATTACAACGGTTTCGATTCAGAAATAATAAACAAGCTAGTTAGAAAACATAAAGTAAGAAAAACAATTCAGGATTCCACATGTTTGCTACCTCAAATTGATTATAGCAAAAAATTTATTAGTTTAGCGTTTCACGAAACTACGAAAACTATAAGTAAAACCTTTAAACAGTATAATGTTCAAGTAGCATTTCGGTCGCATGCCTCTCTAAAATCTCTCTTAGGCAACGCGAAAGACAAAGTTGAGATAAACAACAAATCTGGAATCTATGAAATAAATTGTAAGGATTGTGTTAAAAAATATGTTGGCCAAACAAAACGTTCGATTCTAACTCGTTATAAAGAACATGTTTCGCAAATTAGATTCAATAGACCGGAAAAATCAAGTGTTGCCCTACATATTCTTGAATCAGATCACAACGTAACATCTGACTGTCTGAGATTAATAAAAAAACGTCACACGCCCCCGCGAATTAGATAGTTTTGAGAGCATTTTTATCTTTAAAAATAGGAATAACGCAATTAACGCAGATTTGGGTCCTATACCAGGTTCTTCTTTATTTGAATTAATTGACAGTTAGATGTTATTAAAGCAAGAAAAATAGGAAAGCCACTAAAAATATTCGAATTCATGGAATTTATTTTTAAATTCGTTTCATTACAATATTTGCCATTAAAATATTCTGACTCAACATTAATTTCCAAATTTATATTTCAACATAATTTAAGGATTAGTTTCATAATTGGATTCTTAATGTATGTTAAATTACAGCTTTTATAATATTTCTCAACGGTTTTTCTATAGAATTTACAAATAATGGGTTAATGCTCTTACATGAATAGGTTGGGTTTACCAAAATGTAGGTAATTTTTGTAGCATTTAAGATTGAAGAATTTAGTGTTAAACTAGAAGACGTTCAGAACAATCCTTCTGTGAGTGTTTTTGTGAGTTTAAGTGTTCCACTGTTTTTTCTACTGAAGATGAGAACGTGGTTGTAGAAATACGTATTTAGAATCATTAAATTCTATTGTGGTAAGGGTTTTTTAGTTTTTTAATTTTATTTTATTCACTAAAAATATAATAAAAATGTGTTTTCGATAGCCAATGAAAGCTAATGTCATATATGAATATATATAGAATGAAAGAAAATACAATATATGCGGATACAATAACAAATATCAGACATATTGAATTCTACACTAACTATATATCATGGTCCTCCAGTACTACATTGGAAATGCGTCCATTAGTCTCAATAAATGTGGCGACCATCTTTTTGTCTAGTGCTTTTTCTCGAACAACTTTTCATAGAGCCTATTCATTTTCAATGATTTTTCGGTGTGATGGAAGTGCACCTAGGTGTCATCACCTGTAATGTTATTGTATACTAGATGAGACGATCCACCGGCAAAGTGATCTAATGTAGATCTACACCATCTTACACGATCCTCTTTTCTAACTGGAGTCAAATTAAAGGAATCTACCTTCAAATGTTTCTGTTACGTTGTATTTAATGGCCTTCATATTAAATATTTATGGTTGTGTGAATACTGCCCACTTAATGAAACTACTTACAGTAACATGTTGGCCCTCTTTAATTATGTTCCGAACAAGAGGAATATTCTCTTCAGTAACAGCCGTTTTTGGCTTAGGAACTCGTAGCGCGTCGTTTAGGTAAAGTCGTTCTTATTGAGCCGATAATAAAAATTCACATTTAATCTATTAAATTTCAATTAGTAAACATGTTTCCCAATAGTATAACTAAGGGCTGCTCAGCTGGCTCACACATTTTTACTCGAATATTTTCGTAAATTCGCTCATTTTAAAGACACCATAAAATAATATTAACTTTAGCTTGTAGGCTTCCGCGATCGTTATCCATGATTGCTTCTTGGATTCCGGGCCGGAACCGTATCTTTGTCACTGCTTCCTTCCTGGCCGATTTTGCGTCCAGTACTATAAGTAGCATTTCAATCTTTGCAGCCTTGAAGATGTTCCTTCCAATAGAGGACGAAACTAAATTTCAATAGATTTAAATTTACAAACATCCCCGCAATCTCAATAGAGACGATGGCTATACGTTACATCCGACGTGGCCAACTCTACTGAACTCTACTAAGAATCACCACGCCCATACGACGCATGCCATTGGCTCATTGTCCCCAGCCAATAGCAGGCCACCTTCTGACCCGGTCCCCCCCTATAAAGTTGTACCGGTCTCTGTCATAGCATTCTTCAAGCTATTGCGAAACGACGAACATCTACGTACAGCCCTGAAGATGTCCCTTGAAACAGTGGACGAAACGTTGGCAATTACGCCTAACTCGACGCGGTTCCAACCCAGAAACCGAGATCTACATCTAGAGAACGACCGCGGAAACCTACACCTACATTAAACATATGGTTTTCTGCTACTAAATGATTGGCGAAGCAGAATCTTGTGTTTTATTTTTACAGGATGAACGATGTTTAGAAACACGTTTTTCAGATGATCTTCATGTTTGACAAACATATTATCTTACTGCATCCACACACAATTCTTGATTTCTAATTTTTATCTGTTCTATCTTTATTATTTCAAATTTATTTCGATAGATTGTTATTTGTTTTAGAAATCGTGTTTATTTTATGTTCTTTCAAATATGTTGAAATATCTTCATTAGGTTTGCCAGTATATGTTTGTATTCTTAATTTTGGATTTTCCTTGTCCCTTATTACAGGATAAATCACAAATACGTTTTTTTAAATACTTTTTTTTATCAGAATATTGTCAATTAGAATATCTACGTGGACTTTATTAATTGTTATTTGTTTGATAAGATGTAGTTTGTTTTCATAATTTATTTTAGATAGTTGATAATGAATTAATGTATGTAAGAAACTACGGACATCTGCTTAACTTCTGCTCCTTAGGATATGTCGGCGAATTATAGATGGAGTTGCGTGCATTAGAAATCAGCCCACTGTAAACTTTCAACTTTAACCATATTTTGCTTCGAATCTATTTATCAGATCTAGAAAAAAATATATGCTGCTTCAAGGTTTTGGCCTAGCAATTGAAGTTTACAGATTATTTGTTTTTCATAATTTTATAGTTTTCAAATGTGTTAGTTTAGTGCATACTACACCGCAATAAGCCGTCCAAGTAATTGATTTAATCGAAAATTAACTAAGTCAGCGGCAGCTGCATATAACACGCGCAGCTGTTCGAAGAATGTACCAACGCCATGAGGAGACTGGGAGACTGGATCCTTTCATAGGCGACCTGGAACCGGCAGAAAGCGATATGTACATCGCTTTGTAACGCGGTTCAAGTGCAACAACAGTTCTGCGAAATACAAGGAGTGGCAATTAGTTACTGGACAGTAAGACGAAGACTAAAGGTATGTAAACTGACTTGTAAAACATCTGCATTTCGTGCAAAACTTACCGCAGCTCATCGTCAAGCAGGCCTGCATGGGAGCATCTGAATTGGACATTGGAACAGCGGCGGTCTGTTCTATTCTCAGATGAGACCAGGATATGTCTCTATGACAGCGACCGGGGAAGAAAAGTGTATCTCAGACCAGGAGAGCGATTTTCGGAATGCCGCATTGTAGAGCGAAATGCTTATGGTGGTGGTTCTTCCATGATTTGGGATGCAATTTCTATGGAAGCACGGACAAACCCAGTTCTCATCCGTAGCAACGACCGTGGTCACGCGAAAATAGCTTTAATGGATACTAGATATATCAAGGAGATTTTAGCAGTTCATGTGATATCTTACATCGACTACTTTGGAAACGAATTTATTTTTATGCAAGGCAATGTTAGGGAGCACACTGCAAGAATCGTGCGAGATTACATAACGGAAGTCGGTTTTCGGGTTATAGATTGGGCAGCATGTAGTCCCGACCTTAATCCAATCGAACGTGTATGAGATGAGCGCCAAAAGGAAGAATTGGTGCTAGACTTCGTGCCTCAAACTCGATCCCAGAGCTTATTGTTACAGTAGAAAAATAGGGGTTGACATGCCACAAGAAAAAATATCGAACTTGATTAGATATATGCCTAATTGTATGAGAGATATAACCATTATTAAAAATTAAGTGTTAATTTAGGTAATTGTCAATAAACCATTCTTTCTTAAGTAATAAAAAAAGATAATTTGTTTCATATGTTAATTTCACAATTTTAAGTTTAAGAAGCCGAAATAAATTTAAACTCGTATCAAAGCATATTAAATTGTCTTTCAAACAGCATATATTTTTTCTTGATCTTATAAATAGATTCGAAACAAAATATAGTTAAAGTCTAAAGTTTACAGTGAGCCGATTTCAATGCACGCAATGTAGTTACGTCTGCATGGGGTTCTTTATGGTAAATGTCAATCTCTAATTTGTTGTAATTTTTTTGATAATTAGACTAAAAAAATAATGCTATTCGTTACTTTGGATTTCATCGAAAAATAAAAATTTTCGTGGATAGAATAATCGAATTCCACTAGCAAGTTTAATTGTCTTTGTGTTCCGGGCGAACAAAGTACGATATAGTCTACGTCTATGTACATATAAAGAAAATTTTCATTTCTAGAGGTTTCTAAAAAATTATGGATTCTAACTGACTCATGAAGATTTCTGATGGAAGTTGACTTAAACGATTGCATATTATTAGTCCTTGCAAGTGGATATTGAACAGTGAAATTCTGGATTTCCATTAAAAACTGCGTCAAACTTTTGCCGAAGTCCACATCCGAAGTCACTTGGAATATTTTTCAAATTATTAATAGCCACATAATGTGGGTAATTCATCATTTGCTTTGAGATTTTGATTTTCAAAATAAGTGATTAGTTTTGGCAAATTTTCAACTAATTTTTTAAATATGGAATTTGTATTAGTTCCTTGTACTCAGAAATACTTCGAGCATCTTCATTTAAACATGTAACGACATTTTGTAAACTATAGAAATTCTCTGCATAAAAACTAGTAGCTTTCAACCATGTTCCCCATCTAGTTATTACTGGAGAGTGAGGCAGTGACAGAGATAGAAGTTTTTCCCTGTAAAGACCTACTTTCAATGGTGCTTTTTAAAATTTTTTAAAAGCGGATACAAGTCTATCAACTTCCAGAAAGGTGTCTGTGATATATTCACAGATTCTGTGGAGAGCATGTGCTACACAAGTTCGAGGGTATGTTTCCTGCCTGTTCTTAACATATATGCAGCACTGTCACTCTGTCACTGACAAATAAAAGTATTTTGAATGAATCATTTGGTGCATATTCTCGTAAATGGTTTTAGCTACTGTTTCCGCATCAACTGTATTTATAACTTTTGTTGCTATTACTTATGCGTTATATGGAATAATTGGATGTAGTACACCAGCTACAGCATTTACCACACAGCGTCCTAATATATCGACAGTTTCGTCGGCACTTATCCAGAGGTACTGATTTGAAAGGTGGCCTTTAATGCATTCTACTGCTTTCGTGTAGCACTCAGAATCAAAATATCTGCGTACAGGAACATTTCGACGATTATATTTTTGGAGAAATATTTTTAAAGTGGGAGAGTTCTTCGTTAAAATTGTCAGATTCAAACGGTTCCAATTTCTGTGCACGTGTTTGCGAAGCTAAGTGGCGTTGTACGTGCGATTTCATGGAATTTTTGAACGATATTTTACAGATTTTGCAATAAATTTCGGAATCACCGACAATGGACATACAATCAGTATGACCGTCAATCCAACTCGCCATTGTTTTACCATGCCGTTCTCGACGTTCTTTCATACCATATCTGAAAAAGTAACTTAAACAATGCTCTACATCTAAATAAATGAAAACTAAAAATGTATGCGTAAGTTATTGAAACTGAACGAAATTCAATGCACACTTACTTCGAAATAATTGGGAGAAGTAGAATCAATCAAACGATATTAAACAGGATCTATCACAAAAATTACGATGTAATTAACAGTTAAAATTATGAAAACAATAAACTAACTCACAGCACTTTATTTACCTTACGAAATATAATCTAAATAGAGTAAATTATTAAAACTCCACACGCTTCTATCTACGCCCATGAAAACAGAAATTTAACTGTAAATATCAAACAAAAACGTCGCAATTGTCGATGAAACAGATATGCGCGCTAGCCAGATCAATAGTGCTTTCACTAACTGCGTGATGTACTTACAGATGCTGTAGACTATCTATATCGTCCGTCGTAATGACGACGTCATTTCAACCCGATGAGTCCGGTCTCTATGCATGATTATCTAAATTTTTTAAATCTTCCGCTAATTTTTTTTAGGTAATTGCACCAGCGGTTCAGCTGACGTCAACCATCACCGTGAAGATATTAGTTCCAATATTTATATATAGGACATATTGGAACTCATCTGCTCAGTGTTTTTATTAAAGACTGTGCTCAAGCACTCTGCAAATCTTTCAATACAATTTATCTAATGTAAATTCAATCAATTCTACCCTCTCTAACTGAAATTTTTTTCTATAGCATAGTAACTTTTGCATTGCTAATAAAGTAGCATGGAGTCGTTCCTCATAGGCTGACCTTCCAAAAATTAACTATCATGCATTCCTTCAATTGGTAATTGAAGAGAGAGAGAATTGCTTAAAAGTTCGTGAAAAGAAATTAAATTAAATTTTAAGCGACAGTAAAAAGCGTTATTCAAGACTTTTGCATACTTTATTATTATAATCTATAAGCTTGTTTACCCCTAGGGTGTCAAGCTAATTACATTTTGCTTATATAACTATTCCTTATATATAAATCTTGCCCATTCCTTTTTGTTTCTCGCTATTCTCTCCCCTTCGTACAATGTTACTCCTCTTTTATTTAAATTTTCCGCTATGACATTGTCCCACGTTTTTTGTGGTCTTCCTCTTGTTTTCTTCTGCGTTGTTCTTGCTAGCCATACTCTTTTAGTCTGTCTTCCTTCTTCCATTCTTACTACATGACCGAACCACCTTAGTTGTTGTTTTGCGATTTCTTCCATTATGGGTTGTACATTTAATTCTCTTCTTATTACTTCATTTCTTATTTTGTCCCTTCTACTAACTCCTTTCACCGCTCTTAGGTATTTCATTTCTACGGCTTGTAGTCTGCTCTTCATATGCTTATTAAGTATCCAGCTTTCGCATCCGTACGTCGTTATTGGTTTGAACAATGCGTTATATACTGTGATTTTTGTTTTCTTCGTTATTTCCTTCTTTCTTATAAATGTGTTGTTTAGTGCACAATATAGTTTTGTTGCATTTTCTATTCTGCTGTTTATTTCCAAATCTTCTTTTCCGTCTTTATGTATGTTTATTCCGAGGTACTTGAATGTGTCTGTTTGTTCTATGTTTCTTCCTTCTATTTCAATTTTTACTTTTAAATCATTTCTCCCTATTGTCATCACTTTTGTTTTATCAATGTTTATTTTTAGATTCCTCTTTTTTAGTGCTATATTCCATGTGCTTTTGCATACTTACAGAGTAAATAAAAACTTTTGATATATGTATGTTATCTAGAGTATCAACAGAGCTATAAATATTTCTCAAGTTTAAATTTCCAAGGAATAATAATTGCGTTACTAAAATATAAAACTACAACAGGCATTCCCAAAATTCGCTATTATGATTTATCGCTCAGGAAATTGTAAACACCCACACTGTAAACAACATGGAAATTAAACTGGCTATAATAAAATCTATATCATATTTTAGAAAATATCAAGGACTTTTTTTTTTAAAGTAA
Source organism: Melolontha melolontha (assembly GCA_935421215.2). NCBI lineage: Eukaryota > Metazoa > Arthropoda > Insecta > Coleoptera > Scarabaeidae > Melolontha > Melolontha melolontha. The sequence continues at coordinate 94,881,634 of OW285242.1, read as the reverse complement.
ATCTAAAATGAATTTTTTCACAAATACATCTTTCATAAATTACGCAAGCAATATTGTTTTTGTGACAAATACGTAATGTGAATGAAATTATTTGTCTTTATATTGCGTAAGACTAACACTTAATTTGTCCAAGAATTTGATTACTGGCATTTTTTATTGCGATAGTATTAATATAAGTGAAACACGCATTGTAATCAAATATGCATTTAATCTTTAAAGAATATCGAGGTTATGAAGAGGTTATTGTACGAGGGAAAGTCAGTAATTAGGTCACAAAAAGGTATTATAAAAATAATTAGAGAAATAGTTAGCCAAAAACAAGTTTTATTTTTCAACAAAGTCTCCATCTACATTAAAACACTTATTCCATCGCTTTATCAATGCCCCAATGCCTGCTGCATAAAAGTGTTTGGGCTGGCGTCTGAACCACGTGCGTACCTCTTGTTGAACATCGTTGTCACCCTCGAAATGTTTGCCGCCAAGATGCTTTTTGAGTAGACCGAACAGATGATAGTCGCTTGGGGCCAGGTCGGGACTGTAAGCCGGATGTTCAAGAAGTTCCCACCCTAATTGCGTAATTCTCGCCTGGGTCAAGTGGGCCAAATGGGGCCTGGCATTATCGTGATGCAGCAATATTCCTCTCGTCAGTAGGCCTGGACGTTTTCGTCGAATTGCATCCCGAAGCAACAACAAAACTCTACAGTATGATTCAGCAGTCACGTTCTCTTTTTTGTTCTGGAACGGGCTAGGAGCACTCCCTGAGAATCTCAGAACACGGTAAGCATAACCTCACCAGCTGAGGGCACAACCTTAAATTTCTTTGTTGACGGCGAAGAAGGATGTTTCCATTGCATTGAAGCACGCTTTGTTTCGGGTTGGTAGTGGTGCACCCATGACTCATCACCAGTAACAATCCTGTTAAGCATGTTCTCCCCTTCCACTGTGTATAGAGAGAGGTATTGCAAGGACAAGCCCATTCGAATTCTTCTGTGTTCCTCGGTCAGTTGGCTAGGTACCCACAGTGCGCAAACTTTTCGGAAATTCAAACGATCGTGCATCAGTTCGTAGGCTAAACCATGAGAACACCCTATTGCAGTTGCTATACTGTTTTGTGCTCGTTTTGTGCCGCAAAGCATGAATTTTGTGCTCATCCCCTTCCCGAGATATTCCCGTTTGCTATTGTTACCCGCCTGTCAGTTCGAATCATCTCTTCCAGCCGTCGAAGTGTTGCATCTGTCGAAATCTGAAAGGGGCGGCCACTTCGCTGATCGTCAACAACTTTTGAGCGTCCTTGAGAGAATTTCACGACCCAGTTATATACGGTTTTACGCGACAAACACTTTTTACCGTAAACAGGAGACATTTCCTTATGAATATCTTTTGCAGAAAGTCCTTTTGCCCAGAAAAAAACGCACAATAGCACGTTGCTCTTCCACAATACAATCTTCGAGCACGGTCGCCATTTTAATACTGCCTGTGTTCGCGCACACCAACTCACACTTGAGAATTATAAAGCTGGATTGTGGTGACACCTATTGACAAATAGGGAAACAACTCACTCCTATTTACAGCTTTCCTACAGCAGTTTGGGACTTATTTAATGACTTTCCCTCGTACATGAATGCATCGAGAAATTCCGAAAGTGAACCTAAGGGTAAGTCTGAAATCTTAGTGGTAACACAGTTTTAAAGGACTTCTTTGAGATGCTTTTGAGATTCGATAATTTTAACAAAGTTACATACAAAATTTCAAGTAGATATATATATATACCGTATGGAACTGGGGTGAATGGTGAGTGAATGGCGGAGAGGTCAACGATACCCCACCAAGTACACTAGATAAGACAGGTTATAGCACCAGGCGCCAGACGTGTCTATGCCGAATTTGATCAGATACGATCATCATCCATTATAATGGCAAAGTATACAAAACCAGAAAAAAAAAATTTATTCATATGTTTATTATTTATCATACAATAGAATTGCGTTTTGATTTTGTTACGTTAGCAAACTTTTTATTTTATTCTATGTAGCGGTTGTGCATCAGTACATTTTCACCTGCCATCCATATTACAGGTTTATGCAATTGACTAATAGGTACACAGAATTTTTTCTTTTCTTTGATGGAATTATGCGTCTGTTTTCTCAGAATATTTTTAATTTTCTCTTCAAGTGCAGCATTTTATTTAGTTAGATTAGCATAGTTTTATTTTTTTCATTTGTTTATATTTTCCTTGATGTGGCGTTTGTACATCACCGGAATTTAATTTTGTAAGCAATCATAGGTTTGTGCTATTTATAAATACACAGATTTTTTTTTCGTTTTGGTGGAATTATGCGTTTGTTTTCTCTGAATATATATATATATATATATATATATATATATATATATATATATATATAATAACTTCGTGACCTTGGTATGAGAGAAAGCCGATTATAAAAAAATTAAACATTTTTTTTTGTATCGACAATAGTTTGTTGTCCCGTTCTCATCAAATATCTCTTTAATAAGAGACTCCGAATCATGCTCCAATGCTTCATTGAAAATTCAAACAGTTTGATGATGTACGTACTATAGAATATATAGTATTCCATCCTAGTCAACTGTAGAAGCACAGCGACGAGTAAGTACTTCCAATACAGTCAACGGGTACGATGACTTTTGCAATTCAGAACAAATCTAAATAAAAGGCAGGAACCTACACTTTAACATTATAATCCAAGATTCTACAAATCGGAAACTATTCGTAATGCAAAATTCTACAACGTCCTCCGTATTGATTATTGGAAACCAAGATAATGTTCAATAGAATATGATGTACGGACACGTTTCGATGGTGAATTGCAGGAAAAAAAATATTTGCATTTACTCCGAAAAAATTTTTTTTACCATCAGGATATCTCTGATGCAATTGCTAAATTTGTCGAATTAAGATACGAATTGCTGCCTTATTCACTATATTTCCCAGATTTGACTCCAAATGCTTTTATAGTTCCCAAACTTGAAAAAATAGCATGGTGAAAAAAAGTCTGGCAAATTAGGAGAAGATAGCAGCAACGAAAGCCTATTTTGACGGGCGCACACGAATTGCGGTTACAGTACATGAATAATCCAAGTCATTAAAAAGGGATTGTAATCCCTTGCTTGAATTGCGGTAAATAGATATTTATCCTAATTACCCTTAGGTAATCCCGAGAATATCAGTGTACACTTTAGGAGAAAACTTCATATTTTCCAAATAAAATGGGTTTCATAATCATAATCGAAATGACGACCTTGTTGGTAAAGAATAAGCAATGCAGTTAAGCGAAAATCTGAAGAAGACTTATGTGAGAAACCTTCAAAATTAATTTACAAAGAACTCAAGAATCATCCAGAAGCTTTAAACAATCTTAGTGCAAAAGATATTCGTTACATTTGTAACACCATTAGTCATACTAGGGCAAAATTAATTCCAAATTTACCAAAAAATATTAGTGATATTCATACTTATTTAGAAACTGTTCCCGTTAAAACGACTAAAGAAGAAAATTTCTTGATTATTAATAACAGTGAATCAAATATTATCGTTTTTTCGTGTTATAGCAATATTGAGTTTATGTGCGAACAAGAACTATTATATGTCGATGGGATATTTGATTATTGCACAAAGTTTTTCCTGCAACTGTTTACTATACACGGTTTCAAAAATGAAATATATGTTCCTGTTGCATTTTGCTTATTGAAAGATAAAAATAAAGCTACATACACAAAGCTGTTCCGAATGTTAACCGAAGAAAGCATGGAAATGGGATTTATCTTTAATCCAAAAAATATAGTGATGGACCTCGAGCAAGCTATTCATAGAAGTTCGTTAGAATACTTAGAATGCTTTCCAAATGTGACAATAATTGGTTGCAGATTTCATCTGAGTCAATGTTGGTGAGTAACGAAAATTAATTAATAAAAAGGAAAAGTTTAAAATAATTATACTTATCAAACATGTAATTGTTACAGGTGGCGAAAAATTCAGCAATTGGGGCTTACTAACGAGTATAAAGACACTACTTCAAGTATCGGAGATTGGTTACACAATCTATTTGGTTTAATATTTTTGCCTCCAGTGGAAGTGGAAAATTCCTTTGTTGAAGACTTTATGGCGGATAAACCTGAAGACAGAAGAATAGATGAACTTTGTGACTATCTTGTAGAGAATTATATAGACAATTCATCGATTTTCCTTCCCAAACTGTGGGCAGACAATTCAAGTTCACTGTTAGGAACAACAAACTCATGCGAATCCTTCCATTCGAAATTTAGTGCTTACTGTCCGTCTCCGCACCCAAGCATAGCAACATTTTTAGAAACATTACGAAAAATGCAGACCGACACATGGTATATTAAAATAAATACAATAATGAAAAATGAAAAACGATTCATATGACGTGATATTATAAATAAACAAAAGTTTCTCGAATCAAAAATAATGCAATATCGTACAAAAGAAATTAGCAGGTACAACTTTATAAAATGTGTAGCATATAAATTCAGCAACATTGTATAAGGTATTATTTTTATAAAATAAAATTCTAGGAATATATATTTATATAATTTTATTTTGTATAATTTCATTTGTAGTTACATTAATTTCTAACTCAAATTTGAATAAATATTCTATAAAAATATTTTCCAATTTTCATTTTACCTAATGTATTATAATAAGAAGTCATTTTCGTATATAAATCGCGATAAATTAATAAGTTTCATTTATTAAATATTCTTGGACCGCAATTCATGCATCGGATTAGAGGTAGGGATTATCTTGACCGCAATTCAGGTTGCCCCATTTTGACGATACTTCGAAAGATGATTACCTCTTAGTCCATTGAAAGTCGTTAGGCTAAGTGGATAGAATTGGATCAGAATAGTATTTTCTTTTTGTGGTGTGTGTATAGAAGTAGATAAGGTATGCCGGTTCTGGCCCAAAATCCCATGTATTTTCTTATGGAGGTTCATTTTGCACTTTTTCAATTTGGACATATTAATCCGGGACACCTCTATATACACTCGTAGATCTGTTTACAGATCTACGAATGTATATAGAGGGTGTCCCACTGAATGTTCGTGGGTGAGTTTCACATAGGGGTGAGAGGCTTGCAAGGCGGTTATCGAGGATGCCTTATCGGATGTTCAATTATATCTAGCAACCCTAACATAAATTTCATTTTCTAACCAATGACTATCGTTACTGTAGTTCAGAGATATTTAGAAGAGAGATGACGTCACATATTTCGAATTATCCGAATTATTTATTTCCCCGAAGATGGAGTCACATATTTAGAATTATTTGATTTTTTTTATTTTTAAAAATATCACAGTACAAGGGGGTCGAATCATGGATATCTAGATGTGTATCAGCCCTCCTTTGTCATGAGGCCACATTGGGAATAAGAATTACAAATTGTAAGTTACATATGTAGTTCAACATATTTAAAATTTTTTTATATTTTTAATGTCGGGGTGTCGGGGAATCGAACTCGGGTCCTTCTAGGTGTAAGACAGACACCTTAACCGTTCGGTCACACCCGAGATGTGAATTGGATATTGTAAAACGCATATGTAGTCTATTACAAAATGTGGAAACTCAACTTTAAATAACTTAGAGATATTATTCATTAAATTCGCGTTTAATTTACATATAATTAGTATTAATTATCCCCGTTTAATACTCAATATATTTTACATTTTTCAGCAGATATCGACCGTAATTTTGTGTGTAATATTAGAATTAGAGGTAAATATATCGAAACAGGTCATTGAGTAGATATGGATTGTTCGATAAACTGCTTTTCATGAAAGATAGTATCTTCCCTCATTTTAAGAGAGGCGGTGATGAAATGATTGTAATTATTCATATTGTCAACGGAAACAGAACAAAAATATTGCAAATGGACTAGTAAATATAAAATGTAAGTATCATATTCCATTGCGATAACGCAGCTTAACAACACTAATAAGAACTTAAAACTGAATCGTTCTGGGGTATATGCTTACCTAATATAATATGAGATCCGTTTCCAAAAATAGATAAAAATAATAATATATAAGGAAAAAAAACCCTACCAATATATGTCTGTAGGAAATTTATCAATATATGTATATAGGAAATTGAGCTTTCTGATACTAGACGACCATAATTTTGTGAGTAATAATGCTTAGTTTAAAATAAAACATAATTTCACATAGAATAAATTTTTATTTAGGCAGCATCTATTTTTTAGCATAATATACAGTAATATATAGAGCATCTAAGTATTAAAATGCAAGTACATAGATCAAAACAGGTCTATACATGTCTTAACAGATATAGACTCGTAGTTTTGTAGGCAGGAGATCAGTATGGAAGGGACAAAGATATATAAATAATATTTCTACTTTAAATGTATAGAGTGGCTTTAGGGCGCTTGCGTATATAAAATAGTAAAGCTATCACGTGATCATTATTATCCCGTTAAATCTTAAGACGGTATCTCACCAACGAAGGCCTCCCAAGCTAGAGTGTGTATACCATCAACATCAATCCACCGCTTGTCATCAAAAGGAGATAGAGATAATTTATTTTGCGTGATCGAAGAAATATCATGCAGTCGCGATTTGAATAAATTTTGAGACTATAATGTTTTTTCTAAGTTTTAAAATTCAATCTAGAAATTAAGCTCGAGGTCCTCCGCCTTTTACCTATATCTTCCCAATGAGATATTAATTTTTACATGTACACGCTTATCAACATTTTCCATCGTTTTACTGAAAACTGAGTTATTCATTGATAACATAATTCTAGAAAAATATGATACGTATATGTACTCCCATTTAGAATAACAGCACAGATAGCACTGCACATATAAAACTTAAATTGAGATCATGTTCAGAAATACATAGAAAATATATCTATTGTATTTACAATATAACAGGGAAACAATTCTTCATAAATAACAAACAGAACAATTGATATATATTTTATTTGCTTAACTTCGTAATGTGTGTACATATTTTGTAAGTATCTTAACATTGTTTTGCGAGCATGCAGAATCAGAATTACTATGATAAAAGCAGGCGTTAGATTGTATATACAAATTAGGGACATTTGTAGCATATTCTAAATTTATAATTTCTATGTCAACATATTTCTTTAGGAATTCAGATTTCTGATACCCTTTAAGATATATTCGGCTGTAATCCCTACATACATTATCTAAAATTGATGATACATATTTTAATTCTATAAATCCAGAAACATAAGGAATATGAAAATAATTATGTTCTAACCACCTTGCTTCATTCTTATTCTTTGAGGATAATTGATGAAATGGCTTCGTAGATTTAAATAGCAGATGTATCGAACGATCTCCATCGGTAATCGACATCTCCTTGGGGGTGAAGTTGGGTGTATTAAGCCCCTGGATATCGATAATTAGAGCTGGGATAAAACGTTGTTTATATATTCGATCTCGATGAACGTTTGATAAAACATGTCTGATGATATTGTCCACTTTCCTAATTCTATTTTCAAACCGGCATCTGTTGGCAGCTACAGACACCCAGTCAGATTTTCTGTCTTCGCTATCGAGCCATAAATATTGTATCGGAAGACTATCGAAGGTAACTTTCATGCTATCGTTTTAAATATACGATTTATTAGTAATAATTATAATATTTTTCCACTAATCCAGTAGACGGAGCAATTCTCGGAAAATAATATAATTCGCGGCTAATTTGCATGTAATTACTATGAATTACCCCCCGTTTAATACACAATTTTTTCGAATGATAAAATCACAAGCTGCCTAGAAAGCGATCGAGCGAATACTAGAGTTATATTAGAATTACTATCATACGAGACAGTGGGGGTAAATATATCGAAACAGGTCTGCACATGTCTCAGCAGACTCGCAGTTTTACATGGCCTAATCATTGTTCCACATAGAAATATTATTTTAACCAATTTCTACAAATAATCGGAGAAGATATACCCAACGAAATTCGCAGGTGGTTATTCTCATCGCAGTTGACATTGAGAGATTGTGGATTTACAGCGGCATTCAGTTATCAGAATAGACGATACTTCCACATCGATGATTTAATGAACGTGCTAGGATATTGCAATCCTAATATAGATTGTGAGAAACAGACAGCGATTTACGAGGAATATTATTTAATACTCGAACTAGAAGCTGATTACCTCTAGAATATATATGTTTTCGACATAGAGGCTTCACGAGTGGTAAGTTTACGTGGACAATATCCGAAGACACACATAATCCAGTATCCTATACATAGGTACCCTGAATTCGATTACAATAAAGATATTGTATGTGATGGAGGGGCTATGTTGTATACGGATATACACGAGAACCCGTAGGGCTCTCGTGTCTATTCCCTAGCAGCTAGTTTGAGAAAGACTGCCGAGTTTTCCCCCTGTTTCAATATCTGTGCAGCTATTGCTAAAATTAATAATGTTCCATCGAATCGTAAATGTGATATAAAATATATAAATGAGATCAAGTTTGAGAAAGACTATCGAATTATTTTCAATTACAGTAAAGTCTTTATACTTGATGTAGGAGCCTATGTTGTATACGGTTATGATGAATAGTTCTCCTATGTTTCAATATCCTTACAGACATTTTACATATCTGTTTAATATATGTTTTATAACTATTCAGACTTATACTTGATGTATGAGACTATGTTGTATACGGTTATGATGAATAGTTTCCATCTGTTTCAATATCTGTACAGACATTTTACATAGATGTTTGATATCTGTTTTATACTATTCAGACTCAACATATGTTAGCAGATATGGAGCATATCTAAACGGTTAATGATTAAGTCTGAAAACATCTTATTTGTATAAATATCCGTTCAATAAAGTCTTTATACTTGATGTAGGAGACTGGGAGTCTGAGAAAGACTTTAGAACTATTTTCGATTACAATAAAGTCTTTATACTTGATGCTGTAAAAGTGATATAAAATATATAAATGGCAGCAAGTTTGAGAAAGACTGTCGAAATAAAATATATAAATGGCAGCAAGTTTGAGAAAGACTGTCGAATTATTTTCAATTACAGTAAAGTCTTTATACTTGATGTAGGAGCTTATGTTGTATCCGGTTATGATGAATAGTTCCCCTCTGTTTCGATATCCTTACAGACATTTTACATATCTGTTTAATATACGTTTTATAACTATTCAGGCTAGCGCTGTCTAATATCTGAACGGATAATGATCAAGTTTGAAAACAGCTTACCTGTTTAAATAGCCGTTCAGACCTGTTTCAGAGTTGTCTAATATCTGTTTTATCGTTATTTAAACCTGTTCAGACTCAACATATGTTAGCAGATATGGAGCATATCTAAACGGATAATGATTAAGTCTTAAAACATCTTATCTGTATAAATATCCGTTCAATAAAGTCTTTATACTTGATATAGGAGACTGGGAGTCTGAGAAAGACTTTAGAACTATTTTCGATTACAATAAAGTCTTTATACTTGATGCTGTAAAAGTGATATAAAATATATAAATGGCAGCAAGTTTGAGAAAGACTGTCGAAATAAAATATATAAATGGCAGCAAGTTTGAGAAAGACTGTCGAATTATTTTCAATTACAGTAAAGTCTTTATACTTGATGTAGGAGCTTATGTTGTATCCGGTTATGATGAATAGTTCCCCTCTGTTTCGATATCCTTACAGACATTTTACATATCTGTTTAATATACGTTTTATAACTATTCAGGCTAGCGCTGTCTAATATCTGAACGGATAATGATCAAGTTTGAAAACAGCTTACCTGTTTAAATAGCCGTTCAGACCTGTTTCAGAGTTGTCTAATATCTGTTTTATCGTTATTTAAACCTGTTCAGACTCAACATATGTTAGCAGATATGGAGCATATCTAAACGGATAATGATTAAGTCTTAAAACATCTTATCTGTATAAATATCCGTTCAATAAAGTCTTTATACTTGATATAGGAGACTGGGAGTCTGAGAAAGACTTTAGAACTATTTTCGATTACAATAAAGTCTTTATACTTGATGCCGTAAATGTGATATAAAATATATAAATGGCAGCAAGTTTGAGAAAGACTGTCGAATTATTTTCAATTACAGTAAAGTCTTTATACTTGATGTAGGAGCTTATGTTGTATACGGTTATGATGAATAGTTCCCCTCTGTTTCGATATCCTTACAGACATTTTACATATCTGCTTAATATATGTTTTATAACTATTCAGGTTAGCGACGTCTAATATCTGAACGGATAATGATCAAGTCTGAAAACAGCTTACCTGTTTCAATAGCCGTTCAGACCTGTTTCAGAGCCATCTAATATCTGAACGGATAATGATCAAGTCTGAAAACAGCTTACCTGTTTCAATATCCTCGAACATGTCTGGGATATGATCGGTTGGAGACTTTAACGTTATCCGGCTCCCCCTGATAACGTTGAGGAGCTATGGAGGCGAGTTGAAGCAAGCGGGATGTCCAACCATGCTGCTTCAACTCGCCTCCATAGCTCCTCAACGTTATCCGGGGGAGCCGGATAACGTTAAAGTCTCCAACCGATAATAGCCCAGACATGTTCGAGGATATTGAAACAGGTAAGCTGTTTTCAGACTTGATCATTATCCGTTCAGATATTAGATGGCTCTGAAACAGGTCTGAACGGCTATTGAAACAGGTAAGCTGTTTTCAGACTTGATCATTATCCGTTCAGATATTAGACGTCGCTAACCTGAATAGTTATAAAACATATATTAAGCAGATATGTAAAATGTCTGTAAGGATATCGAAACAGAGGGGAACTATTCATCATAACCGTATACAACATAAGCTCCTACATCAAGTATAAAGACTTTACTGTAATTGAAAATAATTCGACAGTCTTTCTCAAACTTGCTGCCATTTATATATTTTATATCACATTTACGGCATCAAGTATAAAGACTTTATTGTAATCGAAAATAGTTCTAAAGTCTTTCTCAGACTCCCAGTCTCCTATATCAAGTATAAAGACTTTATTGAACGGATATTTATACAGATAAGATGTTTTCAGACTTAATCATTATCCGTTTAGATATGCTTCATATCTGCTAACATATGTTGAGTCTGAACAGGTTTAAATAACGATAAAACAGATATTAGACAACTCTGAAACAGGTCTGAACGGCTATTTAAACAGGTAAGCTGTTTTCAAACTTGATCATTATCCGTTCAGATATTAGACAGCGCTAGCCTGAATAGTTATAAAACGTATATTAAACAGATATGTAAAATGTCTGTAAGGATATCGAAACAGAGGGGAACTATTCATCATAACCGGATACAACATAAGCTCCTACATCAAGTATAAAGACTTTACTGTAATTGAAAATAATTCGACAGTCTTTCTCAAACTTGCTGCCATTTATATATTTTATTTCGACAGTCTTTCTCAAACTTGCTGCCATTTATATATTTTATATCACTTTTACAGCATCAAGTATAAAGACTTTATTGTAATCGAAAATAGTTCTAAAGTCTTTCTCAGACTCCCAGTCTCCTACATCAAGTATAAAGACTTTATTGAACGGATATTTATACAGATAAGATGTTTTCAGACTTAATCATTAACCGTTTAGATATGCTCCATATCTGCTAACATATGTTGAGTCTGAATAGTATAAAACAGATATCAAACATCTATGTAAAATGTCTGTACAGATATTGAAACAGATGGAAACTATTCATCATAACCGTATACAACATAGTCTCATACATCAAGTATAAGTCTGAATAGTTATAAAACATATATTAAACAGATATGTAAAATGTCTGTAAGGATATTGAAACATAGGAGAACTATTCATCATAACCGTATACAACATAGGCTCCTACATCAAGTATAAAGACTTTACTGTAATTGAAAATAATTCGATAGTCTTTCTCAAACTTGATCTCATTTATATATTTTATATCACATTTACGATTCGATGGAACATTATTAATTTTAGCAATAGCTGCACAGATATTGAAACAGGGGAAAACTCGATAGTCTTTCTCAAACTAGCTGCTAGGGAATAGACACGAGAGCCCTACGGGCTCTCGTATCTATTCCCGAATCGCAGTCGGTTTGAGAAAGACTGCCGAGTTTTCCCCCTGTTTCAATATCTGTGCAGCTATTGCTAAAATTAATAATGTTCCATCGAATCGTAAATGTGATATAAAATATATAAATGAGATCAAGTTTGAGAAAGACTATCGAATTATTTTCAATTACAGTAAAGTCTTTATACTTGATGTAGGAGCCTATGTTGTATACGGTTATGATGAATAGTTCTCCTATGTTTCAATATCCTTACAGACATTTTACATATCTGTTTAATATATGTTTTATAACTATTCAGACTTATACTTGATGTATGAGACTATGTTGTATACGGTTATGATGAATAGTTTCCATCTGTTTCAATATCTGTACAGACATTTTACATAGATGTTTGATATCTGTTTTATACTATTCAGACTCAACATATGTTAGCAGATATGGAGCATATCTAAACGGTTAATGATTAAGTCTGAAAACATCTTATCTGTATAAATATCCGTTCAATAAAGTCTTTATACTTGATGTAGGAGACTGGGAGTCTGAGAAAGACTTTAGAACTATTTTCGATTACAATAAAGTCTTTATACTTGATGCTGTAAAGTGATATAAAATATATAAATGGCAGCAAGTTTGAGAAAGACTGTCGAATTATTTTCAATTACAGTAAAGTCTTTATACTTGATGTAGGAGCTTATGTTGTATCCGGTTATGATGAATAGTTCCCCTCTGTTTCGATATCCTTACAGACATTTTACATATCTGTTTAATATACGTTTTATAACTATTCAGGCTAGCGCTGTCTAATATCTGAACGGATAATGATCAAGTTTGAAAACAGCTTACCTGTTTAAATAGCCGTTCAGACCTGTTTCAGAGTTGTCTAATATCTGTTTTATCGTTATTTAAACCTGTTCAGACTCAACATATGTTAGCAGATATGGAGCATATCTAAACGGATAATGATTAAGTCTTAAAACATCTTATCTGTATAAATATCCGTTCAATAAAGTCTTTATACTTGATATAGGAGACTGGGAGTCTGAGAAAGACTTTAGAACTATTTTCGATTACAATAAAGTCTTTATACTTGATGCCGTAAATGTGATATAAAATATATAAATGGCAGCAAGTTTGAGAAAGACTGTCGAATTATTTTCAATTACAGTAAAGTCTTTATACTTGATGTAGGAGCTTATGTTGTATACGGTTATGATGAATAGTTCCCCTCTGTTTCGATATCCTTACAGACATTTTACATATCTGCTTAATATATGTTTTATAACTATTCAGGTTAGCGACGTCTAATATCTGAACGGATAATGATCAAGTCTGAAAACAGCTTACCTGTTTCAATAGCCGTTCAGACCTGTTTCAGAGCCATCTAATATCTGAACGGATAATGATCAAGTCTGAAAACAGCTTACCTGTTTCAATATCCGTTCAGACCTGTTTAAGAGTTGTCTAATATCTGTTTTATCGTTATTTAGACCTGTTCAGGCTCTACATATGGTATCAGATATGAAGCATATCTAACCGGATAATGATTAAGTCTGAAAACATCTTATCTGTATAAATATCCGTTCAATAAAGTCTTTATACTTGATGTAGGAGACTGGGAGTCTGAGAAAGACTTTAGAACTATTTTCGATTACAATAAAGTCTTTATACTTGATGTCGTAAATGTGATATAAAATATATAAATGGCAGCAAGTTTGAGAAAGACTGTAGAATTATTTTCAATTACAGTAAAGTCTTTATACTTGATGTAGGAGCTTATGTTGTATACGGTTATGATGAATAGTTCCCCTCTGTTTCGATATCCTTACAGACATTTTACATATCTGCTTAATATATGTTTTATAACTATTCAGACTTGTTTAAACCCAACATCTGCTACCAGATATGAAACATGTCTGAACGGCTATTGAAACAGATACATCTGATATAATGTATATAGAAATTATAGTCGGATATTCGTTAAAGAGTATCGGAAAGCTCAATTTCCTATAGACATATATTGATATAGAAATTTATTCTGTTTTATTTACTAAGTATTTTTTCTTTATTATATTGTAGATAATAGATACATTTATACCTATTTCTAAATACAGTCTCGATAGCAATGAATATGCAGTTGCAGGTATCTCTTTTTCCTATATCTTGATCCTCTTTTTATCAGATATATACCTACGATACAATATAATGTTTAAAGCGCCTGCGTTAACTCTGCTTTGTAATCTATTATATTTAGCTGTCTATCTCTAATATATATATATATATATATATATATATATATATATATATATATATATATATATATATATATATATATCTTATATATCAGTATTTTTTGGAAACGGGTCTCATATTATTTTTAATCGTACTTGAATATACATATTTTCCAAAAGGTGTTTTACGAGATTTTGAAATTAAGTTTCCAGTATCTTACTTATTGCCAATATTTTTTATAAGAGTATTAGATTTTTACCTCATATTAATTATTTTCTTATTGCTAGTTTTAATAATGAATTGGAGGAAAGATATTCAAACGTTCACATCTTATCAAAAGACACCCCTTACGTAAAGTGGTGTAGGTTGAACAACTCGCACAATTCATGGGTAGTCAATAAAAATATATTACGATTTTATTAACATTACTTATATATTATACCTTATAAATAAAACATAAATGAATTGATATATTTTTTTATTTCTAATTTACATAGTTATATATATTTTAATATGCTAATAAACAGAACCAACACTTAATTTTTGCTGGCGGAAATCCATCTATATGATCGCCCTGATCCAGTTGATTGTAATGTCTATCACAGGGTAAATAATCCTCTAGATCAGCTCTTTTCTCTATAGGAATCTTGTGCTAGTTTCGTCTTAAGGATCCTGTCTTCACCTTTGTTTGAAGAATATGAAGCGGTATGTGTTGGATTGTCGTTTTAGACACATCATCTAACATACCGAAATTAGCTTCTAAATTTTGTATAACTTGATACACTTTTTCTTCTTGATTTGCCATTTTACAATTTATATATTTCGATGCACAATATTTATCAACATACATTCAAGACGAACGCGAAAATACGACTGAGGTGGGAAACTATTTATCATATCCGTATACAACATAGCCCCTCCATCACATACAATATCTTTATTGTAATCGAATTCAGGGTACCTATGTATAGGATACTGGATTATGTGTGTCTTCGGATATTGTCCACGTAAACTTACCACTCGTGAAGCCTCTATGTCGAAAACATATATATTCTAGAGGTAATCAGCTTCTAGTTCGAGTATTAAATAATATTCCTCGTAAATCGCTGTCTGTTTCTCACAATCTATATTAGGATTGCAATATCCTAGCACGTTCATTAAATCATCGATGTGGAAGTATCGTCTATTCTGATAACTGAATGCCGCTGTAAATCCACAATCTCTCAATGTCAACTGCGATGAGAATAACCACCTGCGAATTTCGTTGGGTATATCTTCTCCGATTATTTGTAGAAATTGGTTAAAATAATATTTCTATGTGGAACAATGATTAGGCCATGTAAAACTGCGAGTCTGCTGAGACATGTGCAGACCTGTTTCGATATATTTACCCCCACTGTCTCGTATGATAGTAATTCTAATATAACTCTAGTATTCGCTCGATCGCTTTCTAGGCAGCTTGTGATTTTATCATTCGAAAAAATTGTGTATTAAACGGGGGGTAATTCATAGTAATTACATGCAAATTAGCCGCGAATTATATTATTTTCCGAGAATTGCTCCGTCTACTGGATTAGTGGAAAAATATTATAATTATTACTAATAAATCGTATATTTAAAACGATAGCATGAAAGTTACCTTCGATAGTCTTCCGATACAATATTTATGGCTCGATAGCGAAGACAGAAAATCTGACTGGGTGTCTGTAGCTGCCAACAGATGCCGGTTTGAAAATAGAATTAGGAAAGTGGACAATATCATCAGACATGTTTTATCAAACGTTCATCGAGATCGAATATATAAACAACGTTTTATCCCAGCTCTAATTATCGATATCCAGGGGTTTAATACACCCAAATTCACCCCCAAGGAGATGTCGATTACCGATGGAGATCGTTCGATACATCTGCTATTTAAATCTACGAAGCCATTTCATCAATTATCCTCAAAGAATAAGAATGAAGCAAGGTGGTTAGAAGATAATTATTTTCATATTCCTTATGTTTCTGGATTTATAGAATTAAAATATGTATCATCAATTTTAGATAATGTATGTAGGAATTACAGCCGAATATATCTTAAAGGGTATCAGAAAGCTGAATTCCTAAAGAAATATGTTGACATAGAAATTATAAATTTAGAATATGCTACAAATGTCCCTAATTTGTATATACAATCTAACGCCTGCTTTTATCATAGTAATTCTGATTCTGCATGCTCGCAAAACAATGTTAAGATACTTACAAAATATGTACACACATTACGAAGTTAAGCAAATAAAATATATATCAATTGTTCTGTTTGTTATTTATGAAGAATTGTTTCCCTGTTATATTGTAAATACAATAGATATATTTTCTATGTATTTCTGAACATGATCTCAATTTAAGTTTTATATGTGCAGTGCTATCTGTGCTGTTATTCTAAATGGGAGTACATATACGTATCATATTTTTCTAGAATTATGTTATCAATGAATAACTCAGTTTTCAGTAAAACGATGGAAAATGTTGATAAGCGTGTACAGGTAAAAATTAATATCTCATTGGGAAGATATAGGTAAAAGGCGGAGGACCTCGAGCTTAATTTCTAGATTGAATTTTAAAACTTAGAAAAAACATTATAGTCTCAAAATTTATTCAAATCGCGACTGCATGATATTTCTTCGATCACGCAAAATAAATTATCTCTATCTCCTTTTGATGACAAGCGGTGGATTGATGTTGATGGTATACACACTCTAGCTTGGGAGGCCTTCGTTGGTGAGATACCGTCTTAAGATTTAACGGGATAATAATGATCACGTGATAGCTTTACTATTTTATATACGCAAGCGCCCTAAAGCCACTCTATACATTTAAAGTAGAAATATTATTTATATATCTTTGTCCCTTCCATACTGATCTCCTGCCTACAAAACTACGAGTCTATATCTGTTAAGACATGTATAGACCTGTTTTGATCTATGTACTTGCATTTTAATACTTAGATGCTCTATATATTACTGTATATTATGCTAAAAAATAGATGCTTTCTTAATTAAAAATTTATTCTATGTGAAATTATGTTTTATTTTAAACTAAGCATTATTACTCACAAAATTATGGTCGTCTAGTATCAGAAAGCTCAATTTCCTATATACATATATTGATAAATTTCCTACAGACATATATTGGTAGGGTTTTTTTCCTTATATATTATTATTTTTATCTATTTTTGGAAACGGATCTCATATTATATTAGGTAAGCATATACCCCAGAACGATTCAGTTTTAAGTTCTTATTAGTGTTGTTAAGCTGCGTTATCGCAATGGAATATGATACTTACATTTTATATTTACTAGTCCATTTGCAATATTTTTGTTCTGTTTCCGTTGACAATATGAATAATTACAATCATTTCATCACCGCCTCTCTTAAAATGAGGGAAGATACTATCTTTCATGAAAAGCAGTTTATCGAACAATCCATATCTACTCAATGACCTGTTTCGATATATTTACCTCTAATTCTAATATTACACACAAAATTACGGTCGATATCTGCTGAAAAATGTAAAATATATTGAGTATTAAACGGGGATAATTAATACTAATTATATGTAAATTAAACGCGAATTTAATGAATAATATCTCTAAGTTATTTAAAGTTGAGTTTCCACATTTTGTAATAGACTACATATGCGTTTTACAATATCCAATTCACATCTCGGGTGTGACCGAACGGTTAAGGTGTCTGTCTTACACCTAGAAGGACCCGAGTTCGATTCCCCGACACCCCGACATTAAAAATATAAAAAAATTTTAAATATGTTGAACTACATATGTAACTTACAATTTGTAATTCTTATTCCCAATGTGGCCTCATGACAAAGGAGGGCTGATACACATCTAGATATCCATGATTCGACCCCCTTGTACTGTGATATTTTTAAAAATTAAAAAAAATCAAATAATTCTAAATATGTGACTCCATCTTCGGGGAAATAAATAATTCGGATAATTCGAAATATGTGACGTCATCTCTCTTCTAAATATCTCTGAACTACAGTAACGATAGTCATTGGTTAGAAAATGAAATTTATGTTAGGGTTGCTAGATATAATTGAACATCCGATAAGGCATCCTCGATAACCGCCTTGCAAGCCTCTCACCCCTATGTGAAACTCACCCACGAACATTCAGTGGGACACCCTCTATATACATTCGTAGATCTGTAAACAGATCTACGAGTGTATATAGAGGTGTCCCGGATTAATATGTCCAAATTGAAAAAGTGCAAAATGAACCTCCATAAGAAAATACATTGGATTTTGGGCCAGAACCGGCATACCTTATCTACTTATAGAGACCCAGAGTGTATACGATGCGTGAGAAGTGTTCCATGACTTTGCGTCTACTCCTCCTCGATGTAAGAGGGTAGAAATGTTGAATTAACTTTCACTTCTTCAACATTTAAGCGTAACTGTAAATGATATCGATCTCAAAAATTCGATCTTCCCGAGATTCTTTCCACCAACAAGACTCTCATTCCTCTTGTCCGACGTTTTTACCGCTTGCACCGTTCAGCCGTGAAACATAAGTGATTTTTCATGCTAAAATAATATTTCATTGAAAAGTTACTCTGCTGTCAAACCGCCCTCGTATATTCTGAAATAAATCCAAATAATTGAGACAACTAAAATGAGCTCAATAAAGACTAAAGGGAAATTAAAATCCATAGAAACAAATACAAATGGAAACGAAAGGAAAATCAGTCACAGCTAAAAGTAGAACGGTGTCCGATTTTGTGTATCCTTTTATAACTTTAGTTAAGCAAATGTTTTTATACGCCTTCTATAACTTTTAGAATACCATTTTGTCGTATTTAGGGCACTTCTGTAATAAATAATATTGCAATTATAAGACATCTCCAAGGCGATCCTTTCAAATTCAAGAAAATATATTGTCGATCGCATATATCAAAAACAATTAAAACATCAAAAACTGTAATAAATTATAAAATTATAATTGGTTAATGTGGAACAACGCACATATACATACATCATTCACAACACATTAAATATTCACATTTTTTTATCTTCAATAATATATAGACATGCGCTAAAATGTTATTGTCTAACCATAGGTGTGTAGATTTTTGAAATATAAACATGTGTATTAAATAAATGTACACAAAAGAAATATCAACAATCTAACAAAATGTTTTGCCCACGATTTATGGCCGCTATTTTGCATAAATAATACTTGCAACAAATAAAATTTATATGTATTATAATATACATATATTTATCGCTTGTGTTGTGTGTTTATTTTATGTTATGCATAGAAAGAATCTTATTACGTAACTCTTCATGTATATTAACATGAAGCATATTCTTTGAAAAATTGTACAGAGGCGTTTTAAATACAACGAAACAGTCACCGACAGACAGAATCGTCCATTTCTGTTATAGATAAATGAGAAGGTTTAAAAAGTCAAGGTGTTTATGAACAACGCTCTAGCAGTAATTTAATTAATTATCTTCCTTATTGTTGTTAACGGTCGTGAAAATAAACGCCATTAAGTGTACATTATGTTATTTAAAATAATATACAGGGTTACTACAAAAGAATCATCGGGTTTGAGAAAGCTATATTTCAGAAGTTATTATAGATAGAATAGTAAGTGACATGTCTACGATGTGTCCGAGATAAAGAGGACCACTGTGGGGATCTCGGAAACCTTATGAGATACAGATTTGGTTAAATGAGAGAAAAGTTGCGTAATCATAGGTCAAAGAAATTAGCGTTTCGATTTTCCTGAAAATTTTTTTTAGTTTTTGAGAAATTTTGAAAAAATAGAATTTTTCAATTTTACAAACTATGTTTTCCTGGTGTTAATACTTGACCTAGAGCAAAACCAATGACATTTCTCCACAGCAACTTTTAATTTTGTTTAAGTTGATGTTGTTAGTTTTTTAATCCAACATTTCGTCCTTGTGAAACCATCATAAACTTAATTTGTTAAAATACGGCCCTGATGTGTTTATATTAGATTCTGAAAATAGTTTTTATTGCGAATTCAACGACCTATCATACTTTATCATTTAATTGCGGTTTCATCATTTTTTCGATTTTTTTTCGTTTTCCAAATGTATGATGCGCCATTATGAACAAGACGTCACTAAGCAAGCTTTGGAAAGCAAATGTGGCACTGTTGTATTTGGATTGACAGTTGTGTTGGATTTTTGACACATTAGTTTGTGTATAATTTTTTGTGCAATAATTTAATTTTTTTTTTCTATTATTTATGGTTTGTAACGAAGAAAAGTTTGACATGGTGGCATGTTTCATTTCATCCAACAAAAATTGTTCTGTTACAGAGCGTATGTATTTGTAGAAGTATCCTGAAAGCAGGCAGCCAAATAAAAGGACTTCTAGAAAATTAGTAGGAAACCTTAAAGCATATGGTTCTTTTAGAAAACTGTAGTTTCCCGACGAAAAACGGGCAATGAGGAAACCGTACAAAATGTTCTGTTGGCCGTCACTGAGGATCCCGGTATATCAGTCCGGCGAATTGAACAAAATATTGGTATACTAAAATCAACGACACATTGTAAGTATGTAAAAAAACAAAAATTACATCCGTACAAGTACAGCACTTGTCAAGGACTTAGACCAGGTGATTTAAAACTACGTCGCTCATTCTGTGAATGGTACACAAGAAAATGTCAAGAGAATATGAATTTTCCTTATCAAATAATACGGTCTGATGAGAGTATGATTACGAATAATGGCATTTTCAATAGACGAAATGTCCATTATTGGCCTGGAACCAATCCACGTTTAAACAAAACATCAAGGCGTCGACACCGTTTTGGTTTTAATATGTGGGCTGGTATTTTCGGAACAACGATTGTAGGACCGTTTATTTACCACCATATCTTAACATCAGAACGCTATCTACATTTGCTGCAAAACGATTTAGAGGATGCTAAAACACTTTCAAACTTACTTAAAATACATTCATTTCTTGCGTCTTCTATCGAACATAGCTGTGCGTGTGTATTTTGCACAACTAGCACTGATTCCTGTAACGATAGCGAAGAATTTTGTAGATTTTCTAATGCTTGCACTATTCCGAAGTAATTGTTGTGAATAGTTTGTAAATCACTTTTAACCTGACTATTTTGAAATTTTTTCCGACTTTCTTCGATAGCGGCACTATCTTTCGGATTTAATAATAAAACCACTTTTTTTACATCCTCAAAATATTTATGACAGTAAAATTCCGCTCGTAGCCATGTTCCCATTGTGTCAGAATCGGCTGTGGTGGCTCAGGGGTATGGGGACACAATTCGTGAAATTTCCGAATACGTTTTGGAGATTTCAGGAATACTGCCTTTGTACTCGATATTAACATAGATACACTGGTACATTTCGAAGGTAAGGCCATCTATATTTATTCAATAGTAGCCTATTATTGAAACGTGGATGATTTTAAGAAGATTCTGAAAGTAGTTTAAATAATCCAGCTGATCAATTAGAGAAAAGTAATGCCAAAATCCAACGAACGTAAGAAAATAAACAATTATAGACCATATATTACATGTACAAGTTTTAACACAGACTCAAAAAGGGCAAAGGCTGGACTTCGCCACGATATGATTCAAAATTTGAATTAAAATGCCGATATTTTTACTAAAATATTATGAACTGATGAGTCATCATTTTTCACTATAGGAGTTTGTAATAGAAAAGAATCTAAGGTCTTGAGAAAACATATACAACAGAAAAATATTTGTAAAATACAAAAAAAAATAAAACAACAAAATTGTTGGGCCTATATTTTAAATCGAGCTAACTATCTAGAAAGAATTATCTTATTATTCTTATACAGCATTTTTGGAAGCTTGAACTTGATAATTTGGATGCAAGATCGGACAATCGCATAGCACCCTACAACTTGAAGATCATTTGAATAATGTATCCCTCGTTATGGATAGGAAATAACGAAACTACTAAATAGCCATCTTCATAGTCCTGACTTAACACTTTGGATTCAATTTTTCGGGGATTTTTAAAGATAATGTCAATAAGAATAAGCGTAGCATTCAAGTCATTAAAGAAAGGATTCGATAAATAATCTAAGTGTCGATAATGAAACTATTTCCAATACATTTATAAATTTAAGAAGACATCAGTTATGCATTGAAAATAATAGTGGACATATCGAACATCTTTTATAATTTATTTTTATTTGTATTTAAATTTCTTAAATAAATCTTCGCTATTTTGTATCAAAGGTAAATATTTACACTTTTTCATACTCACTGTAAACCATTTGTACTACTTTATGAAGCAAATGTTACTTATCAAACATAATAGTTGTGATTTTCATATCTTACTTTAACAATGTTAACTTTTCCATAATCACAGTAACTACGGTAGACGACATTTAACAACTCGAAAACGGTTTAAGATACAGGTACCATATGGTATATTTTTGAAATAAGAAATAAAGATCATTATAACAATTTGATAATACACTGTTGGAAAAAAGTGACGAGCACACCCTGTATAATCTGAAGAAGTGGTTTTAACGCAATTAAATTTGGCATGGAACTAGTACTAGCGTAGCATAACTTACCCTGCCCTGGAGAGCGGTGCAACCCTGCTGAGAAGGGATACGTTAATAGCGGGAGCATCCCCGGCGAGCGGCGCGTACCATCGCTACCCGACGAGGCATGGATTCAATAAGTCGTTGTATGGTAGCGGGAGGGATGTCCAACCATGCTTCTTCAACTCGCCTCCATAGCTCTTCAACGTTACCCGAGGGAGCCGGATAACATTGAAGTCTCCGACCGATCATATCCCAGACATGTTCGATCGGATTGAGATCCGGAGAACTTGCCGGCCATGGAAGCATCCATATATGGTTATCTTCAACAAAGGTCAACGCCCGACCGCACATGCAGTGTGCAGTCGGGCGTTGTCGTGCGTGTATAGAAGACGTGGACACCGTCGAATGAGGGGAAGCACAACCGGCCGTAGCACCTCATCTACGTTGCAGCGAGCCCGTCATAAAATTCGCGCATCACCGGTGCTCAATTCTAATCTTGATTCGTCGGAAAACAAAATGTGCCTCCACTCGACAACCCATTGATGTCTAGCCTTCACCCACTGGCGCCGTGTACGGCGGTGCTCGCGAGTCAGGGGAATCCGCTACAACGCACAGCGAATAGCGCGCTCGCAGTCCACTTTCTAGCAAACGCCCCCGTAAAATTCGCGTAGTGAGTAAGCCTTCCCTTCCTGCTGGCCAAACGGCTCCAAGTTGCCTTGAGGAAGACGTACGCGACGCTAAAACGCTGTGCACAAGGGCGCAATCATCGCGTGCTGTGCTCGCGCGGGGCCGTCCCACTAGCGGTCGAAGGCGCGTACGTCCTTACTCCATCCATTCTCGCCATTCCCGCTGCACTGCCGATATTGACCGCTCCAGACGGCGCGCGATATCACGGAAGAATACTTCTGACATGTGCCTCCTCACAACCATTCCTCGCTCAAACTCACTCAGATAACGCGAGCGGCCTTCCATTACGCACAAACTACAACTACCCGCCTCCACCACAATAACAATAGCCGGGTTCTCCCTCCCCGCATCGGTCTCCATGGAGACAACATATTGCAGCTGTAGGAGACACTCAGTAAAAAATGCAGCTATAGATATAGTCAAAACTCGCTGCGCAAACTCGTCTAAAGGAAACCTTAATGCTCCGCTAAATCTACGCATTTATCTTGACACGTTCAGATTATACAGAGTGTGCTCGTCACTTTTTTCTATTAGTATATATATTAAAAAAATGTTATTCTTTTTGCATCCCCTGTGTTTTTGATGGCATGTATAGAAAATTTAGTCACAGTCACACAACTTTTATTTGAAACTTTCGGTTTTATATTTGCAATATTAACGATGATAAAGGTAGGTAATTTACAATGAACAACCTGTACATCCTGAAACCTTGCTATCAATAATAATAATAAATATTACCGTATCCACAAAAGAAAATGGGCTTCAGAAAAAGAACGAGAAAACAACATCTAATCTCGAACAAGGAGAATTTATACCGTTTATGATAAATTTGATTAAAAATGTTGTAGTATGATCAGCAAGGAAATTTTAAATCAATTGATGTATAATAAATATTACAAAGTAAATCGAAGCGAATACTATTCTTGCGTTCTTTTACAAATTTAGTTAATGAATGGATCCTGACATATCACATCCAAATACCGAATACGATAAATAAAAACACAGATATCTGCATATGCATATCTGTTAGAAATGCATAATTATGTTAGTCAATACTAAATTACAATGTAAGATTTTCTTTACATTTGAAAGTTAATATTATATAGGTACGACACAATTAGCTTTTCGACTCATTGTATTTAAATTTTGTGACGAAATAAAGACAAAGTTTTAGAGACGCTTGAACTTTATTGCAAATTGACAGTTACATCAATGTAATTAAATGCTAATTAATATCTACATACGAATTAATTTCTTATACGTATAAGCTCAGTAATGTGTATTAAGAGTAAATTTGTTTTAAGTACAAGGATTTGCTATTTCATTGTTTAGGAAAAATACAGATACAAACACACGCGCATTTATGCTCGTAATATCGACAGGATCTCTGTAAATTAGTTATACAAAAGCTCTACAGCTGAGAATTCGCCTGTGGTACCTAGGTCCAGTAAGTTTTAATAGTTCCACATATCCTCAATTTCACTGTATGCCTGATAAATGCGCGAGACCTACGTTCTTAGTCCATAGAAATTATTTGCACGTGTCAACTTCGAACCAAACATTCCCCAAACAGTATGGAGAATTTAGGAACACGTCTGCAATTTAAACCGGACAGAATACAGCTGCTGCAAGCTTTAAGTGATTCTCATAAAGAAAGACGACTTGAATTTTAAGATGAAATGTTTGACAGAATCGAGAACGGTGACAATTTTCTTGATCAAATTGTGTTTAGGAATGAGACTATAGTCAATATAAATGGAAAAGTATACCGCCATAATGTACAAATACTTCAAACTAATTTGAGATGTCGAACATGTAAGAGATTTGTTTAATACAAAGGTATTTTTAATAATATAAAATATTATTAAAAATCTGGTGTGAAGAACATTTTATATTATTAAAAATACCTTTGTATTATACAAAACTGATGGAGTTTACCTACTCATATATGTTTCAATTATTCTGATAAATTTGTTTAAGTTAAATGTCTTTTGTGCACTTAGTTCTACTCAAGTGTAGATACAACTGTAAGTGCTTGACGTGTTGGAAAATTATCTCACGTTATAATTGCAAGAAGACAACAACAGACAGTTCATTTTTCAACATGATAGTGCACATTTCCATCACGAAGTTCAATTACACCGTAACCTGGATTGAACGTAGTGGAACGATAGCTTAGCCACTTAAATCCCCTGAACTGACCCCATTTGATTTCTGGATTTTTCTGTGTGGAGCTACGTTAAAGACAAAATTTGGAAAATAAAAACGGTGGCAACCATTGACCAGGATATGATACGTAATATTTGCGACGACTTCGCTTACAGATTATGTATATGGGATGTTACAAGGAGAAGGCATATTGAACAATTATAAATAAAACTTAAAGTTTAACGGAATTAATTGCTTTGTTATTAAATTCAATAAAATTTATGCTTTCTTCAAGACCATGTATATTAATATTACCTATTTTACTAGAATATGGTTGATTTCATTTGTCAATATTCCATTTGGTCCGACTCATTTTCCAATTTCTAATGATAGTGATTATGCCAAAAAGATTGTTAACTTCCAATTTATTTACTAACATCTCTCTTTTTCATTTCTTGTTGCATGATTAAACTGCTAATTATGTCTACAGTCTCTTATAGTTCCTCTTAAAATTTGACAATAAAATCGCCCCAATAGTAAGAGAACATGGCTTTAAATTGTGAAGAGCAATAGAAACGTACTTGGTTGAAATTAAGCAGTTTGTTAGTCAATGCTTGGACAAAAGAGAGCAGCTAGATGTGATAGATACTAATTTTGCTAAAGCGTTTGATACTATCGATCATAATATACTCACCACGAAAATGTACTTCTTTGTCTTCGCATTTGAGACTGTAGAGATAATTGATTCTTCGTTGAACAATATATCGCCCTATGTTTGTTACAATGGATCTCCTCTTGGTGTTCCACAAAGCTCCAGTCTAGGGTCACTACGCTTTATAATCTATATAAATGATTTATTAAGTTCAATGATTGCCGAGTTCGCCCGCCGTACGCCGATGACCTAAAAATATTTACAAAAATCGCTACCATCTCCGATTGTGAAACATTACAAAACTAGCCAATATTATTATCACTTGGTGCCACACAATCAAATTTTAATTAAATATTAGCAAGTGTGTTATTGTCACTTGTTCTAAAAGTGAGCAGATTATTTCTTACAACTATATTGCTGAACACACTGGTATTTCACAGAAACTAGTAATTAGTTAAAGGTCTAGGTGTTTTATTTAATGCACATCTAAGCTTTACTGGGTACATAGAAGCAATTTGCAAGCCTGCTTCTCGATCGTTAGGTTTCCTTATAAAAATATGCACAGGATTCTCGAACCTATTTACATTGAAAACGTTATATTATAGTTTGGTCCGTTCTAAACTTGAATATTCCCCTGTCATATGGTATCCTATACATACTTACTAGAAACTTGGCATGAAGAATATTCAAAGAAGTGGTGTAGATTACTATAGTTTATTGACCCAGTATGGCAAAGAGTCGTTGGAAGAGAGAAATGTTTCTAGTGCCAACTTTTAATGAAAATTGATACTTACAGAATTGGTTCTCCATCATTACATGGCGAAGTACAATTTCTCGTATGTAAGTTACGCACATGATTAACGGCTACATTTTCGATTCCTCGTGCGGGAACTAATAATTTGGTTAAAGCTCCAATAGTTCATATGGCGAAAAACGCAAGTAAGTATTATGTAAATTCTTTTGATAAATATATAATATAGTTCTTTTTATATTGAAAGAAATGAATTCATTTGAAATTGCATATATAATTTGCACTACAGCATACCATACCTCTAATTAAATTTTCATTTAGAGTAGCCTATGAATTCAATTTAAATTTGGGAACACTGTGGAACAATAAAGTTTTCCTAAGGTTAAATTTTTACAACTGTCCAGTTAAGTCAATTTATTTAAAAGTTGTCTTCTCTATTAGATTAGATTATTTATTATCATGTTATAAATACAACACGAAGTTTTTATTGTTGAAAGTTATTTTAGAACTGGTAGATTAATAATGGACAATGGGTTTATGCAATTAAATCAATGTATGCAGGATTTTCGACAAAAGTTACCATGAGTTACCAAGAGTTGCAATGCGTATGAAAATTCATAGTGGTGTAGACAGACTTCGTGAAACGGGGACAGTATTTCGTAAATCCGAGGGCGGAGCACCTAAAAAAAGAACTGCTGATTGCATTGAAGATGTTCGACATCGAATGAAAAACTCACCAAAGAAATCGTTTGCGAAACTGTCGTAAAAAGTTCAGTTAAGCTATTCTTAAAAAAGATTTAAAATTATATCCATATAAAATTCATGCTGTTCATGATTCTCGGTCCCGTTGGTTACGATAGAAAAACCGAGTACTGCCAATGGTTCTTGAATAACTTGAATAATGATGATGTTCTTAATAAATGTTTCTTTACTGATGAGGCCTGGTTTCATCTATCGGGATATTTAAACGAACAAAATATGAGAATATGATCTGCAGAAAATCTTCATGAATTTGTGGTAACACGATTACATACGCATCAAATTTGTGTTTGGCTGGCGTTGTTAAGGAAGCGAATCATTGGACCAATATTATTTAATGGAACAATAAATGCTAAAAAATACCGAAATGGCTTATTGGAATCCTTTATTAACCAGTTACATAATGATGAAATTACAGAACGATTTTTACAACAAGAAAATCCTCCACCACATACTGCTCAACAAACAGGTGCTCGTTTGGAACAGTTCTTTGATAATCGAATAGTGAATTTTCTCCAACGTATCCAGATCTTGCAACTCGGGATTACTTCATTCTTCCGCCCATGAAAAACACGATTTTTAGAAAGCCACAACCTACAATTGAAGAACTTAGAGAAAATTGTCATAATATAATCCCTCATTTGTCAAACGCATTTAAAAACATGAAACGCAGAGTTCGTGTGTGTATCAAGACAAGAAAGCAACATTTCTAGCATCTTCTTTGTAGTATTTTTACAAAAAACGCATATCCGTAAATAAATGTCTTTTATTTAAAACATTTCACAAGAAATCTTAATGACAACTAAATTGTAATCTGTCAGATAATAGTTGTCAAAATTTGACTTTCGAAAAACTTTATTGTTCCACAATGTTCCTAAACTTATATTGAAACCATAGGCTACTCTAAATGGAAATTTAATTGAAGGCTTGGTATGTTTATGTGTTTGTATGGCTAGATTATCCTTTAAGTGGATTTGTGTATCTGTCGGATAATTAGTTTAAAAGTAATGTTTATATATAGACGAAATTGCCGTCCCCTTCTTAGTTGTTCAAGTGAATATATTTCAATATACGTTTGACGTACCTATTACTTTGTTAATAATGAAGTGATAGGAGTCATTTGAGAGAATGGATTATTTTCAAACAAAAAATTAATGAAAACAATAAGCAATAAGTGCACATATATTTTTATATTGTTAATGGATCAATAAGAATATTATCAAAAATATTCCAATATGCTACTACAATTGGGATTGTTCTAATCGAAAAGAAATTATTAGTCCCAATAAAAGCCTCTGGAAACATGAAAAATAATTACCATGCTTTAAACTGGTGCTAGACGTGATGTGTCCAATACGATTCAGAAACTAAGTAGTTTTCTATTACCATGGCCAAATGAATGAAACTAAAACATCTCAGTTAGAAAAGTCAAAAATGAAAACATTGCTCATTGCTTTTTATGAATAATTCATTTCCACCAAAACGACGACTAACGCTGGGTATTATCTTCTTGCACCATGTTGCAATAGTTGTGCTCGCCCTGAACATCGACCACCAGGCAGTTGGCAATGCAGCATAACACATCTTCTCATCATTCGTCAATTGCAACTGATTTTGTAGCAAAGAATATTTTTCTTGCTTCCATATCTCCTTTATTCGCCCGATTTTAGCAAGTGCTATAAGTTTTTATTGACTAAGTTGCTTTTTTCAGTGAAAGCAAACTATTTCAATCAATTTAAGATATACGCTGATCAAATACGAGCAATCTCAATACCATCTCTAATGTTGTGAAGATTTTTTAACTACACTCGAAGTTCAATTATCCGCACTTCCATCAACCAAGAACATCTGTTAACCGGCTTGCTGCGTGGTTGATTTTATACCTTTTTTAACCGTAATTTACCTCTATTATCCGTGAAGCATATGTATGCATGTGTTTTTTTTCGTATAATGTGCATTATACACTCGGGAATGCCCATTTTTATTTTTTATGTAATAAGTCAAGTATAAAACTTCATCTCCATTAAATCTGTGAGTGACATTTGACCTCATAATACGTATTTTTGTGGAAATGAAACCATCAAAGACCAAATCAACAAAAAATACAAGAAAATAATTTGAAACATACATGAGTGGGTAAAAACCACACCAATTTGTATAATACAAAAGTATTTTTAATAATATAAAATATTATTAAAAATGGGGTGTGAAGAACACAATACAAGTTATATATTTGTGAATGTATCTCCTCTCCATAGAGGAGAGGGCTTAGTTCGGCAGTTATTATGTAGACAGCGCTGAATATTCTTTCACGCTCTGTCTTAATAATTTCTGGTTGATAGCAAGGTAGTTATGTTTGGTTGAATGTATCTCTTCTCCAGCAGGGGCGTACCGACGATCCTGTAGAAAGGTGAAATACGTATCTGCGTCTCTGGAGAGGAGATACATTCACAAATATATAACTTTATTGTGTTCTTCACACCCCATTTTTAATGATATTTTATATTATTAAAAATACTTTTGTATAAAAACAAGAAAAGTTCTTTCAATTAAAGAAAAAATAGAACTGATTAATGACTATCGCAAAAACAACACACCGGTTAAATAGTTTTCCGAAAAATACGGTGTTGGCATACAATCTGTAAACGATTTAATAAAAAACAAAGAAAAAGTTATTTAAATTCTTTCGTAAAGTGATTCAATACATGGTTTAAAAAATAGATACACATTAAAAAAATCTGAAAATCCAAAAGTTGATTTGGTAACACATGACCAACATATTAATGGTTTGGGCAAGAAAGATTTAGGAAAACTCTTTTGCAGGTAGCATTACTCAAATTCAGACATTTCATGGACCTAAACTGAAATTCACTTCTGAATTTGAAGGCAAAAATTTTCCAATTTAAAGCAAACATAAATTGCAATTGTAAGTATTCATCTGGTGGGCTAGAA
The DNA here is from genome assembly GCA_935421215.2 of Melolontha melolontha. Taxonomy (NCBI): domain Eukaryota; kingdom Metazoa; phylum Arthropoda; class Insecta; order Coleoptera; family Scarabaeidae; genus Melolontha; species Melolontha melolontha. The sequence goes on along the minus strand of OW285242.1, from coordinate 94,850,713 downwards.
AAATTTAAAAAGCCACATGTAGTTCGTAGACTGAAATCAATAGGAGAAAAGGAGTAATAATTATGAGTCTGCCACGCTACTTGTGAGAATACATTCAAAACGAGCAACTTACCACTAAACAGATTTATAATGCAGACGAAACCAGACTATTTTGGAGGTGTCAGCCTCAGAATTTTTTGACTAGTGGTAATTAATATTCTCTTGAAGGCTACAAGGAGCCCCATTAAAGAAGGGGCTCTGGATAGATCTCCTCTATACCCACTGCAATGGGCATACCAGATAGGAAAATCAGGTGAGGGGTGCCCTGCATAGCCTGGTGAGAGAGCTCAAAAGGAGCCTACACTATAAGGACTTGCACTTGCAGTCTTCTTAGACATAGAGGGAGCTTTCTATAACACATCGATTATTCGATCTTTAAGAGATCGAAAAATAAAAAGCACCACATGTAACTGGGTTAATATCATGCTGCGTAGCAGAGTAGTTCATGCCCAAATGCAAAATACAACGATCTCTATGAGGTCAACAAAAGGGTGTCCCCAAGTAGGCGTATTGTCACCGCTACTATGGAGGATAATCTCCCCAGGACATTAAATGACCAGGGAATATGGACGCAGGGGTTCGCCGATGACGTTGTCATAGTGTCCCAGGGGAAATTCCCGGGGACAGTGGCGAGCGTTATGCGAAATGCTCTGCGAATTGTTGAAAGATGGTGCCTTGAGGATGGATTAACTGTAAATCCTCAAAAAACCAAGTTGGTAGCCTTTACCAACATGAGAGAACTAAATGATCTGGGCAGCGTAAGCCTGTTTGGACAAGAGTTAGAATTAACCAATGAAGTGAAGTATCTAGGTATAACACTTAATTACGAAACTGAATTGGAGCAGACATCTAGTCAAAGTGGCAGATAGGGCAACGCAGCTCTTCTGGAGATCCAGAAGGGCTGTTGGCAAGACTTGGGGACTAAAACCAAATGTGGTACGGTACACTGGCTGTACACAGCAGTAGTACGACAAACTATTACCTATGGAGCAGTTGTCTGGTGGAGGAGGAGGAGCGGATATCGTCGGTAGGCTCCTCTCCAGCGACAGGCTCTGTTGGGAATCATGCGAGCTATGAACAGCACGGGAACCGCCTCCATGGGGGCCATCGTGGGTCTCCCTACGCTGGAACTATTTGTAAAGGCAGAGGCAATGGCTGCGACCCTGAGGCTGAAGGCCAATGACGTATGGTGTCCTAATAAGGTTGGATGGAGCCATACAGATATCACAGGAACTATACTGGAGGAGCCGATATTTCAAATGCCGGCAAATTTATATTGAAACCATAGGCTACTCTAAATGGAAATTTAATTGAAGACCTGGTATGTTGATGTGTTTGTATGTCTATATTATGCTTTAAGTGAATTTGTATATCTGTTGAATAATAAAGATTAACATTATGTTAGAATTTGCATCATATTACTATTTTAATAAGATTTTCAAAGTTTTAGTTTACTTATGTTGTTTAATGTGATTAAAATTTGAATATAAAATAATGCTAACATTAATTAAAATAGCTTTACTAATATAGATATTTTTTCTTAAGAAAATCTAAAAATAATTTAAATGTGATTTGGCTTAATATTCGCTGTTTATAATATATATAGCTATATTTTGCCTTTTATACAAATATGGTATATATTATATATATATATATATATATATATATATACATATATATATATATATATATATATATATGTATGTATATATATATATATATATATATATATATATACTACAATGTATATATAAGTATAAATTCTCATGCCATTGTAGGAGTATTGTTCGCATAGTCCTAAATCTTGACCGTTATCTGAAATTATAATTTTAATTGCTTCGCGCGCGAGCGGTAAACGTTTATTAGTTTGTTACATGTTACATTATGAACGCTGTAGCTAGTTTTTGAGATACACACTCACACATACGCACACACATAGATACACGTATACACACAACTCCAACACAGCGAGGTCGTCGTCTATGCATGTAACAGTTGCTGTGTTGTCGGGCGTGGTCCATTCTTCTTACATCGACGAAGTTAATTTACCTCGGACCGTCCGGCGTTCCTATCTATCTCACGTTTTTTTTTAATGCGAAAGCAAACGTTCTTGGCATTCCTAGATGGTCAGCCATACGTATGTAGGTAGAGCTAAAATATAATAAAATACGTGATGACTTTTTATATGATAATAATTTAAAGATATTGACAGAGATGTATTTGATATAGTATAATCGTAAACCTTAAGTACATTTTATTTAATATTTATTTGCGCTTGATATTTATTATTTGTTAATTATGTAATTATTTTCGTAATTGTTCGTTAAAATATTGGTTTTAAATCTTCTTTGGTATTTTCTATAGCATTTGTATGAAATTATATTTTTATTTCATATTTATTTTTAGATTGTTGGCTGAGTTTCATTTATTAGCATCATGCATAAGTGTCCGATACGAGGACACCTCTATCAACGAATAACAAGGGATAAACATTAACTAAACAAAATAGAGGAGGTTTAATGCTCCTTAAATAAAATATTCTTTTTTTCTTTAAGAAGGCGTTCAGATATTTAAAAAAAATATGTGAATCTGAAAATTACCATTTGTAATGTGAGGAATCTTCTTCTCGCGCCTAACTGAATAGCTACCTGCCTGTTTTATGAAAGCTGGGTGCAGTATTTTCAATTTGTCGTGTATTTATTGAATTTATTTGCACTATTTATTTGCTGTTTAGCTTTTATTGAGTACAGAATAATAATGAATTCTACCATAACTTTCTATGCAGCAAGTGGATTCTTAGAAGCATATCTTAGCTTGGCTTTATCGAGTTATTACATGACAAGAAAAAACATATTACCATTTGCAAGTATATGCGAGGGCGATTAGTAAAGTAAGTTCCGTTTGGTTATTAAAAAAAAACACCAATAAATGAAGAGGTTTTTATCATATACAACTTAAAGCTACTACTTTCAGCTATTTTTCTACATAGTTGCCATTAAGATTGAGACATTTATCCTAACGATGAACCAACTTTTGAATGCCCTCTTCATAAAACTTTGTGTCGCCTGTGAATTAAGCCATGCCGTAACAAAGTTGTTGTTATTAACACTACAAGAAAGGAGACCTTTTTTATCCCAAAAGACAGTGACCATTTCTCCATTTTCCATTTTCCATTTTCTCGCGGAAAAAGTTTGACAGCACTTTAAAGGATTCCTCGTAGGCAAGTTAGAACGACCCACTTCATTGGCTGTCTTTTCGTCTCAACGATGACATAGGTGACCCCAGTCACATCACCTGTTACGATATGAAAATTTCGCCTTCAACATCGTCACGTGTTAGTTAGAGTCGAAACCATTCTTTTGGTTCTATGGTCCTCTGTAAGAAGTTTTGGCACCCATCGTGCACAAAATTTGTGGTAACCTAAATGTTCAGTAACAACCTGGTACAAAACTGTACGTGAAGTTTAAGGGTAAAGGCACTCAGTTCTGGAATTGTGAATCGCCGATTTTCACGAATTTTTCCTTTGACGTGGTAAATGGTCAATGGTAAATGGTGTTAGTTAGAGTCTAAACCACTCTTTTTGTTATATGGTCCTCTGTTAGAAGTTTTGGCAGCACCCATCGTGCACAAAATTTGTGGTAACCTAAATGTTCAGTAACAACCTGGTACAAAACTGTACGTGAAGTTTAAGAGTAAAGGCACTCAGTTCTGTAATTGTGAATCGCCGATTTTCGATGTCGAAGGAAAAATTCGTTACAAATGGAGCTGAACACAAATAACAAATGAAACCACTACAAGTTCTTTCGTTATCTGTGGCCTGAGAAAAAAAAACTATAAGTTGTCACCTACTTAACAGTCAATAGTCAGATAAACTGACTGTATAGACAACGTATATAAATAAAGTTCAGACAATACAAAATGTATTTATACGATTTATTTTCGGTTTAAGAAGATATGATTACGTATCTTATTTATTGGATGCATTGGGGTGACTTAGTATGCAGAAACCAAGACTTGCATCTTTATTCCTTTTTCCATAACACGTCGTTATCAAATACACCAAGTTACATTACAGCTCTTCTAACTTCGAAGAAGCGTAAAAGCGAAGTAACTTGCATTTACTAATAACATGACGGTGCCACAATACTGCTTTGCACTGTTTGAGAAATTTGTAATAATAATAATTCACGCATAACTTTCCCTAACTGCTTGATACCAATTACAGATGGCGTTAGCGACTTAAGATGTTTAGCTGTCGGCATTCACCTTAAACGAGAAAGCAACGAAAACCTTCTCGAACAGCTCAGCCCCGGATCCGATCCCGTATTCCTTGGCATCATACGCCAGTGCATCATTAAGCCATCAGCCGATTTTCATACGGTGCTCCGACTAATTAGAATGTCCTTCCGGAGGACTTCAACTTTTATCTCTGCAAAAATGTTTTTAACCACAAACTCAAAAAGAAATTATCTGGTAATTCTTCGTATAGATTCTGTTTCCTTTCTTCGCTTCTCCTTCCCTCTTTCTTTGTATTTTATATATTTTATTGTAAGCTTGTGTTCTTATATTTATTATATGAAGCATATATGTTAACTTAAATTACTATCTCATTTAGTTATCTTAATTCAATGTATGTAACTATAGTAAGTCGAGTAGAAATTGGACTCCAGCAAATAAGGTTCTTTATTATTATTATCATTATTACTTACTCATATTAAAAATCTCTTATGAGTCTAACACAATATTGAACACTACTTCTACATAAAAAATAAAACCTACGTTTCATAGGTACCGAATTAATATCTCACCATGTTAAAGGAAGTATTAATAATCCAAATATATTGATATTGATAAACGAGAATACGTAAATAATTATGACAATTTACTTGTGATTGGATTATAACATTTGTCTAGTAAGGATGAATAAATGCAACCGAATCCCAGCTAAGAATTTTGAAAAAATAAAAGTTTATTTGGTGGATATTGGCAATAAAAGAAGTAAATTAATACTGAAATGAAAGTATATATATATATATATATATATATATATATATATATATATATATATATATGTAAAGCTAATGAACAAATATAAATAAATAAAAACTAGGCAATGAATATAATTTACTATTCCGTTACTCGTAAAAAAATTAATCCAAAATTTGATTTGATCGCTTATATTAACAATAGATAAAATATAAAATACACAAAGCCATTCTAATGAAAAAAAAAGGATTTTCTCTAAAGGTCAAAAGATACGTTTCAAAATTATAATCTAACAATATTTGACACCGTTAAATTTAAACAGCCTAATACATCAAGGTTGGTGAAATCTTGATAATATTTTTTTTAAACATAATTAAATAAACGATTTTAGCAGTCACAGAGTTGTTCATACACATTAAAAATATTAAGTATTGCTTAAATGGTGGAAATTGGTCAAATTTTTTGACAATTCCTTGAAGTTGTTACAACTATTAATAAATAAGTATATTTGCATCTTTCTAGTATTTGAATTGTTAAAATACTTTCATAATTAAGCCTCCAAAAATATTTATTTAGTTGTATTACTTGCTCTGTCTACGTTGACTTTCTCCTTTTAGATACATAATAACAAAAATTAAATTAAATAAATTAAATTTGAATTATAAATAAAATATTCTATCAAGGGCTTTTTTCCAAAACGATTGCATTTATTTCCTCTTGCTTATGATGCGGTTTGAATGAAAGCTGGTTAATAATTTATAATAATCATAAAAATTAATGCCTTAACATCCCCTAACGCCAATAATAGGGGACATTGGCAAGCCATGATTTATTATAACGCTTGAGATCGATGAGCGACTTAGGATGCTTAGCTGTCGGAATTCGCCTTAAAGGAGAAGGAAAATCAGAAAAACCTTCTCGGATAACCAAGCTTCGAATCCGATCCCAGAAACCTCAATAAGATAAGCCAGTGCGTTACCAGCAGGCGCTTGGCGGTGTCCTCTCAATGTTAAGCTTAAGTAGTAGGCATAAATTTATTGATACAAACGTAAATGTTGCAATTGTGACATTTTAATTTTATATTCTGTGAGTTAAATACATTTTTGATTTTGTAGTAACTTTGACTAACTTCAAATAAGAATTAATTCAGCAAGAACATTTCGGTCAATCAAAAAAGGTGTTCAATTCTGATTAATGTTCGTCAGCTACTGTAAATTACTGATTATACTCCGTGAATCTGTGAAGGCTCAACTACGCTTGGACGTCAACTTTAACAAAATAATTGCAATTATAAGGACCTATTTCTCTTCTTAGTATTCAATCGATTGAAACAACCCTGATCTTTGATGTTTAAGAAATTAACATAATCTTAAATGATCATTTGGTGTGAGAAAATCATATGTTCGCTGGACGCCCCACAACTTAACATTAGCGCAAATAATATATCGCGTCAATTTGAATAAATCTATTGTCGCATGTTTCACTGCGGATCCTGTCTTTCGGTTTACAACATTGTAAGAGACATTGCAAAATATATCAATAATAATGTGTCCTTAGGCGAATGTAAAAAGCTCCATTAGACTGAGTGCCAGGGTATAAAAGGCCATTGGTCTAATGAGAAGCTGGACGAATTAGCTCGACAGGTTTGTCCATAGCCTTCGTAGGACCTGAGCATTTCTTTTGCATCCAAAAACAATTATTTAAACAGCCATAAAAAACTGGACTGAAAATATATCTAGGGAAAGGTGGAAGGACTCCCCAGGTCGAAGATAGAAAGAAACAAGAAAGCTTGTGATCACTAACCTCGTTTAGGATATATACACAATTTCATAAAAGTCTAGATATAACTTTCAGTGAGTCCAGCGCCTTTAGCATTCCTAGGCTGGCGGAGAAAATGGCCAAGGTTTGATTTATTCCACCCTGTTTATTAATGTCTCCAACACAATAAAGCAATACGGCCAGATCTACTTGAAATACATTAATGTCTGTCATGAGTTTCGCTTCAATCCTCTTCGAGCCCATATATTCCGGCTCAATATCTTTTTCTTTTTAGAGACGCTAGTGGATTCCGCCTGGACGGGTGGGCCTTTCTTCAGTTTCTTCCTATCTAGTATGACGATTTTATATTTTTATTCAAAATTGGATTTCTTAACATGGCATCACTCGATTTTCCTATAATGGGATTTACCTTGAGTTCTTCTACCTACTTATAATAACTACTGCAGTGGACTTGACTTCCATTTCCTCTTATTATCAGAGACCGGACACATCGGGTTGAAATGACGTTGTCATTATGTCGGACGATATAAATAGTCTACAACATCTGTAAGTACATCATGCAGTTATTGAATGCACTATTGATCTAGCTAGCGCGCACATCTGTTTTCATCGAGAATTGCGACGTTCTTTGTTGTATATCTACAGATATATTTCTTTTTTCATGGGCGTAGATAGAAGCGTGTGGAATTTTAATAATTTAGTCTATTTAGATTATATTTTGTAAGATAAATAAAGTGCTGTGAGTTAGTTTCTTGTTTTCATAGTTTTAACTGTTAATTACATCGTAATTTTTGTAATAGATTCTGTTTAATATCGTTTGATTGATTCTACTTCTCCCAATTATTTCGACGTAAGTGTGCATTAAATTTCGTTCAGTTTCAATAACTTACGCATACTTTTTAGTTTTCATTTATTTAGATCTAGAGCATTATTTAAGTTACTTTTTCAGATATGATATGGAAGAACGTCGAGAACGGCATGGTAAAACAATGGCGAGTTGGATTGACGGTCATACTGATTGTATGTCCATTGTCGGTGATTTCCAAATTTATTACAAAATCTGTAAAATATCGTTAAAAAATTCCATGAAATCGCACGTACAACGCCACTTAGCTTCGCAAACACATGCACAGAAATAGGAACCGTTTGAATCTGACAATTTGAACGAAGAACTCTGTGAAACTTTTATGGTGGCTAATATTCCATTAAATAAACTTAACAATCCCACTTTAAAAATATTTCTCCAAAAATATACTAGTCGAAATGTTCCTGATGAATCCACCTTACGCAAATATTATGTTTCTAAGTGCTACACGAAAGCAGTAGAACAAATTAAAAGCCATCTTTCAAATCAGTACCTCTTGACAAGTGCTGACGAAACTGACGATAAATTAGGACGCTGTATGGTAAATGTTGCAACTGGTGTACTACATCCAACTATGCCATATAACGCATATGTAATAGCAACAAAGTTATAAATACAGTTGATGAGGAAACAGTTGCTAAAACCATTAATGAGAATATTCAAAAAATACTTCATTCGGACGACAGGTACAAAGAAAAAGTACTTTTATTTGTAAGTGACAGTGCTGCATATATGTTAAAAACAGGCAGACTATTAAAGGTAACATATCCTAATATGCCGCATATTACTTGTGTAGTACATGCTCTCCACAGAATCTGTGAATATATCAGAGACACCTTTCCAGAAGTTGATAGACTTGTATCCGCTTTTAAGAAAAGCACCATTGAGAGTAGTTCTTTACAGGGAAAGCCTTCCATCTTTGTCATTGCCTCCCTCTCCGGTAATAACTAGATAGGGAACATGCTTGGAAGCTAGTAGTTTTTATTCAGAGAATTTCGATAGTTTACAAAATTTCGTTGCATGTTTAAATGAGGATGCTCGGAGTATTTCTGAGTGCAAGGAACTAACACAAATTCCACCTTTAAAAAATTGTTGTACTTTCCTCAGGAACACTTTGGAAATTAGCCAAAACTAATCACTTATTTTGAAAATCGAAATCTCAAATTAAATGACGGTTTAACGACATTAGATGTGGCTATTAATAATTTGAAAAGTATTCCAAGTGACTTCGGATGTGGCCTTCGGCAAAAGTGAGACGCGGTGTTTAATAGAAATCCAGATTTAATAACATTGCGGCAATTGTGTATGGGGACAATGCCACAACATCTAACTGCAAAATACGCGGAAATAAAGGAATATTTCCAGTATGCACCTATAACCAGTTGCGATGTAGAAAGGACGTTTTCTATTTACAATGATGTATTTCATTCAAAGAGAACAAATTTTACAGAAGAGACCCTTGAGAAAGTATTGCTAGTTAATATTAATACTCCTTTACACAACTTGAACTACAAAATGAACAAATAAAAATCTATTTCGTATTTTGTAGCCCTATATGAACCCGTTTTATTATTATAAGTATAATTATATAAATAAAATTGAAAACTTTAGAAATACAAATGTTCAATAGCACGCTCGTGGCCGATGAGTCATCAACCTCTCGTGTCCGGTCTCTACTTATTATATATCGATAACTGGAAGTGGTAAAGTTAGTATCACCTCCGTTAGTAAATTAAATATTATATTTAGATTTTTTTTGCCCTACTGCGCTAATTTTTTGCTTTGTTTCTTTGTTTGTTGTTTAAACGACTTTCCATTACCTTTAGGAAATACTAGATTATCTTCGTTGGCAGATGTGTCAGCGTTAGTCTTGTGCCGAGTTTGCAATAGATTTTCTGCGTTATCGGTCCTTTAATACAATATTTTGTTATTCGGTGCAATTTTCAAAGCCCCTTTCATTCATTTTTCTACAAATATTACAAAATTTTACAAAAAATAAAACAAAATAAAAATATTAATTATCAATCTTATAAATTATTAGCACTTACACTTTCTCTAATATCTAGTAAAACTAAGCCGATGATTATAATGTATATATGTATACAGTGCGGTCATAAAGTTTGGAACCAAACTTATAACCGCATTATTTTACATTTTTTGGAAAAACGCTCGGACAGGTAAATTTTCTTTTTTAAAACGCCATCTTTTGACATACAATTTTTTTCTATGACGTCATTGGTTTTCGAGTGATGACGTTATCAACACTTTCTTTAAATGGCAACCATATTATTTTTTTCTCGTTTTTGGTAGATCTTTATATCCACCAAATAGTGATATAAAACAATTGGTATGTTGTATCACAATTCTTTTGAAAAAATGATATAAATTTAGAAAAAAATACGAAAATTTTATTTTTGTACAAAATTAAAATTAAATTTAAAAAAATACATCAGAACTTAAATTTATTGTAACAGTTAACGTAAATTTTCAAAATGGACCCCACCAACCAACTGACACTGTCCCAGCCGAGTGTAAATGCTTTGCGATCAATAGTAATCTGCGTTATTCGCTCCAGGTCAAAAGAAATTCGTCTCCCAATCGGCCAATTACTTATTAAAAAATCTTATTTAACATTAAATAGTTTCACAAAAAAGGGCCAAAGAAGTTTAATTTATTTAAAAAATTGACATGATTTGGCCGACCATTTCTTAATTAAAATTAACGGCCAAAAATTGAATATTTCAAAAACTAATTAAGCTTACAAAATTTACTGAAATATGTAAGTAAGTTTTTTTCACACTTCTGTCTTGTGTGAGGACTTAAATATTCTTCTTGAACAAACCGGATCGTCAAAAGCACATGTACTCATGTTACTATACAAAAAATTTACAAAAACAAAAACACGCACTTTTTTGCAAGATATTTCTTTATGACATTCTTGCTTCTTTTTATACAATTTATGTACAAAAATTTTAGTTTGAAATTGTTTCTATGGCGACAACATTGTTGAATTATTTACTTCTATTTTTGATGTTAAATTTTTGAGATATTGCGTAAAAATTGTTCATCTTCGCTAATATAAAAAATAGCACATTCATCTGAGCGAGAAAGAATCGAAATTTTAATTATGGTTGGGTATTGGGACAGACAAAGAGCGCATGCAGAAGCATGCGAATTGTTTAACCATGAACACCCTGCTAGACCTCCAATTACCAGGTCTACGGTGACAAAACTAGTTGGAAAGTTTACCGAAACTGGATCCGTAAAAGATCGACCACGGCAAGGTAGACCTCAAGTAGGAGAAGATGTGAAATTAAATGTGCTTCTAGAAGCAGAAGAAAGGCATCATGTTTGCACCAGGCAACTTGCGTTAGCCAATCAGGTGGCTCACTCATTTGTCGTCAACTTATTTAAAAAAGAACACTATCGTCCTTACAAAGTTCAACTTGTACAGGAATTACATGAGAATAACGAAGATCGTCGACTGCAGTCCTGTGAAGACGTAATGTTACGTTGTGACCAAAATCCAAATTTCTTGGAAAACATCGTCTTCTCAGATGAAGCTACGTTCTGCCTACATGGATCTGTTCACCGCCATAATTGCAGATATTGGTCGCAGAACAATCCGCATTGGACTCAAGCGTGTCATACTCAGCGCAGAGGAAAAGTTAACGTATGGGTTGGATGTATATGTTTATATTTTTTGGTACACACTAGTCACCACGTGGAGGTGTACTAGTACCCAATGAAATAGATATCGATTTCTAATATTTTTATCAAACTACTCTATGGATCTTTATAGATTTATTAACAAGTAGAATTTTAGGAATTTATTGGCGAGATCAGCATTTTAACCAATAGTAATATATTTTTGTATTCAAAATATATTCAAGACATACTTTAGCTTTTCAAAATTTCCTTTGGTGTATATCTTCTTGGCTAATAAAGAACTTAACTCTTTACTTATTTGTATAAATAGATAAACAAAAAATATTAAAGATAAAGTAGGCAGCGATGAAGGACGTTACTGATACTATATTCTAATAAAAATGACTTTCTAGCACCTTTTACAAAGAGGCATGTTTTATCTGTTTCGAAAACCATTCAAATGCAGGTTCCGAAACATTGTGACTACTATAACTGTGTTATCCTCTAGTACTATTTCAACCGTTAGATCAATTCGATCATTTTTAACGCCAACGCAACGTAACGCGCAACCAGGTTGAAGTCCGCTAAATTCGCTTCTGCTGCTGCCAGCAATAATGCTGCCGTGCCGCACGATCGGCGACGATCTTTCTAGTGGGATACGCTGTCATTGGCCGGCTATTCGATTTATACTTGACGAGATCGAATATTATTATTGCACACGAGACAAGGAAGGAGTATTTGTGTAGCGAAGAGCGGCCTTCATCGAGAGGAAAGTTGAGCCTGGGGCCACGGTGTGGCTCTGGGGCCTTGGATCCCGTTACCAACGCCCTAGAATACACTTACGTACGGATTAATGTTCATTTCCTTCACTTAAAAGTGTATCTCTGGCTGTCGTGTATATAAGCACATATAAATGGTGTTTTGCAACTTCACTTTGTTTTACGCTATATACGTACAAGATATAATTGTGTGTGTGAGTACATAAATATGTATATTTATATACTGAGTACGTAACTTATGTATACGCGCATTTATTAACGAATAATTATGTGCACTTTACGCACATTATAATACTTAAGTTGGATTATTTTTTTAATGGATTATTATGCAAAATAATTATATTAAATAGACGATAACTATATGTACGAGTAGTTTTCTTTATTAAGTTGAATATAATATAATAGAGAGAATAACAATGTGTTATTTCACGAGATTTATATATATATATATATATATATATATATATATATACAACAAAATATACTAATAATGTCTAATAAATATATACTATATTCTGGCCATGTGGCGCCCTCTCGGAGCATAAAGCATTCACGAAGTATTTCCACGTTCTTTTGTCCTTTGATAATATCCTTCTAACTGTTCTTCTACTTCCTTTCATGGTTTTTATATCACTCTTAATTCCTCTTTTGCTGTTCTTCTCCATATATCCGTTGACGTTCCTCTGCTTCTCTCCCAAGTGGCATCCATTTAAAAGCATGTTTCGTGATAGTATTGGCCTGTTTTCTTAATTCTCTATTCAATTCTTTTTGCTACCTCCAATACTATTGGGATTTGCTTAGTTCGTTTCCATTGTTCTTTGTCGGTTGGTGTATTTGTCCGAAAAACTTTTTAATTTTTAAGCAAAAATCTGTTAACAGAGGCTTTAACTTTCCTCTTGTACTTTTCTGATATCTGATATTGTCTATGTTGCATAGCCTTACGGAAGTATCGTTTTAGCGTTGGAAATGCGAATTTCTTTTTTTCTGATTTTTGAAGATGCCCACACGTTATTCAATACACCATAAGTTTGTCCCACTTTTAGAATTCCTTATTTAATGATTACTTCCATTCTTCTGTCCTGACCCAGGATATTTTCAGGATGACAAGGTTCATGGGGCTGTTGAATTCCTTATCTGTTGATGTAGATCATCTCGTATGACTGTATCACTCTGATTATCATTTACTTTGTTTTCTGAATGTTTTTCTTTAGGCCTGCCTTTCGTGATTCCACCTTTACAAGATTTTTATATGTATTATTTTATATTAGACACATACCATCTACATAATTCAGGTCCCCTACTTTTTTCTCGTTTTGAGTAATTTCATATAATCCCTTTTATCTGTTCTATTGCCTTTTTTGGTATATAATCCACAAGGATGTTAAACAATATCAAGGTTAAAACACAATCTTGCTATATTTTTTCAGTTATTCAATACACCATAAGTTTGTCCCACTTTTAGAATTCTTTATTTAATGATTACTTCCATTCTTCTGTCCTGACCTAGGATATTTTCAAGATGACAAGGTTCTTGGGGCTGTTGAATTCCTTATCTGTTGATGTAGATCATCTCATATGACTGTATCACTCTGATTATCATTTCCTTTGTTTTCTTAATGTTTATCTTTAGGCCTGCCTTTCGTGATTCCACCTTTACAAGATTTTTATATGTATTATTTTATATTAGACACATACCATCTACATAATTCAGGTCCCCTACTTTTTCTCGTATTGAGTAATTTCATATAATCCCTTTTATCTGTTCTATTGCCTTTTTTGGTATATAATCCACACGGATGTTAAACAATATCAAGGTTAAAACACAATCTTGCTATATTTTTTCAGTTATTTGTTACTTAAGTGCCCTTATGAAGTATTTGAAATGTAGCACCGTCATGCATAGCATTGTTCAGTTGAGCTATCTTTTCAAGTAGGCCTATTTGGTTTACGCATGACTTTCCTCTTCTGAAACCCCCTTGACCTGTTGTTCTACAGTTTTATGTATCCTCTTATGTATGCTATATGCCAAGATTTTATGAAAGCAAACGTCAGATTAGAAAGCAGATGCCTATTTTGAAAGTAGGTGTGAGTTATTGAAAGCAGATGTCAATATTTTGAGAGCAGATATCAGATTTGAATGTTGGAAATGCTAATTATTACTCCATAGCTATATGAGTGTTTAGATAATATCTTAGCCGTTTATTAAATATAACAATTAATAAATTATTGGAGTTTTTCGGCTTTTATGTGAAATATTTACAAATATCAAATTAGAATGTATGTAATTGCAGAGTAAGAGGGGATGTAAACATTGCTGTCTACAAATTACAAAGCAAATCATATGAAATTTTTTTATTTGAAAAATATGGTCTACATTGGGACTCGAACCCAAGTCTACAGCATGCCGGTCTGTCGCTTTTACCACTAAGCCCCAATAGACCCAGGTTCAAGCTATTTATAAATGCATTATAAAGTAACAGTATTTCTAAATAGCTTGAACCTGGGTCTATTGTGGCTTAGTGGTAAAAGCGACAGCCCGGCAAGCTGTAGACTTGGGTTCGAGTCCCAACGTAGACCATATTTTTCAAATAAAAAAATTTCGTATGATTTGCTTTGTAATTTGTAGACAGCAATGTTTACATCCCCTCTTACTCTGCAATTACATACATTCTAATTTGATATTTGTAAATATTTCATATAAAAGCCGAAAAACTCCAATAATTTATCAATTGTGATATTTAATAAACGGCTAAGAAATTATCTAAACACTTATATATATATATATATATATATATAGATAATTTCTGAGCCGTTTATTAAATATAACAATTGATAAATTATTGGAGTTTTTCGGCTATATATATATATATATATATATATATATATATATATATATATATATATAAGGTAAACTTAATTAGTCGGCGATTAAAGGTCTGGTTATTACTTCAAAGTGTATATATTTAAAATAATCCTACATGTTTCGGCAATGATGCCTTTGTCAAGGATATAAAAAATATAAATGACAGAATATAATGACATTTTATATTCTGTCATTTATATTTTTTATATCCTTGACAAAGGCATCATTGCCGAAACATGTAGGATTATTTTAAATATATACACTTTGAAGTAATAACCAGACCTTTAATCGCCGACTAATTAAGTTTACCTTATCATACCAAGGTCACGAATATACTATATATATATATATATATATATATATATATATATATATATATATATATATATATATATTTGGAATAGACACATCATAATATATTATAGTTAGGCAACTCAATCGTTCTGCCAGATTTTGTTTTCTGTTATTTTATGGTATTGTAAAAAAATATGGAGTAAGTAATGCAAGCCGCTACAACACATGTATTTATTTTCTTCTACCATTATACTTCGATACGTAATTTTCCAGTTCATTCATAAATAGCAAGAACAGTAAGGACAATGGTACAGTATAGATTCAACATAATTATTATACGTTAGCGCTTTGAAGAAATCTTAATTATTTGCCAACAACAAATCGCCGCATTACGTAACAGCTATTAAGAAAGTAATTCGCTTGCGTACGCTCGATTGTATACATACCTAAGTGTATCCCAGGTATTTAACATGGATTAGGTCTTAGCGAAAGGTCGAAAATAATTAATATCAAGGACTGGGTCAGAGGGTCACAGATTTTAGAGAATAATAACAGACTTAAACGCGTTCGTGGCATGTTAGAAAAGCGCGTGTAGGATGTTGTACATTGCTCGATTGCTCAAGAGAAAACTAATAAATCCAAAGAAACGAAGACTTATTAACGATATTATTGATAATGAGCTAGAATAATAAGGAGTTATTACGGTCGAGGTATCTGGGAGATGTTTCGCTGATAAGAAAGCTCTTAACGAAAGTAAGATCACTTCGCAATGAACAATTGAAAGATCACTCTTATGCAATTCTATCTATGCAATAAGTTATTTAATTCAAACTTGACGATCGCTAAGATTATGACATTTTTACATTTAATACATTGTCGATTTTAATAAAACTTTTTCGCTTAGATATTATATTTTGTAACAGATATTGATTAGCAATATCCTACCGCTAAACATATATGTTTCATAAACAGTAAGTGAACATTTCTTTCTTGAATTGTCTGCCACAAACCCCTGATTTATCTCGTACTTACAGAATTTTTATATATGGCGATATGGCGGTGCAACTTTTTTGTTCGTACTTGAGTGTTTTCATATTGGTATGTTTTAAATGCAATAATTCAACATGATTAATTTTCGTTAATAAAGGATGAGATACAAAATTTTAATGAAGGGTGTAGTGAATGTGTTACAATGGATCCAAATGTGCTTGTCAACCGGCTACGGACAATAATAATAATAATAATAATAATAATAATAATAATAATAATAATAATAATAATAATAATAATAATAATAATAATAAGAGAGCTGCATAGTTATGTTACGGAAAAATACTTGGAAATAAGAAACAATAAACAACAATAATAATATTATGATACTTATGCCAGCCATCTTGTTCTCACGAGCCGATGGGTTAACACACTGGCAACCAAGGACAAATTGAATGTTCTTGTGAGTGGAGGAAATAATAATAATAATAATAATAATAATAATAATAATACGACTGACTGATTGACTCAGTTGTGATGAATGTGGTAAAAGCAAAAAAAAATCTCTATATGGCATATATAGACTATCAGAAAGCGTTTGATAGTGTACCTCACTCGTGGTTGGTAGAGATTCTTAGGTTATATAGAATTGAGGAGCGCCATATTAATTTTCTTAGCTACGCCATGACTAAATGGAAGACAAGTTTGTTAATGAAAACCCATACAGAAAGTATTGATGCAGGTAAGATCAGTATTAAAGAGGCATATTTCAGGGAGACGCTTTGAGTACACTGTGGTTTTGTTTAGCCTTGAAACCGTTAACAACTTTGTTAAATTCCCTAAATAAGGGATGTAATTTACTACAACCTGTCGTACAAATTAGTCACCTTTGGTACATGGATGATCTCAAATTGTATGCTAGGAAAAAGAATCATCTTCGCAATCTCCTAAACTGTGTTGGCCGTTATAGTAGAGATATCCAAATGAAATTTGGATTGGAAAAATGCAAAATAAGTTGCATGGAAAAGGGACAATGGGTTGAACATCGTGGGTTCGAAGTGGAAGGCGGGCAAGGACTAGTTATTTGAATGGAGAGCAACGACTATTATAAGTATCTTGGTTATTTGCAGGCTAGAGGAATAGAACACAATATTGCAAAAGAATCAGCGAAAGATCAGTATTTCTCTAGGCTTCGATCGTTGTTGAAGACCAGATTGTCGGCAAGAAATATGTCCAAGACAATAAACAGCTTTGCAACTTCCGTGCTTACTTATGGATTTGGCATAATTAACTGGACTGATACTGAACTTGAAGCAATAGACATCAAGACAAGAGTAGAAGCCAGAAAATTTAGAATAGAGGAATACCGAGTGCTTATTGCAGGCATTATACACAGGTAAATAATTTACGAGCATGCTTTCTGCAAAAGTCGAAAGAAAGTAGATTGCATAATGCGATTACCCAAATGGACAATTTTACGCCACTCAAACTGGCTAATGATAAATTCAATCCATCCACGAGAATCTTAAGTATATCCCAACAGAAAGAGAGATGGAAAAATAAATCTTTGCATGGCAAGTATCTGTTAACAATCGGATCTGAAAATTTTGACACCTCAGCGTCGCAGGCATGGCTGTATACAGGTAACCTGTTTGCAGAGACAGAGGGATTCATAGCCGCCATCCAAGATCAAGTAATTCCAACGCGTTCCTATAGGAAAAAAATTCTTAAGGAAAATTTATCTCACATTAAATGTCATGTATGCACCGATAAGGAAGAAACAATTAATCATTTGATAGCAGGATGCTCTGTACTTGCCCCTAAACAATACCTCGAGAGGCACAACAGGGTTGCGAAAATAATACACCAGCAGCTCAGACAGAAGCACTTGTCGTATTCTGAAAATGTCCCGTATTGTGAATATGAAGCACCTTCAGTTTACGAGGACGAAAATGCCCGATTATATTGGAATCGCCAAATAATCACGTATAAAACAATTCCCAACAATATTTCAGATATAGTACTGACACTGAAGAAGGACAAGATAACGTACATCATTGATATTGCTGTTCCGTTGGCAAAAAAACACTGCAAGGAACTATAGTGAGAAGGTAAATAAATATTTACCTCTCAGCGACGAAATCAAGAGTATGTGGAAGATGGACAATGTCCTAATAGTCCCAATTGTGATTGGCGCAGCGGGAGAAATCCAACATAAATTACACAAGTCCATAAATGTTTTGGATCTCTACCAGAAACTTTATTTAAAAATGCAATAAAGTGTCTTGTTAGGCACGGCTGCAATAATACGCCGTGTGCTAAACTGATGTTGGAGCGCGCGAACGTGGGCAACGTGGCCGGGAGGCGAAATTACGGAACGGGTGAGGTGCTGATGTGGTCCTCTACTGCGTGGTAGCCTAGCATATGCGCTACCAAACTCTAGGGGGTCTGCCCGATGGGCGGACAGGTGCCATTCCGTCTTTCCAGCAGGGGAGAGAGGAACCAAGCTACGCGGCGCAAAACACGGCGCCACGCAATGCACACACCACTAGGACCGGTCCTGGGCGGCAACCTGGTTAGGCTGCCGTGAACAGCACACACACGCTCGACGTGTGTGCAGTGCCCCCGCAATGGCGGAAAACGTTAAGATGGCACAAAGTGTGACCGTCGTCGAACAAAGTAGCCGCTAAGAGTGTTCCATTGGTTGGCGATGAGCAACCCCGTGCAGGGTGCGCTACGCGGGTCTGGGAATTGCCTCGATGGGGCGGGGGTCGGGCCGTCGAAGTACTGCACGGAAAAGTAAAGAAGTTGCCGGGAAAGGGTTGGCGGCCCTACGCAACGGCTGGTTCTCCGATCTCTCAAAATTAGCGCGACCAGACACTAAACACATGCACGAGCGCGCCAAAATACAACACCCCTACACTTGCGCGCTCGCACAAACACAAAACCTCACACCCAGAGAGAGAAGCAAGCTGCCAGCAGCGGACAACACATAAGTTCACACCTTGAAAGTACTGGTAAGTATCTACTATAATCAATATTCATATAAAAATAAATAAATGATAGATAACTATGCCACCCATCTTGTTCGAATGAACCGATGGGGTAAGATAATGGCAACCAAGAACGAATGGTTCTTGTGAGTGGAAGAGATAATAATAATAATAATAATCTCTATTGCCCAACAGTTAATTCCATTTACAAGACAAATACTTAAATACTTAATAAATAAAAATACATACTTAAATAAACATTTAAAAAAACGAAAAAAAGAATAGAAGAAAGAAACAGATGTATAGTAAATTATATAAAAATAAAAATACAAAATATAAATGTATGAAATAAAATAAACAAGTACACTAACAAACTAAAACAAAAACTTATTCTAAACACCTCCAGTAAATAAAAATGTCACCATAAACATTATCCGCACATTGATACATAAAATTAATTGGAGCTCCAAGTAGCGCGTTAGTTCTAGCTCATGGTGGGTTAAAAGTCGGATTAGATCTTGTGCTCATTAGAGGCACATGAAAAGCTATACAGTTTAATATTTCAGGTGAGTCAATTCGACAATCAATCAACCTACACATAAATTGCGCAGCATTAACCTCTCGACGATGTTTTAAAGATTTGAAGTTTTGTCTATCTAGAAGGTGGTTGTAGTCAGTATATCTTTCGGGATATGTACCATCTCATCTGAAGGAAAGGCATTTCAAAAATCTCCTTTGAACCCGTTCAAGTGAGGAGTTATGCGTCGAGTAGTAAGGAGACCATATTACCGAAGCATACTCCAATCTACTCAAAACAAAAGCCTGGTACAGCGACTTCAGAACAGTTAAATCCTGAAACTGACTGGTAGATCTCATAACGAAGCCCAACATTCTAAAAGTAGAGGAGATGGTATCCGAAGGCTGCAAGTTGAAGGACATATCCGGGTCGAATTTGACGCCAAGATCACAAATAGAGTTTTCACTAACTTTTAGCCGCCAATACTATATGATGACTCCACTTTATTACTTCTACTACTAGTGAAAATCAGAAAAAGAAGAGGTCCAAGATTAAAATCCTGAGGCACACCTGATGTTGAAATGAATTGGTAATAGTAAAAGCCGTTATAAAATACATAGTTAACTCTATTCACAACGTACGAGGCAATAAGGGACTGATTTATCAAGTATATCATAAAGACAATCATAAAACTTACCAAGAGCTAAATTAACATCTGACTATGAATTCAGAATGGACCAATCGAAATTATTAATATCATTGATAATTTGTGGATAATTAGCTTTGCGGAAGCTTAGCAACTTAGTTGATAAGAAATAGACAAGGCGGGATGAGCGAATCCTCGGGAACCGCAGGTGAATCTTCATGACAAACCAGAATTTTACCCTCAAGATTGCCAAACACCAAATCAAGAAGCCTACCATTAGTGTTGACAATGTTATTTACCTGTTTGAAATCATGAAAATTGTAAAATTCACTAAGAATATCAACCTTTGTATTGATTTGATGTGCGAGGTTGCTATTAAAATCGGGTACGTTTAAATTACCGACAAGTAAAGTAGGAATTCTGAATAGCAGCGGACTCAATGCATCGAAGAATAGCTCAAAATTAGTACAGGAAATATCAGGTGGTATATATACTAATACTAAATTAAATTGGTAGCCAAGAAAAGATCTATTAATGGTATTCTATCAGTAATACAAATGCTGTCAACAAAATTATAAATAATTCTCCCAGACAGAGCCATTAGAACACCTCCCCCCGTAGACCTACCAACAACATCAAACCGCTGATCACTACGTATAACACTATAATTATTTGGAAAGAGTTCTGAATCTAACCCAGGTCATTAAGCCAAGTTTCTGTCAGAAGAACAATGTCACAAGACAACTCGCAAATAGTACTATAGAATAAATGTGTTTTAGATCGTAAACCTCTGGTATTTTGGTAAGAAACATTTATCATCAGACCTGAAGTTACTAAAATCCCGTACAACTTTGAACACAATTTCCTGAGATGAGAATCGAATTCGAATTGGACGCTTGCGTTTAACATATTGCTATGAATAGTGGTTTGTTGATTTATATGCCACCATCCACAACTAATCTTCCCAACTAGGATACTCAGCCGATTGAATTCCAAATATTGAGACTTCTTACTTCTCAGGGTTCCAAAAAGGAAATCTGTGCTCTGTAGAAAATACTAGGCGCCAGTGAATAAATGACACTAATTTATTTATAAATTTTCTCTGTTACTTATATTTTCTGAGTTACTTAAATTTTAATAAATGAGTAGTAAATGTATATGAAAAGAAACGAGCATAAGATAAAATTTAAATGAATATTTAATACAAAAAAAATCAAAAAAGAAAAAAAAATCTATCTTTATAAAGTATAAAGATATTGTATCTTTCAACAATTCCTGAGGTAAAACAATTCACTGAATATGACAGCTAGGTGAATTAAAACGTCCTCTTAATTACTTCCGATCAAACTTATCAAAATAATAAAGTTTATTTATAATTTCTCCCCAGAGAACCACACTGTATAATAAAATTTAAAACACGATCAAAATCTAACACATGCGCAATCATCAAACGCATACAAAAAATACCCTTGAAACCAACGAGCAAACTTTCAGTTACATTTTTTTTTCGTAGAAGTTTCATAATACTCTTTATTATTTATTCTTACTAATAATAAATCTCTTAAATATCAATATTGAATACAATATAAATATTCTTATTATATTAATCAAAGTTTTATGATCATAAAAAAAAACTTCCAGTTTTAGGAGACTTATAAGACAGGTTGTTTAATCTTAAAAACAACAAATTACGAGAATACAACTCTATACAATGTACGGGAATTGAATAAAAAATAACATCAACTAATTAACACTATCAAATCATCCCGAATTAACTTAAATATATATATATTTTTTTTTTCAAAGAAGTACAATGTTCTTGTCTTAGGGCAAAACTTTGTCTCCTAGATCTGGCCTCTTCTCAACACCAAAATCGACATCGGTAAAAAACAGTTTTTGCTTACGCACATTTAAATACATATCGGATATACACATAAGTTCAAAAAATCTGTACATTTATTTTTAATTAAATTTGAAATATTATTTAAGGAAAAATCCATAGCAATATGTTGCATCAAATCTGCCCAACCTAACCGGATCAAGATCTTGGGCCTCAATTTTGAGAGTAGATAATAATTTTGTAACAAGGAGCTTGGCAAGCCCCGCTGCTCATTCCTAGTATTGTCATTCATCTCCTCACTACCGTAATTAATAACGTAGCATTTGCGTTTTTCCCGCTCGTTAATTTCATATATTGCCTTTTCTGTAATAATATGTGGATCCTCATAAGTTGGAGTGGATTTACTGGCAGTCTTTTTAAGTGACTCTATCTCTTTCTGTAGCAAGAAAATTGCCGCTCTCAGACTGTTATTATCATTGCCAATTTTGGCACAAGAGCGACAAGTCAAAGTGAGTCCGACAATCTAAAAAGAAGACTTGGTTGAAGGTTGAATAGCATATAAACTAATTAATAATAAGGTCGTTTCAATAAAAAGCGACTATTTTGTTATGTAAATAAAATTCATGTAGCCAAATCATCCATTACACATAACAATACACATTACACATATAAATCTGCCTGAATGTTACGTTTAATGTCAAGAATCATTCAGGTTTATCAGCAAGACTGTAGGCTCTTAAGGAAACAGGGTAGTTGCCAATATTCATTTCGCACAATTCCGATCGAAAAAAAATTATTACGATGTCACAATAACGAGCACCATCCACAGTTAACGCAATTCCATAAAAAGTACAAATTATCTTCCTAAAAGGCAGGCCAAACTATAATCTTTTGGGGATGTAGTTCTTCCTGAACCGCGTGAGTATTTTCGACTTCCTAAATCCGGACTTTTGCGTATTAACAAAATCATCTAAATGAAAAGACGCTTCGGCACTTGCGATGATTTTGTTAAAAAAAGAGGATCAATTGTTTGCTATTTTAGCATTCAGTAGGCAAACGAAGGCCGCTGGCCATGATCTATGGGCTTCAGTTCCCGTATTAACTGTATTCTATATGTGTTCAAGATGCATGCAGAGCTTTTTATAATATCCATTGCAAAGAAACCGTTGAGATGCTGAGTTGCTTTGTGCTGCGTTGAATTGAAGTTGTCGAATTTACAACAGCGTTATTATTCTCAGAAGGACCGTTACAGGCGCGTACAGGAGTTGATCTGTTTGCTTTCAAATTGTCACATTAACTTCTTAGTGACGTTGGTTGCTGGCGCGTGATGACGTCCAAATATTAAAGGTAATTTTCGCTGCACAATTTCATACGAACCATGATTTTCAAAATAAATTTTCACGATTGCCAGTCGTTAGTGCACTGTATATCGAAACACCCTAGTCAGACTAATTCTTTAGTAAATAACTAACATTAATATATGTAGGTAATTGCTTATTGCCATTTTTTTCTTGACGTTTTTGTTAATATATGAAGTACTTATTGTCTGTAAAATAACTAATTTTATGTTCAAAAATGTTATTTAGGAAAACTAAAAAAGATAATTTAAAATATAGTTAAAATCCTCCAAAAAATGGCGATGTAACATTCAGCAAGCGTCAGTGACATAAAACAAGCAAATATTAATTTGTAATCGATATTGAGACTAATCTTGTGAAAAATAGTGAAATATCCGAGCAATCATTATTAACATTCTAAATAAATACCAAAAAGGAAAGTACATACAAAAATAATTTCTAACATTCATATTTGAGTGGATAAAACTTCACCATTTTTTGTATAAAACAAAACTTCCGGGTGTGGAGAATACAAGTTAATATTTGTGAGAAAATTGGTTTGCAGACACGTGTTTCGTCTTACTATAGACTCGTCAGTGCATGGCTCTCTTACTATATACGATGAAGTCATAACTGACAGTATAGAAGAACATTCAGCGCCGCTCACTGACTAATGTCGACATCGCTAACACCAAATCATCCGTCACCGTCCTCGTGACAAGTACAAGCAAAACAAAACACATGTCTGCATGACGGAGATGGTTATTTTGGCGTTCGTTATGTTTATATTCATTTAATAAGCGGCACTGAATGATCTTCTATGTTCTTCTATGTTGTCTTTTTTAACTTAATTGTATGTAATGGAAGTTATTTTTGTAAAATTTATCTATCCCAGTATCATGCACTGACGATTCTGTAGCAAGACGAAGTACGTGCCTGCATGTGTGCATAACAATTTTAATACAAGTATTAGCTTATATTGTATTCTCCATATCGGATTTTTTAAAATATTTTTATATTATTAGAGATGTTTTTGTTTTATACAAAAAATACATAAAGTGAAAATGTTCCTCGACATCTTGTATAATTATTATATGAGCAAACAATACAAACAGCTGCATGAAAGCCGTAAAAGTGAAAAACTTATAATTAAGTTTATTATCATTTAACAGTTTCTTTACAATGACTTTTTTACAAAAAAGCTAATATACGAGGTGCATTCAAGTTCTTTTTTTACAACGTCGACGCCATGATTCCATGGCCGCGGCGAAGGCTTCTTTAGGAGTCTGTTTCGACCACTGGAAAATAGCTGAAGCAATAGCAGCACGGCTGGTGAATGTGCGGCCACGGACACTGTCTTTCATTGTTGGAAACAGCCAAAAGTCACTAGGAGCCAGGTCAGGTGAGTAGGGAGCATGAGAAATCACTTCAAAGTTGTTTTCACGAAGAAACTGTTGTGTAACGTTAGCCCGATGTGCGGAAGCGTTATCTTGGTGAAACAGCACACGCGCAGTCTTTCCCGGGCGTTTTTGTTGCAGTGCAGGAAGGAACTTGTTCTTCAAAACATTTTCGTAGGATGCACCTGTCACCGTAGTGCCCTTTGGAACACAGTGGGTAAGGATTACGCCCTCACTGTCCCAGAACATGGACACCCTAATTTTTTCAGCACTGGCGGTTAGCCGAAATTTCTTTGGTGGCGGTGAATCTGTGTGCTTCCATTGAGCTGACTGGCGCTTTGTTTCTGGATTGAAAAATGGCATCCACGTCTCATCCATTGTCACAATCGACGAAAAGAATGTCCCATTCATGCCTTGGTTGCACGTCAACATTGCTTGGCAACATGCCACGAGCAGCCTTGTGGTCGTCCGTCAGCATTCGTGGCACCCACCTGGAGGACACTTTTCGCATTTTCAGGTCGTCATGCAGGATTGTGTGCACAGAACCCACGGAAATGCTAACACTGGAGGCGATCTGTTCAACTGTCATTCGGCGATCCCCCAAAACAAGTCTCTCCACTTTCTCGATCATGTCGTCAGACCGGCTTGTGCGAGCCCGAGGTTGTTTCGGTTTGTTGTCACACGATGTTCTGCCTTCATTAAACTGTCGCACCCACGAACGCACTTTCGACACATCCATAACTCCATTACCACATGTCTCCTTCAACTGTCGATGAATTTCAATTGGTGTCACACCACGCAAATTCCGAAAATGAATGATTGCACGCTGTTCAAGTAAGGAAAACGTAGCCATTTTAAGTATCTAAAACAGTTCTCATTCTCGATGCTGCCGCTACAATTCCATCTGCCATACAGTGCTGCCATTTCTGTGACTTATTGACAACGAACGCATTTTAAAACAATGCACATGCTTCTATCTCTTTCCAGTCTGGAGAAAAAAAATCGGAGGCCTTAGAACTTGAATGCACCTCGTATTATAGTTAACATAAAATTAAACAATTATGGCTCATATAAATTTATAATTAACGATAATATTCATTTAAAGCACTAACTAGTAATCTAAATAAATTACATATTAATAATAGTATTTTCATAATATTTAAATATTTAAATAAACGAAATCATAGTTGCCAAGTATAGTGCACACTATGCTAGAAATCACACAGGCATATACGTGAATATAAGTTACAGATAATAGTTATACGTGTATTATTGTCCATTAGAATAAAGCACATTTATTTGAATAAATTAATACACCAATCACTTCTCATATATTCTTTCTATTCACCATCGTTGACGGTTTATTCTAATAACTTATATAATAAGTTTTATATTAATTACAATAGCATTAGAATTAATTTAGTACCATTTTCGTTCTTTGCGAATGGTTTAATATTTACCAAATAATCACCTCATTGTCTGAGCATATAACTCACACATACACGGTTTAGAAAGGGATACAATTATCTAGTTTTTGTGGTTTTTTATGCTTAGTATACATAATGTGTAATGTACGGGTAGTAATTAAACAAAATTATTTAACGTGTCACATTTCAGTCCCAAATGTGTTATTATTAAATTTATGCGGGCTGATATTTTATTTAAATAATTAGTATTGTAATACACCCAATGTAATCGCTTCATCGCTTCGGAACTTGCTGAGCATTTAACTAACAATTTACGAGCGAGAAAACTATAAATATCTTATGTCGAGTTCTTTTTTTATTACTACCTATGTGTAACTTTGAAAAGAAAATTTTGAAGCATTAGTAACAGCAGGCAACCAGTTATACATTTGTGTTTCGACGAGCGAGAACTGTGCATCTAGCAAAACCAGTGTTGCCAGTGGGATCTTCTTTAATAAAATAATTATTCTGTAAATCCGCTACTCTTAGTTCAAGAGATCTCCTTTTTTTTATATTGAAAAATTTAACTTTCCAGCATACATGAAACTTTTAAAATCTATTACGAAACTGTGCAAATTTATCGCAGAAGTATATTAGAATCTGGTTCAACAATAATACTTGTACTAGCAACAATGGGTAATACAGAGCAAAATAAAGCCGCGAAGTGGTAAAGTAACGGTCCGGCAAACCGTAGACTTGGGCTCAAGCCCCAACGTAGATAAAATATTTCAATTAAAAACTTTCATATGATTTACTTTGTAATTTGTTTACATCCACATTTACTTCGCAATTACATACTAATTTGATAATATTTGTAAGTATTTCATATAAAAGCCGAAAAACTGGAATAATTTATCAATTGATATATATATATATATATATATTGTAATGATGCAAGGCATACACATTGAGCTGCATCTGAAATGGGAAAAATAAGATATACAAAGTAAGAAAATGGTAATAAAAGGTTATGTAAGTGATATTATTAAGTATTAGTAGTGTCGAAGTGCATACGAATTTTAATAACGATAACATTATTTTCCTAAATTTCTATATTTATATTTCATTCATTAATTTCTTACTTATTATTTCTTATTCAAATTTCAAATATTAGCGCGAAAAACACATATTCAAATTCATATGCATCTTTAATTTTATATCGACACTAGTAAGCCACGCCTACAAATTGACATCTCGCAAATGTAAATATTTATCGTGCGCAGTACTCAATTTGTAATATTAAGTTTTACATTAACCTAACTTGTTAATTTATTAAATAATTTTTAAAATCTGTAGGAATAGTAAAATTAGTCAAATTCCTTCTATTTAAATATGTTAATAATGTAAAACATCGAGATTTTTTGGCATCATTAGATAGCTAAGTTTGGTAAAACAGACAAGCGCTATCGGCATCATATTTTGAAATTTATAAAATAGTAGACGCATTTTTTTGACCGATCCTTAGAAATTTTTATATATCATCAATTAAAATCGCTAATTTAGTATAAAGTAATTAAAAGTATCCTGCCGTTAAATAAACCCAATCGACGAGAGAAATTCTTCAAGAAATTTCGTTTTTTAACGTATTTACGTACAACCAAGCGTCATAGACGTAATATCACGATAATCGCAAGAAATTCTAAAGAAATATTGTCAAGAAACAGTCACCGAACATCTACGGAATTGATTATCGTTCATCTACATCGATACCTGTAATCCAACAGCTAGATAAGAACGCAGGGAGAAATTAGGCATCAGAGACCAAGACCGAAGAAAATCTTCGAAAGCGTCATTGGAAACAGCCACCCACGCCGTCAACAATTCGAACAGCAATCGGACTTTTTTCGACCGCCGAGAATCATCCCATTTGATGCGTACGTACTACAAAATAAACATCAGGATTATTATAATCGCAGGTTACAGATAAAACATATTTATTTTTCAAAATTTTTAATTCTTTAAACTTTTAAACTAATAAATCTCTCGATTTTGTTTACCTAACCTAAATGTCCTATACTTGTATTAATATTTCATAAACAACCAATTTAAACGTAGGAATAGTAATTAATAAGGTACTTACCATTATCGTTATAAGATTATTTATATTGTTATCCATATTTTTATAAGTTAAAACACACATAACCACCTTATTTTCTTAAGTAACACCTTGTTGTCTTTCTTACATATAGTTTCTTTAATTTCACCGTTTGCTATACATGTTATTTTATTACAGTTTTCTTTTATAGCAATAAACTTAATATTTTTATTATCATATCAATCTTTTATTTGTCTATATTTACTTGTAGGAGTTATTTCTTTAAGCCTTAACATTAATAGTTTACTTTTATGGAAGCAACAACTTATATCTAACGAAGAGCCTGAGATTTCACATTTAATTAAGCTTTTTAATTTAGTTTCATGCGATCCGACTAGTTGGCAATTTAAAACACAGATCGAGCAGTTTGAGGAGTTATATAGAGGCGCCCATCTTTTAATTTCAAAATTAATATTTTTTGTACTATTTCATTACTTTGATTAACACCTCCTCAGCTATTCATCATTTGTCGCTTAACGGGAGGCCCTTTAAATTAGGGTCCTCACAGCTACATATCAATATATATATATATATATATATACAGGGCAATCCAAATTAAGTGTTCACCATTGGTAACTTTGTTATTATTAAAGATATAAGATTGTTTAAATTAGCAAACTAGTAGTACTTTTAACGCTCTTTAAGATGGAAGAATTAAAAAAAGAAAGAGCAGCGCGTTTTCGAGTTTTCCCGAAAAATATGTTTTTTTCAAATGGAAACCTCTGTATATTATATCATTTTCTGTTAGAAATTCAATTTTTAAACAAAAAATCTTATAAGAAATTTTTTACTGGGATTAAAAATACTTGAGTTATAGTGAATAAACAAAAACAGCTAAGTCAAGTGCATTTCTATGTTTCTAACGACGTTAATTCTTTCTAGCAAACGTCAAATATTAGTACAGTTTTATTAGTCTTTCACTCATAAATTTCATTTTGCTAGTTATTAATTTGACAAAAAAATGATTTTTACGCATGCAGAAAAGTGTGATATGTTAGAATCTTATTTAGTGTGCAGAAAATCCTCTAGGAGGGCAAAAGAACACTACGCTGAATTATATCCACTCCGAACACAACCAAATGAGCAATTTTTTCTGAGACTGTACCGAAAATTTAGAGGCAATGAGAGTGTTTTTGCCAAAACAAGAACAAGAAGGACTTTTATAATAAGCGAGGCCACGGAAATTCTAGTTCTTGCATATTTTGAGGCCAACCGTGAGAATTCCATACTAGATATTATCAAGGAATCTGATTTGAGTCACGGTACTGTGCATAGGATTCTGAAGAAACACAAATTCATTCCTTATAAGTACAAACCAGCTCAAGTTTTCTTGCCAGTGGATCCAGAGAGAAGAATGTTTTTTTGCCACTGGTATCTTAACTTTTGTCGCCAAAATGTAAACAACTTTCGTTATATTTTATGGACCGATGAATCAAATTTCTCAAATTCTGGAATGTACAATACAAAAAATCATCATTACTGGTCAAAGCAAAATCTTCTTTTAGTACATCCAAGACGCCCGCAAGTCCGTTACAGTTTTAATGTTTGGTGCGGTTTAATTGGTTCAAGGATTGTTGGTCCTTTCTTTTATGAGGACACTCTAACTGGTGAAAGGTACATAGAATTTTTGACTAAAATTTTGAATAATTTCTTAGACGATATTGATCTCATAAGTAGACAGAATCTGCATTTTCAGCAGGATGGCGCACGTGCGCACAACTACAGAGGTACTCATCAAATTTTAAATACTATTTTTAACAATTCGTGGATAGGAACAAATGGTCCTATTCAGTGGCCTCCCCGATCGCCAGATTTAACACCGCTTGATTTTTTTTATGGGGTTATTTAAAGACAGAGATTTATAAGCAAAGGTACGAAAACGTAAACGCCCTAAAAATTGCAGTTAGTGAAAAGATAAACCAAATAGATGGTAGGACCATACTAAAAGCAGTTCGACAAGTTCAGAAACGTGTTCAAAAATGTATTGAACAACAAGGAGGTATTTTTGAACATCTTCTATGAAAAAATCAGTGATTTTTATTTTCTTTTAATGATATGTTTATGTATCAAATAAATTTCATTAATTGATGTAGCAGACACTTCTTGGTGAAACATTTTGTAATTAACAAATTATTATAAAAACACACTTGGCTATTTCACAATTTTTTATTAGATCTATGTCTAACATATGTTTCGGCTGTTATGCCATTGTCAAAGAGTATCTTAAAACTAACTTACAATACGTGTCCTTTTAACTTTTATACCTATATTTTAGTGCTAGGGTGCTGGTTGGGACATATTTACAATCACGTCTATTATGGGAGTGTTAACAAATTCTAACTGTGTATTCGTAATTATTCTATTTTGTTTTTGTGATTTTTTAATTTCTAGTATTTCTAATAAATCTAGTCTTCTACTTTTTATTACGTTATGTAACACGGTGGAGCTATTCATATCGGGCAAATGGTTTTGTTCGATACAGTGTGTCGAAAAACTTGTGTTTTTATTACTATACTTTATATCTCTTACGTGTTCGGATATGCGTTTTTTAATGGATCTTCCACTTTGCCCTATATATATAGCTTCACAGTCATTACATTTTATTGTGTATACTCCTGATTTTTCTATATTTTCTATTTTATCTTTGTTATTATTTAACATTGTACCTAATTTTGTTTTATTGCTACATATGATGTGAATATCTAATTTTCTTAATATTTTGTTTACTTTGTCTGTGATTTGGGGGATATATGTAATTGCGTGCCAAATGGGTTTATTTTCTTTTATTTCCGGATATAAGAATTTTTTCTGAATATTCTTTTGTTCTTTTCGATTTAATATTTTGTCTACTATGTTGGGATTGTATCCATTATTTTCTGCTATTTTTTTAATATATATTATTTCTTCTTTAAAAGCCTCAGTATTCAATGGTATGTGAGTTGCTCTATGTATATAACTGTGGAATGTTGACATTGACAATGTTGACAAGATACTAAAATAAAAATGTCAACATTCCACAGTTATATACATAGAGCAACTCACATACCATTGAATACTGAGGCTTTTAAAGAAGAAATAATATATATTAAAAAAATAGCAGAAAATAATGGATACAATCCCAACATAGTAGACAAAATATTAAATCGAAAAGAACAAAAGAATATTCAGAAAAAATTCTTATATCCGGAAATAAAAGAAAATAAACCCATTTGGCACGCAATTACATATATCCCCCAAATCACAGACAAAGTAAACAAAATATTAAGAAAATTAGATATTCACATCATATGTAGCAATAAAACAAAATTAGGTACAATGTTAAATAATAACAAAGATAAAATAGAAAATATAGAAAAATCAGGAGTATACACAATAAAATGTAATGACTGTGAAGCTATATATATAGGGCAAAGTGGAAGATCCATTAAAAAACGCATATCCGAACACGTAAGAGATATAAAGTATAGTAATAAAAACACAGGTTTTTCGACACACTGTATCGAACAAAACCATTTGCCCGATATGAATAGCTCCACCGTGTTACATAACGTAATAAAAAGTAGAAGACTAGATTTATTAGAAATACTAGAAATTAAAAAATCACAAAAACAAAATAGAATAATTACGAATACACAGTTAGAATTTGTTAACACTCCCATAATAGACGTGATTGTAAATATGTCCCAACCAGCACCCTAGCACTAAAATATAGGTATAAAAGTTAAAAGGACACGTATTGTAAGTTAGTTTTAAGATACTCTTTGACAATGGCATAACAGCCGAAACATATGTTAGACATAGATCTAATAAAAAATTGTGAAATAGCCAAGTGTGTTTTTATAATAATTTGTTAAGTATAAAATAAAGTTTATAAAAATTATTTAGCTGTTTTCGTTTATACATTATAACTCAAGTGTTTTTAATCGCAATAAAAAAGTTCTTATAAGATTTTTTGTTTAAAAATTGAATTTCTAACAGAAAATGATATAATATACAGGGGTTTCTATTTGAAAAAAACATATTTTTCGGGAAAACTCGAAAACGCGCTGCTCATTTGTTTTTTTAATTCTTCCATCTTAAAGAGCGTTAAAAGTACTACTAGTTTGCTAATTCAAACAATCTTGTATCTTTAATAATAACAAAGTTACCAATTGTGAACACTTAATTTGGATTGCCCTGTATATAGTAGATTTAATTAGTAGGCGATTTAAGGTCTGGTTTTACTTAAAAATGCATATATTTAAAGAATATAAATGACATAATAATTAATATACTGTCACTTATATTATTAATTCTTTGAGAAACGCATTACTTGCCGAAACAAGATTGTTTTAAATATATGCATTTTTAAGTAAAACCAGACCTTAAATCGCTAACTAATTAAATCTACCATAACATACAAAGGTCACGAAATAATTATCTATATATAATTATCTATATATATGGAAGGGATGGTGGTTTTTCTATTAATTAAGTCAGTTCTTTATTTTTTAGCCCAATATTTCGCATCGAATTCGAATGCTTCCTCAGGGGATCAAAATGTGAACTTGTTTTTTCTGGAGAAATTACTCATATGTTTGTAATATTGTAAATTAATAAAACTAATGTCAACGAAGGTACACTTAGTTGTTTCGAAATTACATTTTAAAAAACACAGGACAACCACATCTAAAAAGAAAGCCACATGTGCAATATTGACTTTGTGACAAGAACATTTGTGTGTACGATTAATTCTTTTGTTCGTCAATATTGCACATGTGGTTTTCTTTTTAGACGTGGTTGTCCTGTGTTTTTCAAAATGTAATTTCGAAACAACTAAGTGTACGTCCGTTGACATTAGTTTTATTAATTTACAATATTACAAACATATGAGTAATTTCTCCAGAAAAAACTAGTTCACATTTTGATCCCCTGAGGAAGCATTCGAATTCGATGCGAAATATTGGGCTAAAAAATAAAGAACTGACTTAATTAATAGAGTTTAATTTTGCTGGATTCACCAAAAAAAACGAGCATCCCTTCCATACATGTTCTAACGACAAAGACTCGTGGTCTAATTATATATATATATATATATATATATATATATATATAGACTGTCCCGTAAAAAACGCCAACATTCATAATTCCGTTATTTATTGTCCGGTTTTATTTAAACAAAAAGTAAATTTAATAGAATCAAAAACACTATAAGATAGCAGTGTTTTATTTGTTTTCAATTGTTTTCATTAATGTCAAACGACAGTCAAGTTATTTATTTTAAATGGCAACATATATATTTTTGACTATATTCGGATTGTATTTTTTTTCTGAATTCAACGATGTATAACATGTTTATTTTTGATAAACGTTTATTGCAAAAAAAACTTTATAAATTTCATCTCTGTCTTCCATTATTTATAAATATTCGAATGTGTCATGAAACATTTGAAATGTAAGTATTATAAATATTATTATAAGAAACAAAACACTTTACAATAAATGTTGAAATTGCCCGCCACCTTGTTTAACACATATCGCAATCTCCTAATAATAAAAAATAAAAAAAACTTTATAAATTTCATCTTTCATTATTGTAGACTTGGCCCAGTCCACTAGCATTATGTCAATGTGCCTTAAGTGTCAGTTTGACTTTATTAAGTTTTCTGTATTATCCTGTTTGAACGTTTTGCCGCAACAAAAAGCGTATTTTCGTTAAAAATGAATAACAATGAATTAACGGACATGTTACAAGTGTTCTTTGAATGTAATAAAAATCGCCTTCAAGCAGTTCGTCGGTACAGTGCTCGTTTTCCGGACAGAGAAGTTCCGGGTTCGAAAATATTTCAGAGAATTGAAAAGAATTTAAGAAATTATGGATCATTTACCAAACCAAAAACATAAAAACGGAAATTCTCCGAAGATAAGGAATTAGAATTATTAACACTTGTCAAGAAGTACCTGCCGCTTGTCTTTTAAATGCGACCTTTGGAGTAATTAGGAGATGTGCGATATGTGTTAAACAAGGTGGCGGGCAATTTCAACATTTATTGTAAAGTGTTTTGTTTCTTATAATAATATTTATAATACTTACATTTCAAATGTTTCATGACACATTCGAATATTTATAAATAATGGAAGACAAAGATGAAATTTCTAAGTTTTTTTTTGCAATAAACGTTTATCAAAAATAAACATGTTATACATCGTTGAATTCAGAAAAAAAAATACAATCCGAATATAGCCAAAAATATATATGTTGCCATTTAAAATAAAAAACTTGACTGTCATTTGACATTAATGAAAACAATTGAAGACAAATAAAACACTGCTATCTTATAGTGTTTTTGATGCTATTAAATTTACTTTTTGTTTAAATAACACCGGACAATAAATAACGGAATTATGAATGTTGGCGTTTTTTTACGGGACAGTCTGTATATATGCTTCTTCAAAATTTGATGATTCAAAATTAGATTATCTAGTTACATTACTTCAAAACAGAACATAAAAATTATACCGACAAGAATTTTCTATATTTAAGTACAATAGTGAAAGTCAGAAACAAATTTTCACTATGGTAAAAATTCATCATTGTAGCCTCTGGAACACGGTGTATATAAAATTAATTTAATGTGAAATGTGGTTTTTATACTACCTACGGAGGATATTCCCTCCAGACAAACTACTTTTATATTTCCACGTGATGTTCAACACGCTTACGACCTGCTAATTATTTTAATACTAAATGAAGGTATTAATTACTAACGTCAAAACTGCTACATTCAGTGCATTCTAACGCTACTATGATTTATTAATTGCCACTTTAAATGCGTTAATTTTTTCTTTCGTGCTTTAAGAATTGTCATATTTTACGACAAACATGCTTACTTTTAATCATAACTACAATTTTAAAAGTGGTAATTAAAAAAAGAGCCGCACCGTGCAGCTTACGTATTTTCCAATATAAAAACGTATTTTTTTTCATACCCGAAAGCCACTGCATGACATACTCTTAATATGTAATTAAGTAGTGGCAGAACATTAGTTTTGTTAGAGTGTGTATGTTATATGACGGGAAACTGCTTTAAATGAATGTAGATATATAATTTATGGTACATTATTATGAATAATGATTATATAACGCAAGTAAATGTAAAGAAACGAGAGAATTTTAATATTTTAGTGTGTAATTATGAGCATGCATATTTTGCTATTTATACACATGTGATACGCGTGTTAATAGTATTAAATTTTGGAATTTAGAAAAGGTAAATATCTTATTAAATGGAAAACCATTTTTATTTTAATAATTCAACCAACAATAATTAGCAAAGAGTTTTGCTTGTCACAACAAAAAGCTGTTTATTTATTATGCATGGCATAATTTACACAATTAAGAAGGAAAGCGCACTACAATTTTACGTCTAATGAATTTTATCAAACGATCACTGTACTATACATAAAATTCAGATTTTTAAAAATTTTCCAGCTAGCGTTCGCGCATAATTCTTTATTTGCTCTGGTGCTCCAAAACCACCTCAAGAATTATTCATAAATGTATGTAATTATGAACATATATAAGGCTAATACACAACTTTGAGCGTTTTTAGGTTCTAGGGCGAGGGTGTCTTGAAAAAGAAATTGTTAGGCATATGTGAAAATGATTTTTCCTATGACCATATGTGAAATATGAACTTGACATATTGATAAGTGCGTAAGTATATACTATAACCTAATAATGTAACGATCTGCAATTTACCATCATAATATATGTTGCTGTTATATAAATATATACCATATACTATTTAAATATATGTATATTTGCTTATAATGCTGACAGTTCCGTGTTTAGATCCCTGACTAGGCTGTCCGAGTAGGTTTTCGTGGCTTCCTTGTCGTTCAAGGCGAATGCCTACAGCTTAACATCTTAAGCCGCTCTACGTGCGCAGACATAATAATAGCTCATGGCTTGCAATTCCCCCGTCTTTGTTGTCTAACTGTTTAGAGAATGCTAAGGCATGATTTATTATTATTTAACTTGAATGTATCTTTAAATAATTTTATCCATGACCACTACTCATATATAGGTATGACATTAATACACTGTCATTTATATTTTTAATTTCTTTGAGGAAGGCATCACATGTCGAAACATGTAAGATTGTTTTAAATATATACATATTGAAGTAACACCAAACCTTAAATCGCCAACTAATTTAATCTACAATATACGAGGGGCCGCTTTTGTATTTGTATTTGTATAATTTTTCATTATAGTGTTTTATTATCATACATCCCTTGGTAACGACTTTGACAATTTACAAAACAATTGCAGCAGTATTAGTTCTAATATCTGTGAATTTGTGTTGCCACGTATCAAAATGCACAAACTTGAATATCGAGCAGTATCAAGCAGCAAAATTCTTGACAGGACAAGGAAAATCTCCAAAAATTATTCGTAAAGAAATGTTCGCTGTATGCAGGGATGATTGTCCTTCAAGGTCGACTATTTGCGAATGGTCAAAATTGTTTAGACATGGCCGAGAATCACTGGATGGTGATCCCCGTCCAGGTCGGCCTGTTGACGTCATCACCTTCGATATTATTGAAAGAACTAGTGTTTGGTACTGGAGGATGCAAGATTAAAGAAGCGACCATTAGAAGCTTCATTAGGAGTTTCAGAAAGCCCGGTTTTCGGAATTCCACACGAATACTTTGAAATGACAAAAGTTAGTGCTAGATGGGTTTCACGAATGCTTTAGCCATTCCAAATGCGTTTGCGGATGGAGACGTGTGCACAATTTTTGGCGTTTTGTGGTGACGAACCAGGTTTAATTATCAATCGACTTGTCATCGTAGATGAGACCTGGGTCCATCATTTTGACCCTGAGTCAAAACAAGAATCAATGCAGTGGCATATTAAGGGTTCTAGCCCCCCAAGAAGTTTAAAGTCACTTCTTCCGAAGGGAAAATAATGGCAACGATTTTTTGGGATTATTTTCAGGGAATACTAATGATAGATTATCTACGCAAGGGTAGTACGGTAACAAGAGAGTATTACGCAAGATTAATACATTGCCTAAGAGATTCTATTAAAGCGAAAAAGCACGGAAAACAGACGCAAGGTGTCCTGTTGCTTCACGATAATGCACCAGTCCACAAATCAAGACTTTCGAAAGCTGCCGTTGCCGAATCTGGCTTCACAGAATTAGACCCTCCACCTTATACTCGTAGTTCAGATCTAGCTCCGGGTGACTATTTTTTGTTTCCTAATCTTAAAAGAACTCTAAGGGGAACAAAATTGATGAACGATGACGAACTTAGAGCGGCCGTTGAAATGTTTTGCAGATAAACCAAAGGAGTTTTTTTTATAATGGATTAGAGATGTTATTAAAACAATGCAATACTTGTATACAAATGCAATTACTGTTCGAAACATTTTTTTCATGCCTAGTCCAGGAATATAAAAACGACCCCTCGTGTATATATATATATATATATATATATATATATATATATATATATATATACACGAGGGGTATATATATATATATATATACATATATACATATATACATATATATATACATATATATATATATATATATATATATATATATATATATATATATATGGTAAACCTAATCAGTAGGCGATTAAAGGTCTGTATATTACTTCAAAATATATGTATTTAAAAAACTCTACATGTTTCGGCTGTGTACGCCTTTATCAAGAGAATATTTAAATATAATATAATATTTATTTATCCTGTCATTCATATTTTGTATTCTCTTGATAAAGGCGTACACAGCCGAAACATGTAGAGTTTTTTAAATACATATATTTTGAAGTAATATACAGACCTTTAATCGCCTACTGATTAGGTTTACCATATCATACCAAGGTCACGAAGTTATTATATATATATATATATATATATATATATATATATATATATATATATAAGTGTTAGATAATTTCTTAGCCGTTTATTAAATATAACATTTGATAAATTATTGGAGTTTTTCGGCCGAAAAATTCCAATAATTTATCAAATGTTATATATATATATATATATATATATATGTTTTCTTTTAGGTTTCCGCAGGTAGTAGTATGTGTTTTAACTGGATTCCGGGTTTTCTTCCGCGTTTCCACTGTTTGGTCTTCGTAAAGACCGGTGCTGGTTTCTGGACTACGTTTCGGCAAAATCACATCTGCCATCTTGAGGTCTACGATAACTGTCTGCTTCTGCTTCTGGTTACTCGTAAACTGACGTAGTCGGGTTTAGGATGGTGGTTATATACTCGATTAGCATTCTGGTTGGTTACACTTGGTTGAGTGTGCGAGCTGCTCCGTGTCGTTGGGCCTGTAGCTGGAGTGTACTGGCTTAGTTGCGGTGTAGGTGTCTTTGTTTGTTGTTTGTTGTTGACAACTTCTTTGCTTAATACTGGTTTCCATGCTGTTGGTAGCCTCTGGGTATCATCTCGTGAATTCAAATTGTCCGGACGCTTCTCAATTTCGATAGCTTCCCTGATTATTCTGGTTTTCATTTGTTCTATGTTCGCTAATAATTTGGTATTGCTGAAGTCTATCGTGTGGGACGGTTCCTTTGCATGCTGACCCAAAGATGAAGTTTTCTTGTCTTTTCTTACGGAGTTTTGGTGTTCATCTCTTCTTACGTTTACCCTTCTGTTTGTTTGGCCGATGTACGTCTTGTCACAATTAAGGCATGGAATTTCATAAACTACCTGGTTTTCTAAAGGTATTCTTGTTTTTGGATTCCGAAGGACTGTGCTGATTTTTCTGTCTGCCTTGAATGTGGTTTCAATGTCGTGTCTTCGTAGGACTCTGGATATTCTGTCGGTGGTACCTTTGACATAGGGTAAGTAGGTTTTGGCTATTGATTCCTCTTTTTCCTGTTGTAGTGTGGCTCGTTTAGGTTTTAATGCTTTGTTGATTCCCCGTTTGCTAAAGCCATTCTGCTGGAGTGCATTGTGGAGTTTATCCATTTCTTGAAGACAACGTCATTCATTGGTTTTACTTCAAAATGTATATATTTAAAACAATCCTACATGTTTTGGCAAATGATGCCTTTTTCAAGTAATATAAAATATAAATGACAGTATATTAATGTCATACTTATATATATATATATATATATATATATATATATATATATATTTTTTTTTTTTTCGTGGAATTTTTAAGAAAATGGTCAGAAACCTTTATTATTGTAGAATTATAAAATTTTAATGAAATTACCAAAAAAAAAAATTGTTGAAATGAAGTGTTATTGTGATGTCAAAACAAAAACGGTTACTTAATTTAAAATATAACTTTCGGGCTAGTACATCAAGCACTATATCGGATATTGAAATAATAGAGACAGTGGAAACAAAAAGTGATTCCAACGAAGATATGGTGACAGAAGCTGTAGAAACTTTTGCGCATTACACTATAAGTGCTTTTTCTGGAATAGAGAGTTTTGAGGCGGCTTGCGGGCCAGCGTATAGTCTAAATTTAGAAGAATTTTTGAATAATATAAATTCGGGAAAATATATTCTATCCACACACAAACGCAAAAAGTGTTTAAATAGGAAAACCAGAAGTCTTTTGTCGGACCTTTTAATAAATAGAACTCGTATGTCTCAGAGGTCTGGGTAAGTTTCTTGTAGCATATTAGGCTTGTATGTACGTGAGTGCATGTGTGTAATAAAAAATAATATACCTTCCAGCTTTTAATTCTGATC
The DNA here is from genome assembly GCA_935421215.2 of Melolontha melolontha. NCBI lineage: Eukaryota > Metazoa > Arthropoda > Insecta > Coleoptera > Scarabaeidae > Melolontha > Melolontha melolontha. Next base: position 94,810,444 of record OW285242.1, on the reverse strand, counting down.
AACTTTAGAATAGTTCGTATTCCAGTGGTTTTGTACAAGACAAAAATTGTATCCATATGTTTTTTATACGCAGGATTCCTGGTATAAGAAGTGTTCTAGAACTGTGGTCCATAATTGAAAGCTGGAACAGGCCTTGTTAATAGGATTTAAATACCTGTATATACACATTTTTTTGTACATATGGTGCCATTAAATTTCAAAATTGTTTCAAGAAAGATTTGTAAAGTTTCTCCAAAAGAAAATCCTTCTGCATATATCTTAAGAATAAAAAGAAACCACAACTTCTAACAAAAAGCCGTAAATGCAAAAGAAAGTTTATTGAAAAATATAGAAATATAAAACGAGTCTTCAAAACAGCAATTCTGGCAGGTGAAAGGAGCACTAACACAGAACCTCTTTCATTGGGGGTAACAAATTACTAATTTTATTTGTATACTTACAAATGAAACAGACATGTAATATACACATTTGTAACTGTACACATGGACAATACACCTCGTATTTTACAGCACTTACTTCTGCTTAAGACACGTATTTCTGCCATCTATAGACGTCATCAGTCAAGCCAGTGAAGCAATGTACATAATACAAAATAATACAAATCTATTTAAAAAACAGTTTTGTATCTGTATATACATTCAAGCTTAAATCGCCTACAAGACATAGCAAATTTCGTCCTATCCGGTAGCACTAATAAGTGACATCTGAAGGACGAAAGAGACTATGCCGAAAAAGGCAACCCTTCCCTTGACCGGCCAAGCCGGTACATAATAGAAGAAAATACGTATATAATTGTAGTCCATTAACACGATGCCAGATGGCAGCAAATACTAATACTAAAAAAGTTTCTGTATATCAATACGTTAAGCACGTATTACGCATTTGTTACAAATGAAACAGACATGTAATATACACATCTGTAACTGTACACATGGACAATACACCTCATATTTTACAGCACTTACTTCTGCTTAAGACAAGTGTTTCTGCCATCTATAGGCGTCATCAGTCAAGCTAGTGAAGCAATGTAATACAAAATAATACAAATCTATTTAAAAAACAGTTTTGTATCTGTACATACATAGTCTCTTTCGTCCGTCAGATGTCACTTATATAGTGCTACCTGATAGGACGAAATTTGTAAATGTATATACAGATACAAAACTGTTTTTTAAATAGATTTGTATTATTTTGTATTACATAGCTTCACTAGCTTGACAGATGACGCCTATAGATGGCAGAAACACGTGTCTTAAGCAGAGGTAAGTGCTGTAAAATACGAGGTGTATTGTCCATGTGTACAGTTACAGATGTGTATATTACATGTCTGTTTCATTTGTAACAAATGCGTAATACGTGCTTAACGTATTGATATACTGAAACCTTTTTTGTATGTATACTTATAATAAATATTATTTTGTTAAATTCAATTTCAGAGTATTAATAATTCCTCGACTGTTTCTCAAAAGAATTAATATCCTTTTATGACAAACTAGCTGACCCGTACCGTCTAACAGTCAATAAATGTCATGTTAACTTTTAGCTAAACTTAATTTAGGATTTTATTAACGTAATAAAATGAATAAAAAAAATTTATTAAGTTCAATAGTTTATTAGGATAATATATATGAAGAAAGTGAAAATTCAATAAACGTACAAAAATCAAGTATTTCAATGGCGTGTCAGCAAGACATTTGCTTTATTGAAGATATGTATTTTGCTACATGGATTGCCTGCGGGTTGATTCTCTTCTGTGAAGGATCTTGCGATATACGACATTTTTCGTTTTGTTATCAGTCATTTGAAGTCATTTGAAAACAGTCATAGTTTTTTTGAGTACGTTCGCTAGAAAATGTCGTTATTCTGGTGTTTCGCCACGAAGCAATGAGTGCTCAGGTGCCGCAGGCAATAATGGCAATTTCACTTTGTCATTAAGGCAGCACAATCCAGTTTCTCCAGCAAACTTCAATGGGCCGCAATGCTCGCAAACGACGTCTATTGGACCAATGCGAGCGAAAGGATGCGAAAGGACCAATTGTACAATCGTATAGAAGCGCTGCTCGATTTAAATCAACACTTGAAACAACTCTTCTTACGCGTCAAAGATTATCTCGTTGTTGATCTGTACGATAAGCTGGAAGGTTTCCCATTGCTAACCTAACCGTTTCACGGGCTGCGTCTCTTCGCTCTTGTGTTTGAGAAGCACGAAGTCGGGCCATACTAACGCGGCGCTTTTCTCGTGCGATTTCTCGTTTTTCTTCAATGGATTGATTCGCAATGTTCCGAAGCCTAATTGCATTACGGCTTTATTGGGAAAGATTAGACCTTATGGTTAGGCTAATTTACTGGAATCAATAGACTTCTTAAGCACGAGTTATAGCTTTAAAATTTTGACGGAATTTGACACAAAAAAAATTATTCTAGAAAGAATGGTTTTGGCAGTATAAAATACTTTCGCGATTTACCAACCGGGTCCGTTGACCTCATATGTCGTTTACTGTATAAATGTAGGTAAAGCGAGTGTAAATTCCGGACTTCCCCGCTGCTGTTAAACCTTTCTTGGCATTACACGATGTATACAGTAAATGGAAATACCTTTATCATGCGGATTTTGGGGGTTTTACGTCTTTCAGTGTATTTATAGCCGCACGTCGTGAACGATGCATTAGTGCTTGCCGAATTTGTGTACTGTTACTTTGTTACTGTGAATAAGACAAAATTTATATTTTGTTCAGTTGTGATTTGCGATTTGATATTTTAGCATCATTTTTTATCAATTGTCAGGTAGTTATTTCTGAATCTCTTATTGCCGCTATTTTCTACTTTGCGTTTTACTCATTACGGAAAATAGACAGTAGAAATAAGGGATACCTTACACAACAACAGCTAGAGGTGGTAGTAGCCGAAATGAGTGACGTTGAATACAATAACGGATATTAAGCCTTCAGACGACGATGGAGAGGTTGATGCAGTCGAAGGCCTCATCCATGGAGGTGATACAAGCACAGCCGAAGAATCTGCTTAGAGCAGCGATGATGACCACAACAGAAACCCGGCTGGAGCTAATTCTTTTATATCAAAGAACAAACAAGTTGTTTGGTACCAAGATCCTATTTTACCCCATCACGGAAAACAACCACGACACAATATTTTACGAGAACGTTGAGGCCCAACACGTTTTTGAAAATCGCGCGATCTATACACCTGCTTCGTCTTTTTTGGTTTATTTTCGTAAACCTCTTCTTGAAATTATCCTAAAGTGGACGAATGTAGAAGGAGAGATTGTTTTCAGCAAAAATTTAATAAAAATGTATGTCCAAGAATTGAAGAAATTTATTGGAGTTTTGATACTAATATGTATACACAAATCTTATAGCGACGACGTAACACAACTTTGTAGCAAAAACAATGGTGGCGTAGACAACATCAGCGCCATGAATGCATACATACTATGGAAGCCCTTAAAACCTAATTCAGCTTTCGATTTGAAAAAGTGAAGAAACTTTCTAATTGAGCTAGGAAAGGAGCTAGCAGAATACAAGGACCACGAAAAACCAGAAGCATGAGAAGGAGCTGAAGCATCTACTAGTTCTGAGATTCCAAGAAAGAGGAAGAGAAGTGATGTTTGTCCATCTTCAGAAGACAGAAAAACAAGAACAACTTGTGCACGTCGTAAAGCCAATGTATGCGGTGAACACTCAGTAGCTTAGTAGCTCAGTAGTTTATGTATGTATGTAAGAAATGTGTTTAACCCACTTTTACTTTTATGTAAGTCATTTATATATTTTTACAATATTTATGTCTTATTATTATTACTGCTTCGGTTTATTCTAAGGGTTTTTTCTTATGTTAAATAAAATAAAAGTCATATATAATAATACTTACGCTATATTGAATTCAAAATAATCGCCGAATATTAGCTCAAATCCAGCATATGGTAACACGGGTCCAATGGACCCGCGCGGTAAGTAGCGATAGGCCGCTTTCCTGGTAGTCCGAGCGTTAAGCGATGTCTTGTAAATTATATACCCACCATTTGTTAACTAACAAATAAACTATTATCGCTAAGAAATAAGTAATTAAACTTCTAGTTTCAAAAATTCTTTTATTGTAAATACCACTACAATATTGTTTCGCCATACAATGGCTTCATCAGGTGGATGAAATACTAACAACAAGTATCAACAAGTATCTCCTTCGCCAATTAACTAAATAAACTATTAAACAAAATTATACCAAATATAGTAAATATTAATAAAAATTGATTGGGTATCATTTTAACAGACACAATTATAAATTTGAATAAATCTGGTGTATATAAAATAAATTGTAAAGATTGTGATGTCTATGTCGGCTAGAGTGGTAGAAATGTAATCGGCAGAGACCGGACACATCGAGCTGAAATGGACGTCATTACGACGGACGATATAAATAGTCTACAACATCTGTAAGTACATCACGCAGTTGTTGAATAGCACTATTCATTCGGTTAATTGCACATCTATTTTTTGTGTGCGGTTAACCGAATGAATAGTGCTATTCAATAACTGCGGGATTACTTACGGATGTTGTAGATTATTTATATCGTCCGTCGTAATTACGTCATTTCAGCCCGATGTGTCCGGTCCTTAAACTGTAATCAGATTAAAAGAACAGGGCATCATTCAAGAAAATTTAAAAAAAAACCAAATTTGCCGAACATTGCATGAGTAATATTCACTTTCCCGATAGGCTGTTGAATGTATAATCCAAATAAAAGTAAAAAACTCTATTACTGAAAAATATTAGGAAAAAAGAATGAATTTCTAAATGCGAATCTGACAAACACACAATTAAACATTGTTACTTTATACAGTAAGTTGTGTCCCTTAATTTAGTTGAATAAGATACTTATTTGTTAATTTCATACAGTAAATAATAAAAATAAATTAAAACACTTGGCTTGTTTCACTATGAGATTTATTTAAATTCTCTAACATTTGTTTCGGCTGTTAGGCCATTCTCAAAGAGATCTATAAATCTAACTTAAAGACTATCGCACTTGTTCTTATATGTTGTCTGTTCTTATGTGTAGTGGGGGTGGTACTATATTGTGTATTACGGTGTCTATAAAGGGTGTATTGGCATATTCTATCTGTGTGTTGGTGATTAATAGATTTTGTTTTTTCGCTATTTTTATTTCTAATATTTCTAGGAGGTCCAATCTCTTGCTTTTTGTGATATTGTGTAATAAGTCGCAGTTATCTATATCGGGGAAGTGGTTGAGTTCTATACAGTGTTCGGCAAAGCCTGTGTTTTTCTCACTATATAAAATTGACTTTTTGTGTTCTTTAACTCTGTTTTTAATGGCTCGTCCACTTTGGCCGATATAGATAGCTTCACAGTCTTTACATTTTAATTTATAAACACCTGATTGGTCCATTTTATCTCTTTTATCTTTGTTGTTGCTAATCATTGTTCCCAAATTTGTTTTATTTACCCAGCTTATTTTTATATCTAATCCTTTTACTATTCTGTTTATTTTATTAGTGAGTTGGGGTATGTATGTAATTTTGTGCCATCTTTGTCTATTTTCTGTTATTTTCGGGTATAGGTATTTGTTCTTATTATTTTGTATTTCTTTGCGTTTTAACAGTTTATCTACGATTTTAGGGTCATATCCATTACTTCTTGCGATTAATTTAATTGTGTTTATTTCTGTATTAAAATCTGTCTTGTTTAATGGTGTGTTTGTGGCTCTATGTATATAACTATTGAATGTTGACATTTTTATTTTCATCGATTGTTTAGCGTTTGCGTGTAATATGTTGTCTGTAAAAGTGGGTTTTCTGTAGATTTCAAATGTAAGCTTATTATTATTTCTGTTTATTGTAATGTCTAGAAAGTTTATTTTCTTGCCTTTTTCTGTTTCTTACAATTTACAAAAGAAACAGAAAAAGACAAGAAAATAAACTTTCTAGACATTACAATAAACAGACATAATAATAAGCTTACATTTGAAATCTACAGAAAACCCACTTTTACAGACAACATATTACACGCAAACGCTAAACAATCGATGAAAATAAAAATGTCAACATTCAATAGTTATATACATAGAGCCACAAACACACCATTAAACAAGACAGATTTTAATACAGAAATAAACACAATTAAATTAATCGCAAGAAATAATGGATATGACCCTAAAATCGTAGATAAACTGTTAAAACGTAAAGAAATACAAAATAATAAGAACAAATACCTATACCCGAAAATAACAGAAAATAGACAAAGATGGCGCAAAATTACATACATACATACCCCAACTCACTAATAAAATAAACAGAATAGTAAAAGGATTAGATATAAAAATAAGCTGGGTAAATAAAACAAATTTGGGAACAATGATTAGCAACAACAAAGATAAAAGAGATAAAATGGACCAATCAGGTGTTTATAAATTAAAATGTAAAGACTGTGAAGCTATCTATATCGGCCAAAGTGGACGAGCCATTAAAAACAGAGTTAAAGAACACAAAAAGTCAATTTTATATAGTGAGAAAAACACAGGCTTTGCCGAACACTGCATAGAACTCAACCACTTCCCCGATATAGATAACTGCGACTTATTACACAATATCACAAAAAGCAAGAGATTGGACCTCCTAGAAATATTAGAAATAAAAATAGCGAAAAAACAAAATCTATTAATCACCAACACACAGATAGAATATGCCAATACACCCTTTATAGACACCGTAATACACAATATAGTACCACCCCCACTACAGACAAGAACAGACAACATATAAGAACAAGTGCGATAGTCTTTAAGTTAGATTTACAGATCTCTTTGAGAATGGCATAACAGCCGAAACAAATGTTAGAGAATTTAAATAAATCTCATAGTGAAATAAGCCAAGTGTTTTAATTTATTTTTATTATTTACTGTATGAAGTTAAAATGTTTCACCAAGAAGTATCTGCAACAACAGCCGAGAATATTATTTGTTAATGGTAGAAATACCGAAATAATATTGTTAAAAAAATTAAATATAGTGAAACTTATCAGCTGTCTTTATAATTTATACTAAGTATATTATTTGGTTGTAAAAATTGTTTAAACAATTCTTTCAAAGCGGCTGCTATAAACTTAGGCTACGGTGTTAATACCAGGAAGCTTTACTCAAATGCAATATTTATTTCTTTATTCTTCAAAAAGTACTGCTAGTGTTTATTAAATTGTAATTGCGAAAGTAAATAATAGAATGCGTCGAATATATTAACAAATTATATTTACTTCCATTTTCTGTATTGAAAACATTATACAAAATTTCTACTCGAACAGATTCAATTTACTTAATTCGATTATAATTGAGGAACAGCTAATTTCAATTTCTAATTAAGTATAAAAAGTATTATAACAGACAGATTTTATAATTCAGGTTTTATACGAGCCATTTTAATAAAGTTGTAAAGACGTAATTACAAGATAAATAATATTAATTTCGAAATAACGAGCGCTAAAAATCGACATCTTCAGAAAAAAGACTAACAATTACTAGTTCTACATTTGACAGCAACAAATACAACATAATAATAAGGTTTAAGAATCTAAATTATCCGAACCACACCTAAAACTACGTTAATTTTTCACATTTTTTTTTTCAATGTATTCATACTAGCTCGTGTTAAATTTTAAATGATTATAGTAATTAATAATCAATTTTTGGAACAATTTTAGAGAGGATATACATATTGCTATAGACTTTTCCCCGAAAATATTTTGAAAAGGTTAATTATTTATGAATGCACATTTATCTTGAACTTATATATACTTTTGACTTGTGTAGTTGAAGCACGCCGTTTTGCTTTGCTGTGGACAATTTTTATAATTGTATTTTTTATACGGAGCCGATGGCTTTGCTGTATCCGTATCAGAGATAAATGTAATCTGAGTGTAGAAAAACGTGTCTATGAGAAGATAAATCTTTATCTTTGTTCAGTAACTTCGTGATTTTTGATTAATTGTGGTTGGTGTTTGATTCATTACCGAGATTTATTTACGAGTTTGTTGTTCTCGTAATTGTTTAATTTAATAATATATATATATATATATATATATATATATATATATATATATATATATATTATTTTACGTAAGTAAATTATATTATTCTTATTATCATTATTATTATTATTTTGAATGTATTGATTTGTGTATTTTTTCATTGTGTTAATTTTGATATATATATATTGTATTCTTAGTTATTTGAATTAAATGACAAAGAACGTTTTTTAAAATTTCAAATATAAAAAATTTTCTATAACTTTAAAATTTAGTTCGCTTGGGATATCAAGGGCATATTTTTTCATGTGGTTTGCACATGCGTTAAAGTTTGTTTCGGGCTGTCATATCAGTTTGTTTATTTTGTTTCTTGTGGGGGAAATTAAAAAACATCTTTGTAATTTATTAGTTTTCATTTTGATCGGTTGTCATTAAGGAAGTTTTTTATCGTGCGCTGCGGTCATTTCCGCAAGATATTTTTACATTTATAATATTGTTTAATGACGCAATATTTATCTTTATACTTCATAAAGATGTTTTTTCTTTTTTTTTGTATTAAAGTTTCATTTAAAGTTTGCTGTGTGTGTTTTTGAATTTTACCTTTCTTCATTTGTGCTTATAAGTAATTCAAAGACATTATAATTATAACATTTGTCAATACTGGCGCAATATAAATTTGTAGAAGAGAAAAACCACGTTTTCCGATTGGAACCCTGAGGGAAAAGCAGTCTCATCTTGAAAATTAACCGACTGAATATCCAAGCCGGACAGATTGGTGGTGAATAGTGGTATTATCAAATTCAAAACCACTATTCATAGCAATATGTACATATTTAGTTTTTTAGTTGTCCACACATATAAACATATAAGTAGATATGTATACAGTAAGATCCAGAAGTGGTGCTATAAACTGCATATTTTTTAAACGGTAAATAAAATATCAAAAGTTAATTATTTTTTTTAGGAAATTTTCTGCGAAATAATATAACTGAAAGGTAGGTGTAAGAAAATCCTATTTATTACTTATATAATTATTATTAGCAAAAGAATTTCAGTATAATCTATGGAAATTTGGAGTCATACCTATGTAGATATGGAGTGCAGCACGAATGCTCATACTGCCCATATCAGAGCTGTTAAAAAAAGGCTGTCGAATATTTTATCCAATTATAGTACTAGAAGAAACAAATAAAAATGTCTTAGTCAATGTCTTGGAACATGGGTCCGCAACTTAACTATATCTGACATATAGTCTATTTAATATTGTTTTAGTAGGATAAAAATTACACAGAATATGTGGTAACAATTTATATAATAAAAGATATAATATAAAGCTAAATAAATTGCTGTACATGTCGACCGCTCATTTTACATCTTTACTATCAAAAATCGGCGTGTGCTTTCGAAAATTGTTGGAGTCCTCGGAATTTCCATACAGCAATTTACGCTTCATTGCGATGTTCTTTCAAATAGTGTTTTAGACATTTCCAAACATAGAAGTCAAGTAATGTTGTATATTTGGACCATCCCGTCGCATCCATCTCTCGCTGTAATAGTGATTTTAAAGATGATGAAAGAATGTGCTAAAGTAGAAGCTGATCTGGTCTACCAGAACCTCCAATCGATTCGAATATGCTTCGGCATACATATGCCATGCGTCAGCAGTATTACCGTTCGCCTGACCGCACGTTATTTACTCAAGCATAATAAACGAACCGAACAAAATGGCCCAAATGATAAATAATCTGGTGACAGATGAATAACAGAACTAACTTTAAGTCACAATAAGTTGTTCCACAAAGACGACCTAAAATTATAATTCTTTATTTTAAAACAAAAAATCAACTGTCAGAAACAGTTGAGTTGCGGACCCAAGTTAACTAAGCCTTTTTTATATACGTATTTTTTTTCTATTCTTCTTAGCCGTTCTCTTACGTATAAATGGTTAATTTTGTTCTTAGAATTACCCTTCATAAATTATTCTTGAAATGAAGATACTCATTTCAACGTTTCGACATGTATTGTCTTCATCAGAAAGAATATTTAGATAATTTAATTTCAATACTACGTTTTATTTTTTCAACTAATTATAAATGAGATCTGCTTAGATTGTTATGTATTCATTGTCTTATACAATGGTGTTTGAAACACTATTGTATGTATATATTAATGTAATTAAAGGAAACAATAACTGATTAGAAGGCTCTGGAAATTATAAAATAGAAACTAGAAGTTAGAAACTGCGGAAATTAGAATACTTGGTAGTAACAGCGCAATGCTATGAGTAAGGAAAGTTGTAATGATCGAAATATCTAAGAATGATAAAAGGCAACAGCTGACATTGTCGAGACGATTAACCAAGAAAAAGAGAATAACAAGTAATAGATTTCAAAAACAAATAGAGGCAAGGAACTCGATAAGAAAAAGTAGATGGGGAGCGAGAAGGCGAGGAATGGAATAAATAAAATGTTGACAGGTGTTTCGAAACGGAAATATGAAAATTTTGGTATAAAAATACGACAGTAGACTCAATTCATCCAGTTTCACATAAGAAGAAAAAAGCAGAAAAATTGGTAACTACCATTATAATAATCTAAGAAGTAAATAAACTTATTTGTTTCTGGAATCGGAATGACCGGACGATGATGACGAAAGCTATATTAAATGAAAAATGTACTTGTAAAACTAAAAATTAAACGGCAAATATTAAAATTAATCAAATATATCGAACTAAGCAACGTCCTGATGACAGCAGGGTATCTGCCGAAAGCACTACCTGATATATCTTCATAAGTAAGATGGCACCATTTTCGAAATTTAAAAAAGACCGTTTCTTCCTTGTAACTAAATTCTTCCTTGTAGCTAATTTAATTAATAAAACACAATGTATTCAATACAATATTTCGTCTAAATTGAGAAACATAATTTTATGTAATAAAGAATGTTTATAAAAGCAGTTTCAACATTCCTTAATAATTTCCACGTGAGTAAGGCTTACGAAAGAGTGTTTTTGATCAACCTATGATATGAAAATATTAGTAGAATGTGAACTATACAACGTCAAAACTCTTGTCGGAGAGGTTTTGTTCTTCTTTGTTAGCTACACATTATAATATGCTAATAGTAATAGTAGCAATGAAAAGAATGTTGTAGGTTTCAAATTTTACAAAATTGAAACACAGCGACTACAACTGCGTTATTTACCGCTCTGTCCAGGAAATAAGGATGCTGATACTGTACGTAGAATATTCATTCTCATAGAGTGTACAGAAAAAATAGATATGTGAAATTACATAAATCAAATAACACTTGTATGTGGAACGAAAAGCGTCAGGTACAGACTAATGAGAAGAAACTAGAAGGCAAGTTGCTGGGTATGTTAATCTTCTGTACATTGCTAGAATACCTGACAAACTGAAGAAGACGCTTTTAGAGAAAAATAACCTCAAAATAAGATACAATATCTTCATTCCATCAAATAAAGACTGAGAGGCATAACTAAAAACTAAATGAGTATAGGAATTATAATGGAAACGAAGCAAATCTTATAGTGGACAATATTGACGCAGTATTCATATTACTGACGAGACAATATGTGATAGAATAGAAGTCGAAATGAAAACAAAGGAGGGATTAAAATAACAACTAAACAGATAGCTGCTAAAAGAAAATCATTTGAATACGTTAAAACAGAATAGGAACAATGTAACTTATTGTTTAAAATAAAAAATAAGTATTTAAATTACTAATCTTATAGATCGTTTTCGCTTCAATATATTTCGAATAATACAAAAGTATTTTTAATAATATAAAATATTATTAAAAATCTGGTGTGAAGAACACAAATGCAGGTTCACTATTAATATTTTCTGTGAACGTGTCCGAATATATCCTATACCCAGAGACGTAGATACGTATTTCACCTTTCTACAGGCTCATCGGTACGCCCCTGCTGGAGAAAGGATATTCCCAGACACATTCACAGAAAAGAACCACATCGCCCTATCACCGTAATTATCCAGACCGAGCGCAGAAGTAAATTCGGCGCCGCCTGTTGTCAGACAGCCGAAGTACCTCGCATACCGTCCACATAATTAATGTGAAGTAACGACGCCCTTCCAAAGGTTGGCACAGCCAATCTCTCTAGAAAACTGCATTTTGTTTGTGCCTTCACTCATACTACGGCTTAACCGCATGTGTAATGTATCAGAATAATTGAAACATACATGAGTAGGTGCCACCAGTTTTGTATAATACAAAGGTATTTTTAATAATATAAAATATTATTAAAAATCTGGTGTGAAGAACACAAATGCAGGTTCACTATAAATATTTTCTGCGAACGTGTCCGAATACATCCTATACCCAGAGACGTAGATACGTATTTCACCTTTCTACAGGCTCATCGGTACGCCCCTGCTGGAGAAAGGATATTCCCAGACACATTCACAGAAAAGAACCACATCGCCCTATCACCGTAATTATCCAGACCGAGCGCAGAAGTAAATTCGGCGCCGCCTGTTGTCAGACAGCCGAAGTACCTCGCATACCGTCCACATAATTAATGTGAAGTAACGACGCCCTTCCAAAGGTTGGCACAGCAATCTCTCTAGAAAACTGCATTTTGTTTGTGCCTTCACTCATACTACGCCGTAACCGCATGTGTAATGTATCAGAATAATTGAAACATACATGAGTAGGTGCCACCAGTTTTGTATAATACAAAGGTATTTTTAATAATATAAAATATTATTAAAAATCTGGTGTGAAGAACACAAATACAGGTTCACAGAAAATATTAATAGTGAACTTGCATTTGTGTTCTTCACACCAGATTTTTAATAATATTTTATATTATTAAAAATACCTTTGTATTATACAAAACTGGTGGGGTTTACCTACTCATGTATGTTTCAATTATTCTGATATATTTCGAATACTTAACTGAGATACATAAGTTCCGTTTTTCTTTGTTATAATTCCACAGACGTAACGCGTTAATAAATAAAATCCTTTCAAGATGCTCGCATAATGTCTTCAATATCCGTTAAAGGTAATTTAAAACATAGATTGCCATAACAAATCATTACATGTATTATATCACAATATCTAGACTTACTCATAGACCTCATTTAATTTTAATAATCATAAAACAGGAAATATTTGACATGTTTACGTTTGTTTACGACATGGTGATCTGTTATTAATAAATTTATGCAACGAAAGTTGCTGCTCAATAGCAGTTACCGGTGGTCGGTTTTTGTTTTGATTTCACTTCGAATAGGAGGCACAGAAAATCAGAAATTACATGCCACGTCCGGTCTTTTTTATAGGAAGTGCAACAGAAGAACAAAAAGTGTTTTGAACGGGAATTATTCGTCATAGTTCTTCGATAATAGTAATCTTTACGTATTGAGGCAAGTAGACACATACATAGACGTATAAACCTATCAGTTGCGTAATTTTTAAGACCGGAATCTCTTAATTGGACTGTTTTATATAGGAAAGGCTCTCTCAATTATTAGTCACCCGGAGTTAGCAGCTGCAAATTATGTATATACTGACGACATACATAACACGCACATGAGTGTCTTGAATCGAGAATACATCGAGTAAAATTTTTAATACTAATAGATCGCGCTAAGCTTTATTTATATTCAAATTGCACCGCAGTTAAAATAAAATTTACAGTTACATGAAAAGCTAAAGGGATTAGAGCTCTCTATTGCACGACAGAATCTTTAACAAGCTAAAGTCATTTATATTCATGGTGGAAATCTATCTAAACTATTCAAGAAAATTAAGACACTACTAACTAACCAATATTCGACCGATTTTGCCTAAATTCCAGGAGCAAAACCATTACCTCGCCTAAAATTTTTAACAAATCTTCTTAATTAAGCAAGTTTTCTATGACTTTCGAGCATTTTTTATATAGAACTATTTCAGGTGCTTAATTTATATGGTCTCGAAATTTGAAGTTATATTTTATAATTATTTAGGTATGCTAGAGTATCTAAAATATAGAATTCTTTTTTAATCTTGTAACACGTTTTTCGAAAATACATCTTTTATATGGCCCTAAGCCAGATATGAAAAACTATTCGAGGCTTTCAAAATAAATAATTTTTGTGTTCCAAACATATCAGCTATATTTTAACTTCCAAAAAGTGATTTATGGAAGGCATTTTGTGAGTTTATTATGTTTTCTTTAAGGTATTATACTGAGTGATCACAAATGATTGATACAAATACTTAATTTGGCAACTCTGAGAAATTGGTTTAACTGGTTATTTGATTTATATTTATCTTTTTAAGTTAAATATTGATGACATATGTCTAGAATTATTAGTAAATTAATTATTATTAGCTGATATCAGTAGTGAGATTTATACCGAAATAAATTTTACGAATTCATATAATAAATAATACAATTACGTACAAAGAGAATTATTCTAAGAAAGTGCTCGCAATGTTGATCTACTTAAAACAACACTGAATTCGTCCCAATAACTAGCACATAGCAATTGCCTCTTCCATAGCATACCGTAGCAAATTATTTGTTGAATTCCGGAATATTAAGTTTTTTTAAATTAGGAAACAGAAATAAATTTAGAGACGAATTAAGCGTTCTACTTCCCCATAAACACTTATAAAACGGTCTGAGAAAAATTATTAAAAATAACTCATAGTTGTATGTGAACTGTGTGGTGAGGCAGAATCGTCTTGGAAATAGTCATATCTTTGAACATTCATTGTGTCATGAAAAAAATATGAGCCCAATAATTCGTTGGTTGACATTGCCATACAAACACCACTTTTAGCTGGATGGAACGGATTATCTGCCCAACAAGTTGCATAATTTTGCGAATTAACATAACCAAACAAGCGAAAGCATGTCAAACAATTTGAATCACATTTTCATTCATTCTTAGTAGCAATATTGAATTTGTTCTTCGGATACATTTCGATAAATTGATCATAAGCTGTTATTAGCTCAATAACAAGATCTAACTTTAATAGTTATAAGCGCCACTTACATACCGTAAAACCAATATGATTCAATAAGTTACCCCAATAAGGCAATTGCCCCGGAGATATTCGGCGTAAAGATCAGCTCAGTTAAGAGGCGAGCGAAGGGAGGTTCATTTTTATAATATAGGCACCACAATGCTTTTGCTCTCAAGTCGGTACAGGGAACGCAGACATCGCCGATAGTAAATTCTAAATCACAGGTAAATACGTGGAAAATTGTTACCATCAAAATAAAACGCCCAAAATATAACAATAACAAGAAATACTTATTAAGAAAAATAAGACAATGAAACAAGAAAAGAATCAATATCATATAAACGATCAACGCTGTAGAAAATTAGTCAAAAATATAAAATATGTAAAATCTAAGTAAGGCTCACAAGCTAGAAGTAAATTAAAAATTTAAAGCAAATATCAATGACAAACCTGCTCAAAGAATACAAATTTAATATAAATAAGATGCAATAAATATATAAAATGCTACTGAGCTATTGATTCACCCAGTATACTAATTGGATATGAAAAATAAATAATGCACATAATATGCATTCAAAAAGCAATTAACTACTGAAATTAAATTGAAAACTGAAAATATACCGAGGAACTTAGACAAGTAAAACTTATACAACAAAGTAATATGATCTCACTTAGTATATAAAGAACTAACGCCTAATTAAGTAAATGGTATGCTTCTAGACAATAAATTCGTTACTAATTTATCTAAGATATTTGATAAATCTTAAATCAAGATTTTTGTGCATTCAGTATACTAATTAGTTTATGAAATATAAAAAATACAAAAGTATATATTTATAACTTTTAAATCGTATTTAAATCGTAATAGCCAAAATTGAACAGTGAATACATATTATAAATTTTAGACATACGTTGGGTCTCTACCATTATATAAAGTGAAAAGTAATATTTAAAATTTGGAAAGTTTCTTACGTTACCAACAATTAATTGAATAAAAAACATAAATTTGACATGTCCCTAGTACGTAATGAAATATCGATTACTCTGTATACACCAAAATTATGGATATCGATTACTTAAATTTTACTAAATGAAATACATACAGCAAAAATTAATGACTTGAATTTACAATAGTCAAATACAATGGGCACTAATAATTATTTCAAAGAAAGTTACTTTTGACTTTCTGTAGGCTTCCGATAGAAAATATATGCACAATTCATACCTTAACATATCGATTAACTAACATCTTGGAAACCATACTCATGCTGGCTGCAAAAGGAACGCAATCTGCGCGACAATTACAAGTAATTTCAACACGTGCCTCATTTAACATCTTACTAGAAAAAGTATCCTCTACTGGCAAATGTAACCTGTACTAGCTAATGTAGACTCTACTGGCTCCCTGTTAAATTCCAGAAAGGAAAAAAAACTAAAGTGGCGAAATAAAATATAAAAGATGAACATGCCCCAACAGGAATATCGTAAAAACTCACCTAAATCAACATAGGGAAACCTCTTAAACACGTGCTTAACCTGAACCCCAATTTCGGGCAGAAATTTTACAAGAACCATCTTTTCACATTTCAAAGGGCTTCAGATATATAATTTAATTAAAAAATGCCTCAAAAGCCGCATAGCTAAGTAATAAGGTACTTATAAGAAGCCATCAAATAATCACACCATACAATCTTCACTACTACGTGTTAATTCATTAAACTAAACAGCGAACAAGAGAACCAGAATTTCTCAACTCGTATCTTATATACGAAACTGTACGTAGTTCTTACAAAAATCAACTGATAGGGGAAACCTACAGTATAGAAGAAGTTAATGATGAAATCTATATTTAGAGAATTATTTCACTACGTAAAAATTGAGACAATAATAATCGGAAGCTGTCTGACGAAAAATATCAATTAAATTACGTACTAATTAAAGAATTATAAATTAAAAACTTATAGTTTAAAAGAGGCATAAGGGTTCTGTCGTACAATACCCAAGAAGATCTTAAATGGCAATACTAAGGACAATTCCAACTGAATTTGCTACTGATAAACCGTAATGAATTTTAAGAAAAAGAGTCGCATGAAAACTGTACAAATTAACCCAATTAATATTTAGAGATGACTCATACGCCCTCACACGCGTATAATAGGAACCAAACCATGATGTATACCTGGTTGCCTACATCAACGCAAAATATAAACCAAACCATACGGAAACCAAAGTTGCTTACCCTGACGTAAATCTTTAATTAAATTTTAAATAGACTTAGAAAATTAATATGATGAAACTTCCAATTCAACTAATAATATGATAATTATGCGCAAAAGAAAAACATTAATAAAACTTTTAAATATCGAAAATTAGAAAAATATAGCCGAATATATCACCATATCCAGTCCGTTCATAAGTTATAGAATGAAATGATTAAAAATGAACCAAGGGCAATTTGAACACGTTACAAAGTCAACTATTTAAAATATATGCAATTAGCATATTCATTTTGCAAGCTGCTCCAAAAACAGGCGATTAAAATAAATGTATCATGCTAGATAGTAAGTAAAACCATTTTGAAAGTAAAAACAATAAATTGTTATATTTATTTGATTTTCACTTTGTAAAATATTTAAAAATTTTGAATTTAAAAATCAGGCATGTCGACATAAAGTTACAGAATTTTTGCCGCCCTAAGGAATTAATTTTCAATCATTTTTAATCACCCGCTACCTAAGTTTTGATGATTTTTAAGCGAATTTTTATGTTCTCAATTACATTCACTTTAATTAATAAACGTTGTGACATTTTAGGATACCTTTGACGACTTCTACATGCCCTTTTGAAGTAACTAGGTCTTTTGACTCATGAGTCTATATCTGCTATATCTGAGTATTAGGAAATTATAAATTTTCCTAGCTTTTTTAATGATTTTTCAAGTTTTTAGTTTTTTCATTAACTCTTTAGGATTTTCATAATATTCAATTAGCTTGGCTCAGGAGACACAAAAACTGTTTGTAGCTATTGTAGCACTATTTGTACATGTGAATTTTAGAATATTCGCATCAATTATAGATAAATGACCTGCAATCTTCTACACAAAATCAAATAATCGTCCTTAACGTGTTCATCATCCTGCCGGTATAAATTTTAGTTTTGTTTATCAAATTAGTAAACGGTTTCATTCAATTGAAAAATTAATCTGCATTACTTCTATGTAATTTTTTATTCACGATCTTATTCACGGTTTTATTCACAGTATTTTTGTGAAAATCTCCTCGACTCTATTTGAGAGCCTTTAGCGAAATTTGTTAATAAAGAATATTTATAAAAATTGGGCTATTCTATTCGTTTTTATTTTTTATCAAAAATTAGTAATATTTAAATATTAATTGAGGTTTTATTACTTTAATTAATTTAAGTTTATTTCTCTGTTTTCTAAAGGACAATGAAATGGTAATTACTTCATTGAACAGTAACAATGCAACGATTTTTGCAATTTTTGTAAATCTTAAAATGACCATTACATAAGTTCTTAAACAGTAAATAATGCATATCGAAAATCAAATGCACGCCTACCAAATACTAAAAGAATCTAATCAAACGGATAAAACGCAATTATACACAGAGTGATGGAGAACCTTTTGAGAACTTCTTTTGTCTGAACGTTCACTTTTTTGTAACAACGGAAATTTCACAGTGGTGTTATCGCACTCACATAAGAAAGAGTTACATAAATTTGAATACTTTTACAAATTCTTGCAGGCGAATTATATACAGGCTGTCCTTGAAATTAAAAGATAACGTATGAAAAATGGAAAGACGTAATTATATAGAATATAAATCCAAAATTTTGTGTCAATTACGACGCGAACCCCAAAATTAAAAACGTCTTGAAAATTATATAATTTTCCGCCTATGAATTCAAAATATTGAGAATGTAAATATGGCCCTACAGAAGAAGTTACACAAACACCGTACGTTTATATACGTAACAGCTATCGAGGTTATAAAAGTTATAACATTCTGTACGCTAAAGTTAATACCGTACAAAATCAACTGTTTATAAATTCAAGTAAATAATTAAAAATTAGAATGTGTGTTACATTCATTTACTAACGTATTTCAAAATCGTAATAAAATTTCATGTTTATTACGAGAATGATTGTTTGTTAGAAGTAAGAAATATAAAATATAAATATGGGATTCAGAATGCCCCTATTGTATTTAAAGACGGTGATGTTTATATTTATAAAACCGATAAGTTTTGTTAAGGTTCGATAACCTGAATCAACTGTTAAAAATTTATAGTTGCAAATGTGTTAAATGTTATATTGAAGGAACATGTAAGATGTGTGCTCTACAGGCATTCGAGTTGCAATCTATTATCTTTAATCGTAAAATTGTATCGAACGTACGTAACTATTGACAACAGAACGATACTTAAAGCGAGATAGACAATAACAAAACTATATTATGTGCCAGTTTTAAGATATCGTCTCCGATAGTATTTATGATATATTCAGTCGTACAAGGCGTAACAAAATTTGTTTAACTATTTTTGCCATTTTTTTCCTCGCTTATGAGAGGGAATTTAGAGAAAATATTTGGGTATATATTTTATATAATTTAATCTTTCGATTTCCCATACCGTCTTTTTATTTCAAGGACACCCGGTATATTGCAATAATATATTAATCAAAGTTAATTTAAGGAACCCTTACTACAATATATCCTTAAAACCTTGATACCTATTTTGGCAAATAAGCTATTAATGCGTCGGTGATAAAGTGATTTACTGTGCTTACATTCTAGGGTTTCCAGCGTAATACGTTTTATACTGCTGAAATATGTATCCTGAATTAAAGCTATATTTTAGTAAGGGTCTCTTAAATCAACTTTTACGAAATAACCCACAGTCTCTGATTTATCCAGAATACGTTAACTAATTGCGATAAATATGTGACCTCTAAAATATTGAAATTAAAACGATCAACTAAAGATAATTTTATGAGTAAATTGTTTTATACAAAAAGGTTGTGTTTATGTATGACAATACGTTTTGCACGTATAAAGCATTTGTTACAATATGAAACAGACATGTAAATAATTTACATATCTGTAACTGTACACATGGACAATATACCTCGTATTTTCAGCATTAACTTCTGCTTAAGACATATGTTTCTGCCATCTAGGCGTCTTCAGTCAAGCTAGTGAAGCTAGTGAAGCTAGTGAAGCTAGTCAAGCAGTGTATACACATTTATACAAATCTCTTAAATAATAGATCCGTATCTGTATCTACATTACGCTAAAATCGTCTCCAAGCCATGTCTTAAGCAGAAGTTAAGCTGAAAATACGAGGCGTATTGTCCATGTGTACAGTTACAGATATGTAAATTATTTACATGTCTGTTTCATATTGTAACAAATGCTTTATACGTGCAAAACGTATTGTCATACATAAACACAACCTTTTTGTATATTTACCGCCATCTGGCGCGTGTTAATGGACTGCACCAATATACGTATTTTTCCGTTTTTGTAATAGCCTGTTTATATTGATTAACACATTAATTTTACAAAATTAATAAAATTATCATTAACACGTTGGTTATCGCGATATCGGGCAGTTGAAAAAATATTGTCCTAATACTTAGAACTAGAAACATTCTTCAATATTCAAGCTATTCAAGAAATATGCCATATGGAAACATTATTAAGCAGTGCCTATAAAAATAAGCAGAACAAAATACTTTAACTTTCTTGCTTCCTATACTAAAACAAATACATAGCTTAGATTTAGCCGTTTACGAGTCTTAAGCTGCAAGATCATAGCCACAGCTGCCTACTTTGATAAGTTGGCTTGTTAAGTTAGACCTTTATTAATTGTAAGTACTTTAATTGGTATTAGTGGCTCTTATTAATGTTCATGTTTGTTTTTCTTGACAAATAAAGGTAAAATAACCTGGATAAGAAACCCAGTGGAGACTTATTGTTACCGGAAGCACCGACTGAGTAAGCCAGGGCAGGCCTTCAGATAATTATTATTTTTCTTTGCCCCGAACTGCTGAAACAAATGCGTCTGCCTTTTGGGATGTAAAGGGAATTCTCTTGATTGAGTCTCTGGCGAAGGGAAAACCCATCGCTGGCATATGGTACTACACGTCCTTTTTAAAAAGACAAGACAGCTATCTCGGAGAAGCGTCACGAAATGACCCAGAAAAGGATACTGTTCGACTACGAAAACTCACCGGTACATTCAAGCTATGCTATTAAGCAAAAATTAACCAAAATTTGTTTTAAACTGAATCCGCATCCAATTTATTCGGCGAATTTGGCTGCCTCAGACTTCTGTCTGTTTCCACTGGGTTAATTTTCGAAGGACCCTTGTACATATACCGATGCCCTTACAGTTTTTAGTTCAAAAATAAAAAAATATCCAGTAAAATTGATAAAATATATCTAAATTTTAATATAAAATTTAACGATTTTTTTGGATTAATGTACATATATTTGTATTTAAGATTAACATATCTTCGAAAGTCAAACACGTATCTACTTTTCAATTTACCCAAAAATCCAAAGGATTAATAAAACATATAGAAACAATTGTGATAAACATATTGAAAATTAACAGTTACCTTACAAATAATTATGAAGCATTAATCGAATAAATACCCTAATAAATCACTAGTTACAGAATAGCAATTATTTCTGAAGGATTACCAGTGTAATTGTACAGATATGTGCATGTAAAATTATATTAATTACATGCATTTTTAATCTAATAATTCATACTTAATGAGGTTTTTAATCGTAAATATGTAAAAACTGTGAAAGCTTTACCTTGAATATTTATGCATGGTCGATATTTAATACGTCGTAATGTCATCTTATAAGGTCTGGATGGTTTAACTCTTTAGAAATACTGAAGAGGAGGAGAAACAAGAACACTAAGCTAACAGAAGCTACATTATTTGTTCAAAGTGAAGTGATTTAATATTAATTACAAAACAGTAGCAATTATATACTTAATTGATAATTATGAATGTATTACAATATATTATTTTGCTTATCATTGAAATATCCATGTACAGTTTGCTGAGAAATTAATGTCTCCACCAACTAACGGTTAAATATCAACCCTCCTTTAAAAAGACATTGAAAAGAAAACTATTCTTAAATTCTTACGTACAGCTCTGAACTAAAATACTGTAAATATCATTTTACTTGTGTGTGTACACAATTTTTTACGCATTGAAAACTTTCTAATTTGAGGCCATTTTTTCTATAATGCTAAGAATTTTTGCCGTTCTTAATTTGCCGTTAGGTCTTTCCAACCGGCTATTGTGAACATATTTTTACCCAGAGCGGCACAGAAAAATACATTTTTTAAATACACATGTTTCTGTAAATTTTTACATTTTGTATTTGTTCGGAGAATCGGCCTTTTTCCAGGTACGCGTCCGTGCTGCACTTTCTACAAATTCGTAGAAAGGCGCACCCCTAACAAGCGAACGACCGATGTTACTTGTTAAGTAGCTACTGGAAAAAGGATGAGTTCTTCGTTACATTTAAACCAAGCATCACGCCCTGTATATTAACAAAGTGTTCAATCGCCAGCACAGTTTATAATAAAATTAAGGTTGTATATAGTAGAAGTGCGTTTTATTTGTATAAGTCTCCCCACAGACTTACAACCTGTGGTTCAAAAATAAGTGCCAAACGCCAGCGCACAAACTACTTTACATGGTCCTTCGACGCCGGATAAAATATAAATACATACAAAAAGATACTACATTATTCTTCAGTTAGATACTCCTTCGAAAAGGGTATTTACAGGATTTTCAAGTAGCTGAATTCCAACTTTATTCAAGATTGTGAAAACGTGAAGCAGTCGACATCAGGAATCAGAGTCAAGTGCAGTGTCAAGAAAAACGTAAGTCCGATACTATTTCTTTCCTATATTTAGTATTGTTTCTGCTAGTGTCAATATGTCAGTCAAAATCGAAACATTAATTAAAAAACGCGGTAATATTAAAGCCCAATTAACGCGTTTTATCAAACATGTTAACGAGTTAACAGTTGATAATATATCTAAGGACGATCGCGCCTTGTTAAAATGTAAAGCAATAAAGCTTGATGAAATATTCTTAGATTTTAAAAATATTCAATATGATATCAGTATGTTAACGGACGATATCGACACGCATGAAATTGAAAGCGAAGATTTTGAAAATAAGTTTTTCAAAGCGCAAGCTTTAGTAAATAGTATATTAGAAGATTCTGCATGTATAAATGTGCAATCGAGCACAACTTCCGAAAATGTACACAACGAATCGAATCATTCTAGTAAAGTATCGAAACCGTCTATCAACTTACCTACATTCGACGGTTCGTTTGATAAATGGTACCACTTTCGGGATTTATTCAAAAGTATGGTTCATTCGGATTCATCATTAAGTAATGTAGAAAAGTTACATTATCTGAATATATGTCTAAAGGGTGAAGCTGCCATTATATTACATTCAATGTCGATTTCAGGTGATAACTATTCACTAGCGTGGGAGTTATTAAATGATAGATTCGAAAATAAGCAACTTGTTGTACATAGTCACATACAAGCTCTCTTTAATATACCAAATATCAAGCGTGATTCATATAAATCCTTACGAGAGCTATTAGACAATTTGCTTTGGCATTTAAAGTCATTAGAAATGTTAGAATTGCCAGTAAAGTCCTGGGATGCGTTAATAATTTATTTAGTAACGACTAAGTTAGACGCATTCTCCAAACGTGAATGGGACGCGATCACATCTAATGACGTAAATCAATTGCCTATTTTGAATGATATAATTGCGTTTTTAAATAAAAGATGTAGAATGTTAGGAATATCGAATTTAAGCAATGATAACCACTCGGCAAATAAAATAAAATCAAATTCCTTAATATCAACAAACAAGCCGAGTTGTAACTATTGCGACAAACCTCATTTTATTTCACAGTGTGAAGCGATTTTAAACTTAAATACTTCTGATCGCATTGATGAAGTAAAAAAGAAGCATTTATGTATTAATTGCTTAGGAAAAGGTCACAATACTTCATCATGCAAATCAAAGTGGTCGTGCAAACATTGCCAAAAACGGCATCATTCTTTGTTACATATTGAAAGAAATATTTTACCTGATACCGAATCAAGTAATTCTGTACCGTCTACATCAAAATTATCTGTGGCAACACATGTCAGTGATAAAACTGAAATCAATCAAATATTACTGTCAACAGTATGTATACGTGTAGCTGATTATACAGGTACGTGGCATTCTTGTAGAGCGCTTTTAGATAGCGGCTCTCAATCGAACTTTATTACAGCCGATCTTTGCCGTAAGCTTGATTTACCCAAGTTTTCTATACAGTCGACAGTTTCCGGAATTAATCAAGCCAATATAAACTTAAATTACAAAACCGATGCCCGTATCAGCTCAAGATGCGAATCATACGAAACGAGTTTAAATTGCTTGATTATAAAAAAGGTAACAGAAAACATACCTACAATATCATTTGATGCATCACATTTAAATATTCCCTCTAACATAAAATTGGCAGATCCCGGATTTAATAAAGCGGATAGTATTGATATGTTATTAGGCGCTTCTATTTTTTGGAAGCTGCTTTGCGTAGGTCAAATCAAATTAGGCAAGGATAATCCCATCTTGCATAAGACGCGGTTAGGTTGGATAATATCGGGTCCTTTAGTACTTCAGCACAATCTGCGATCACAAAATTTATCTTTTCATTTAAATATAAATTTAGAAAGGCAAATAGAGAAGTTTTGGCTACTAGAGGAATGTAATTCCGATCACAAATGGTCTGTCCAGGATCAAAAATGTGAAAAACATTTCGTTGATACAACAACTCGCGATGAAACGGGACGATTTGTTGTTAGCATTCCATTTACATCCGAGAAGGAGAACTTAGGAGAATCGCGACACCTAGCATTAAAACGATTTTACGCATGCGAACATCGTTTAAATCAAAATCCCGATTTAAAGCGCGAATATGTAAATTTTATGACAGAATACGAAAGATTAGGGCACATGAAACTTATCGAGGAAGTTAATAATGATCGAAAACATGAAAACTATTACCTTCCTCATCATGCCGTAATTAAGGCATCCAGCATAACCACAAAAACTCGCGTTGTGTTTGATGCATCCGCGAAAACAACCACGGGGCTATCTCTCAATGACGCACAACACGTCGGACCGGTGATGCAAGACGATATTTTTGCCTTATTACTGCGCTTCAGACAGCATGCTTATGTATTAACCGCGGATGTTGAGAAAATGTATCGCCAAATTTTAATATCAAATGCCGATCGTAAATATCATCGCGTCTTTTGGAGATCGTAGTCATCGCAAACCTTACGTTGTTACGAATTGCAAACTGTAACATACGGTACAGCGTCAGCGTCCTTTCTAGCCACACGATGCCTTCAGCAATCAACAGTAGAATTTAATTCGCAATATCCTGAAGCCTGTGATATCATAAATCATGATTTTTATGTAGATGATTTACTAACAGGAGCGGATTCAATCGCGAAACTTGACGAATTACGGTATCAAGTCACAAAAATATTACGTGCTTCCGGTTTTAACTTGCGCAAATGGCTCAGTAATTATCATACTAATTTAAATAATTCAAGCAAATCAGAGGTTTTTAAGTTCTCAGGTGAATGTGAACATAGAACTTTAGGTATTTCATGGAATTCAAAATTAGACACGTTCAAATATGAAATAGTTCAAATAAATTCGTTAAAACACATCACGAAACGAACTATTCTTTCCAGCACCGCCAAAATCTTCGATCCCCTAGGATTACTAGGACCGGTAATTGTAGTAGCAAAGTTAATTATTCAAGAACTTTGGCAATGCCAATTATCCTGGGATGAATCTGTCCCTCAGAACTTACACTATAAATGGACTAAATTCTTACAGGAAATACTTTCAATTACAATTAGTATACCGCGATTTGTCCTGCAATTAAATCCTCGTATCATAGAGTGCCATGGCTTTGCCGACGCCTCCGAACGAGCATATGGTGCGTGCGTGTATGTACGTTGCTTGGATACTTCAGGCTCTTATACAGTTAATCTTTTATGCGCGAAATCACGTGTGGCTCCATTACGTAAAACTACAATACCTCGTCTAGAACTATGCGCCGCGGCCTTACTCACTGACTTAATTACAAAAATTCGAGATTCTGTGAGCATTCAATTCAGTTCTCATTATTTTTGGTCCGATTCAACGATTACGCTTTGTTGGATTAAATCACATCCGTCAAGATGGCAAACATTTGTCGCCAATAGAATTTCAAAAATTCAAACCAGTTCTAGTTCAAGGGATTGGTTTCATATAAAATCGCAGGATAACCCGGCCGATTTATTATCTCGTGGTACGACGCCGACAGCTCTTTCAAATTCATCTCTTTGGTGGCATGGTCCGTCTTGGCTATCAAAGGAAAACAGCGAGTGGCCTATCAATGATATGAATTCTTTGAGCACAGAGAACCTACCCGAATTGCGTAAAACTGTCACATTAGTTGCAAACGTAATTGAATCTGAGTTGTTTATGAAATTTTCTTCATTCTCTAAGCTACAGCGAATCACTGCCTGGATTTTACGATTTGTAAGCAATTGTCGTAAAACACTCACGAATAAACAAATAGGCAAATTGAGTGTCGTAGAATTAAACAATTCACTTATAACACTGGTAAGACTCGCGCAAGACAAGGCATTCTCATTAGACATTAATACAATAAAAAAGGGCCAAACGCGTCCATTGAAATGTAGTTTGTCATCCCTCAATCCCATTTTAGATACTAATAACGTATTACGGGTCGGTGGTCGAATCAAACAATCTAATTTTCAATTTAGTAAAAAACATCCAATTATTTTGCCAAAAAATCATTTACTAACTGACATGATCATTATACACGAGCACGTAAGATTGCTACATTGTGGTGCTCAAGCTGTTCTGTCTTCCCTGAGAGAACGCTTTTGGCCAATATCTGGGCGCAGCAGAATTAAAACATTACTACGCAATTGTGTACCTTGTTTTAAGGCGAATCCGCCCCAAAGTCAGTATCTAATGGGAAGCCTACCGGATTATAGAATCACGCCTACTAATATTTTTCAAAATTGTGGTATTGACTATGCCGGACCCTTTATGATAAAAAACAAAAATTCTCGGGGAAACAAAACCAGTAAGGCTTACATCTGTTTATTCATATGTATGACTACTAAAGCTGTGCATCTTGAATTGGTCAGCGCTCTTACTACCGAGGCTTTTTTATCATCCTTAAGGCGGTTTATCGCGCGTCGTGGTAAACCGGCGACTATATATTCAGATAATGGCACAAATTTCGTAGGGGCCGAAAGAGAATTACGGCAATTATTACACCTTGCGAATAGCGATTATGTTCAAACCTTTAGCACCAACGAGAATATTACTTGGCGTTTTACGCCGCCACGGTCACCTCATTTCGGAGGCTTGTGGGAAGCGGGAATTAAATCTACAAAAGGGCATTTAAAACGTATATTATGCAATGCATCATTAACATTTGAAGATTACTGTACAGTACTGACACAAGTAGAAGCAGTCCTAAATTCCCGTCCACTATCCCCGTTATCCGACGATCCCAACGATCTAAATCCATTGACACCCGGACACTTCCTGATTGGCAGATCTCTGACATCGTTGCCCGAACCTGATATAAAAGAAGTATCCGAAAATCGTCTGTCGCACTATCAACGGTTGCAAAAGTTAGTGCAACACTATTGGGTGCGATGGAACAAGGAATATATAAGTGAAATTCAAACGCGCTGTCGGTGGAAATATGACAAGGAGACGCTACTTAAGGTTGGTGCTCTGGTCATCGTTCGTGAGGACAATCTACCACCGTGCTACTGGAAGCTAGGCAGAATACTGGAGCTACATCCTGGAAAGGACGAAATTGTGCGCGTTATCACGATAAAAACTGCTCACAGTGTGGTGAAACGTTCTGTGATGAAGGTGTGTGTGTTGCCGATACAAACAACTACATGAACACTAAATTACGACCAATTACTGTATAATTTGATTAATATGTTTAGTTAAGCTCTGTATATATTTGTACATATCTTTGTTTTCATTCTCATCTCTTTCTAGCTTACTTTGAAAGGTATTTCATACCATTCAAGGGGGCGGTATGTAAATATCATTTTACTTGTGTGTGTACACAATTTTTTACGCATTGAAAACTTTCTAATTTGAGGCCATTTTTTCTATAATGCTAAGAATTTTTGCCGTTCTTAATTTGCCGTTAGGTCTTTCCAACCGGCTATTGTGAACATATTTTTACCCAGAGCGGCACAGAAAAATACATTTTTTAAATACACATGTTTCTGTAAATTTTTACATTTTGTATTTGTTCGGAGAATCGGCCTTTTTCCAGGTACGCGTCCGTGCTGCACTTTCTACAAATTCGTAGAAAGGCGCACCCCTAACAAGCGAACGACCGATGTTACTTGTTAAGTAGCTACTGGAAAAAGGATGAGTTCTTCGTTACATTTAAACCAAGCATCACGCCCTGTATATTAACAAAGTGTTCAATCGCCAGCACAGTTTATAATAAAATTAAGGTTGTATATAGTAGAAGTGCGTTTTATTTGTATAAGTCTCCCCACAGACTTACAACCTGTGGTTCAAAATAAGTGCCAAACGCCAGCGCACAAACTACTTTACAAATACACATAAATATTTTTATTTTTTTTGTTGCATGTGAACATTAGATATGATCAACAGCAGGTGTATTGCTAACTCATTAAGTTTCAATGGCAGCAAAATATAATGGGTAAATTTTCATGATAGACAAGAACATTGCACTAATATAAACGAGGATGTCTTAGAGGTAGCTCATAGAATATTTAATATCAACTTAAAAGCATTAGTTGATTTTTGACTAAGATATGGAATATGTCTTGTGCATGTCAAATGATTCAGCTAAGAGTAAGTGGCAGTTCTTTTCGAATACTCTAATATATTATTATAAATGACGGACTTATGATGAATCCGTAGTCGTTGTATGGGAAGGTTTTCCTTCTCATTTTATATGAATGCCGACACCTAAATATCTAAATCGCCCCACAGGCACGAGTATAATAAAAACTCATGATGACCTTCTAATTGAGTAGTTGTTTGGGCTATTTCCATCATTTGTAGGATTTAAATAATCCCATGTTTCAGAGTAGCCTTGAGAAGGACTAGTTTTTGCCAAACTCATGTCTGACATATATGTCTTCCCAATTTTTTTATTTTTTTATTACGAAATGTACTCGTGTTAGATTCGAACCAGGTCTAAAATTCGAAACTTTGAACTAAATCAAGCATACTAACCTAATTAATATTATTTCTTAAAGCTTCTGTTTATATTTAAGCTACAAGCTGTAGTTTTAATGATCTACATTATTGCACCGTGTTGTATGCACCTCAGGTAATTTTGTCCATTCTGTCTGTGATGCCGTGGTTCTTCTACATTTCTTCTACATTCTTCGTACATTTTTCCGAATAATTGGTAGCCGGACACTTTCATCTCCATGCTCGGTGAACTTATAGCCTTTGGTGTTATGGCCATGTATGCTGTCTCATTCAGCTTTCTTTTGGCCTGATGGTCCTCCTTTCCCAGGATTATTGCATTGTTCAATGTAACTCACGCACTCTGTTGTTTGTCAAAGTATTTGTCTTTGACATTAATACACTTTCACATATTGTTAAACCTTCACTCTGTATATTTCAGTAATCATTCTTTTTACTTTTATATTAATATACCGTATGTGTTAAATATCATCAGGCATATAGAATCAACGTATGAGCACATACAATGTATACGTACAAGAGAAAGCCAGTCCAATGCCAGCGAAGAGCGCGACGACTGACGATTGTCTCCGATACCGATTGACTGGAAATTTTGCATTCAGTCTAGCTGCGGCCGTTACAGTTTGAAAGCGTACAATAAAATTAATGTATAATGGCCCTTTATATACCCACTGAAAAGCTTCAGTTAGTAAAATGGTTTTATGCTGGCAAGTCTGTAATGGAGTGCATGAATTTGTTTGCGCTGACTTTTGCAGACCGTTCTGTACCTTGCAGACAAACAATTTATAATATTATAAATAAATTTGAAACTTGTTTCTTTTTCAATAACTCTACGAAATGCAAACCAAGAGAGGTATCACCACAAAAAATTGAGGAAAGAGAACGGCGGGATGTATTAATTTGTAGTATTGTGGAAATTGATAACACGAGATCTACTAGAAGTGCTGCCGAGGAATTGGGTACAAGTAACACAACTATTTCACGTATTTGGAACCGTAATGGTTTAAAATGTTTCAAATATTCGAAAACTCAAGAAATATTTCCCGAGGATAATTTTCGAAGAATGGAGTTTTGTCAAGACGTCATGGAAAAGATACACGAGATGAAAATTTCGTTAAAAATATTCTCTTCGCCGATGAATCAACTTTTCCATTACACGGAAAGCACAATCCTTATGTTCTTCGATATTGGGCTTCGGAAAATCAACACCGGCATTTTGCAAATCGCACTCAGTATCCTCAAAAACTAAAAGTTTGCGCAGGTATTTTAGGTGACCATTCTATAGGCCCCTATTTTATTGATGATATTAAATGCCGACAAGTATCTCGAATTACTGAAAAATCAAATACTTCCCGCCATTTAAAACATTGAAATAAATGAGGAAATCGTTTGGTTTCAACATGATCGCTGTCCAGCATATAATGCTGTTAGGGTAAAGGAGTTTCTAGGAAATACTTTTCCTGACCGTCTTATTACTGGAACAGGAAACATTAAATTGCCCCCGCGATCTCCTGATTTATCTCCAAATGATTTCTTTTTGTGGGGATATCTAAAAAATATTGTTTATACTCATGAAGCTGGTAGAGCAGAAAATCTAGTTGCCTTGAGAGAAAAAATAACTGAGACTGCGAATTCATTAACTGCCGACATGTTAGCAAATGTAAGAGCTAATTTCTACGACCGCCTAGGACAATGTCTTGCTGTGCAAGGAGGAATTTTTGTACCTCTTGTATAATTTATTTTAATTTTTAGAATCCCTTTTTATTTATTTTATTAGGATTATTTTTAATTTTATTAGAATTACACTTTTGTTTATGCGACGCACCGCAGCTTAAAAATTTCCTGCATCTAATGAAAGAAATAAGAAAAGCAAATCCCTTGCAATTCGGAAATGTTATTTTAGAACGCATTACAAGTACCTATGTCGTTGGTCAAATGATTACTGCTAACTTGTATTTGCGAAACAATCGGAGACAATCGATGCCGGTGGTCGCGGTCTTCGCCGGCATTGGATCGGCTCCATATACATATACATCATATGTACTCATACGTATTCCCTATGCCTAATGATATTTGACACATGCGGTATACAGACTGTCCCGTAAAATACGCCAACATTCATAATTCCGTTATTTATTGTCCGGTTTTATTTAAACAAAAAGTAAATTTAATAGCATCAAAAACACTATAAGATAGCAGTATTTTATTTGTTTTCAATTGTTTTCATTAATGTCAAACGACAGTCAAGTTTTTTATTTTAAATGGCAACATATATATTTTTGGCTATATTCGGATTTTTTTTTTTTTTTGAATTCAACGATGTATAACATGTTTATTTTTGATAAACGTTTATTGCAAAAAAAAAACTTTATAAATTTCATCTTTGTCTTCCATTATTTATAAATATTCGAATGTGTATTGAAACATATGAAATGTAAGTATTATAAATATTATTATAAGAAACAAAACACTTTACAATAAATGTTGAAATTGCCCGCCACCTTGTTTAACACATATCGCACATCTCCTAATAATAAAAAATAAAAAAAAACTTTATAAATTTCATCTTTCATTATAGTAGACTTGGCCCAGTCCACTAGCATTATGTCAATGTGCCTTAAGTGTCAGTTTGACTTTATTAAGTTTTCTGTATTATCCTGTTTGAACGTTTTGCCGCAACAAAAAGCGTATTTTCGTTAAAAATTAATAACAATGAATTAACGGACATGTTACAAGTGTTCTTTGAATGTAATAAAAATCGCCTTCAAGCAGTTCGTCGGTACAGTGCTCGTTTTCCGGACAGAGAAGTTCCAGGTTCGAAAATATTTCAGAGAATTGAAAAGAATTTAAGAAATTATGGATCACTTACCAAACCAAAAACACAAAAACGGAAATTCTCCGAAGATAAGGAATTAGATGTTCTTCTTGCAGTACAGCAAAATACACGAACTTCGATTCGCGAAATTGCACATAATATTGGGGTATCAAAAACTACAGTTCATGGTATTTTAAGAAAACACAAACTTAAACCGTACATAGCTCGAAAAGTTCATGCATTAGAACAAAATGATCCTGGCCGAAGAATCCAGTTTTGTCGTTTTTATTTAAATGCATTAGAACAAGACCCGATTGTTTACAAAAGGATAATTTGGTCTGATGAATGCACTTTTAGCAACAACGGTATTTTTAATAGAAACATACATCGTCAGTGGAGTGCAGACAATCCGAGATTTGTAATTGAAAATAATTTTCAAAGACGTTTCAACTTAAATGTTTGGTGCGGCATTTTAGGTGATCAATTAATTGGGCCATTTTTCAAAGATGGTTGCTTAATTCAAGAAAAATACTACACTTTATTACACGAAAATCTCCAAAACTTTTTAGATGAATTACCTTTGGCAAATTTAAATAGAATATTTTGATTTGTTGAACACCCAATTTGGAAATAGGTGGATAGGAACATCCGGTCCTATCGAGTGGCCTGCGCGTTCACCGGATCTTACGCCCCTCGATTTTTGGTTGTGGGCTTATCTACAAGATCCAGTTTATTTAACAACTCCAGAAAATGTTGACATTTTAAGACAAAGAATTATTAACACTTGTCAAAAAGTACCTGCCGCTTGTCTTTTAAATGCGACCTTTGGAGTAATTAGGAGATGTGCGATATGTGTTGAACAAGGTGGCGGGCAATTTCAACATTTATTGTAAAGTGTTTTGTTTCTTATAATAATATTTCTAATACTTACATTTCCAATGTTTCATGACACATTCGAATATTTATAAATAATGGAAGACAAAGGTGAAATATATAAAGTTTTTTTTTTGCAATAAACGTTTATCAAAAATAAACATGTTATACATCGTTGAATTCAGAAAAAAAAAATACAATCCGAATATAGCCAAAAATATATATGTTGCCATTTAAAATAAAAACCTTGACAGTCGTTTGACATTAATGAAAACAATTGAAAACAAATAAAACACTGCTATCTTATAGTGTTTTTGATGCTATTAAATTTACTTTTTGTTTAAATAATACCGGACCATAAATAACGGAATTATGAATGTTGGCGTTTTTTACGGGACAGTCTGTATATATATATATATATATATATATATATAATAATAATAAATTAAAAGCGGGCAAGCGGTCTGTCAATTAAAAACTCTTTTATTAATTATCTCTATATTTCGCAACAATATATATATATATATAATTTAAAAGAAATTATCGACCGTACTTTTATTATTTTTTTAAACTCTATAATTAATTGAAAGCGGGCAAGCGGTCTGTCAATTAAAAACTCATTTATTAATTATCTCTATATTTCGCAACAACTTTGTTGCTTCTTGAGGAGATAAAAATGTAAAGTTTAAAAAAATAATAAAAGTACGATCGATAATTTACTCTGTACATTTCAGCAATATA
Organism: Melolontha melolontha; assembly: GCA_935421215.2. Classification (NCBI taxonomy): domain Eukaryota; kingdom Metazoa; phylum Arthropoda; class Insecta; order Coleoptera; family Scarabaeidae; genus Melolontha; species Melolontha melolontha. The sequence continues at coordinate 94,776,538 of OW285242.1, read as the reverse complement.
TATATAATTTAAAAGAAATTATCGACCGTACTTCTATTTTTTAAACTTTACATTTTTATCTCCTGAAGAAGCAACAAAGTTGTTGCGAAATATAGAGATAATTAATAAATGAGTTTTTAATTGACAGACCGCTTGCCCGCTTTTAATTTATTATATATATATATATATATATATATATATATATATATATTAATATAAAAGTAAAATGAATGATTATTGAAATATACAGAGTGAAGGTTAAACAATATGTGAAAGTGTATTAATGTCAAAGACGAATACTTACACTTAAAATATATAAGACTATACATTCCAGTCTGGAAATGCAGCTGCTCTTTGAGCTCGTAAGACTCATTTTGTGGTGAGTCGCTCCATTTTCTATTGGTCTATAGGTAAGTTCTTGCTCTCTTCATGACATTTTCACCATAAGTAGAACAAAGTTGAAGACGAATCTCAGTAGCCTTCATATTCTTTGCACACAGAAATTGGATAACAGCACACAATTCACAGTCGACGGGATTTTCAATTGCAGCAGACATTTTAAATGACCAAACAAAATAGTACGTAAGAATGTCCAAACGATTCTCTCACTAGAACTGCCAGACTCACACTGAACCAGACTACGCCGATATTGTATGCCTCTGCTCACTAGGCGGAAACGGAACTTAGTTTACGACTCGCCTTCGTGTATTGCGTTAAATAAATGACATTACATTAATTTCTTAAACAATTTATCCAGAAATTAATAGAATTAAATTTAAAAAAGTCAGCTTGACTATATATAATTAGTCATTTACTAAATAAATTTGTCATATTCCTTCAAATTAGTCGAATCAGAATGGGCTATTCAATGCGTTTAGTGTTGGAAAAGTAATTAAAATATTACAACACACCATATGATGTTACGTAAATTTTAATACAATTAAAACAGAATATAACAGTTATACCCGATTATTTTTTAGCTCATTTGCCAATTCCATTAAGCTTCTGAACAACACTACAACAGCGATCCAATTAATAATTAAATTATGCAGAAATTAATTAATAGCATATTAGAACACTGTCAACCCATCACAAACGGTTTATCTTTTGTTCGAATCTGAAAGTCATAGCAAACTGGTACAGAATGAAACAATTTAAGTTAATTCTCGAGATTGTTATCTGTGAAAATTGTCCATCGGCAAAGAATTTCAATTTGTCATGTCACTGTTTGCTTTTATTATCTAATTTCTTGAGTAATTAATGTAAATGGTCTCGATAAAATGAAATGCCTAAAATTGTTTAGGGAAAATAACAGATTCTATTAATTTATTAATATAAAATCTTAAGAAATTGCCAAATTTTTCTTCTCATTTTAATGAAAAATGTGTTGGCATTCAATTTATTACCACACATGGTGATTCAGTAATTTTCAGATTTTTTGGTCAAACCAAGTGTTTCGATTGATATCGTAATATCTGATAAATTTCAGTTAATAATTTAAAGACTTTCTCCCCTTTATCTAATATTCCCATAAAAGTCTTCGTAAATCTGTTTGTATTAAAAGAGCCAGAGTAACTTGTTTGACTCAACAAGAAGGGTGTTTTCAATATTTCCTTACTATCCTACAGAGAAAATTTAATTAGATAAAAACTAATCGAAACGAAATCTTATTCCTCGGCTTTTAGTTAATTAATAATGATTAATAACACGAATTGTCCAATAAACATAAAAAGCAAAAGGAATTTTAGGAGCGAAATTATTAAATAACACAGTGATTTTCAATAATAACAAAAGGAGTAGGAGGGCGAAAACATGAAAATGAATTGTAAATACAAAATTGATTATTGAAGCTAAAATAAGAAATGGATACATTCGGCTAATATACAAATAAAATAAGTAAATGCACAAGGAGGTTGTTGGGAATATTCTGGGAACGATGTTAAAAACACATAAAATTTAACAAACAACTCTGTTGTTTGTTAAAGTATTCGTCTTTGACATTAATACACTTTCACATATTGTTAAAGCTTCACTCAGTATATTTCAGTAATCAATCATATTATTTTTATTTTTATTTATATATATACAAAGAATTCAAATAAATTTTACCTCAAAGTTGCCCTTGGAAATTATGATTATGTCTTAGCTTGTTACTAATTTTAATAGGAATTTTGTTGGTTATGAAATGAGATATTTGATTGAAATGACAAATGTCAAAATAATAAAACGAACATTTTTAAGTGAATGAAATATGTTTATTTCCAACAAACAAGCAAAATTTTATAAAAATTGTTCAAAGTGTCCACCACCTTGTTTGAAACATTTCTCACATCTTCTTCTAATGGAGGAAAAAGTGTTTTGTAGTATCGCATTGTCAATTCCATTAATTCTTTCAGCAATTCTGATTTGAAGGCCTGCAAGATCAGGTATCTGTACTTGATAAATTGAGTTCTTTAAGAATGGCCATAAAAAAAAAATCACATGTGTAATGTCACAAGATCTTGGTGGAAATTCATGTTCAGTGTTTAAACTTATCAACCGATTTTGAAAAAATTGCTGCAGAATATTAATTGTTTCACCTGCTGTGTGTGCTCTAGCTCCGTCTTGTTGAATGTAACCCTGTGTTATTTCTTCGTCGTCAAGCTGTTCGATAAATGCATAATAATTTCTTGTCGATACCTTTCTCCTGTTAAGGTTCCGTTAAAAAAAATAGGGCCAATAATTCTCCTTCGACTAATCGCACACCATACACCAATTTCCTGCGGATGAAGTGCGGTTTCAACAAAAAAATTATGTGGTTTCTCATTAGTCCACATCCTCATATTTTGTGAGTTCACATATCCATTCAGATAAAACCATGACTCATCAGAAAAAAAGGTTTTGTCATGAAGGTCATTATCAAAATTTCTCATTTCTAAATTCTTCTAAACAATCTTGAAGAGAATACTGCCATTGTCCGTTAATCTTACGTCCGTTTCGAAAATAAGATTCTAGCATGAATGATTTGTGTTGTATAGTAAAAACCATGTTAAATCAATTTTAAATTACAAAGCAATTTTTGTCAACTATGCATCTGTCTAATTGACAACTAATGCAAATTTAAATTATTAATAATCATACGTTTTTAAAGGAATGGCCTACTAGAGGCAAAGCTTATTTGAACGCTTTTTATATATATATATATATATATGTATATATATGGTAAATTCAAATTTGTATCTTTATATCTATCTATCTATCTATATATATATATATATATATATATATATATATATATATAAATATATATATATATATCTGGTGTCCCAATAAGAATGCAAAATTTGAAAAGGGCGCCATTTTCGTACCGGTCGGTTGGCAACTCGTGTTTTTGGTTAGCTGTCAACTAGACATATTGCAGTTAGTGAAAATGAATCGTCTTACTGTCGAACAACGCGTTGTCGTTGTCACAACTTACTTCAGGAATGCATCACATGTCATCTATAAAAAACCATGTCGCGATTGCGATAGTTACTACATAGGCCAAACTAAACAATATTTATACAAAAGAATACAAGCCCATAAATACTCTAAAACAGACAAAACTGCTTTATCTACACACAAACTACAACGCGATCACCATTTCGATTTTGAAAACACACAAATAATTGATAAAGAACAACACATTATGAAAAGGGAAATTAAGGAACTGATTAGTAATAAACAGGAAAGAAATTCAATTAACAACAGGAGTGATATTAAAAATTTAAGAAGTAAATGCTGTAACTTAATTATGTAACGTTCTGCAATTTACCATTATAATATATATTTCTATATAATTATATATCTTATGTTATTTAAATATCTATACATTTGCTTATCATGCTGACAGTTCCGTGCTTTAATCTCTGGCTGGCTGTCCGAGTAGGTCTTCGTGGGGTTCCTTCTCGTCTAAGGCGAATGCCGACAGCTTAACATCTTAAGTGGCTCCACGGGCGCATATATAATAATAAGTTATGTCTTGCTTTTCCCTGTTTTTTTTGTTGTCTATCTATTTTAGAATACTAAGGCATGATTTATTATTAAACTGGGATATATCTTTGAATAATTTTATCCATGGCAACTACAAATGTATAAGTATAACATTAATATACTGTCATTTATATTTTATATTCCTTGAAAAAGGCATCATTTGCGGAAACATGTAGGATTGTTTTAAATATATACATTTTAAAGTAAAACCAGACCTTAAATCGCCAACGAATTAAATTTACTAACAACATATATTAATCAATCATAAATTATTATTATTATTATTATTATTTTTATAATTTGAGTATTGTATGATAATATTTCAATTAATTAAATATATGTTTTATGCTACAAATGAATTATTAAATATATTGATCGTCGTCCCAAGTTGCGGTGACAAAAGTTATATATTGAGAGGATTTTTGCTTATGTAATAATAATATTAATAATAGAGATTTTGAATTTGTAGAATGTAAGTATTTTTTATACATATTTAATAATTTATAAGGTATTAATAGTACCTACCTTGTCTAGTCGATTTGTTTCGATAAAAGCTTATAAGATGTCGCTATAACTGTTCATATTTTAGATAAATAAAGACAATATTAAATTATTTAAATAATACTTTACAAAATTGAGCGCCAGCTAACTTAACTTAGCGTTGTAGTCTACGTTTTCCGCCAAGGCGTGTGTGCAGTGCCCCCGCCTTGGCGGAAAACGTTAAGATGGCACAAAGTGTGACCGTCGTCGACCGAAGTAGTCGCTAAGAGTGTTCCCTCAGTTGGCGATGAGCAACCTCGTGCAGGGTTCGCTTCGCTGGTCTGCGCCTTGCCTCAATGGGGCGGGGGTCGGGCCGGCGAAGTACTGCACGAATATAAAGAAGTTGCCGGGAAAGGGTTGGCGGCCCTGCGCAACGGCTGGTTATCCGATCTCTCTAAATTTACGCGACCGGTCACTAAGCACACACACGAGCGCGCCAAAATACAAAACCCTTCACTTACGCTCTCACACAATCACAAAACCACACACGCAAAGAGAGACGCGAGCTGCCAGCAGCAACCAACACAGAAGTTCATACCCAGAAAGAGACACAAGCTGCTAGCGGCGAACAACACATATTGCAGTGGAATTTGCTTTTAAATTGCTTATTAATTTTTATTCACACTACAACTTATGTTGCCGGCTATTCAGTCTAGTAGAATCCACGAACTCCCATCTCACGGATCGTTCCTTGCAGAATTGGTCCAGGTTATATATTGGAAGTAAAACAATAAATGTCAATAAAAGTCACTCTTTGATAATTTATAATTTTTAATAAAAAAAACGAAACAATCCCTTTACCGAATGTATAGGGTGCTAAAGCAACATTAACAGTAGCAATGGGAGGAAACACTCTTTGTGAATAATGACTCGCACACAGAGAAAAACCCCCTGTGACTCTCGAACAAAAATAAAACTAATAAATACTAGTGAAATTTGTCAAGTTTGACCTCTACTTTAACCCCTACAATCAAATGTCAAAAACAACAAAGTTTTCAAGACCCGCGAAAATTGAATTTTAGTCGTGCGCAAAATAACACGACAAGGTCAACCCACAATAAAAAAAAATCCAACCTTGAATTTAAAAAGTTCTAGAATATTATCTTTGAAGAAAAACACCACTAACAAAAAACATGACAATTTTCTCTAATACCCATATACTAACTTCAAATATCAAAATTTTTACAAGAAATACATGAAATATAATAATAATAATAATAATAATAATAAACGCAGTATCAATTATATAAATTAAATAATTTTATCAAACTTACATAGATCTATGCACTGATAATATAAAAACTACGTGAGAGATATCTTACTTATAAGATCATATTATAATCACAAAACTCTCGCAAAAAATCGAATTAACATTTACATGCACCTCAAAAAATTGCATATACAAAATACAACCCGATTTTATTAACACAAAGAACAAAATTGAATATCTTATTCTTTAACAACCCGGTCACTGTCGAAGTCTAGATATCTCTAACCAAAAATGAAATTCCAATATCCGCTTGGACATCCCCACCAACTATAAAATCAAAAATATACAGAAAATACACATTTTATAATAATACGATATCCGGGTAGCGGCAACTTTAATCATCTGACCAACCTAAATATACGAGGATGGATCAAAATTTCAAACATATTAAAATTCATCACTTAAAATTAAATATATTTATAACGATCCCCGTCTGAAATAAATAAACATCAAAAATGAAATAGATAATATTAATAAATGTACTACACAAAAAAAGTTCAATATCGTTCAATCATTTTCCTTTCTTGTCCAAGGAAAAATCCATTGCATAATTCCCCGAATTTATCCGAGAACAAAGTCAGAACATTCCTGAGCTTTTTTCAAGGATAAACTTCAGCACTACACTTGAGACAGTGTCGCACCCTGTCTTTGTTCCCCGCACTAACTTGTTGCATTGTTGTTGAACAGGATCATCCTCGTTCTGATGCTGTAGTGTGATAAACAATTTCAACATTTCAATATACATTCTGTATAAAACTTTTATAAATATCAATGTCTTATTTGACTTAAGACATGTTATCTGTTATGTCGTTTTGCTTGACATAATTTATTTATGTCATCTTTGACTAGACATAATTTATTAATGTCATATTTCTTGACATACTCAAATGGGCTTCGTTACACACATCATAGACGAAGGAACACGCCGAAGTAACAGTCATCCTCGTCGAATATTCGAGCACTCTCTCGATCTCATGGACATGAACATCTCCAACGAATTTTCATAGATAAAAGAAAAGCACAATATCAAAATCTCATATACCAAATCATCATCATAAACAAATTCATAACACCATTAATTCCCAAGCAATAACAATAATAATAATAATAACAATCATATCATAAGCTCAATTTCTTCTCCCTATATATTTATATATTTTTAATTTTAATTTTTTTTTCACGCAATTCCCAAAATCAACAATTTTTTATATGCAGATAATTCTAATTAATTAATTATATCAACAATAATTTTTTTATCATAACTCATCCTGTATATATCCATTTACTCAATCCTATTCATTACCAGGTCAATTAAATCAGCACTTCGTATACTATCCTAATCAAATATATTTATTCATTTACCTTTTTACATGCCAATAATTCTTTTTCTATAAATTCATAAATACCATAATTTTATTTTCAATCATATATATATATATATATATATATATATATATATATATATATATATATATCTATTATCATAATAACTTTCTTCATGTACCGACGAAATTTTATTTAAATATACCGACGAAAATTTTTTATTATATAAATATACTTTCATTTTCACTCCAAATATTTCATATATTTATTTCATATATCATCGACGAAATTTTGTAAATTTTTTCCATATTCAACATCATATAACTTTTTATCACGACGAAATTCTGTAAACACCTTTTTATTTTACCTACTTCCTCTTCTTATACTAATAATTTTAATTCCAATTATCCTTTACGTTAAGTTTATTTCAATATCCTATATCAACTCCTATAACATTTCCAAATTTTATTTATATCCTTTATTACATCACATTCCAATTAATTAACTCAAAAGCAAAAATCCTTATATCTCGCATATTCATCTATATAGTTTACAACGAAATTTCTCATTAAGTTGGGCCTATTTGAAATATCCGACAGTAACTTATTTGTAGTTTCATTTTTACTTTTACCTTAATATAAAATGTGGGTCTATTTAATTTAAATTTAGTACCCTTATATTTCCTAACTTTCAGAGTATAGTATTTTAACATTTTATTATTGACATGCATCTAATTTATATTATTTAAAAAGCAATTATATTTAAAAATAGAATTACGGGAATTATTGCGTTTACTTACTACATAATTATTCAAATTATATTTATAAATCTCATTTTTAGATACCAATTTCATTTTTATCTTAGACTGTCTATCATTAATATTATTAATGACAACTGTTTGTTTATTTAATTGATTGATCATTTTCTCGTGATTACTTTCATCCATCCTACATTCTAACTTTTCATTTGTTTTATTTATATCAAATTCTCTTATCTCGTTGACTTTAAAATTAATTTTATTTAATATATTTTCTTCGCTTACCCTGATTTGATTATTTCTTCTTCCAACTTCTGTATCCAAATCATTTCCATGGTCCTGTGGCATAGATTCTTCCCCAGGCACGTCCTCTAAACTTTCTTTTGTAATTGTTGATTCGTTTTCTTCTTGTTCCATTATTATTATTAATTTCTTTTCTTTTATTGCTTGTTTTTCCTCGACGTGTGCTATTTTACTTTTAGTTATTGTGTTACCTTTGTTTATTTGATTGTTACTGTTCCTTGGTACCCTTTTATCCATTATTTCTTCCACTTTTCTTTCTATATCATTATAGTTTTGTTTTATATCTTCTTGTTGTTGTTTTATCATCCATTCCCTCTCCTCCTGTTCTTGTTGCATCATATTCATTTGTTGTTTCATTTCCAATATCGTTTGCATCATTGTGTGCATCATATCCATCATCTGTTGACTGCCTACTCCGTCGCCCCCTCCTTCATGCATGTAACTAGCATTACCCATTCTTTGATTTAAATTCATTATATTTTCCATATTTATTGTAGTTGCTTTCTATTTCTACCAATTATACGTTGGGCTCGCCAAATTTATAAATTAGCGTATATTTCCAAATTATTTGCTTATCTTCATTCGCCGACACGTTGGACTGCCAAAATTGTAAATTATAATGTATTTCCATTATACACCGACACGTTGGGCGCCAAAATTGTGCAGTGGAATTTGCTTTTAAATTGCTTATTAATTTTTATTCACACTACAACTTATGTTGCCGGCTATTCAGTCTAGTAGAATCCACGAACTCCCATCTCACGGATCGTTCCTTGCAGAATTGGTCCAGGTTATATATTGGAAGTAAAACAATAAATGTCAATAAAAGTCACTCTTTGATAATTTATAATTTTTAATAAAAAAAAAGAAAAAATCCCTTTACCGAATGTATATATATAATTCTCATACACATGAAGTTCATATATATATATATATATATATATATATATATAACGTGTCGCGGCGCCAACCGTCCAGTATGTCCGGGCAAATGGAAAATGTGAGAAAGCCATATCCAACTGGAATGCGCATATACCGGTATTTCATAATTTGTACTAATCTTCAGTACACATATTCCCAGATAATGTGTACTGAAAATTAGTAAAAACTATGAAATACTGGTATATGCACATTCCAGGTTCATTTATAATTCACGATAGTTACAGCTGTTAGCATAATCTCCAGAATAGCTATAATTCCTTTGATAGTAAAGGTTTCTTTGTATGTTATGCATTCTGAAGAGATTTTTGTTTTATAAACATTTACACGCTTTGAAGCCTTCCGAACATGATTCGTTAACCGTCTATGCATGTATACACACATTTATACTTACTATTTCCTATCGTGTCTTTCCATCATTAAAAAATGTTCTAATATGTTTAATGCTCCAAGTGTTATAGCTCCATTTTCTAAGGGTTTACAAACCAATGGCTTTTCAACTATATAATCATTTACATGGCAATCATTGTTGATATCCAAAGCCTCATTATGTTGAAATGAAAAAAGTAATCACACAGTCTTGATTTTGATATCTTCATACATATTGTCAATTCGATAAGCAACAGTTTGATTTAATAGAGGAATCGAATGCAGTTATTTCAAAGTATAATTTATAGAATTTGAGTTGCAGGTTTTCTCAATGGTGTTCGACTTTTTTACATCTCACTATTTGATATGCAAAATTTATACAATTTTAAGTTTGCAGAAAAGCGCTACAGGTTTACTGAAGAATTCATTATGAACTGTTTCCAAATGTCGTTTAAGCTTGGGTTTCATGTTCTCTACCGCCAAAATTTGCACACAAATATAAACAGATCTCTTTAATTATAAACTCCGATTCTCGCGAATGAAAAATTTAAGTATCTATCAGAATATTTTTATTGTTTTAACCTTCAGAAGGAAACCCTTCTGTGCGCTTGTTGTGGTTTCGCGATCGTAGTTTGCATTCAATTAATAATTTTTCCATGATTCTAGGCTCGAATAGTTCTTATTTTTAAAAATCGATTTGAATTATTAAAAGTCTATCAAACGTGCCAAATATCAATGCTACAGAAAATACGGCGATAACATGTATACTAGCATATATACATTTATCTAGACGTTTCGAAACAAATGAAAACATTGTTGCCAAGTGTAGCATATTTTTTTTTCGTGGAGATTTTTGCCCTTCTTGTCGCGTATCAGTAAGAAATGAAAAAATTAGAATTCCAAAAATTATATAAATGAGGACGCGATTAAAACTGATATGAAAAACTGATTCCCAAATTCTAAAATTTTAAGAACAAATGCAATAATTTATCACGAATGCATTTGTTCACGTTTGAACTGATACATATTTATTGACTTAGCCACAAGGTTAACAGGGCTCCTAAGTATAAATCACAATACGTTAGTTACGTATTTTTATACCTCTTAAGTTGAGTTTACATACTTGTCGATCCTAATTTCTACAATACGAAGATACTCCATGGTGGCACCCTAGAAGGCCATAGTTGGGTTACTTAATTTGAAACTTATAGTTATGCGAATAAATTGTTTAAATGGAACATCCTAAAATGTACAAACTCACAATTCGTAATGCAAGGAATAAACCTATCTAAAATTTTGGCTGATATGCAAAACAGCTTTGAGTGACAATTCTTTTTCGAAAGCTATAATTTGCCGCTGGTATGTACAACGTAAAAGCAGTGATATGAGAATAGAAGACGATGTGTGACCAGAACCATGAAATGTGCGACAGCTTCGGCAAAGATTACTAAAATTTATAATATTGCTTTGAAAGATCGTAGAATTGACAAACTGTAATGTATCAGAATAGTTGAAACATACATGAGTGGGTGAAACCCCACCAGTTTTGTATAATACAAAGGTATTTTTAATAATATTAAATATTATTAAAAATCTGGTGTGAAGAACACAAATACAGGTTCAATATTAATATTTTTGCGAACCTGTCCGAACATATCGTTCGCCAGAGACGCAGATACCTATTTCGCCTTTCTACAGGCTCATCGGTACGCCCCTGCTGGAGAAAGGATATCTTCAGACACACTCACGAAAAAGAACCACGTCGCCATATCAGAGAAATTATCTAGACCGAGCCTAGAAGTAAATTCAGCGCTGCCTGTTGTCAGACAGCCGAAGTACCTCGCCCTGTCCACATAACCAATGCGAACCAACGACGGCCTGCCAAAGATGGCGCAGCCGTCTCTCTAGAACCTGTATTTGTGTTCTTCACACCAGATTTTTAATAATATTTTATATTATTAAAAATAATATATATATTTCTACAACATGTATGAAGACGCTGTACAATTTTATGCATTATTTACAAATTATCTATGTATGCAATAATGTTAATACCTTTCATCTATAATAATCGATTACTATCAATAGCTTCGGAACGCGTAAATGACAGGATATTTAATGGTGAATTCTTCTTCAATATCCGCCTTATCGCGTGGCGGATTGAAGAATTGGGACGAAAAGAAAGAGATTAGTGCGGCAATGTGGTCGTCTTAGATGCAATCTCGGGATCAATTCGTTGTGTTAAGTTACTTGCGTGTTTGTATCTCTACGTGTATGTGTATACCACCAACCAAATTGAATGAGTGTATGAATGATTCCATTACATTGTAGCAGAGTAATAGATCACGGCGTGCATAATCTCGGTACGCCGTGACAAACACGACGTTTCTAGTCGTATCGTCGTCACAGATTTCGACATTTCCTAATCTCCTCACAGAGAGACACAACAATACGAAACTCGTTTATTGAACCGAGATATACGTATTTGATATATCTATGCCAAGGAGATCGCAAGAATCGTAACGGACCCACCAGTACGGATACATATTATACGACTACTTGCGGTAAAAAAATAATACAACTTTTGTACAAGGAGAAAATCTAAAATGTTATTTTAATAATCTACCTTAACATGAAGTATTATGACTATTTTAAAAAATTAATCTTATACAAGTCCGGCAAAATATATTAACCAATATAAACAGCTTCTAAGAAATGATTCAGTTTAGCAATAAAACGAATTAATACATATTCTTATACTAGAAACATGGGATTTTTATGATTTAGATATGTTTCGTAAATGACCGCTATTGTTGTCATGCATTCTTTTATTGAATAGCAAATTTCTACATAACATTTTGAAGAACGTGACATGGGATAGAATTGATATTATTTCCAATGTTTAATTTCATATTTCTTAAATTTCTGGGTTTATTCACAAACACTTTAAGTTTTAAATAACCCAAAAGAAAATAATGCGGAGCTGACACATCTGGGGATCTTGCTGGATAGGATATGGAATCGTACCATTCCTTGAAATGAGTCTGTTTGGAAAGGATTTTCTTAAAATGTCCATGCTTATTCTAGCCGTGTGACTTGTCTCTTCTTGCTAAAACTACTACTAAAACTATATGTACTATTTTTCCTTCAATTCGAGGTAAAAAAATGTCTGCAGCATTTAAATAGAGCGCCCAGCATTAACTGTTACCACCTAACCATTTTCTTCAATAAATAAGGCCTAATTATTCTAGACGATGAAATGGCATACCATACGGTTATTTAAGGTCAATGTAAATGTCCTTGATGAATTTGAGGATTCTCTTGAGGGCCGCACATCACTTGCGCGCGGCGGTCAGTTTAGTCGTAATCCCTTGTGTCAGTTGCGCGCGAGGGATTAAAATGCAATTTAAGCTGGCATGTCACTTGCGCGCGACTGTCGGATTTATTTGGGTACCTAATTAGCAAGGGTAGCTATTAAAAAAAAATATGTTAAGCATTGAAGGTGGAGTAAGAATAAACTGATATTGTATTTAAACGTATTTATTTCTTATAATAATTATAACTAACACTTTTAACAAATTGAAACCGAGAAATTTGTCCATTTTTATACATTTTAATTAAGTTGGAAATGTATTCCACACGCTTTGTCGATTCACAATTTGTAAATTTGCGCGGAATATTTACACTTCTAATTTTTATGTAAGTATGCAATTGTAAATCTTTTAATACAGACATAAAAGTAAATATGTCCGGATGGTGACTATAAAAATAAGAATTAAAATGGCTGTGGAAAGCTTCACAACAGTTTGCAGTTTTTTCTAGAGAAGCGGTGCATGATGCCCATAAATGAGGCGGAAACAAAGCACTTTGGTCTATATAATTGCTAACTAAATAATCTGCATATTGAGTTATTCTTCTGTCATTAGAAATCACAGAATAAAAATCTTCTACAAAGCAGTCGCCAACTTCGTCATGATTCAAAAATATTAGACCGAAAGTCCAACGTAACCATAAACCAATTTCAGAATTTGAATTTTTATATTCTAATGTCAAACCCAAATTTTGCAATTTTCTGAACCATGCTTGAGTTAAGTGAAATCTACATCCACTAATTACACTTGCTGGCCATACGTGCTTTATATTTAAATGAATAGAAAGTTCAAAGTCACAAATTACTTCAAAAGGGCTAAAATCTAAGTTTATATCTTTACAACATTCAATTAATAATTTAAAAGCTGACGAATAAGTTGAACTAGACTTATTTGGTAACAACATAAATGCCACTGGTATATAATGGCCATTTTTAAATGCATGAATAGTAAATAATTGACAAAAAAATTTTGCACAATAATCAAAGGTACCGTCTATATATATCTTATCAGATGTGCATAAAATTTTTAAGTTTGTCGCACAAGAGAAAATGATTATATGAAGCTGTCGATTATTAACAAGCAAACAGTTTTCGCCCTTGTTGGTCTGACACTGAATCGATTCCAAAGCTTCGTGGACGTCTTCTAGTGACTGGGGCAATGGTGGTAGAACACTTCTTTTGGCTCGGTATATACTTTGTCTTATGTTTCCCACGTCTTGCGTTGTGATATTTTCTTCGCAATTTTCATGTAACAAGCGATTTATTAATTTCATAGGACGTTCCGATGGATCATCCATGGCTTTCCGTTTAATTCCGTTTTGTAGTTTCTGTCAAGAGAATTAATTACATATAGTTGTAAATAGATGTACACATAACACATAACATATAATAATGTAAATAAGTGCACAAAATTTAAGTTACCATCAAGAAATCAAACAGAACGAGAAATATACTTCAAACAAACTTACTTTTACAGATAATTTTTGGGGAGCGGGATGGTTGTGTTCTTTTTTCGATTTTAATAAAACTTTCAGATTTATCCACTAACAGAGATGCGATACAGCCTCTTCTCGAACACCTGTAAGACACACCTTGAAGAGTTTCCTTATCCCTTCGGAAAGTATATTCTTCCACTATTAACATTTTCTTTCCTTTACTACTCAACATTGACTCCATATTGATATTATCAAAGAAACAAAATAGACGCAAAATTGATGAAAACCGTATAAAATTTTATAAACTACTAAACAATTTTTCATAAAGTGCTGTTTTAAATACTTACTTAAGGCACTAGCCCCACCACAGCACATAAAGTAAACAATATCATTCATATCCAAAGAAAAGCTTTCTCTAGTAAAATATTAAGAAGCAGAGGTACCTGGAATTCCCTAACTCATTAGATAAGTGGATTAGTTTATGCCGGCGCGCAAGTGTCACAACAGATTAAAGCAACCCTTAATTGCTAGATAAGAAAACTTGACCAGGCGCGCAAGTGATGGATCACCCTCTTGAGCCCAATAATGGCAATTTTGCCTATTTATGTAAAATTGTGTTTCGTTACTCATGAAAAGGATATTTTCGATGCCTTGGGAATTATCATGAATCAGACAACAAAATTCAAGCGAGTAAATTTTGTCTTGATCACTGATTTTCTACGAGATTATTGACCTTAGGATACGAAAAAGTTATAAGTTTTTATACCATTGGTGTGTAAACATACTCCGTAGCGTATGTGTGTGAGAAACTTCAATGGAAGTATTTATTATTTACCCACATTCTGAATATTTTAATTTATGGACGGAATATGATACAATTTTCAGGGTGTTTTTAAGTTTGGGGTTGGTATCGTAATTGACTCACAATATTTTGGATTGATATTCTATACAATTTAATCTTTTCATTTTTCATATGTTGTCTTTTTATTTCAAGGACATCTTGTATATACGTTTTTTGCTTCCACATACGATTCCATTTTCAATTGTATGTATTTTTCAATTTTGTTATAGTAACTACAGTTAATTAGTACAATTATGTCTATTAAGTATATGATATGTTCCACTTTATTCTAAAGTACGATGTCTGGGCTGTTTGCTGTTGTTTGCCTGTATGTATTGTGATATCCCAATAGGGTTTGCGTCCTTAGTTTTCATAAATTGTTCTAGATATTATTATTATTGTTATTAATGTTAGATAAGTACATAAATACGTTATTCTGACGAAATCACTCGATAAACATTATCAATACATTTTAGCACAAGCAAAAATTTTAACTCGTACCTTTTATTCATAAATACTGAAAACATGAACCTCATAAAAATTCATGCTAGAACAAAATTTTATGTTTTAATTTTAAAAACTTCTACTTTCTAACAATATTTAATTATTTATTAATTATAGATTGGACAGGATTTTATGTATGCGTTCTAAATTTAATGTGCACTGGAAAATAATATTATCAGGTTACAGCACGTTACCGATGCATGAATCTGGTATTATAAACATGAAGAAAGTTTAAGGAACAGCGCATTTACCTAGTTAATGTTAGAAATTTATGAGAGCCAGTATGCAAATGACAACATAAACATATAAATCTACAAATGTATTCAATAACGCCATTATTTTGACTACCTAGAAGGCTACTTCGTGAAGAATTTATTTATACATTAACATACTATTATATTAGCAGGTAAATGCGTGTGGTGTACTCAATGTAATTAAATTTTGCATGTCATAACTGAACTATTTAGCATATTCCCGTTTAAGTTTTCTATATTTTCTTATTAAAAATAAATCTACTAAAATATCCCGGTAGTCATAAAATTATGTAATTTTTTATAACTTGGCTTAAAATGTATGAACGGTGTTATCAATACGTGGTTGTTTTTAAACGGATGTTGCATACGTTTATACATCAGAAGAGTATAGTACAAGTCAATGGTTATGAACTTTAAATCTTGTTCAAAATCATTCAGCAAGGCTCGACCATATAAAGTACCTTTATGTTCTTGTTTATTAGTAACATGTTCTCATAACAATTAAGCAAGCAAACTTGATCTTAACGAACATAAGCACACGACAATTAAAATTACAAGCAAGGATATACCAAGACGTGTATGCTTGTAAAATGTCATTTCTCAGATGCGACAAAATACGGCAAATTGCAATGGTTACGATACAACATAGATATTCAATAAAATAAAAATTCTAGTGTCCTGTCATGTTAGTGCAATCAATTGCTTTCAATGTTTTTTTCCTTTGAAAATTCAGAATTCTTAATTTATTCTTGGCTGTTTGAAGATAATGTTATAAATACAATACTAATTAAGGAACTAGAAAGCCTATGTATGGCAATTTTTAATCAATCACGTTTCGTAAACATCAACACTAACAAAAAAAAATATTCTAATTTAATAATAATAATTTATTTTAGCTTGTACCAAAATTAGGGGCAGTCTGGAAACTTTTTATGCGAATTAATAACGGTCGCAACTATTAACCGATACACGAAGAAAACGTATACCGTATGAACGCCGGGGAGTGATTGATCTACCACAATGTAGTAAGACGAAGACGAATAGCGAGTTTATGTGGTTAGGGTTGAGAGAGTATATTCAATCTGTTCTACTGTCTAACTGTACGGGCGTTCCATTTCTTTATCCACACATTCTACATACGATCTAAGTACGAATCAAATAATCTCTCTCTAACACATTGAATATTCCTATCAGTCGCTCATTGTGTTCAAGCAAGGCGAATATACTTGCAGTTGGCCAGTCATTACTTATATATCCATCGATCGCACGACGTTGTGCACACGGTATACAAAATTAGGTCTACTCGTTTCATATATATAAGTTGATTACAAAGTTAAACAATTAATTAGATCAAAAGAAGAAATTAATTTTGTTCATATATACAAAATAAGCAAAAGAAACATTAAATTTTAAATTAAATTATATTTATTGTCCTACCACTGCTTAGAATTTAATCATAAATTTATTAACCATTTTCAAATCCTATATATGCAAGAGGAAGGTAGAAATCTTACTGAAATTAATACAATTAATAAAATAGGTAGAGATGATCAGTTAGACTTAAACAGCTCACCCCTATGAAATTTAAATCTGTAATACACAACCCCTTTCGTAATAATAATGGCTTTTCTGGATACGTATGTACAGGAGCACCAATTTTCTAAACTGAATATGATATTTCAATACTACATGAATTTAAATAGAGCTAATATGAGTAGCGAGAACAGAAGGTAATAAAACGGGTTGCGTTTCGAGTGCACCTATGTAATGCGTACTAAAATTACAAATTACATGTATAAATGTAATAAATCTTAGGTTACAATTCAATAGTTATAATTAGAGAACGAACACGCTTACCACCCAGTGCAGTACTGGCGAAAGGCTGTATTTCTAAAATATTTAATTTTATTTATATAATTGGAAAACGAACGGGTGGTGATCTATAAAATTACGAAATACATATTTATTTGTTGAAAAGTTGTATTTATAAAGTTTTTAATTTTATTTATATAATTGGAAAACAAACGGGTGGTGATCTATAAAATTACGAAATACATATGTATTTGTTGAAAATTTGTAATTTTTAAAGTTTTTAATTTTATTTCTATAATTGGAACATTTTTATTTGTTCATTTTGTCGTTCAAGTTGAGTAAAGGAGTATTAATATTGACTAGCAATAGTTTCTCAAGGTTTTCTTCTGTCAATTTTGTTCTCTTTGAATTAAGTACATCCTTATAAATAGAAAACGTCCTTTCTACATCGCAACTGGTTATAGGTGATTACTGGAAATATTCTTTTATTTCTTCATATTTAGCTGTTAGATTTTGTGGAATTGTCTCCATACATAATTGCTGCAATGTAATTAAATCTGGATTTTTATTAAGAATTGCTTCAAACTTTTGCCGAAGGCCACATCCGAAGTCGCTTGGAATACTTTTCAAATTATTAACAGCCACATCTAATGTGGTTAATCCGTCACTTAATTTGAGATTTCGATTTTCTAAATAAGTGAAAGTATTGGCAAATTTCCAAAGTGTTCGTGAAGAAAGTACGACTGATTTTTTAAATTTGGGATTTGTGTGAGCTCCTTGCACTCACCAATACTTCTAGCATCCTCCTTTAGCAGTGTTATTAGACTATCGAAATTCTCAGCATAATAACTAGTAACTTCCAGCCATGTTCCCCATCTAGTTATTACTGGAGTGGGAGGCAGTGACAGAGATGGAAATTTTTCCCTGAAAAGAGCATGGTGCTTTTCTGAAATTTTTTTAAAAGCGGATACAAGTCTATCAACTTCTGGAAAGGTGCTCTGATATATTCACAGATTCTGCGGAGAACATGTGCTACACAAGTAGTATGCAGCAAATTAGGATATGTTTCCTTTAATATACATGCAGCTCTGTCACTTACAAACAAAAGTACTTTTTCATTGTACCTGTCGTCGGAATGAAGTATATTTTGAATATTCTCATTAATCGTTTTAGCAACTGTTTCCGCATCAACTGTATTTATAACTTTTGTTGCTATTACATATGCGTTATATGGAATAGTTGGATGTAGTACACCAGCTACCACACAGCGTCCTAACATATCCACCGTTTCGTCGGCGCTTATTCATATGTATTGATTTAAAAGATGGCTTCTAATGCGTTCTACTGTTCTCGTATAGCACCTAGAAACATAATATTTGCGTAAAGTTGATTCATCAGGAACATTTCGACCAGTATATTTTTGAAGAAATATTTTTAAAGTGGGATTGCTAAGTTTATTTAATGGAATATTAGCCGCCATAAAAGTTTTACAGAGTTCAGATGTGTTTGCGATCCTAAGTGACGAATTTTTGACGATATTTTACGGATTTTGTAATAATTTAGGAATCACTGACAATGGACATACAATCAATATGACCGTCAATCCAACTCGCCATTGTTTTACAATGCCGTTCTCGACATTCTTCCATATCATGTCTGAAAAAGTAACTTAAACAATGCTCTAGATCTAAATATATGAAAACTTAAAATGTGCGCGTAAGTTATTGAAACTGAACGAAATTCAATGTACACTCTTACGTCGAAATAATTGGTAGAAATAGATTCAATCAAACGATATTAAACAGGATCTATCACAAAAATTACTATGTAATTAACAGTTAAATCTATGAAAACAAGAAACTTACTCACAGCACTTTATTTATCTTACGAAATATAAACTAATAAATAAAATACATTATAAAAACCCCGCTGCTATCTACGCTCGTGAAAATACTTTAGAAAACACTATATTCTTCGAATACAATAGCTGGCTTGTCCATTGCTATCGCGGCGAGACCAGGTGTCCGAGTAAGTCAAACAAATATTTCATTGAATTACGCCGGGATGTACTGAGCGACGTTATACACAATTCCAATTGCCGATTGCGTTTTATGGAAATTGCGTCCTTTCTCTAATTATAATATAATTAAAAAAGAAAACTCATGCCTAGGTACCAAAAGCGTATCAGCCATATCAAAATCATTTTAGAATGTAAAGTCCAGTATTTGTTAAGTAATTTTCTCGCATTTTAAATAAAATTAAGCATTTAATAGAATAGCTTGTGGACAATATGTGGTTAAATCATGAGCCAAATAATTTACTCAAACTATTAATTAAAAAAATAAATAAATGTAAATAACATCCATAACCGGAAACAAATAAATAGTTGTAGCAAGTGCAAACAATATGTTTGAAATACATTATTACAATAAGGATATCTTACATCTGTAAACGCAACTGCAAAAGATACGATACATTGAACAGACTAAAACCTGACTAAAATAGAGTCTGCGTGTTGTAGAACCAATCCACTACGATAATAGAAGCTCCAAGGTATATAACAACAGTCATCAATACATCAAGCTGCATGCAGAATCTCGAGAACAAAATGAAGTACGTCGCAAACAAATAAAATGCCAGACGCGTGGAGAATGTTAGGTTAAGGTATAAAAATCTGAAACCAGAAAACGTACCAATAGAAAGCTCGACCGACGAACAACCAATAGCAAGACGGGATTTTGAAATTAAAATACCGGCAACAGAAAGGCTAATGAATGATGAATTAATAAGTCCAATTAACTCCTCAACGTAATTAGACAAAAGAATTTGTAAACCGAAAGAATTTTATTTCTAAAATAACAAATTATGACTAAAAAAGCAAAAATATAGAAAAAAGGAATAAGAGACATAACCAAAAATGCATTTTCATACAGTGGAATAAAGCAATACAAGGGCTGAAAAGGAAAAAGATCCGAAAACAAAAGAAAACCAAGGATAAGTACGAGGACGTGGAACCTAAGGGTACACAAAAAGAAACGGCACAGGACCCAGTGTATATACGGCGTGAATTTGACACGAGGGGGGATTAGTATGCGAGCTTCAGATTTAACTAGACGAAATAAATAATAATAATAATATGCCCGGTTTCATAATCAAAATAAAGTGTTCTTTATTATTAAAGTGGTCTTTAACTTTAAAAATGCGTTTCATTATGACATTTTAAAGAAAAAGGATTTCTTACCTGAACTTGAAAGTAAAGTGTCGATGTCAGCCCTTTACATTTTAAACAATCCTGTATGTATCACAAACAGCGCACGATACTATACGAGTCCAAACGAAAAAAAGATACTACATAACCTAAGTAATATTTGTTTTATATACATATTTGAATTTGTATGTTTGGCATGTGTGTAAATATTTGTAGTAAAATATGAATAATTTACTGGATATATCTGCAAGTTCCTCATCTGATGATGATATAGTAATGAGAAATCGCAAAATATATAGAAAGAGGAAAAATTGGCTAAATAAATGTAATGATATTGAATTTTTTGGTAGATTCAGATTAACAAAACCTACTGTAACAACATTACTGAATCGAATTGAAGATCAAATATCTCACCACGCAAACAGGTAAATTGTATTTTTAAATATTAATGAAGTAGTAGTATACTTACATAATTTTATTTTGTAGAGGAGGTTGTGTGCAAACAATTATTAGGTTGCTACCCACATTACGATTTTTTGCAACGGAAACTATGCTGATATCTGCAGGAGATTTTATGGGAGTATCTAAAGCATCGGCAAGTAGAATAGTGAAGCGTGTTTCAAGTGCTATAGAATGTTGCTAGAATAGTTGAAGACTTCTATAGAATAGCAAGATTTCTTCGGGTTATTGGGGCTATTGATTGTACCCTAATCAAAATACAATCACCTGGAGGAAATGATGCTGAGATACTTAGGTCAAGGAAAGGTTATTTCGCATTAAATGTATCGGATGCAAATAGAGAAATATCACAAGAGATGAACATCTAGCCTTGAAAGATATTCAAAAGGACACTAACATCATAGTTCTACCTGCCGACAAGGGAAACGCCACCGTAGTATTAGACAAAACCGACTACGACAACAAAATAAGATCACTGCTAGACGACCCGTCATATAAAATAATCAACACGGACCCTACAACGTACTTAGAAAAAGTAACCAAAGCAAAAATAAACGCAACACCGCTGAGCGAAGAAATAAAGAAGCAGACCATCCCCCGGGAAAAATCGTCCCGATGTCCAAAACTCTACGGACTCCCAAAAATACACAAACCCGATGTACCACTTCGTCCGATTGTTAGTTCTATTGGATCACCAACACAAGCTCTAGCACGATACCTGGCACAAGAACTTCAGGTACACGCAGAACAAATGGCGTCCTACGTAAAGAATGCAGATCATTTCATTGAACTGATAAAAAACGTTCATGTTCAACCAACGGACCTGCTAGTCAGCTTCGATGTGACATCTCTATTTACGCAGGTGCCAATCGCAGAGACCATATCCATATTAGAAAACCAGTATCAAGTACAAAAGGCTACAATTAACCTGATAGAACACTGCCTTATAAACACATATTTCACATACAACAACCAGAAATATCGACAAGTCGAAGGCGCACCGATGGGTTCCCCGCTATCACCGATTATAGCGAACTTATTCATGGAGAACTTTGAAACAAACTTTCTAAACACCTGTAAGAACAAACCGAAAATGTGGCTGCGCTACGTCGACGATACATTTGTAATATGGACACATGGCAAAGAAAAACTACAAGACTTTTTACACCAACTAAACTGCGAACATCCGAAAATTAAGTTTACAATGGAGGTAGAAGAACAAGGGAAGCTACCTTTTCTAGATGTGTTAGTGATCAAAAAAGAAAATGGAACATTGGGACACACCGTTTACCGGAAACCTACACACACAAATAGGTACTTAAAAGCACAATCGCATCATCATCCGGCACAATTGAACTCAGTAGTGAAAACCCTAGTTCTACGATCCGAACGACTAACAGACGATGAACATAAAAACGAAGAAAGAAGAAATATTAGAAACGCTCTTCTTGATAACGGGTATTCACAAAGAACAATAGACAAAGCCAGACACAATAGAGCAGAAAAACGGGAAAAAGAGGAATTTACATCAAAGGCCTTTCTACCATATATAAAGGGTACCATAGACAAAATCGGTAGAATACTAAGAAAACACAACATAGACACCATCTTTACAGCACAGGGAAAAATAGCCGATAAAATAGTCAACGCGAAAGATAAAATTCCACTTGAAGACCAAGGCGTTTACGAAGTGCCGTGCTCGGAATGCGAACAATCCTATGTAGGCCAGACGAATAGGCGAATAAGCGTGAGAAAAGAGGAACACATAAACGCAGTCTTCAAAAACAAACAACATCATCTCTAGCACAACACCGCCTCCTAACGGGGCACACTATTGACTTCGAGAATACGAAGATCCTAGCGAAGAGCGAAAGTCTATCTACTAGAATTACTAGAGAAGCGATTGAAATAGAAAAAAAGACCCAAAAGTCTAAACAAACGCGACGACGGCCAACGTTTACCGTACACCTGGAAGCCACTCCTAGCCGGCATGCAAATCAAGACTAATACGAAACACAACACATCGAGACAGGTACACGCCCTCACACAGGAATCACAGACACCCGGACCAATCACGCGAAGCCGTGTACGCACGACGGCAGCAGCGCAACCCCTACCTCCCATAGTGCAACATAATAGCAGACACCCGAGGACACGATCGGCAGTTACTCTTCAGCGTCAAGTGAAAGAACAACTCTAGAAAATGACGAGTGCGATCCCGTCGAAACGTCGAGACAACAATCCTTCTCAGGACACATCTCACACGCGGCCAAGAACCCGAGAAACCATCATTTCATCATACAGCCGCGAGAACATCAAAATTATCATATATATATATATATATATGTTTATAAACGGAAAAGTTGAGATCATTTCGAGTTGAATGTTTCCCTAGATGAGATCCTTTTGGATGAGCGAGATCCGTTTTTTGGATCTCAGTCTTCTTAGTGTGTATATCGAGTTTTATTCTATCGTATGGGCAATAGAGAGTTCGAATTTAAATTTTATCCTGGAGCTCCACTTTAAACTATTTTTAGAATTTTATACACAATTAGTTCGAAAGTATTCAGACAGAGCGCATCCACGACGGTAATGTATATACATATACATGTAAACAGGTTCTGACCGAAAAGAGATCCGAATATTTGACAACATAGCAGAGCTCACCTAGGCTTAGATAATGCTCAATTATATATACATCTCACGGATATGAATTATTCGAATGTTCGATTTGCGTGAATACAATACCAATATCAAATATGTACTTGTTTTGAACCGAAAAAAATGGAATTATTAATAAGTACTTCAATTTAATAATAATAATATGTTTTTTTTTTAATTCAAAACAAATAGCCTATATTGTTTAAGAGATAGAGAAGTTGAGGTAGAACGCAGTTCTACTTTTAAAATATAGATAATTTTAATACATGTATCGTATAGGAATATACATATCTACTTGTATTAATATAGTACGAACGCCAAGAAAATATGTTGAAACATGAGCAAGAATTAGTGGTTACTGTGTTTATTTATATGTAATTTCTGGAGTTTACACAAAATGGCGTAGATAATTTAATAGATAGATGAAGTTGAGGTAAAAGCACTTCTACTTTAAATTTAAAAAGTTAAATGATGTTATTATCAAAATTCAATTTGGTTGTTTTATATGAAGATATTGTCAGGGAAGCAATAAATTCTAAGCATTATAAAACAATTGTTTGTCTTATTGCTGTTTATCTTAAAATGTACTATACATGAATACTTTTATTTTTTGTCTACATATTTTTGTGATTATTATAAATTATAACTGATTTTTGTGAATTACTCCATGACCCACGCTGTGTGTATTATATAATAACACACGTGATGGACTTATGGGTATGACTGTTTTATGCATTTCTGCATACATATATTTATTTGCATTTTGATGCCGATATATATTTGAAGTCTTTTTCTTTTGCCGTTTTTTTTTTATTCGCTCGGAACGAGTAATAGCATTTGAGTAAACCAGAATATACAGTGCTTCTCAAAAGTCCCCTCCCCCCCTCTTATCTTTGGAACGATTATACATACACAAGTGAAATTTGGAAACTGAATATTATAGGTTATAAACTTCGCTACTAGTGATGATAGATGACGAAATCGTCATAGATGACGTCACAAGGCCATTGTGACCAATAATTTTAAATGGAACGCTACGGCAAGCGACACCTCTTTTAAAAGGTATCGAAAAAACCTATTCAATGATACTAATTTTGTTTGTGTTTGAGACAGTTTTAATGGCTCATTAGTAAACATGAAAATTTAAATTCCATTCAGTATGATATTAAATACAGATCTAAGAAACAGTATGTACTTAAAGAAATTGCTCGAAGTGACCTCCATTTACTTCCTTACAGTAAAATATCCTATTTTTAAACTCTTCTCGTACTTCTTCAAATGTGTCTGCGGAAACAGCCTCACATGCTGCAACAATACGTTGTTTTAAAACGTTAATATTGTCAAGTTCAGTGGCGTAAACCTTCGATTTAAAGTACCCCCACAGAAAAAAATCCAAAGGTGTGAGGTCCGGTGATCGAGGTGGCCCTTCCGTTGAACCTCGTCGTCCAATCCATCTACCAGGATACTCCTCATGCAAATACCGTCTTACTGCACCGTAATAGTGTGGAGGAGCACCATCCTGTTGGAATGTTATTTCCAAATTGCCGAATTCATCTGGATTATCTTCCAAAATTTCAAGGATTAACGGTTCTATTGCGTTTTGCAACATCTCCAGATAAACCTCACCAGTTAAATTAGTATTTAAAAAAAAATTTAAAAAAAAGAGGCCCAACGATGTGGTTTCCCAGGATACCTGCCCAAACATTCACCTTCTGGGGAAATTGGGTATGTGTTTCACGAAACAGGTGAGGATTTGCGTCACTCCAATACCTCACATTCTGTGAATTTACATTTCCATTTAGATAGAAAGTACTTTCGTCACTAAAACAAATTGTTTTGATGTAGTCTGGCTGTTGGTTAATTTTAGTTTCCATATTTTCACAAAATTCTAGTCTTCGGTCTGGGTCGTCGTCTGAGAGTTGATGAACCATTTTTAATTTGTATGGATGAAATTTGTATTTTTTCAACACCCTATGTACTGTACTTCGACTAACTTCACAGGTAGATGCAACTTGAGTTGTTGAAGAAGTAGGATTAACTCTTACTTCTGCCAGTATATCAATTTTTTTTCTCATCAGAAATTTGTGGTCTGCCAGATCGTTTCGCATCATTAATACTACCCGTTGTTTCAAACTTACGAAGAAGCTCCCTTAAATAAGTTCTCGAAATGGGGCGGTCGGGAAACCTCTCATTAAAAATGCGCTAAAGAAAATTTAAAAATATATATTTTATGAACATGAATTCTGCATTAAATTCAGTTCATTAAGTTACTATAGAAAGGATTATTTTAACTTAACTTGGCGATAGATTTGTCTTGTGTTGAGATCTGGACGTTAATTTCTTATTTCTTAATGTTTTTACACTATTCGCGCATGTTTTATTACATTTTCCACTAATTTGTCAGACTATGAAGTCTCGTAAATTGAAGAACTTTCGTAGATAACATAATTTCTACCTTCAGTTGTATTTAATATTCTGCTTGTAGTAATATAATTTTTGGATTATTATAAATAATATTAATACATTTGTCATTTCTCAACTTTTATTACCTAGTTTCGATATAAGATAATACTATGTCAAAACTTGCCCGAAAAGAGCAGCAAGTACACCATTATATACATATAGTTAAGAGAAATACAGAATATATATTAACGATTATATGCACGATTTCCATATTAAATTAATAAAATAAAATCGTTTAAACGAGAAATTCAAATAGAGTTTTTTGTACGTGTCGTTAAGATGGTCATCACTGAATGTACATAAAAACGCGTAAAAGCACGATTAGTAGGATTATAAAAATTTCACTTCTTAACTATGTGCATATAAATAGAGATGATCTTGATCGGAAAAGCCCGAAGCAAATATGTATATTCTAAAATTTAGTTACAAGTAACTTTGATTCATTCCGTCGATTAAATCTAATAACCATAAATAATGACCTCAGTTTAAGCAAATTGCAAAACATGGAAGATTACAACAATTATGTAATTAATAAACATGTTCTTACCAAATATTTCCAAATGTAATTATTAAGGATTAGGTAAAAAAAAGAAGACATGTCTCGTTTTGATTATGAGATGGCCCCCATATGAAGAAAACGGAACAAGAAAATTATAGACGTGGGTGTCCAATAAATTACCTCGTTCATTTAGTGATTATGAAAAAATAAGATTCATGTTCGAAATTAAACGATGGGCGCCTATATTTTGCATATGGAGGTCCATAATTAAAATCTACAAAGATTAAAAAGGTTAACGGTCTTGACAGTTCAGTGTTTCCTGTCCTCTTTTTCTTTCTTTGTGCACTTTATGAGCGGATTGACCTACAAAATTTTGCCTTTCGATGTAATTACGAAAGTTGAATCGTTACTTTTAATTAATTACAGTACATGTTCCCTTGTCAAAAAAATATGTATTTAATTAATTAAGGCGACAATTTACTTTGGAATACAAAATATGGCAAATTTAGTTTTTAGGAGACTTCTATTAAGTGTGACTAATTTCATTGCAAAACATTTAATTAATGAAGAATACTTACATGATTTGTAACTATAACATTATAGTAAATATAACTAATATGATTTTTTTAAAGTATACTTATTCATTTTAGAGGTTTCAAGGAAAGAATAAAAAAAATCTATATTAACCTAACTCAATACGATTCGAATTAAGGAAATAAGATTTTAATATATTTTTGAAAACATAATTTCATGCATATAAGTGTCATTAAGAAGTAATTTTAATCTTTAGGACAGCCGAAACATACAAAGAAAATATAGATGTACGCGTAAAGTTATTTTACTGAATAAATTCAAAAGACAAAATATAAATAAATACGAGGGATGTTTCAAAAGTTCTGGGAAAAGTGCTCTAATTAAATTACCCAGAACTTATAGGCAATGCTTTTGGTGATAGACAAGTCTTGACATGTTTATACATCTATCCAGTGTAATATCGTTCAGTCTGATTCAGACCGATGTAGACGCATTTTCGTGTTTTGTAACCATAGAAGACGCGGGCTAAATCTCAATGAGCAATAACTTTCTTTTTGTGGAAAGAGGGTGTGAAAACTTTAGAAATTATTAAACGTCTGCAGGGAGTTTTTGGTAAGTCTGCAGAATCTAAAACTGCTGTATACCGGTGGATCGATCGTTTTAAAAGCGCTAGAATATAATTAGAACGATCCACGCAGTGGTCGCCTGAGCACGTCAGTAAATGAAAGAAACATTACTGCCGTGGAGAACCTACTAAAGAGGGCAGACAAATTACTATTTCTCAAATTAGTGTACGTCTAGGAATAGATACGTGACATTCTAGAATTCTAGAATTCTAGAATTGCGAAGGGATTATTTTTATGGATTATCTTGCGAAAGGTACTACAATTAACGCAGAATATTATTCGAACTTATTATCCCGACCATTGCGGCAGGCACTTATCAGAAAACGGTCTGTGAAGTTGCGTCCGTTATTGGAACAGGATAATGCAAGACCGCACACCGCAAGAAAAACGAACGATGTTTTAAACGATTTACGATGGGACTTGCTTCCGCGTCCACCTTATTCACCGGATCTCGAACCGAGTGATTTTCATTTGTTCCCAGATTTGAGAAAACCTTTTTGAAGTGGGGTGTTTAACTGACATAAAACTTGCCATAAATAGATTGAAGAGACACCGAAAAAGTTCTTTGAGGACTGCTTAAGAATATTAATTTATCGTTGGGATAAATGTATTCAATTAAATGGCGATTATGTTGAAAAACTACATTGTAATATTGATGAAAATCGAGAAAATAAAAAAATTGTAGCTAAATCTACTGACGATTCATTCATCACTCCATTATATAAGAGTGAAGATATTACTAACGTTAATAATTATTGACCAATAACTAGAAATAACATTTTTTTTGAAGAATGCTTGACTACATTGTTTATGAGAAAACTAGTTTCTTTTTAAAGAAATTTATTACACTGCACATGGATTTATTGAAGGTAGGTCAACTGTAACAAATCTAGCTGTTTATAAAAAGTACCTAATCAACAAATTACATGAATGTGTTATAGTAGAATCTATATATACTGATATAGTTAGAGTAAATGTTGGTATTCTTGTTAAGAAACTCCATGCATATGGAATAACTGGTCCTTTGCTGTTGTGGTTTGAGTCATTTCTCAGTGAGGAAAACAATTTGTTAGGGTTGGGTCTTTTATTTATTTCATAGGAGTAGGCCAGGGTACGCATCTTGCTCCCTTGCTTTTTGTTGTATTTCTAAATAATGCTCAGTTATGTATTAAGTATGGTCAAATGTTATTTTTTGCGGATGATACGAATATTTTCAAAGCTATTGAGAATAATAACGACTCCTTTTTATTACAATCTGATGTAGACTCATTCGTTGAATTGTGTTCCTATAATGGGCTTGAATGCAATACAAAAAAATGTTTTTCAATCAGGTTTGGTTCTGCCTGTTTGAATAATAATTTATATTTCATTAATCAAGATGTCTTACAGAATGTTGAGCATATTAGAGATTTGGGAATTATTTTTGACTCTAAACTTTCATTTAAGCCGCAAATATTGATTATCTAGAATTAAAAGTAAAGAAAAAGTTATATTTTGTTAAAAGATTTTCTTGTAAATTCACAAAAATTGAAACATTTAGAACAATATATTTTTCCAATGTATATTCAGTATTAACGAATGCATCACCCATTTGGAACCTTTCAGAGCTTGGTATCGTAAAAAGAGTTAAGTCGTTGAATAATATATTTTTAAGATTTGCGGCAAAAAGAATTAAACAACCAATGCAATATATAGATCATGATTATAGTAATATAAGGCAAAGGTTAAAGATTGCGACACTTGAGTTCGCAAGATACAGAGCTGATTTAATACTGGCATTCAAGATATTGAATAATACAGGGTGGCCCAAAATGACCGAAGGAGTTTGAGTTCATTATAACTTCTTATTTAAGACATAATTATTAATTTGTTTTTATTTTAAATACTTGAATATGAATATTTTTAAAAAAATTATATCTCGCAATGGATCGTTGATTTGAGAAATAAAAGTCAACGATTTTGGCACGTTGTTCAATTGTGTACTGTTCCATTTTAAATTCCCCAAGTCTTCTTTACAAAATACTGAAAACAAAAAAAAAAGTTATAATAAAAAAGTTATAAGGAATTAAAACCCCTTCGGTCATTTTGGGCCACCCTGTACTATTAATTGTCCAGAATTATTAGGATTATTTATTTTTCGAGTACCTAGCAGGCAATCAAGGCAGAGCAATGTATTATTTAGATTAAAACTGTTAAGAAATGGACAGAGGTTAGGTATGACTGAGAAATTGTTAATGGAATGCAAGTGGTTTTATGTTTTTGGTATTAGTTTAAATACTATAAAAAATTGTCCAAGCGTGTACTTGTTTATGACTAGGAAATAATGAATTATGTTTAATGATAAACGCTAAAAAAATTATATAAGTTGGGGCTCACCCCGTTTATTAATAAATAAATAAATAAATAAATATTAGAACTTTGGAAACATCCCTCGTACATAAAATTTATTGCGAAAGTAAAACAATAAAATTTAATTCACTACACTGGTCAAGACAGCTTGGTTTTGTTATAAACGAATAGGTGAAGTGTATGTCTTTTGTCATGTTGATTCTGAATCTGATTTAAAATTTGCTCAATCATGTCAGGAAATTTTGAGATATTTTCTTAAATAGTTTTTTCAAATTAAGTCTTTTTCGTTATATTTAACGGTTTCCGTGGATGATAGAATACGGTCGGCCTTATATTATCGTAATGAATTCCTGACGAATAACGAGTTTGTGGGAAATAATTAATAGTAGTGGTCAATGTTTCCATAATATCGGTGGGTTGTAATAATGTCATTACTTTTGTTATGGTATCTACTTCTGTAACCTTTTCTGTTTTCGTAATAGTAAACGTAGATGATGTTCTAATCACAAATATCTCTATTATCGTAATCGTGGATGTGGCGCTACCGGTGAATAGCAAAAATAAATCTCGCAAAACTGGCTTCTGATGCTTTGCGAGATACAGTTTAACTTTCCAGGTTCAGACTACGCTCAGTGAAGACAGCGGGGTTTTTATCGAAACGTTACTGGGCGTCTGACTATAATAAAATATAAAAAGAGCGTCATCGTGGATTACAGTTAAATTGTAACTAGAGTTCATACGTCACACGGAGGACATATACTTCGTAACGTACCCGCAATTCGTAATGTATATAAAAAGAATCTAAATACGACATATGAATCAGTATTTTATTAAATAGTTTTTTCTTAAAATACCTCAATACATAAATATAAAGATATATAAATATAAACGGACCTGTATATAAAAATAAACCATTGAATGCAAATATTAAAATATCAATTAAGAACTAGACTTATATGTGTCGCAATCATTTTGTAGTGTTAACTGATCATAAACCAAGAAAAAAAAATGTTATTAGACATTTATCTTCTATATGAATGGCTTGGCGAGCTCCTGCTTCGTCAGATTTGCAACACATACTTATTTCGCTTATTAGCTTCCTTAATAGCGTTCCAATCAAGCTCTATCATTAACTATATCACTAGCTCTATCTCTATTTCACTAGTTTCCTAAATTGCGATATGAAACTACCATTAGAAAACCATCTAGGTGAATAGGCATAATTAGAATGGTGGCTTACCGTTTAAGCTAATCACGGGCAAAGACGACTGATTATTCGAACACTGGGAGTTTTTATATTAATGACAAGGTTCGGCTAATTCTATATCAGTGGCGACAAAATAGCTCTAATCCCGAGAAAGGTTTATCATAAGAGAGTGTTACTAAAAACGCAAAAAATCAGCACAAGGTAATTTTCTTGCACACCCACACTAGCGTCTATAGAATGTCTGCCGAAAGCGAAGACGGAAATGCTGTGTCACTTTTATTACCTAAGACCTAAGACCTAAGACCTTAATATACAGAGTGTCCTTAAAATAAAAAGATAACGTATGAAAAATGGAAAGATCTAATTATATGTAATATGAATCCAAAATATTGTGCCAATTACCAAGTGAATCCCAAAATTAAAACCTCCTGAAATTTGTATCATGTTTCGCGTATGAAATCAAATATTGAAAATGTGTATAAATAATAAATACCTCTATTGAAGTTTACACACACATACGCTACAGCGTATGTTTACGTATCGATGTTATAAATACTTATAACATTTTCGTCTGCTAAGGTCATAACCTCGTACAAAATCAGCTGAATTATAGATTTTAAAAATTAAATTAATATTTTCCATTAAATAAAAATGTATATTGAATGTTTTTTTTTATTAGTAGAAGTAAAAAATTGAATTTAGAATTTAGACGCTGCATTGTTTATGTTTACAAAAACTTCAAAAAATAAAGTTGTTTAGGCAGCTATCGATGTTATGGAAATACATACATACAGGTTTTACGAGCATCATGAGTTGTGCAACGATCTAAATTGTTTGAATCACATGCAAAATTGTTTCGTTGGTTACAGTCCAAACAAAAGTGAGGCGAAAAATATTTTCTAGATATATTTGTGATTTTTTTTTGTCGTTTGCAAAGAATTTGTGGAAAATATAAAATAATAGTATGCATTCAGAATGTCCATAAAAAATATTTACTGACAAATACAAACTGCAATGTTCATATTTATAATAGCTTTAAGATTGAGGAGACATTGTTTAGACTGCTTTGTATGCTAAGTGTTTGAGAGTAGTCAGCTACTAAAAATTTAAAGCGAGACCGACAATAACAAAACTGCATTTTTTATTATTGTCCGTAGGCTTTAGAATCGTCTCCGATAGCATTTATGACATAGTCAGTGATGTGACAAAATTTTTTAAAATATCTTTGTCATATTTTATTCTCGCTTATGAGAGGCAATTTTGCGAAAATATTTTGGATATAGGAGAGGGTATTTGTATACTCTTAGTTTACTATTTAAACAATTTAAAGTTGGGAAAAGTTTACTATTCAACATAGTCTCCTCTTAAATTAATACACTTAATACAGCGATACTGCTACGCCTTTAACCCTTTTAAGAAAAAGATTCTTCTTGGTTTGCAAACCAGCCCTCCACAGCTTGTATTACCCCTTCGTTACACAAAAATTTCGGTGCGTCCGAACTGCGGTAAAATTTTAAGGGGCGACCGAACTGCGGGAAAAATTTTTCTGTTTACCTGGGCTTTAAATAACGAGTACCGGACTGCGGTAAAAATCTTAATGGTTTTATTAGCTAATGTATACTTTACTCAAATAAAAGAATTTATTCAAATTTATATGTACTTTGTTAAACTAGAATACAAGTTATTTAAAAAAATTATACAATCAAAATCATTTACAAAATTACAATTTTCTAATGTAGATTTTATTGAAATAAAACAATTTATTCAAATTTATATGTACTTTATTAAACTAAAATACGTCACTTAAAAAAATATACAATCAAAATCATTTACATTGGTATCAATGCAACAAAACAGTACTGTTAAATTTATAGCTAACACACTTTACAAAATTATATCTGGAAATATCGTAATTTGTCAACTGCACAATTTTCGAATTAATAAATGCTTGTTTTTCTAAAACTTTTTTCGAAATACTGCGCTTTTCATTTATATTAACAGAATTCATTTTTATACATGAATCTGTCTGAATATTTTTTAAAGTTTCTAAAAAAACTTGAATATTTGGATGAGGCGAAGGACAACAAGCTCTAAATTTTGCAAAGAACGACTCGCAAGCGTTCGTTGTTCTGTAAATGCTAGCTGTATTAGCAGCCCATATATTTGGCGGAAATAGGGCATTTTCATCAATGTAGGTATCTATAAGATAATCGACAAATCTGTCAACTCTCTCATCTATAGGTTTTTCACTCATGAAGTCAAACACGAAAGAGTCACTTACTTCTTCCGACGAAAGAAAAGTTAAACCAAATAAATGCCTTAACCACATTCCAATTTCAGAGTTCCATATTCTTATATTCTGTACAAAGTCCAAAGCTTTGTATTTTTCTCCACCAGGATTGCGCAAGATGAAATCTACACCCAATAATAATTGCGCCAGGGAAGACTTCGGTAACGTTACAGTGTATACTTATCTCTAAATCAATCACAATCTTTCGAGGATTCAAAATATGCCCTACATTGTCGCATTTCTTCTTTAATAATTCGAATAGGTTTTTATATGTGGATTTTTTTTATCTTTTAATATGCAAATGGTAACGGGTATGTAAATATTGTTCGCTAAAGCATGTATAGTAAAGAGTTGCAAAAAGAATTTCGTGCAGTAATTGAAAGTACCGTCCATAAATAATGTTTCTTGTTGACACATAAATTTAATATTTGAGGCACATGTAAACACAACTATGTTTGAGGCGGTGTCATTAATAAACAGGAAAGATTCATTTTTTAAAGTAGCAATTACACAATTATTCAAAAACTCTTGAACATCGTTTGTTGACTTTGGTAATTTTGGCGTCAGCTTCAAGCGGGTATGGTTTATATTCTTCTGAATATAACGTACATCTTTTGAAGACAAGTAATTCAGACAATCTTTCTGATTATTTATTTCTTCATGAATTAATTTGGATGGCCTTGCTGATAAATCATCTACAGCTTTTCTTTTAACAGAATTATTTACTATTTGGCGTGTCAGAATTTCTTCATTTACACTATGATTATGAGTACCATATTTTCGCGAAAATACTGAGTTCAATGTATACACTTTAGCACAACACTTTTTATTAGTACAACACCAAACTATTTCTTCTAACTTATTGTCACGATATTTTCTAAACTTATAATTATCGTGAATTAATAAATGTTTGCCACGTTCGCTCAACATATATTTTAGATCCATGTTAACCCTAAGAAACTTCCAAATAAACTAAACTAATATAAGAAAACAAATTAAAATGTACTTTGTTAAACTGTATGGAAATTACATTATAAATGACATTGCAATTTGAGGATTAAGGATAACAAATGAGAGGATTAAGAGAAAAGGTCTTGACCACAGTTCGGCCACATTATATACCTGCCTTAATAAGGCAGGTAGTGTACCTATAAAAATTGTTACCGCAATTCGGATATGCCCAAAAATTTACGTCCTTTCAAACTTTTTTTCAATCGAGGGTATCGATCTGAGGGGGCTAACTCTGCGGAAAAGGGTGGGTGTTCCAGTAATTCGAATTCTAGATTCCGAATTGTATTCATGTAATGCGCGATTTGTGCGCAGGGGCATCGTCCTGCGAAAACAACAGACCTTTTGCTAACATGCCACGTCTTGTTTCATTAATTTTTTCTCTCAGGGTGGTTAGTAATTTAGAATGAGAATCTCCAGTGATGGTCTGACCCTTTTTTTATGCAATCGATCATAATTATTACACGGATATCCCAAAAAACTGAAGCAAAAGCTTTTCCAGCAGATTTTTGTACTCGATACTTCTTATGTTATGGAGAACCATGATGCTTGCCTTACTCGATACTCCAGGTTTCATTCATAGTCAAAAGACGGTTCAAAAAATGCGGATCTACTTCAAAACGGGTACAGATTCATCGTGATGCTTTCACTCTTACTCGTTTGTGTTCGGCGCTCAAGTTTAAGAATCCATTTTACATAATTTTTTTCATATCTAAATCGGCGTGAACTATATGATGGACGCGTTGATATGAAATCTTTAATGCCTCAGCTATATGTTTTACCCCAATCCAACGGTCTGATAATATCATGTCATGAACTGCGTCAATATTTTCGGGGATGGACACCGAAATCGATCTTCCTGGTC
Source organism: Melolontha melolontha (assembly GCA_935421215.2). Lineage (NCBI taxonomy): Eukaryota > Metazoa > Arthropoda > Insecta > Coleoptera > Scarabaeidae > Melolontha > Melolontha melolontha. The sequence continues at coordinate 94,740,661 of OW285242.1, read as the reverse complement.
GCTTCTTGTCTTCAACGAAAAGTGTTCCTCTTTTGAATGACGCAATCCAATTTTTGACAGTCGCATATGATGGGCATTGATCGCCAAGTGTGTTAAGCATACCTTCGTAAATTTCCCTACCACTTAACCTTTTCAAATATAAGTATTTGATGATGCCTCGATACTCGAATTTATCGATTTTCACATTTCAGTTCGACATGCTTTCTTTCAAAATTTCATGTCATTATTTCTTGCCATTATAACAAGATATTGTTTGGTCAAGGAAAATGGCCTAAGCTAACTAGATATCAATACCCCTTCGTATATGAAAGCGAGCGTTGTCCGGCGCCTTCTATCGTGGCCTCCCATTGACTGAATATACTCCCGCGTTACCAGGCTGGTTATGCTGAATGTATAGTAATACGATGTATACGAGTGGTCCGGCAAAATAACGTAACAGTGGTAGTTTATGTAATATACTTTGTTGAAACCGGTTTTATCGATATGATTTTGTTAATGACCGTTCTATTCGCTTTTCTATTGAACCCAGTATTCTTAACTTCGAATATTACACCATTTTCTAAATTTTATACGACCCCATTACAATGTTGACGTTTTCATGTATACCACACAGTTATCACATACGAAATAATAGATATGTATATATTGCAATATCAAGCAGCTAAGCGTGATCTATTAATTTAGAAGAAATTGTGAAAATTTTAAATGTTTTATTAATTCTTTGAATGAATTAATAATTTCTTAAAAACCGTTGAGATGTGAAAATCTTATATATAAACAATATTATGAAACTGAAAATTCATAAATTGTTTATATGATAATAATAACTATTGAGTTACACTGTTCATCTCAACATTAAATTCATATATTTAATTAACTAATTAATTTTAGCTAGCATGAATGCCATAAAAGTCAACGGATAAATAGAAGTAATTTATCTTAATTGATTTAACTTACCAAAAGCGTTAATAATAAGATAAATTCATCTTATTTGTAGGCAACAGATGTAGAAATACATTGAAGTATAAGACGTTCTCGCATTAGGTCTAATGACATAATATTTCACAGCTCTAAACTGTGGTAGAATTTTATAAGTTTAACGCAGTAAATTATGTAAATTATTTGACATTAATGTTATTTAAGTGCAGGTAATGCGATATTAAAATAAAAGACGTTCCACTCTTAGTAGACAGATCACGTAGTAGTTGTTATAAAACATGGTTTCCAAGGCAAATAATATATACGAAGATAATGACTGTCAACCTTTTCTCCAGATGGTCTCGGACAATACCTAAAACAAATAATACGGAGGCGAATCTGACTGACTAGCTTCGAGTCTTCAGAAGCCTAAAGCAGAAATGATGAGACAGACAGTGATAAATTTATAAGCTATTAGTGGTACTAAGTGCCAACTTCTGATTGATTGAACTTTGTGATTTTATCCTATCATCTTGTGAATTAGCAATAAAAAGAATCTGTTTTATATGCACATATGTTAGATTAGTTAATGGATTAAATAAAAAAAACTTGCGTTGCTTTCTACATTTAATATATAATCAACAGAAGAAAAATTCTAAAAAAAAAAAAAAATCTCTCAATAGAAGTAATATAAAATAAATGGCTATCCATAATGAATTGATAAATATTTAAAATTTAATCGAATGCTGTTAAATTTATCTTCTCCAGGGCGAAATTTTGTTGTCTGATAGATTTACTATATATTTGGCGTAATGGGTGTAATAATAGGCATTTATTATCCAATAATTTTAGAATAGTAGAACGAAAGGAAATGAAGAGAAAAGTGTATCAAAGAAAGAATTTATTGGTACATAGAATTACAATATGAAACAAACATGTAAATAATTTACGTATCTGTAACTGTGCACATGGACAATACACCTCGTATTTTCAGCATTTACTTCTGCTTAAGACATATGTTTCTGCCATCTAGGCGTCTTCAGTCAAGCTAGTGAAGCAATGTATACACATTGATACAAATCTCTTAAACAATAGATCTGTATCTGTATCTACATTACGCTAAAATCGTCTCCAAGCCATAGCAAGTTACCTCCTATCAGATGGCACTAATTTAATAAGTGACATCTGACGGACGAAAGAGACTATGCCAGAAAAGGCTACCTGCCGCTCGAATAGCTAGGCTATTACAAAAACGGAAAAATACGTATATTGGTGCAATTCATTAACACGCGCAAGATGGCGGTGAATATAGAAAAAGGTTGTGTTTATGTATGACAATACGTTATGCACGTATAAAGCATTTGTTACAATATGAAACAGACATGTAAATAATTTACATCGCCTTTTCTGGCATACTCTCTTTCGTCCGTCAGATGTCACTTATTAAATTAGTGCCATCTGATAGGAGGTAACTTGCTATGGCTTGGAGACGATTTTAGCGTAATGTAGATGCAGATACAGATCTATTGTTTAAGAGATTTGTATCAATGTGTATACATTGCTTCACTAGCTTGACTGAAGACGCCTAGATGGCAGAAACATATGTCTTAAGCAGAAGTAAATGCTGAAAATACGAGGTGTATTGTTCATGTGTACAGTTACAGATATGTAAATTATTTACATGTCTATTTAATATTGTAACAAATGCTTTATACGTGCATAACGTATTGTCATACATAAACACAACCTTTTTGTATATGGTACATAGAAGGTTATAGTATCTATAAAATTTTAACAAATATATAGTAGGAGATCAATAAGTTAGAAACTCGTTTGAAACTGCAATAAAGCTTATTTTAATTGGAGAGTATAATCAAAATTCCAAAAGGCTAAGTAATTTCATTTTTCTAAACACATCACTTACAGAATAACAGATAGAAATACAAAGAATGTAGAAATGAATCATTTGGTGTCACATCTTCAGTGCAAATACATGCAGTGTAGTATTTATTATATTATGTGCCACTTAATAACTGATAAAAAGAATTTTGCTTTTAAAAAGTTTATTAAGACATTTTTTTGACAACTTAAATGTGTTACCAATTTGAGATCTGTATTAGAAGTGATTTTACAATTTTATAACAATGTAAAACTAACATAATTATCATTTTGCAGTGGCGGCTGGTCAGTTATGAAAGAGGGTGGGCACAAAAAGGCTTACATGTTTTTTGTACATAAAATCCGTTCTTCCATTTTTCATGCTGAAAAAGACGTCTATAACTTTGTTGTCAAAATCCGGGTTAGACTGGATGAACTTCTTTTCTATTGATAGTACCGCCAATGCGTCCAGTCGATCTTCTGACATTGTGCTTCTCAGAAAAGTTTTAATGCGTTTGAGGGTGGAAAAACATCGTTCACATTCTGCTGTCGACATGGGCGTTGTACAAATAATATCCAACAGTTTGTATGTTTCCGTCAAAATCTTTCTTAGGTTGTTTTCTGTTGAACACTAAAAGTGGCAAAATACCACCTACGTCACACATGTCATCGCGCTCATAAATTACTGAAAGTTCACTTTTAAATTTTACACTATCTAACATAGGTTAAGATTTCGCAGTTTCATCAAATTTTTTTTGTGGAAATGAAATACTATAAGTTTTAAAATTTTGAGAATCAAATAATTTTGCTGCACAAGGTAATCCCTAAAATCAAATCTGTCGCTAATTTGGCTTAAAATAGTGTCACATACTTTCTTTACAATGACAGCTCTGTTATCTCCAGCTGTCGTTTTTTGTCTTTTCCTTGCAGGCAGTATTGCGTTCTTGATTGTCATTGTCAGTAGAATTTCTTAAATTTATAATGTGAATAATTTGCAGTAGGAATTGTTCAATTCCCTTTTGCAGTTGAATGCTGTCAATCCGGCGCATTTACGTCTGATTGAAGATATTTCAACATGGGGCATAATGAAATGAAATATTTTCAACCAGTAGAGAAATTCCGGGCAATTCAAATGTTTCAATAAACCACTTGCTTCATTAATAGTAACTGAATTCATCTCATCTTCGTCAATAATTTTGTCTAAACATTCTTTGAAAGAATCCTGGTGTTCAAATAATGTGTTCACAGTTCGACTTTTGAAAATCCAGCGTGTAGAAGCAGCGCGTGGTAATCTACGTTTGACTATTTCATCAAGAATTACCGTTCGTTTTGGCGATCGAGAAAAAACTTGAAAATGACTGCAAATTTGCAAAGAAATTTTTTTCATTTTTATTGCACTATGCCGCTCGTTCAATAATTAAATTAAATTGATGCGCGTAACAGTGAATATAATGTACATGTGCAAATGTTCTTTTGATAATAGCTTGGAAATCATTTGTCTCACCACTCATCACGAACGTCCCATCGTAACTTTGAGCGATTAGTTTATTGTTATCAGACCCAGAATTTAAAATAGTTTGAAATTCATTCAGCAATGTGTTTGCTAATACATCAGCATTATGTCCACCCGGCTTAAAAAAGACCAAAAGCGTTTAAAAATTTGTCCAGTAAACACGTATCGAATAATAACAACCATTTGCTGATTATTAGAGGTGTCTGCAGTTTCATCGGCCTGCAAACCAATGAAATTTGCAGATTTAATTTGTTTTAATATTTCCTGCTTGTAAATTTGCCACATTACATCTAGCAATTCGTTCTAAATAGTTTTTAAGGCGCCTAACACTTGTGAATCTTTCAAATGTATTGTAAGCACAGCGTCTAATTCAGCTGGAAAGTTGATCAAGCCTACATAAATACCTGGATTTTCCGACGTCAATGTCTCAGCATGGCCTCGTAACGCCAATTCAAAAGCTCCGCAAAATTTTATACACATAATTAACCGGCGCAAAATATGACGATTTTTTCCATATTTGCGTTGTACTTAATTTTATGTCACAAATAAGCAGTGTCTAACTGTCCACGTATGTCCGCTTTTGCCTAGAGCACTAAAATCCACGCACGCATTCATGTGAGAATCGGAATTTCCGTGTTTCTTTGCCCTGTCTGCGATATGCTTTAAATCATTCAATCCTTGTTTATTTTATTTCACGCACTAACCCCTTTCTTAAAAATTAAGCAGATGAAACAAAATAGTTTATTTGTTAGTGAACATCCGCAAATCCACTCACCTTTTTCATATATATTTTTATTGAATACTCTATTGTAAGTTCGAGTTTAACTTGTGGAAGTGTAGTTTATTTGAAGATCAGGTATAGGCCTTCCTTTCTTCTTAATTAAAAGTTTTTCCTCAAATGATAGCGGGTTTTTTAAAAGATTTTGCACACAGTTAACTTTCATAATTAATAATAATAATAAACGTCACTTCAAGCCTTTGAAATTATACACGTGCTGGAGGCTCCCAAAACAATACAGTCCAAACAAATGAAAGACGTTAACAGGAGTGGAGCTATTTTATGTCCCCAGCCGGCGGCATATAAGCATATGGCGAAGTTAAGCGGAGCCGGTCGATTCATATTCAGAATCAGTACATCTAAAATCGTGCCCCGGAACATAGTTTTGAGCGTTGGCATATTGTCTATGGCGCGGAAGGAAAGTTTGATACCATCGTTATAAAAATACGTAAAAATAATAAAATAAAATAATCCATTGAATTACATGCGAATTTCTTTGTGTGTTTATCTTGGTGGTTGGGTGGGAACATGCCCTTGCGCCCTTTAGTACCAGCCGCCACTATCATTTTGATACCCTTATCAAAACTTATTGGTGAAAACTTATTGGTTTTATTTTTCTTTGCTTTTGAGAAATACCATACCTACTTTCCTTCACTGAAACACGCAATAACAAATGAGTTCAGCAATATAATTTACCGAAAAAGTTTTCAATAACAAGTACTTATAGTTTAGGGTTAGGTAACACAAAAAATGTATTCTGCTTTAGTTCAGTTTAACTATGTTTCTACTACTGTGATCCAAAAGTATTGGAACAAGTTCACTTAAACTTAAATCGAGATCTGTACAAAATTTTACATTATTTTACTGTCGCGAAGAAAGTATTTTCTACGATTTTTATAATGTCCAATTTTCTTCAGCAAAGAATTTGCATAAATTTTATTATCGGAAAGAAATTTCTGCCACGGTTGCGTCTAAAATGTTAGAAAAACGTTAACGCACATGTTAAGGAACAACAGTATTTGAATGGTAAAATATATTAAAAGAAGTCAGAAAATGTATTAAAATCGAAGAGTGATCTGGACGACCTTCAACAACAACTAAACCACTTCGAAGAAGTTGTCAGAGAAATTAAAGAGCACGTACTCTAATATAAAATTGTCAGTTAAGAATTAGAGATCTTGCAGATACAGGACGAAATAAGTAATTTGGAAATACTACTTAATATGTGTCACCTCGATTGGTTTCAAAATTGCACAATTATTTTGAAAGAGTACGACATGTTAATGTCTGTAGAGAAGTGATTTCTGACTACTTCTTATGAAACGCATCATTGCGGACAATGAGACACGAAACAGCCGATCAAGCCAATGAATATTTTAGCAAAAGTAGAGTAATATCGAAGAAAAGATGTCAAAGTTGTTCAAAAATTTAAAATCATCTTAATAGTTTTTGTAATTGTATTCATCTAATTTAGGATCGTACGACTTTTTTCGGCTTCCGCGACTGATAAAGTGAACACCTCATTGAATCAATCGAAGAGACAAAACAAAATTAAAAACGCACTCTGAAGCTGTAGGTACCGGAAATAACTTTAAAAACTGATAGAGATGTTTGAAAAAAACGTTGTAGTAAGTGCATTGTTTCAAAACTGAATTACTTTCAAAGAGATAAAATAAATTTGGAAGAATAATATACACTTTGCTACCTACGCGATCCAAAATAGTAGCAGCATGCACGCAACAAGGCTGATGCTCGGTGTTCAGCGAATACCTCTCTCTCCCGGGCTGACCCACCTGAAGGTGGACGCTCCAAAGAAATACCCCTACCGACTAGCTCATACGAAAGGAGAGCGTGTGGGATCAAAAGATCGCTCGATGGAAAAATAAAGGCGCCACCGCATATAAGTCCACGGCAGGCGCACCCCGTATACACGGCTGCGGGTGGAACTTAGGTGGCCTCAGTCGCAAGAGAGAGATGTATCCCCCCCCCCCAACCTTGTTGCTGCCAAAACGTGAAACTGTGTCCTCCTCAGCACCCGCAGGGAAAGAAATCAAACACGCAAGTCAAATTCAACAAATAACTTTAATTTAACAAATCAAAAATCATTAACAAACCAACAGGTCCAATCAGAAAACAAAATAAATTAGGAATCTAACAACAGGAATCAAATAGAACAAATTCCAACTTGTGAACGTGACATACAGTATAGTACAGAAGGATTGAAATTAAAATCTACAAATCAAAATATCATAAGAAAGGTTAAGCCGTATTTTAATACGTTATTCAGACGAGGTTAAGCCTCTCTGTATAAAGTGACAAATAAATCAAAAGCAACAAAGTGGCTAAAGACAAAAGTATATACCCACAATTTATATAGCCACCGGGTATATTTTCAAAATGAATAAAACTATCTAAATGGAAAAATTAACAGAGATAACGCTTTATCTGATAATAAAAATAATCTAAAGTGTACTTTAATTAAACAAAGCACAGGTACACCTAATATGTTGCGTCACCCTGTATCACAGGTTATTAATAAATGTACATCTAAACCTATTACGTCAAATTAACAATAAAGAAGTTAATTAGAACAGCAGTGTGAATTCAAACAGTAGTTCCTTACAGAAACGATTACAAATAATTTAAACTAAAGTAAGGTTTGACGTAACCACAATTTTAAAACAGAAGCTCTACTGATGCTTCGAGCCTCGTTAATATTAAAAAGACAATTGCTACGGTTGCAGGATTTAACAGACAACCTTTTATTTAAGATAAAATAAGTGAGTATAAACGTATTTTTTGTTACCTTTCTTATTAACTTAGTGGGTGAAGCCCTTAATCTGTCTACTACACGTGACAGGTTTTAAACAAGAATTTCTCAGAGAAAGGTGAAGCCCCTCTCTGAAGTTTTCAAGAGATTGAAAATGAATATAAAAAAAAACCCAAACGACGATTCAAAAATACAGAATAAATCTCGTCTCCAAGAACCCCTTAAAGACACCAAAAAGAAATTAAAGCACACTTAGCTTGCACCAAAATTCAGTAGTATAGTTTCCCTGGAGTCTGTCCTCCTGGTTAATACTTCCAATAAGCTGCTCGGAAGGGTCTGTATCTCCACCAAGGATACTTGGTCCCAAAATGGCGTTAGCTAGCCACGTGGAAAATAACTTCCTGACAGAATTTGTCAAATAAAACAATAGATGTTATTCCTTCGGAATTAGCACTATTTTCAGAACATTCCGCAGAATAAGCTTCTTCGTACAAAAGAAGACAAGTTAGCGCATGGATGTCTAAAGAAGAAGTGTCCTAAGAATACCTCGTGTTACATTCAATGGCCGTCATACGTCACCCAAAATATTCGGAAACATAAACGAAAGACAATAAAGCTCAAAATCTCCCAAACGATTGAAGAACGCCTTAAGAGTCCGACAGAACACATTTCGACAATAAATTAATTAGCAGAAATTGGCAATTACATTATAAAATAATTAAACTCTCATTTACAGAACTCTGTAATTGAAAGAAACCAAAATGCCGAACAGAGGGCGCTCTAACGAAAGAATTATCAAATAATAATATAAATCAGTAACTCAGGACTAAAAGAAAATGCGTCAAGTCGGTCTTATAAATCAAAACAAAAATAAACACAACAAAAGAGTGGGTAACGGAATAACAAAATACGAGATAAATGAATTACGACGTGTATGACTATTCGGAAAAATATACGTCTTAAGAACCGCGCTGCGTTAAATAAAACAACTAAAGATATATCTGGAACTTAGTAGATGGCGCAAGCAAAACATAGACCAAAAATTATATAACGGAAATATAGGGTCGGTCAAAATAATCGAGCCCGAAATAAAAATATGGAAGAATAAACGTTTTGAAAAGCTTAAAAGGCATGATAATTAATAAACTAATAATATAAAATAGAATAAATTATACATATAGAAAAATAAGCCGACCAAGTTGACTTGAAGAGCTTAGAATAAAAGTAGATGGATTAAGAATATACTAGCAGAACGCAGAGTGATTTTCTACACGTAACAACTTTGCGTTTTATTTAACCAGTTGCGGTTATTAATTTTAACATTCGACATATTTTTACCGACTGTAGATTAGACTGATTTATAAAAAAATAAGGAAACAGCATATGAGAGCGATAAACGCCGAATTCTTCTCGTATCTGATACAAAACGAAATTTTGGGAAAGTATGATATTTTTAAAGATGTACCAGCAGTGATTTCACCAGTGTTATTGCAAAATTTAACATAAAAAAGTACTTTCTGTACATCTGCAATCTCAGTTGTGTACACATACTAGAATTTATGTACACGTACTTGTAATAGCAACTTTGTGCTAGATTTTTTTATACACGCGTGGAAAATTTATGCGGAAATACAACTGATATATTCATACGATGGATTCTGTTTTTATATTTATTTGTTTAACTATGAAACTAGAGATTTTAATCTCTCAAATTGCACATGAATACGTATTCTACATATGAACGTCTAACTGTAAGTTTATACGCCTTTGAAAATACTTTATTGCACTGGAACAAATACAGCAGGTCTCATTAAAAGTGTCCGTGTTAGGTACGAAACCAACAGAATATAAATATTATAATGTTACAGATGGGTAACATGTTCCTCTAAATAAAACGTAGACTATATTTAAGAACTTCCGCGTACAATTCAAATGGAGGTCGCTATTAAATGTTTTGTACATGAATATAACCAGTAACATAAGAAATTTGTTTATAAAATTAAAATAGACTTTTCGACTTAACATTTTCAAAGAGACAAAATATGTCGGTGCATCCGGGAAATTTTTATTCTACATTTATATATAAATTTATGAAATAATATTGATCTAAGTTTTAATAAAGAAAATATTTAACCCTACGACTACCGAGCGATTCCAATGGACCCGAAACGATTTCTAACCATTGTTTTGTCGTACTTATGGTTGGGCTAATGTACTGGTATTAATAGACTTTTTAAGTACGAGTTATAGCTTTAAAATTTTGACAAAAAAATTATTGTAGAAAGAATGGTTTTGGCAGTATAAAAATACTTTCGCGATTTACCAACCGGGTCCGTTGGACCCATATGTCGTTTATTGTATAAATGTAGGTAAAGCAAGAATGTTTTACAATGATAGTGGTTCACTTATAAATTTCGGACTTCCCCGCTGCTGATAAACCTTTCTTGGCATTCCCCAATGTATACAGAAGGGGTAAATCCCTTTATCATGCGGATTTTGGAGACTTTACGTGTTTCAGCATATTTATAGCCGCACGTCGTGAACAATACATTAGTGCTTGCCGAATCTATGTAGTGTTATTTTGTTACTGTGAATAAGACAAAATTTATATTTTGTTCAGTTATGATGTGCGATTTGATATTTTAGCATAATTATTTATCAATTGTTAGGTTGTTATTTCTGAATATTTTATTACGGCTATTTTCTACTTTGCGTTTTACTCATTACAGAAAATGGATAGTAGAAATAAGGAATACCCTACACAACAACAGCAAGAGGCGATAATAGCTAAAATGAGTGATGTTGAATACAATAGCGTATATGAAGCTTCAGACGACGATGGAGAGATAGATGTATTTGAACGCCTCATCAATGGAGGTGATACAAGCACAGCAGAAGAATCAGATAGCGAAGAATCTGCTGAGAGCAGCGATGATGACCACAACAGAAATTCGACCGGTGCTAATTCTTTTATATCAAAGAACGAACAAGTCGTTTGGTACTAAGATCGTATTTTACCTCATCACGGAAGACAACCACGACACAATATTTTACGAGAACGTTCAGGCCCAACAAGTATTGGAAATCGCGAGATCGATACACTTGCTTCTTCTTTTTTGATTTAGTATTACTATATGCTGCGTTTGAGCTAATATTCGGCGATTATTCTGAATTCAATACAGCGTAAACATTATTATATTTGACTTTTAGTTTATTCAACATAAGAAAAGACTATTAGAATAAACCGAAGCAGTAATAATATACAGACATAAATATTGTAAAATAAAATATATAAATGACTTATATAAAAGTAAAACACATTTCTTACATGTAACTACTGAGTGTTCACCGCATACGTTGACTTTACAACGTGCACAAGTTGTTCTTGTTTTTCTGGCTTTTGAAGATGGACAAACATCACCTCTCTTCTTCTTTCTTGGAATCTCAGAACTAGTAGATGCTTCAGATTCTTCTCATGCTTCTGGTTTTTCGTGGTCCTTGTATTCTGCTAGCTCCTTTCCTAGCTCAATTAGAAAGTTTCTTCTCTTTTTCAAATCAAAAGCTGAATTAGGTTTCAAGAGCTTCCATAGTATGTATGCGTTCATGGCGCTGATGTCTATCATGTTATAAAAAACTACAAGAGATCATCTCTTCGTCATCCTTTTCACGGTGTATGATCGTGTCATTCTGTCCATATTGTCTACGCTACCTTTTGTTTTTATTACCTGAGGTTTCTTTTTTTGGCCATTATCAACATTTTCCTTACTGTGCAAAGTACTCAGCAATGTTACAAGCTTGCGATCCTTTGGGCAATATAAGATAATCATCGTATCATGTAAAACCAAACTGTGTGGAAAACGCTTGACGATATTTTGGATCAACAAATGAAGATGGCATTTAGGCTTATTTTTACAGATCGTACCAACTAATGTTAGGCTTTTTGATAACAAATACTTTGCAAAATTGTACGAAGTAATGAAATTTTCGCAGGGGACATTCCTTCAAGAGTTTTCAATTTCTTCTACTAAACGTTTTACAACCTTTTCGCCTTGATTCTTGTCTCTTTCCTCTCCATGCTTTCCAGGATAAATTTACAGTTTCCATGCATAGGTTGTTACACTATCACAAATTGCCCAAAATTTTATTCCATATTGTCCAGGTTTTTATGGAAAACATTGGCTAAAGGGACATCTGCCTCTGAAAGTTACAAGCTGTTCATCAACCATCATACACCAATTTGGTACATACGTATCTCGCATATAAGTATTCCATAACTCAAAGCATTCCCGTATTTGTGCTACTTTGTAGCCACTCCATTTCCTTCGTCTTTTCGCTGCATTGTCGAATCTAAGTACACGAAGTATATTTTGAAATCTATTTCGAGCTATAATAGTAGCAAAAATTTTTCGACCATTGTTTTTGCTCTAGAGTTGTGTTACGTGCTCGTTATATGATTTATATACACCTATTAGTATCAAAACTCAAATAAATTTCTTAAATTCTTGGCCATCCATTTTTATCCAATTTTTGCCGAAAACAATAAAAAAATAGTAAAAGCAAGAAAAACATGAGTCAGGAGTCGAAATTCCACCTGACACAATAAATATATTCAGGAAAACTAAAATAGTAAAACAATAATTTAATAAGTTCTATATATATATATATATATCGAACAATCATCCAAAATAAAATAATAACGAAGTGAACTAAAATAGTGCATATACGGAAAACAATACGTTACAGTCTCAGACTACAGTGCATAAAATTTTAATAACTAATTTACTTTATCCGTGTCATATCAAACGCGTGCAAAGGTTAACGAAATAAATTTTCCTCAGCGAGTTGCCTTCTATGAGTGGTTTCAACATAGAGATATTCATCAGCCAGATCTGGCATTAGTAATTCTCTTTACCGATGAATGATTATGTCATGTTCCGCCTACATCGGTATTTGTCAGTACCACCACAAATTTAAAGAAATAAGAAAAAGAAATATAGATAATTATACAGAAATAAATAAAGACAAGGTATTTGAGCTTATTAACACATCCCATGGACAAGCTACATAATAAAGCTAACGATTAACGATTTTTGTTTTACTATAAACATAATCATTTTATTTTAAAGGAAATTTAACTGTAGCGGCTATTATTGATATACAATAAAAAGATCATATGTGTGGCCGACTTATGAATAGAGCAGATCAATTTCCGTGCGCGCCATGAGCGCCGGTATGGGAGTGTAATTCGTAATATATTAGAATATGCGATAGAATAGGGACGCAACATGAGCTTGTTACCGATATAAGTATAGAAGTATATATATTTATTCTATCAGAAATAATTAAATATACATTTGGTTTTCTGCTATTAAAGTAATATGCATAAACACACGAAAAATAAGAATAGTACATATGTCGTGCACACAATCACTGATTTCATACATTTTCCATTTTATTTATAGTACATATAACGCTGCTATAATATGTACTATTCTTATTTTTCGTGTGTTTATGCATATTACTTTAATAGCCGAAAACCAAATGTATATTTAATTATTTCTGATAGAATAAATGTCTCTACTTCTGTACTTATATCGGTAACAAGCTCATGTTGCGTCCCTATTCTATCGCATATTCTAATATATTACGAATTACATTCCCATACCGGCGCTTATGGCGCGCACGGAAATTGGTCTGCTCTAATTATGAATAGTGAACTTATTGTTAAACGTAATCGTCTAACAAGTCTAGGAGTTTTATCAATCATTTTTGTATGTCAATGAACTTGAATATCAACTATATTTTCCTAAATACAAGATAAACAAAGATATGGACCGACTACATTTTGGCCCTAAAAATTTGGAAATAAATTCCTGTTTTTAATTTTCAGTCACCTCCTTGTTTTAATTTCGTATTTATCATTTCGAGTTCTGTAATTAAAATCAATGCAACGTGTATCATAAATAACATGAATGGAATTAGTTCTACTAGCTATGTTACACCTGTATCGAAAGAATAGCCCTTTGGTATATTTTTCGCGTAAACTTCTTTAACGTAAAAGTCAATTGGTAACATTACAAAATCGCTGGGATATGAATAAAGAGGAATTCAATCAACAAGAACATGTACTGAAATGTAATAATAAGATAATTAAGTTGAAACATGGTGTGTAAATTTATCAGATGCAAGTTCCCATGTATTTTGTGAAAAACCGTAAATCCGAAGGACTTCAATGATTTCAACGTGTATAATACTGATATGTATTTCTGTAAGGAAAATAAATAAAATATATCAATAAGTCAAACCATCTAGAATAAACTATACGTTTCATTATTTTGGTTTTTGTTTTCGCAAATCTATCTCGAATAAGTAAAAGCGCATAAGGTAAATCGCAAAGGTTTCGCAAATCTATCTCGGATAAGTAAAAGCGCATATTGAACACAAACTATTTCGTTTAATAGAATTTACTATACCAGGTGATTCAGTTTGGTATTCGCCCAAATGTAACTTTTTTACCTTTAGAAAAAAATATAATAAACCATATATATTCGTAAATCCGATGGCAAAGCCTATTGGATGGGATCAACAATTTATCTTTGCAATGACATCTGTCAAAAAAATGACTGTCAACTTTTTTTTTTTCAAATGACACCCTGTATATTTTTTTGCACCATTTAATAGGTATTTTATTTCTAATTCAAAATATGTATCACTATGATAAAATAATAAAGAAACAATCACAAAAATAATAAAAGTCTATTCAGATGCGTAACAAGTAGATGACAATGAAAACAATTGTTAGGAAAATTTATTTAATAATTTTAGCAAAAAAACTTAGTTCATCAAATGCTCGAAATGTGCACCGTTCATCTCAAGACACATTTCAGCCCTATGTAATACCTCCTGAGTACAGACACGCAAAAGAACTTCTAGAGTCAATTGACGACATTCATGTTTTATTATATTCTGCAGATCTTCCAAATCAACTAGAGGTGTTGTATAAACCCTCCCCTTAAGATATGGCCACAGAAAGAAATCAAGTGGCGTGAGATCCGGAAATCTGAGGGGGCACTTTACTTCCACACTACGATTTCCAATCCATCTCCCAGTATAAACTTCATTTAAATAATTGGTGACAATTCTACCGCCATGAGCTGGTGCGCCGTCTTGTTGTAATATCAGATTTGACCGTATTTGTAACGGAACATCGTCCATATATTCGTATAATTCCTCCCTTAAAAATTGTAGATACCTTTCCGCCGTGAGTGTGCCTTCATAAAATTTTAGTCCAATAATTTTTCCATTAAGGATGCCAAACCACACATTTATTCCCCAAACATTTTGAAAATTTCTCGAAGCCAGTAAGGATTATGTTCTGACCAATAGTGGCAATTGTGGCGATTCATTTTCCATTGTTATGAAATCGAGATTCGTCTGACATGATAAGATGTAAAATCCCAACTTCGTAGGCATAGTTCAGCCAGGCTATAAAGTTTACCCGTGCGTCGTAATCTCAAGGAAGCAAAGCTTGATGTACGTGAATTTTAAATGGATGCAGTTTATTATCTTTCAAAATCCGTTGAATTTACGAAAAAGAAATATCAGTTTCATCGGCTATTTGCCGAATGGATATGTGGGGATCAACACTTACTCGAGCTAAAACTGCATTGTCTTCAATTCTTGTAGTCGTTGGTCTAAAAGCACTTCTCTTCTTCTTGAAACTTCCAAATGCACCCAAATTTTTTGCTAGTTTTGCAAATAATTTGTCAGATGGCAATGATCTCTTTGGGTACCGTTGTTGGTATATTCGTCTAGCGACCTTACTATTTTTTTTGGCATTCCCCATAGATTAAAATCATATCTAACTTCTCTTGGTTTGAATACACAGCCATCTTTTTCAGAAATTACAACTAAGTGACGCGCCGTGATATTTTTTGTTCACAGTTAAAAGTGAATTGAAATTATTTTCATGGGTAAATATTTTTTTCCTAGAACTTACTATATCTCCACGATTTTAGTGAGTATTTCTGTTACTCTATCCAAAAGTAAAGAGTGTGGTACATATTTGGAATTAGAAATAAAATACCTATTAAATGGTGCAAAAAAATATACAGGGTGTCATTTGAAAAAAAAAGTTGACAGTCACTTTTTTGACAGATGTCATCGTAAATATAAATAGATCATCCTATCCGATAGGTTTTACCATCGGATTTACGAATATATATGGTTTATTATACTTTTTTCTAAAGGTAAAAAAGTTACAGGTGGGCGAATACCAAACTGAATCACCTGGTATACCGTTCTTCAATTATGTATTTTGCATATGGATTTGCAAGTACGGTAGGTAAACTAATTTACCACAAGAAATTTATAAATTACAATTTATTCGTATATCATAATAAATTATCTAAATATATTAAAATTTGTATGCATTTTGCAGTCGTAAAATCGTAATATAATATATGTAATGTTTTCTGATTTTATCCCACGCTAATTCAACGACACTTTTTCCTTACGCGATACACCTTGAAAAGGTAATAAACATTTGAGAAAAATATTCGCGAAACATGTGAAAGTATGCGTTGGTCATCCTATATTAAACATTCAGAAGCTTCTACTTAACTTTAATCTCTAAGTAAATATTTTATTTCGACCTTAAATAAGTAAGACATAATTGCGATCTTGGTTAGAGATGCCGCGTTTAGATATGCAGCTAGGTATACTCCACATCAAAATTGTACATTACCCAAGGTACTATTAACACGTTCGCTACCGTCATTTACAAAAAAAAACCTTTGGAACAGACTACTTTGCTTTTTTTTTGTAAAATACGCATATAACATATCAGAATAAAAAAAAATAACAATGTTTTTTTTTATTCTGATATGACTCACATATGGGATAGTGGTCTACAGCAATAATTTTTACCAATAGACCAAATGTCTCATATATGAGTCACGGCTTCTGCCACTAACAAACATGGAAAAAAAAGGAAATAGTTGATTCAAATACAAAATAACTTTATACAATTTTCATACAAAAGTAAATGCAAAGCAAAACAAAAATTTTATTATTGTTAATTCGAAAAATAAAAAATTTTAGGAATGGTTTTCCGCAAAACAAGAATTTGGGCAGTCCAACTAGTTTTCCTTTATCATCCACACAAACATCGCAGACAAAGAAATTTGCTCTTTTTTTTCTTATTTTTCGAACAAATGCGGCATCTGATTCTTTTTTCGATTTTTTTCTGGAAACTCGCTTTTCTTTAGCATTTTATTTATAACATCTTTGGGATTGTAAGCCCCTTTCCTTCATAATGCTCCATAAGTTTCTCTACAACAGCATATCCGTGCTCCAGTGTATCGTTTTGAGTGGTACCTTTACCAGAATATATAAGAATATTTAGTAAAAATCCATCCAGTGTACATAATTTATACAGTTTGATCCCATACTTTGTTAGGGATATACTGTCGAAACTACAAACGACCGCACCACAGCAATAAAGCTTCATCTAACGATAGATTTCGTCCAGGATAATAAACGTTTTCTATGTTGTTGACAATATGGTTTACAACGTTGATTATTTTATGTAAACGGCTACTAGTGCCGTCATTATCGTCGTAAAAACACAAGCAACGCAAAATCAGTTCAAACCGATTACGTGCCATCACTTTATGAAATAGTGGATGATGATAGACTATATTTAATGAGCAATAGTGCTTCATACTAGGCAATTTTATATTTCCCATGGTAATACAAAGAGATAAAAATCTCATCATTTCATCTCGTGTTGTATTTTTCCATTTAAGTATAGTTGATTTTTCCCGCGGAGCCATTTTTGATAAGAAAAGCTGTGCCCTAGTGTTTGTTCAATGAACAAGTTTATCAATTAATGCAATATCAAATAGCAGAAAAAATATTTGAAGAGGTGATGCATTTTTAGGTATATCTACTTTCATACTTTCTTGTTCATTGAAATCGAATATTTCTGGATCTCGCTCTATATCAGTCCATTCATCTTCATCATGGATATTGTTTTCTTCACCTTGGTTCACATTATCATCGCTATTTTCGTCATCAGTATTATTTTCACTGTCATTAACCACTGAACCTGAATTTTCGGGAGAAAACGATTGCCAGTCACTTCCAGAATCTTGATATGGTTCTTCAAAAGAATCGTCATCTTCATCAGAGTGCAAAACATTTTCATGAACTTCAAAAACTTTTCTTCCTTCTTCTTGTAGGTCAGCCTCGGTAAAACGTCTTTTTTTACGAATACATAGCGGAATAATATTTATTTACATATTTATATAAAGATTTATTAGAGAAGAAATGATACTAGTTGAATGTACGAAAACAACATAACTTCAAAAGATATCCAGAGACCAATTGACTCGCATATATGTCATACATTGGTATGGATCTCCACGGAGTTTGAAGCTTCTATCAATAGACCATACAAAATAAAATCACTTTATGTAAAGCCACGTCCTCGGCTCATATATGAGCCGGTGGCCTATAAAATAAAGCTAACCGACTCATATATGAGCCGAGCGGTAGCGAACGTGTTAATTTTTTACAAAATGAAGCATATTTTCCTAATCCTTTGGCTTAAATTAATTAAAAGCTAACATGAATGGTATTCTTAATTATATTACAGATTGAAATCAAATTTTGTGTTCATTTGAAACTGAAATAGTAGAATCGTTAGCAAATGTTAGTACCTCTTTCGAAAAAAAATTAAGTAATCAAAAATACCTGGAACAAGATTTATTACAAATAATTCATTACAATCATTATACAAAAAATTCTTGAATAGTTCGAACATATACAAGGAAGCACCATCGTACCGAAAAACATTTTATTGGAATTAATTTTTTTTATTGTAATAGGTGAAGTTTGTTTTAAAAAAATCCTGGGATGTATAAATTCATAATTTGTGCAATACGCAACAAGGTTTGGGTGACAGTGCTTCCTTGATAGCCACAATTTTTCGCCGAAAATGAGCCGAAGACCAATATTATCAAAAACTTCAATTACGGAAATGACCAATTACACGTAGAAAGGGCATATCCAAGCTGATAGTAAGGCGGATGCCACGATTATTGAATTGTGATCAAAAACATGAAAGAATGGAACGTCAAACTATAATTTGAAGCTCCATGTCTAGAACCAAATTATTTTTTTGGGAAGATCTGTTACGTCTGATGAAATCTGACAGACACATAATAGCGAATTCCCTAAATCAAATGGCAATCCCAGCGTTGTATACACCATAGTCACTCTAAAAAACCAAAACATTTTGCATTGGCGATTTAGGTAATGGTTAAGATTCGATGGAAGATGAAAGAGAATATATTGAAGCAATTTCCATTACATTACTATCCTAGTTTTCTAAGAATATTTTCCTAGTAAGTAATTTAAATAAAAACGTCATCTCACTTCTTTTACCTTCGCCAGTACATTATCTGGTTAATTTCACGTTCAATAGGGGACATTAAAGTTCTCTCGATTGTGCTAATTATGTAAAATAATATCTGCACGGGCAAAACAACACTTGGGGATATCATTAGTTGCTATATGCCCCCACGAGCAATAGTGCCGCGCCCGCGTATTCAACTAAATACCTATTTACGATTTACAAACTTACAACTTACCCCAATAACATCAATGCCCCGGAGACCTTCGGCTAAAGACCCAACTCAGTTTAAAGGAGAGCGGAGCGAGAGTTCGTTTAATGTAAGCACCACCACGATTAAACTCTTTAGCCGTTACAGTAAACATAGACACTACCGGCAGTAACTTGAAATCCTAGGTATCTAAGTGTATCTGTGTTATCGTAACAATAAAACAACAAATGTAAAACAATAACAATACAGAATTTATTCACAACGAAATAATCAACAACAAAATCCGCAAGAACAAAAATAATAATGCAGACAAGAAATCTACACAAAAATTTAATGAATACAAAAAAAATATCCTTAGTCAGTTTGATAATTACATTAGCATAACTATATTCACTCTCATTGATAGCAAAAAATGACTGCACATGAGTTAAAACTCACCCAGTATAGTAAGTTTAATAAAAGACTAAATCATATACAATAAATTAAATAATACGTTAAATTGAATTATAAGCACATAATATCACTGAGTTTTAAACAAATCCCAAAAATAGTTCATAAGATTTCAATAAAAAGAAAATAAGGTCGATGTATCGAAATGATAGAATATTAATTATAAAGCAACTGGATTGAATAGTAAGCTTAACTTAAAAATTGCATAAATAATTTATCTAAGATCTTGGATAAATACACATCGAGATTTTAGTACACACAGTATGTGCAGAAATGATTAAATATAACACAAAATTAAATGATCGATAGTTTAAGTTTTTAATCAAGAAGAAATGGCACAAAGTAAATCCATAATTATTTTTATGATATTCTGTGCTCTATATCATTATACAAATGCTTCTAAATTTATATAAAAAAAATGTAAAAAATGACAATTACTAAATTTAACAGGGCCCTAGTGTAGCATGAAGTGTTCGATCACTCTATATATATATATATATATATATATATATATATATATATATATATATATATATATATATATATATAAGGTAAACTTAATAAGTCGGCGATTAAAGGTCTGGTTCATTACTTCAAAGTATATATATTTAAAACAACCCTACATGTTTCGGCAACGATGCCTTTGTCAAGGGAATAAAAAATATTTAATATTTTTTATTCCCTATAAGGAACAGAAACGAAATAATGTTGGAAACAATGCCTTTAAAAAAGGACATCGTGTATAAATCACGCACCTCATGCAAATAACCGATGAAACAAAATAAAGTTTCAAGCCCTGTGATCGCCCAAAATTAATCTATTGTAATCCGTCACATCAGACGTCCAAACAACATTGTACACCACTATACATAATTGTTTCATACAAACCAATGTAACGATAATCCGCTAAGCGAGTAATATCATGCTTTAATTCAGTTGTACCAGTAAGATTCTTAGCGATATATGGACCTGTTGAGTTGTTATTTTCACCAAACTAACTGCACGAGAGAAGGAATCATCACGTGGACGCTCTATATATAGGACCAGTTGTATAGTTCGTGCAATAACTTAAATTTAGATGGAAACCTCCATCAAGAAAAAGATAAAAAATGAATTTCTTAATTAACAAGCATTAAGCTACTGTCAGTAGTAAATAGAAGAAACAAGACAAAAATCCTTCGGAAACTACTGGAAGTCTAAATTAAATATCGTTAATAAAAGAAAATTTGATAATGAATGAACAAAGCTATTGAGCAAGCTAATTGCGCAAAGATGGCTCTGTTATTCAAATATAATAAAGAAAATTCCAATTAAAGATGTTACTACATGATAATTCTCAACAATTAATAAGACCCAAGTTAAAATTATAAAACTTCATTAAAACAGTATATTAATAAATTAAGATAATATTTGCAAAGACAAACATTAGTCCTCCATTTTGTCACTCATTATAACGAACACATACGTTGACTCACATGTACGGGAAGATTCCGTTTACGATCCCAAGGACCATGCGCCACTTAAACGTCAAACACATCTAGCTTAAACGATATTGCAAACAAAACCCAAAACATAACCGAAAAATGAACTATAAAAACAGTACAAAATTCCGAATTGTATTGATAGTAAATTAGAAGACAATATCCAGCCTATTTTGTAATTAAATTTACAGAAAAATTAAAATAGTTGCAGGAAAATTTAGATATTTAAACTATATGCTCGAAATACAATATATGACTAAAGTTCTAGATTAAGTACGTATCAAAAAATTACCTATTAAAGAAGCAATAGAGCTGGAAATGACATTACATTATTACAGATAGTAAAATCAAAGAAAACGTTATAGAATAGGTCCTTACTAAATATGTAGAAAATTAATACGAGTCGAACGATTCTAAATGTAGGGAGAATAAAAAATAGTACATTGGAAATGCCACGATGTAGACAGTCAAAATTATAGGACAAGCAAAAATGATATTTAAGGTAGGGTAATTTTAAGAAATTAATTAAGGCAATCGGTTTACAATAAATATACGCTATACCGAAAAAAATACAGTAGTCGAAATCAACGCATAACATAGTTTATTATAACGAAATTACATTAAGGGAAAATACAAAGTATGGAAAATAAACTTTAAAATAACATTACGTAGAAACCAGACGGCAATGTCTTGGTTCCAGAAGGCAGTCAGGTGCTAGTCCAGAGAGAGGATGCGACAAAGATACTAGTCATTCGACTGTGACTGACAGTTCAGGGATCCAGATCGATCTCATATCTTATATTATTGGAGAGGGAGAAGTGCCCCAGCAGTTAACGTTGAACGTGCATAGGTAAGGGTTGCATTACTCTGGCACGATAGTGCTTCCGATAGAGCTGTTGCGGCGGGTTTAGGAACTAAAAAGGAAGACGCGCTACATATCCATTTAAACTTTTCTAAAGTATTCACTTTATGTTCAATTCGCGTACATCTACTTTTATCGTACTTCCTGCAGACGATTCTTTGCAATAATTTGGTATCCTCATAAATTGAAAAAGCAAAGAACATATTCTTGAAATATCGTGCGTTTAAATTCAATGGCTACTCTCCTAGTAAATAATGTAATCAATTCTCAACATATTTTGTTATAAGTTAATTTTGTATTCCGCGAAGTTCAAGTCAAACTAATGACACTTTTTAATGACACTTACAGATTTTTTTGTTGTCTTTGGTTTCATAAGCTACAAGAAATTTTCAATAATAGCTCGTACTACCAAAACTTAATTTATTAGTCTTAAACAACAATGCGTTTATCGTAGAACATGACAAAATTCCTCGTGTGCTGCACTAACCTTATAGCAACGATGATGCTATTGTTCAAAAGCATGAAGGAAACCATTCTTTAAAAGCTTTTTGAAAATAGCCTCTAAAGCCCTTCAGCATCAAATTCTGGTTGAAATCGCTATTCTTTAAGTTCTTTTTCGCGTGAGGGTAAGTGATATCTGATAGGGCTACAGACTAGATTCAGAATACGGACGATGCGTTACACTTTTGACACTTTTTACTGTTTTAGTCACAACTATAGCCATGTTATTGCATTTACTATTCTCCGTGATTGCTTCTGCGATTCCGGGGTTGAACAGTGTCAGTGCAACTGCTTCCTTTTTGGCTGTCGTTTAGTCCACTGTTGCAAAGGATCTCCTTAGGGCTGCTAAAGCTGTTGCTATGTAGAAACTAATTACCTTAACTATACTCAAACCCTTACTTATTTCTAATTACCTACAGTATAAAATGCAATTTCCTAAAGTTAACCTCTCAATATGAACCTTATCTTAAGTGTTTAACGTACTCTATATCATTGATTAATTTCCTTTTGTAACAGCATTGTTAATTTCCTGATATTTATATCTACTAATGCACGTCATGGTATTATTAGTGGTGCTCTTGCCCATCGTAGTACCTTCCGTTTAGTCTTAGTTGGACTTAGTATCATCTAAAGATTTATTATTTTATTTGTGAAGTTCAGTTCCCTTGACGTCATACCTTGATTATTAGTAACCCCTTTCGTATCCTATAACATTTTTTAGCCTAAGTATTCCCTGCGGCAGTGTTTGATCCCTTACCCATTTTGCCTTTGTCTACGTGTTTAAACATCTAGTATTTCCTAGAAATTGTATTTAGTTAATGACTTAGAATCTCACTTTTTGTAATTACCTTGTTTTTAGTGTATTTATTTGTTGTTTGGGCGTAACAGTCGAACTTTCTTCCCATGATTTCATTTGAATTTGTTGAGATTCAGTTGGTATGACAGACATGCGTTCGAAGACAAGCAGATTTGTCATAAACGATTGTCTATTAGGAATCAATAAAGGGAAAAAAATCCGTTGCGAATTTTCACAGATAAACATAAAAATTGATCGCATATCTCTGGACTTTCATTTCATCGACAACGATTTTAGAGGAGCAATAACAGTGTGACTTATCCAATTTGCATTTTTTTTATTTACAATAAAATTCCTCAGTATTACTTTCATCTGGTAATTCATCGGAATCTTCTTCGCTCTGACTTTCGAGGTTATTTTCGGACTCGGAAAGAATTTCTTGAAAATCGACATCATATTCATCTTCTATATCCGACAAATCTTCGATATTTTCAGCAAGATGGGTCAACTCTGTGCTAGTCAATGGACGGCGACGATCTAAACGACTCATTCTTTTCAAAAACTAGAAAAAACAGGTGTATATTAAAATATTATATTTAGTACGCAAAAGCACAGATGGGGTCCTTTACAGACCCCACTTACCTAATTTAACTCTAATTAGAACAGGGAAAAACTTATAGTCAAACTACCACTGCACAACATAAACAGCAATAACAGTGTGACTTATCCAATTTGCATTTTTTTAACAGCCATCTCCACCTCTTCTACACTTAACAATTCTTCCACAATAAATATACCATTTTCCATAATACATTTCTCTTGTAAATTATCTTTACCAAATTCGCTCCATTTTTCAGTGAAATATTTCAGCCCATCTGCCGCTTATCTGCTCCTTAGTCTTTAATAAATTTTCTTCTTTGTCTTCAATACCTATAATTCGTTCATAATTGTCCATTTCTTTATGTTTTCGTAGTTCTGTAAGAGTTTTGTGTTTCCATGCTTGTTTTCTTCCATTTTTCTTCGAATTGTTCCCATTATAATGTCTTTACTTTTTCCTTAACGCTCTTTCCTGTGTTTTAATAGATTTGCATATTTGTTCATATCTATCTCTTAAGTTCGAATCATATAAACTCAAAAAGAACCGAGTAACCAGCTGTTAGAGCCTTTAAAATGGAGTCTGTTCCAACAAAAGGTGGAACAAAACAGTAGGATGTCAGATTAGAAGAAAAAGCCATGTTGCATTATGATAAACCTCGCCATAATACCGCCACTCAAAGCGAATACTATTTAAACAAGCAAATTGAATTAATAAGTCACCAACCATTTACAAAATATTATGCTCTGCCATATTAGACTTAACAGTAAAGAACACCAAATATATCAGAATAATTGAAACATACATGAGTAGGTAAACCCCACCAGTTTTGTATAATACAAAGAATAGTGAACCTATATTTGTGTTCTTCACAAGATTTTTAATAATATTTTATATTATTAAAAACACCTAATATACCTTGTCAATTTTGAAAGTATAACTGTTATTTTACCCTTTGCTTGAACAGTATATATTTACTTGACGATTTTGTCACGGACTGTAGTAGTAACTAGCGTACCATCTACCGCCCATTGTGCTAACTAAGATGTTACCTGTTCAATTGCAAAAATGTTTTCAATGTATTACCGCTCTACAAGATATTCTGTTTTATAATTCATTGTAAAGTTTACGTCTTGAGTTCTATAGTTCCACCGTTCCGTTGATGGCAAAAGGAGCAGCCGCTCCGTGTGCCTTTTACTTTAACAAAATCGCGTCGTAATTCATGATGAAATGGCCGTAACTTCTTCGAACAGTCGGCCAACTTCCGAAGATACACTCACTAAACATGTTAGCGCGCACAATTCTAACATAACTCGAGGAAGTATTCTTCGTAAATACATTGCCGTTCTGTGCACATACATATATTTGCAACCATTATTCGTAACAAAGTAATTCTAAAGTCCTAACGAGCAAAAATCGATTCCAACACGGTTCTAGTTATATGGTAGTGCGGTCATGTATGGTAAAATATTTTAAGTTATTACATATACGCTAAACTATATCCACTTAAATTGAAATTGTCTCTTCTCAAAGATCGCGATTTTAATTGAATTTGGTGAATTTATGGGTCCTATTGGTTTAAAATATTCTTTTTCGTTTCCGAATATTATGTATTCAAATAGGCAGTTTTATTATATAAACGAGACTGTAAAACTGTATTTATCAACCTAAATATCTCCGCATATCCTCCTGTCAATGCGGGTTCAGATATAAAAACGCCAAAATTACTGCTAGATATTCATATTTCAAAACCACTTCTACTCTTATAAAAAAAAAAATGGAGTCCAAAAATGCACTCTATTTAGAAACCAACACAATTATTTATTTTCACGTCGCATTGTAACCTGCTATGAAACTTACAAGTCTTAATCTGTTAAAGCGTGCCTACAGTAGACGCTCGAGGTCGAGAGAGTCACATATTAGTATCAAAATGGATCGTTTTGAGCAACGAGCTGTGATTAAACACTTACTTTTAAAAGAAATAACCCTAACTCAAATTCATCAAGGTTTGGAAGATACATTTGGGGAATCTGCAGTATCATATGACATAGTTGATGGTGTCCTGAGTTTAAATGTGGTGGACAGTCGTGTACAAACGAACATGCAGGTCATCATTACCCAAGAAACTGCTACAAAATCTATGATCACGTGCTGACAAATAGTTGAAGATACTGGTCGCTCAAAACATGTAGGGTTGTTTTAAATATATATACTTTAAAGTAAAGCCAGACCTAAAATCGCCAACTGATTGAATTTACCATATCATACCAAGGTCACGAAATAATTATATATATATATAATTATAGCAAACTTCTTAACCATCCTAATATAAATTCACTAATACTTGGGTTATCGGCCTGTTTACATTAAAACTCAAATGTTCTTTTTCATTATTTCGTCAATTTATTAATGACTTCATCAGCAGAAGCTATAAAATTGCAATATACGCTTTACTCTTATACTAATATATTCAAAAAGGAAATTTATAGCTAGATTTAAGCGTTGGCGGTCTATTAATTCATTTACACATAATTGTCACTAGCAACTCACAAATAAAACATGAATATTTTTAAACAACAACTGAAACTGTAAAATATCAACTTGACCTTTTTCACCCGCATGTCTGCATAATATGTATGTGAAAACAAATCTACGCTAATTTCTACATTGGATCCTTATCCAGTTATAAAAAATGGGGTGGTAAGAAAAAAAGGGTCCGTATACAAATCTATCTATATACATTATGTTATTGTAACTAAAATAAATTCCCTTGTTAAAGTGTTATGCACACGACATTAAATAGGTATATTAAAAATGACTTTTTATTCTCTATTTAATAAATTTGAATTAATTAGACTTAAACTATTGATGTCTGTTTTAATATTCAACGTGCCTTTTCTTTCTGAAAGAAAAAAAATAAATATTCTCTTAAAACAGAACGTAAATCGCCGAATAAAGAAAATTTTCTATAATATACAAAGGTCAAGAAAAGAAAGAAATACCTATCATTATATATATATAAATATATATATAAATATATATATATATATATATATATATATATGTGTGTTTAGATGATTAGCATTTTCAAACATTCAAATCTGACATCTGCTTTCAAAATACTGACATCTGCTTTCAATAACTGACATCTACTTTTAAAATAGACATCTGCCTTCAAATCTGACGTTTGCTTTCATAACTGATAGCTGCTTTCAAAACAGACATCTGCTTTCAATAACTGACATTTGCTTCCACTAACTGACATCTCCTATCAAAACTGACATCAGCTTTCAAAACTGACTTCTGCTTTCAACTTGACATCTACATTTAATAACTGACATCTGATTCATTAACACTGTTACTTTATAATGCATTTCTAAATAGCTTGAACCTAGGTCTATTGTGGCTAAGTGGTAAAAGCGACAGTCCGGCAAACTGTAGACATGGGTTCGAGGCCCAACATAGACAAAATTTTTCAATTAAAAATTTCCTATGATTTGCTTTGTAATTTGTAGACAGCAATGTTTACATCCCCACTTACTTTGCAATTACATACATACTAACTTGATATTTGTAAATATTTCATATAAAAGCCGAAAAATTCCAATAATTTTTCAATTGTTATATATATATATATGTATATATATATATTTATAGTAGATTAAATTAGTCGGCGATTTAAGGTCTGGTTTACATTAATATGAATATACGAGATTTAAAGCAATCTTACATTATTATTAAACTTGAATGTATCTTTGAATATTTTAATTTTATCCATTACAAATCGCCGTCTAATTTAATATACTATAACAAACAAAGGTCAAAAAATAATTATATATATATATATATATATATATATATATATATATATATATAGATGGAATACAAAAAAATGCAGTACAGAAAGAGTTAAACTAGGCGGGAATAGAGTTGACACCTGGTGGACACGTTCTGATCAATAACAAGAAGACAAAGGAAGACAAGGCTCTGGTGAAAATTCAATTCATAACCAAATTATAGCGATCTGATAAATAATGACTTAAAAAGCATAATAATTGCAGAGAAAATATTCACAACAATTGGCCAATCGTGTTAGCAAGTCGCTACTATTGCATTCGATCGAATAAGAGCAATTGCAATTAACGGTAATGGTGGTAATTTATTTATTAGATCTACTCACTGAAGTGTATATAATTATATTATTCAATTAACATAATTATATTAAGGCAATTTTTTAACAATTCAAACAAAATTCTTTCAATGGAGACTGTGGTTAAATAATAATTTAAAAAAGGTATATAACCCCTTACCACAATTATTAGTCGTATCCTAAATACGTATTTCGACAACTAAGTTGTCATCATCAGTAGGTAAAAAACTACTAATTAAAGTCACACGGGGCACAATAAAGTAAGATAAACGCTTCCGCACAACTACTATACACTGCAACCCTGTAAAGACTAAATTTACCATGCACATCTCAAACTACGAGACAAAACACTTGTCTATTAGAAAAGGTTTTTAAAAACATGTGTTAAAATATCGAACAAAGGGACGGCAAAAATTCTTCTCTCAAGAAGGCGCCTACTAAAAACGATTTTAAAGCTACGGTGACCTACTAATAAACTAAATGAAACACCTTATATTTCCACAAAACACTAGTATATATAACTGTATGAGCATTTCTTGTGCAATGTACAAATTAATAGTTATTATTTAAACGTGTTATTTCCAGTACGCAGGTAGTGACAAAAT
Source organism: Melolontha melolontha (assembly GCA_935421215.2). Classification (NCBI taxonomy): domain Eukaryota; kingdom Metazoa; phylum Arthropoda; class Insecta; order Coleoptera; family Scarabaeidae; genus Melolontha; species Melolontha melolontha. The sequence continues at coordinate 94,711,734 of OW285242.1, read as the reverse complement.
CTATTTCAAAATCTAATTCAAACAAAAACAATAAAATGGGAGAAAAGAAAACGCAACAAATCAACGCAAACGAGAATGTTTTTCCTAAATGGCTAGAAGTAAATTTTAGCAACTATAGACATAATAAAAAGTCAAATATAATGTATGTGTTATTCATTCTTCATATTGAAAGTCGGAAATAATGTTATTCTTTTTATATATGGACTCGACATTTAATGTATCTATACATATGTACAAGAACACTTAATTGCAAATTTCTGAGGTCGTCATTGTGATATGGCTTATATAGAGAGTTATTAGTTACACATAGATAATAGATACCTCTTTTTAATTACGTTAATATAGATCGAGCTAAATTAAAGCTACACCCATAATTATAACAGTTTGTGCACTGATTTATGATCTTGACAGTTTGTATACCAAACTGAACCGAGATTTAATTTAGATTCGCCCATATGGTAAACAAAAACACGAACTAGAATCTTTTAAGGTGTAATCCATACATGGAACGCGAACGTCTTTCAAGACTGTATGGATAGAGATATTACCTCCACCTGGTTGCTTTTATGTAACTTAATTATGATACCAGAAGTTCTTTGTTTAAACTTTAATAGATGTTTATATAAAATTTGTAATTTGCTCTGCACCTTATACTTTTGGACAGCGAATTAATATCGTAAGTGTTCTGTTCTTATATTTTACAAAAACTTGTTCTTTTCTTTATTTTACTTGTATAGTGCCGTTGAATATACCGCTTCACTTAATTAATTTATTCTGTCTGTTTCTTTTCAAAAATTTCACAAATTTAATAAACAGAGATTCTTTACTTCGTACTGCCTTTATGTTATGTGTATATCCTAACATCTGAAGGTATTTATACCATGAGATTTAAAAATTATTGTCGTTAAAAAATATTTTTTTCTTCAAGCTCCATATCAAAAGTGTGTTTCAACTTGAGGCATGAATATAATAACAGAAATATTGTTGATTTTAATTGCTTTTCTGTTATAGACGTTCGTTATAATTTTGATACATTCATGTGTAGTTTTTATTTCAAAGCCATTTTTTATTATAATTCTATATACCAAAAGCCTTTTTGAAGATTATAAGCAAATCTATTTGCATTGTCCAGTATACGGATATATGCAATATTTCTTAAGAAATTTCTATATTTCAAATATCTTATCAAATTCTCTATTTTATATAACTTTTACAATATCTTACAATACGCATGTGGGTTTATTCTGTTGGCCTGTGAGAAATTTAATGATAACACACTTACTAGATATATCGACAGAATCGTTAAGAGATTCAATGAAACAGGAAGGGTTTGCAAAGGTAAATCACCTGGTCGTAGTACAATTCTTACAGAAAGACTGCAGGGGATATACGTACTCGTATGGAACGTATTCCACACTAAGCCACTCCATCAATTTGCCCAACAAACAGGGAAAGAATTGCTTATATAATTTTAAAAATATAATTGATATTTTGATGCCTATAAAGTTTCGGTTGTGTAAAAATTATTGCCTATTGACTATGAAAAAAGATTAGATTTCTGTCAATGGTTTAATACAGCGGTTCTCAACCTTTTAGTGTTTGCGACCCAAGTTTCAATCACAATTCTTATCGCCCCCCCCCCTCCCGCCTAATGCAATAATTTTCACTGAAATTGTGCTGTAACTGTAATATTAGTTTCCATTGAATGTAGTTTACATAATCACATAATGTCATAATGCATATATCAATACTTATCATTATGAAAATAATAAAATAAAATAAAACAATAACTTTGTTATACCACTTTATTCACATGTAATAATGACCGCGGTTTCGACATACAATGTCATTATCAAACTGCAAAAGTTACAGGCCTAGATAGATCTTATAAATGACACAAAAATATATGGGGGTGGTTTATGATGTTATTTAAAATTACTACTATATACTTAACTATTATATACTACATTGGAAAAGAGGTGTATATATAAGATCCAACTGGTCGCTAAGAACAATATCTATTGTGTTGTTTCCGCCTTTAAAAATTTCAAGTGACTCTAAAAGATTTAATTTACGACCTTTCTCGGCCAAATGCAATATTTTATGATGGCCAAATGTATGCCTTTCTGTAAAACGATGGTTTGCGAATGTTGAATCTGTCTTCTTTAGTTTATATGACCTCATGTGTTCTTTTACCCGTATAATAAAACTTCGACCAGTCTGACCTATATATACACTTTTACAATCATTACAATATAATTTGTACACTCCTGATTTATTATTGATATCTGTTTTAGGTTTTGCGTTAAAAATGAAATTACTTGTTTTTACATATGGTTTGTAAGCTATACTAACATTACTATTATTTTTTGAAATTATATTTGTTTAATTTTAAATCCAGGAAGTTAATACTGTTATTCTCTTCTATTTCTACTGTAAGATTGGTATTAGAATGGATTGAATTTATGTAGTTCAGAAATGTTTGTAGTTGTCTATGAGTACCCTTAAAGCAAGCTAGGATGTCGTCTATATACCGATACCAAAATTTAATATGTTTTTTACCAAGTTCTGATGAAAGAATTTTTTCTGTAATATGCTTCATGAAAATTTCAGCTAATAGAGGACTTAGAGGTGAGCCCATTGCCAGACATTCTGTTTGCGAGCAAATTGGAAATATAATTTCAAAAAATAATAGTAATGTTAGTGTAGCTTACAAACCATATGTAAAAACATGTAATTTCATTTTTAACGCAAAACCTAAAACAGATATCAATAATAAATCAGGAGTGTACAAATTATATTGTAATGATTGTAAAAGTGTATATATAGGTCAGACTGGTCGAAGTTTTATTTTACGGGTAAAAGAACACATGAGGTCATATAAACTAAAGAAGACAGATTCAACATTCGCAAACCATCTTTTTACAGAAAGGCATACATTTGGTCATCATAAAATATTGCATTTGGCCGAGAAAGGTCGTAAATTAAATCTTTTAGAGTCACTTGAAATTTTTAAAAGCGGAAACAACACAATAGATATTGTTCTTAACGACCAGTTGGATCTTATATATACACCTCTTTTCCAATGTTGTATATAATAGTTAAGTATATAGTAGTAATTTTAAATAACATCGTAAACCACCCCCATATATTTTGTGTCATTTATAAGATCTATGTAGGCCTGTAACTTTTGCAGTTTGGTAATGACATTGTATGTCGAAACCGCGGTCACTATTACATGTGAATAAAGTGGTATAACAAAGTTATTGTTTTATTTTAATTTATTTTATTATTTTCAAAATGAATTACCACAAAGTTACGACTACCAGTATTACTTATCATTATCCAAAATATTAATGCATAGATTACCAAATCTAGATTGCCCCATTCTGTGAAAGAGTAAGGAGCGAGAGGCGTTAGATCAGGTTAGATGAGCGCAGAACGCTCGAAAAGTAGACCCTTTTATAGCACAGCCTTGTCTCTTACCTGCTTGTACTTCAACTTCTCGCGGTTTCGCGAGTAGTTCAGATTTGTCTCGTATATTCTAGCTCATCTGCGTGGCGTGTATAAATGCTGCATTTCCTTCCAGCCCAGTGTTGCCAGCCCTACCGATTTTTCGGTAGATCTACTGATTTCAGATGATTTCCACCAATCTACCGATTTTCAACACAATTCTACCTATAAAAATCAGAACTGCCAGGCTATTCATCTAAATTGTATAAATATGTAGTTTTTATTGGGAACCGACAATATGTATAGGTACATATACCAGAATAAAAATTTATTATCTTTTATAATACGAAGGCGTCTTATATTAGTATTTAGTATAAACAGAGCGTAATATTCAATATTGAGAACAGTCTAATTCTTTCTAATATCAATGGGGTTCCCCTAGTTGTAGAGGTAATATAGATAGTGTATTAACTTGTTTTTCTTTCGATATTTTTTCTAGGAGAAACTATGTATTCTAAACCAATTTCAACTTTCATTGAATTTCATGGCGTCCAGAATTTTACCGTTAGAAATTTACAATTATAGTATATTAGAGAACTAGTGTCATAAAACGATGTTTTGTTGTACGAGGCCAAGTTTGGAAAACGAGCCGAAGGCGAGTTTTCCAAAGGACGAGGACAACAAAACGTCTTATGAAACGAGTTTTCTATACTATTTTCTCTATTTCGTATTTCCATAACTTTTAAAATTTGTATTTTTCATAGAATGCAATTTGTATAAAATAAGTGACATTTACTTTTTTGAAATGTAAACGTTGGTCAAACTGACATTTCCTATTTTTAAATAGAGAATATCATTTAAAATTTATTATTATTCTAATTCAAACAGAACTACAGAACTACAAAACAGAAACTATAAAGAAATTATCGATAATTCTAATGACCTAAGCGGGACACCACCGAATCTCCGTGAAATAGCAGAAATAGCTGGAAATTTATTGCCAGAAAAATCTCGTGTAGTATATGAAAAAAATTATCAGCAATTTGAATCTTGGTGTATTGAAAATGAAGTTCACATACTATCAGAAAATGTTTTATTGGCATATTTTAAGCTACAAAGTGAAATAAATCCCTCGACACTATGGGCATTATATTCTATGTTGCGTTCTTGTTTAAATATCTATAAGAACTTAGATATATCAAAATATTCTAAACTACAAGCATTCTTAAAACGTTGTGGACAAGGATATCAGCAAAAGAAATCTAAAATATTAGATATGGAACAAATTGATCATTTTATAGAAAATGCTGATGATAAATTGTACCTTGCAATAAAGGTATTTCTGTTTCTCTATTAAAATACAATTTGTATAGCATTTTCATTTTAGGTTGTATTATTAATAGGTTATGCTGGAGCTTGTAGACGAGATGAATTAGTAAATATGTCAATCAATGATATTGAATATAAGGATGATTTCATTGTTTTTTCGATACCTAAAACAAAAAATTATTTATCTAGATGTTTTGCAATCACAACCCCTATGGATTGATTTAATAAAAAAATATATAAGTTTAAGACCAAAAAACACAACCATTGAACGTTTCTTTCTTACCTATCGCAATGGATATTGTATATCATGTCCAATTGGAATTCATACAATAGGCAAGATGCCTAAACTTATTGCGGTCTTTCTTAAATTACCAAATCCTGAATTATTTAGTGGACACTGTTTTAGACGTTCCAGTGCGTCTCATATAGCAAATAAGGGTGGTGATTTGATTACAATTAAGCAACATGGAGGATGGAAATCGTCAGCTGTAGTTGAGGGTTATATTGATACATCCATGAAAAGAAAAATTGAGGTTGCTCAAATGTTCTCGTCTGAACAAAATACATCAAGTGGGTGTCCCAGCGTTTCACAGCCACAGTCTTCAAATAAAAAATCTAAAGTTATTGTTGAAACTAATACTACAAGGAACACGTTAGTTTCCAATCAAAACCTACCTGGCATTAGTATAAATGCTTATGATTCATCGCAAGTTAATGTACTTAAGTACATGGGTATACTAATTACAATAACTAAAATAAAATACATTAACATAATTATATTTCTATATTGATATTATTACCTTGTTTAAGTACTAAAATATAATAATAAATAGTCGTTATTCTACATTCATGTATTATCGTTTGTATTCTGGTAGGTACATAACCTATATTAAGCAGCGTGTCAAATATTATTCCAAATTGAACAGGAAACCAACACTGAATAATGAAAGGTTGCGTCTCGAAATAAGGTTCATTTCGAGCCGCGAATGCGTATCAAAATGAGATCATTGTGTGTGCGAAATAGAAAAAGTAATTTACTCAATAAAAGAAGACACTATAAAAGGGAAATAAATTCATAAATTGCTTCATTTCAAGTTATTTACGTATATTTAACTAGCAAACAAAAATTAATATAAAATCAGTATGAGTGACTCTAGTAATAGTGGTGGTGAAAGTGTTAGTACAAATATAATTAAAAAGAAAAAATATTTTCAATTCTATAAGGAAGAATTGGAAAACGTTCCTGAATTTAAATCATGGTTGACTAAAAGTAGAAAAGGACGAGGATATGGAAAATGTAAACCATGTGGCAAAGATATTCATATTGCTAACGGCAAAGACGCTTTATTTAAACACAACATATCAAAATCACATCAAACAATAAAGAGACGTACAGCCAGTGTTGTTCCTCAAATTTTCTTTTCGGTAATAGGATTTTTAAGGAAAAGGTAATAGATAGTAATAAATTTTAGTGTAAAGGTAATAAAAATGTATTTTAAAAAATCGAAATACTTTTCTTATAAATTTACATAAAATCTATTTCTGAGGGATGGAGACTTGTGACTCAGATATGACTTTGACAAATAACAGATTAATAAATATAACATGTAATATTATGTAATATATCCACAGAACTTAACCTATAATATCACATAAGAGTGATAAATAGGTGATAAATGAAAACTGTGCTGGGCAAAATAAATTAACATGATGTGGTGATGATGAAGTATGAAGAAAAATGATGTCTTTTAAAATGACAAAATCTTCCGAAAATTGCAAGTTTTCATCTTCGGTTATATTATAATCTAATAAAGTATTGAATGGATCAAAATTGTAACAATTTGTTTCGCTCAATAATTGTTTAGTAAAAATTAAGGCATTACAAGTTTCTATATTTAAACGATTCCATAATTTTGATTTTATTAAATTTAGTTGGGAAATGAATTTTAAATTCGGCTATTGAATCAGCAGCACTATGCTAGCACGCTAATTTAGGATTTAAATTTGCTACTAACTTGAATAGTGGATCGCTAAAATTAAATCTTTCTTTTATTTGTCTACAAAGTTCTACATAAAATTAAGTCTAAATAAACTCTTAATACACTTTAATAGTAAATAGTAACTGATGACATCAACCGACTCGGGTTGGCAAGGAATTACAGGCTGATAATTTGAATTCATGCCTTAGCATTAGATAACGAAAACAACATAAATCAGTACAAATAGTTGCATCATGCTTCAGTTTATTATTATTATGATGGCAGTCTTTTTATAGTTATATCGTTTTGTCAATAGATGCTACTTCCTTAGACAGTAGATGGCTCGAATCACAAAAAAGTAATAGATTTTGATAAAAATTTTAAGGATAACAAAAATTTTATTTAGTAATAGATTTATTACAATTGTACTAGCAAGAACAACACTCCGTACAGCAACGCAACAAACTTTAGCTTCGTTTCTTGAGTCAAGTAGTACGGCAAGATTATTTGAAGATGATATTAAGAGAGGTAAATCAATATTATTATTAAATATACATAGTTCAAAATATATTTAAACTTTGAACTATGCAGGAGAAATTCGTTTAACTCCATTTGCTGCAGAACATAATTTTCCACTAGCCGTGATGATTCATTTACCAGTTGTTGCAGCACTGTGTCATGATTTGAAAATTGCAAGAGGGTTGACCTGCAATAGAACTAAAGGCTACTGCAATAAAACGTTTTAGGTCAACAGGAATTAGAAAACTTATATACTCATCTTAGAAAACTTATAAAAACTTTAAATCTACTGATTTCTTACGGAATCTGCCGAAATTTGTCGACAAATCTATCGATCAAACGTTAACGCTGGCTGGCAACACTGTTCCAGCCAGTCTCAGTCGAGTCGATCCTTCTACCTCTACACCATGAATGTGTATAATGTGTGTTTGTAATTTGTAATTTGCGTGTTATCTTCAATTTACGATATTCAAGTAGCAGTAGAATTATACAGTGTATGTGTACAGAATGATGGATAAATTTTTAAGTGGGCGTAAGCAAGCATTAGACGATTGTGAAGCGTCATGAAGTGCACAGACGACAGTGGTTTCGAAGACAAAATCAAGAAAATATTCTGAAGAATATTTAAATTTTGGGTTTACCAGCGGTGATTTAAATGGAGAAGAAAGGCTCCTCTGTATAATTTGCTCAAAAATTTTGGCAGCAGACAGCATGGAACCAAATAAACTTACACGACATTTGGAAACGCTTCACAGTGAATACATTAGCAAATCCAGAGAATTTTTCGAATTTAAATTAAAATCTTATGAAAAACAAAAATTATATCTCAAAAAAAAATTGTCTATGGATGATAAAGCTTTACTTGCCTCTTACAAAGTTTCATATCAAATAGCCAGTTGGAAAAAAACTCACACCATCGGTGAAGATCTTATTCTGCCAGCTGCAATTAAGATTGTAGAAACTATGTTTGGAGATAGTTTTGCCAAATAATTGCAGTCCATACCTCTATCAAATGATACTGTTGCCCGTCAAATTGGTGATATAGCTGAAGATGTACAGCATTAGCTTTTCGGAAAGTTGCGTGACAATCTATTTTCAATTGAACTTGATGAGGCAACAGATACCAATAAAGCTGCTCATTTAATTGCCTATGTTCGCTTTTGTGATGGTATATCAGCAGGAGAAGAACTACTATTCTGCAAACCAATAGAACTCAGAGCAACAGCACTTGCTTTATTTGGTATCTTAAACGACGCAAATATAGAGTGGAAAATTGCGTCGGAATATGCACCGATGGTGCTGGTACAATGTCTGGAAGATTCCAAAGTGTACAAGCACTTGTGAAACAAAAATTTTCATAGTGTATCTGGACACATCGTGTGCTAACGACGGTGGTAACCATAACAAAGTATATAAAAAAGAGACCCTTAAAATCAAGAATCCTTTCTGCACTTTGTAAAGACATGGTTACAATACATTCAGTGTTACTATTGTATTGCGTAGCAAGATGGTTATCACGTGGGAGATTTTGCAACGTCTTTATGGATTAAGAGATGAAATCGCCATTTTTTCTGGAAGAGGAAAGCCGACCAGAAGCCGAAATGTTTCGAGATGGCTTATTTCTTATGAAATTGAGCTACTTGGTTGACGTATTCGAGAAATTAAATACCTTGAATCTTCAACTCCAAAGAGCAAGTGTGATAAAGTTAATGCTTTTTTAGAAAGCTGGAATTATGGAGCAGAAACTTAAAGCAAAAAAAAAACTAGAAACGTTTGCAAATGTGGATGAATGTGTTAAAACTTACAAGACTAAAGAAAAATATATGGAGGTTGTTTTTGTAACAATTGAAAATCATTTAACCATGCTGGCAAAGAATTTTAAAAAGTGTTTTGTTGCTGACTTCAACTTGATAGCAAGTTACGAGTGGGTTAGGAACCCATTTCAAAATACTCCCGAAGGTCTCTCAAATGTCGAAGAAGAAATCTTTATAGACTTCACAGCAAGTGGCGAAATAAAAAGACAATTTTCTAATACATCACTTTTTGAATTTTGGGCAGGGTTGGATAATGAACTTTCTGCACTGAAAACAAGAGCATTTCGTATACTTCTTCTGTTTTGAGGATTCCTCACAAAAAGACGTCAGGTGGTGTAAGATCTGGCGAGTTTGAGGGAAGCGAGTAATTAGATCGCCTGGAGATGAGACGTTCTGGAAAATATCGCTGCAGAAGGAGCAAAGTTTCTATAGCAGTATACGCAGTAGTACCGTTTTGCTGAAACGACTGAGATCCAATACGTAAATTTCTCGCACGGCAAAACCGCTTTAGACCCTCCTAAAAAGGAGTCACAGTTGTTTCCCTGTACCTCTTCTGATAAACTGTTATACGCCTACAATGTTCATCCTCCACAAAATATGAGCCAATTATTCTATGACAGGAAACAGGTCACTACACGGTTACTTTTTGGGGATAATGAGATCTATCAATAAATTCCTGTATCTTCTCAAAATTTAGGTATCGAGTCGTTTGCTTGTTGATAAATCCTGATGGCAATACATGCGATTCATCGCAGAACCAAATGTTTGAAATAAAGTTTTTATTTTCGTGTTAATTGCTAACGTTCTGGTGCAAAATTCTACTCTCTCTCTCTCTTTTGTCAGCTTGACGCAACCTATTAACGACTTGTATACGGTAGGAACAGGGCCCTAATTCTTTTCCAGCGCGTTCTGCAGATGACCTACTTAAATTAAGCTCTTTCGCTATTCGGCGTTGGCTTTCTTTATGAGACTTTAGGAGATCTTGTCGAAAATCCGGCCCATATTCTCGTTGTTTCTGGAACTTTTCTTTCCACCTGAACGACTTTTCCGTTGAGATAATGCAGAACCTATAATTCTAAATTATCGTACTAGTAATAATCTAGAGCGCTTTGTTGGTGAACATTTGCAGACATTTGCAGAAACGTTCCCCGTAGCGAGCAGATACAAATTGGAAAATGAATCTACCATTTCGCCCTATTCCGTATGACTTGGTATAACATTCAATAATAAACGCTTTTTCTACTTCACTAAAGGGCATGGTTATTGAATTTTATATCAGTCTTGTATATCACTAATTATTGTCACTTTGACATAAAAATAACATTTAAATTACCAAGGATGCCTAAACTGAAAATTATTTAATTTCGGTATACTTTGTTCTGTGTCATATTGTATTTCCAGCTATTTTCGTCGAAGTTTAATTCTAGGTGCCGTGCTATAAATAATAAAAGCTAAATACAATATGATCATTTATATTTACCCTCTAGCAATCCATGAAATTATTTCTTGAAAATATCGTGTTGGTAGTGACAAATAAAATACATCTGTCATTATGTGTATGTTCTGATAAATAAAACTCATCTGTCATTAATGTATTTATTAAATTGACACTTAAAAATGTTTACAATAAATCATAAAGTTTTTCTGATCGAATCATACTTTAGGAATGGTGTAAAATTAGAAAATGGAGAATGGTCGTACTCCTTGCAGCCTTGTATAGAAGAATTTCGTGCAGAATTTCCAAATTTTCCAACAACATATGACAGTTTGCGGCAATTAATTCAAAAGTCAGTGGTTAAATTCCGTGAAACAGGGTCCGTGTCTCGAAAACCAGGTACTGGTAGACCACTAAAGCGGGCAGTTGAAAATATAGCAAATGTTGAGGGACGAATAAATCAATCACCTAAGAAATCGATTCGTAAGCTTTCACAACAAACACAACTGTCATATGGGACCTGCCAGAGAATCCTTAAAAAAAGACTTACAAAAATTTCCATACAAATTTCATTGCGTGCAAGAGCTTTTACCAATCGATCATTTAACCAGAGTTAATTACTGTCAGTGGTTCTTAGGTACGATTAATAACGATGACGTTCTTGACAAATCCTTCTGGTCCGATGAAGCATGGTTTCATTTATCAGGATATATAAATAAACAAACAATGCGTCTAGTGAAAATCCACATGAAATTCTTGGAACACCCTTGCATTCACAAAAAATAGGCGTTTGGCTTGCTGTTTCTCGTAGACGGATAATTTGTCCAATATTCTTTAATATTGCTACCATTTGTAAATCAATTACATGATGATGAGCTCCGCGAGGGATATTTCCAGCAAGATAATGCAACAGCCCATAAGACAAGAGAAACGATGGAATTATTGCATGAATTCTTTGATAATCGAATAGTAGACTTTCCACCACGATCTCCGGATTTAACAATTGTGGACTATTTCATTTATCCACATCTAAAGAATAGAGTATTTACGAATCGTCCACATACAATTGAAGAACTTACTAATGCTATCCGAAATGTCTCTGAGGAAATTACACCACATAATTTAAGGAATGCCTTCAATAATATGAGACGAAGAGTTGCGCTATGCATAGAAAATGAAGGAGCTCACTTTGAACATTTATTGTAGCTGTTTTTATTATTAAACTTTTTATTTTTTCAACTGAAACGTTTGTATGTAATTACTTGTCAAAATGACAAAAGCTAATCTATCATCAGTATAAAATAACCTATATCACACACACGCCGCAAAATAAGTTAACTTAAATTATGGTACCAACTTAAGTTTAAAAAAGAAAAATGCCTTCTAGAGGGTAGAAATATATGATCATATGGTATTATTACAATTAAATGAGTATATATAAGCTTTATCAATTTAAGAAACATTAGTTAGAGTAGAGTTCTTCGCGTGCCACTTAATTTAAATATTTTTTCATTTGTAATTGCTTCTGGAATTCTGGACGGGAACCACGTCCTTTCCACTGCCTCCATCTTAGCTGACGTTTCGTCCACTGTCGCAACGGATATCTTTTGAGACTGTAACGTCAAGTAGTACCAAAGACGTGGTTTCCGGCTAGAAACTACGGAAAGACTACGGAATGCTAACACGATATCTTTCATTTAATTTCTCATTGATATATTGTTCATCAGATAAACCAGAACTAGTATTTTCCTTTACTGACATGTATGCCAATGCAAAGTGCTGAATTTTCTATTCGTATTTTTAAAATATACAATCTCTCCTGCCATGGTTCATCTTCATCTTTCATAGCAAGCACAACGCCTTGATAAATGGTTGACGAGTTTTTCAAACCTTGCAAAATAAGTATGGCAAAAATATATATTTGCATTAATGTGCATCCAATATTTCCAACATTGGTTTGCCAGTGTTTCAGTAGAAAACGAAGCGAAGCTATCGAATTTTCTGGTTTATTAATTGCGTGTACTAGTAATTGCAATAGCTTATAGCAGTTCCATGAGTATAATAATTGGGAACTTCTTTCTACGGCTTTGAAAGAGGCAAACTCTATCATTCACGTGAAGAAAATGTAGTCACTTTGTGTTGGTATTCACACAGCACTATTGAAATGGAATTATAATTTTTAATCATATACTCATATATGTGTTTGCAAAACCAAACCTTCAATTCTCTAAGTAAATGAGACATTACATGTTATGTCATTGTTTTGATAATTTTGATATTTTATATTATTCTTATTTACGGCAATAGATATTCCATTTATTGTATACTATTCTTTCTTTCGTCTTCAATTAATTTTCTTTTAATTTTTTCTTTTATTACTTTAACTTGTTTCACACAGTGTAAGTAAATTAATAAACTATTATTATATTGTGCGTATGTTCATGTAATTATATTAGTTTCTAAAAGTCATCGTTTGATACAGAGATTTGTTTTAACTTAACATGTTTCATTGCATGTTTATACGTACTTGTGTATGTGTGTGTATGAGGTTAAAGTATTTATGACTATAAAGAAAGAACATCACTCTTGAGGTCAACACCTCCAGCTTTTTATTTACCACTGTCTCTTTTAACGCGATCGAATTAAATTGTTTCCTTTTTAAAGCATCACCACGATCAATTATCCATGTACTTTTGTTTTTTATTCTTTCATTAAAATGTATGTCAATAACGCAGCTGAAAAAAAAATTTACGAAATAAAAATTAAAGAAAAAAATTGGAACCGACCAAAATTGCTTTTTCGTAGAGCTACTTGCTTCCTGCCCAAACAATTAATCAATCTCAAGTGAGTGTATTAAATGAGAGAATGTAAAAAAATGTACCATCATCAAAACCATTGAGTTGATTACATCATGCACTATTTGCGAAAGAGCAGTTCGTTAACAATTTTGAAATAGGAATCATTCTTTTCGTATTATATATTGAAACTCCTACGTAAAGAAGTTATAAAAAAATATATTTCATACAGTACGTATCCATTGATTTCAAAAAGAATCTTTTGATGGTATTGCCACTAGTTGTGTCCGACACTGTCAACTGCTAAACAATGTAAAGTTTATATGACTTATTATTTTGAAATTATTGTTACTTCCAAAAATACTAAATAAGTTCAAAATTATATGTAATTTAATGCTCAAAATCACAGAAATACGAAGTCCAATTTACTAGTTAGGAATAATAATTTTAAAATTTATTGATTTTTTTAAATCTATACTTCATTCATTATACAACATTTTTACAAAGAAACTTTCCATTGAAGATTTCATTTTTAATAGAAGTTTGGAAGATTTGTAGATCTTCATGAAATACGACGCATTTCCCGTTTAAGTTGGTACCAACTTTGATTTTGCCGTTACTATGAGTTAGAATCTCAAGTAGTTTTAAATTAACCTAAATTCTACTAACATGTAGGTATTTTATAACTTGTGAATACATTTTTGTTTTCTAAAAAAAATCTTTACATTTTTCTTCAATTGAAACATCCGTTTACCTAAACACTACATCGTAGCGATAATAATGTTTAGTTTCTATTAGTTTCCACATGAAAGAATAAACAGCTCATTAAGATTTTTAACGATATTTTAATTGTCGACGTTTCGCTTAGAAACGGTCAGCAAAAACTAGTAAACCCTTAACCGTATAATTAGGCTTTTCATTTAGAAGCCGGGAAACTCCAGGTGAAGCCTTTAAAACACAAATAAGTCTCGAGTTGGATAGAGTGGTACCAGAAGTAGTACTACTAAGACTAGTTTGGTGTATATGAAATACTGGACTATTGCTACATTTTAAAAGCATTATGTTTAATTTGATTGGGTTGTAGAAATTTGTAGATGAAAATGCAGTGTGTAAAAGAATGATAAGAAGGCACCACCTTCTTATCTTCAGACAGTTTAATGAAGACGAAACAAACCTGCACGATGAAAAAGGAAGTAGGAGATAATTATATGTGACTCTCTTGATCACACTAAAACACATTTTTAAATTTAAAAAATTCTAATCATCCACCCTACAACACCGGTCTTACACCGAGTGATGTCAACTTTTTTTCATTTCAAAAACTTCTTTATCAGGCGAGTGATATAGCACCGATAATGAAGTAAAAGTTTCTAAAAACTGTCGTTCAAAAGCTTATGCCACACTATAACAAATTTAAGCGGCAATTATATTAAGAAATTTAGGTTTGATACAAAAGGTAAAAATGTTATATACATTCTCAAAATTTGAGTTGTATTTGTATTAGAAGAGAAATATTCCGTCGACGCATATAAAGTAATAGATTTGACGAGCAAAATTTAAATCTATTTAGTTTCTATAAAACAAATTTTGTTAATAAAATCATTTTACATCTACTTGAACAAACTTCTGTCATCATCTAATAAGAGCACAAATACAATTTGAAAAGAAATTAGATGTCCTGGAGCTGTTTTAAGTTTCGAAGGTCGTCATTAAAAAATTCATTCATGAGCAAAAAGTGACATTAGCCTGGGTTCCGGGCCACGAAGGCCACAAATTTAACGAAAAGCCGAACGAATTTGCCGGCTACAACCTGCATAGAACCAGAGTCTTTCTTTGACAATGCAAAAACAATTATTAAAACAGCCATGAAAAAATGAGGTCTGAGGTCAAAGACAGGCAAAACAGTTCCTTAAAGAATATTCGCCTAAATTTACAAAGAACCTACTGAATAGAGACAGAAAGTCTGTTAAAATGATAGTAGGCAAATTTCAAACGGCCATTGTAAGCTCAATAAACGTATGAATAATATGAACTTCATGTCAAGAACGCGGTTCTTATAAATGGGAGATCAATATCCTAAAGCGGAACTATATATAAAAGAACCGCTTTCGAGGCTGTTAAACCTAATTAAAAGCGCAGGGTTAGAAGAATTACTTCGAGGCATGCATGTGCTCTCAGCGTTTAATTTGGATTTTCATTTTCTACTTATGTTTCAGATCTACTCTGAGATTCACCTTTAAGTGACTTATCTCCACCATCTAATTTCTCTACCAAACATTGTACTATTTATATTATGAGTGCGGCCGCCGTGCTATTTTCAAGTTCGAAGTCATATTTAGTATATATACCGTTGCTATTCATCTTATGTTTTTCAGTCAATATGCTCATTGTTAGTTATCTCCTTGAAGTTAATTTTTGCACCATAAATTGCGGATTTATGCGTTTTAGTATTTTCTATTCAGACATTTGTTACGTTTTCGTAGTTTTCGTATTTTGTGGCTAATTAGCGTCTTCTTTCTTTTATTTTGTTTCATTAATTGAGAAACTACCTGTATGTTCAGGTATCTGTTAGTACGATTGCGTATTAGCTTTCTTTATTGTCTTTGTTGCTTTCTCCCACCTCGGTCAACGAGTGTGAGTTATTCATTGCAAAGTTGAAGACTGTCATCGATATCGAGAAGTCGTTAACCCGTTCATGTTCTACACGTGTTTGCTAATTTATTGGCCTTAATTATCTCTTTATGTAGAGTAGCCACATGTTTTTAGGAATTTATTTTAACAACACGTTGTTTAATTGTTAGCATCAATTACCCGTAGGGGATCTTTTTGAACGAAAAGGGTATCGTTGCTCTCTGACAAGATATTGTTGTGTTATTAAAAAAAATTAGGGTTTATTCTGGTACGTAATCTTGTAATTCATTTATTTCCTTTAATTTTTACTCGTTTGTTTTTTCCTGTATCTCTATAACAGATGGTTTTCCCCGGTGCGATTGTCGTAATCCAGGTCCTTGAAATATCACCGTTGCTTGTTCTCCCGGTCTACTGTAGAAGCTTCTGCCTTGAATTGAGATCAACGATAAGTGGACAGAGCAGACAACGCTAATTACGCTACGAAGACTACCTCCAGCTAAGATTTTTAATTTTTTTAAAAATTGATTCAGGAATCTCTTATTTAACTTTATCACCTTCAGTTAATTTAAGTTCTTATTTTGTTACGCACTACACACGTAATTCACACGATTAAAATCATAATTTAGATAGTAAATTAATACTCAATTTAGTTCTGCGTGTTAAAATATTAAGAATTAATTTTCACTGTACATATCCATTTTATTTAATTAATTTAATACTCCTAATTTTGCCAGTAAATTATATTCAATTTAGTTCTATGTTGTAAAATATTAAGATTTAGTTTTCTCTATATTATTTTGGTAGCTACGTAACTCTAAGCCTCATATCTATTTTATTTAATATTTAATAGCATCCCTGATTAGTTTTTTTATTTGGTTTGCTATATTTTAAACGATAAAATTTATTTCAAGAGTACGACATAATTGCACTGTTACTCTTTCAAAAGAAAAAAAACTTGGTTTTTAAATGTGTACAGATCTTTCTGTTGAAGTTTTTTTCTTTGGTTGTGTTGCGTAAAATAGAAATCGTGTATAAGTATTTGTTAAAGATCGTTAAAATATAAAATTTTTACTTACTTTATTTTTAATATACAGGCTGATTCATTTTCGGCCCTCACCATGGGGATCTCGCTTATTATTAGAGATAGAGTATAGGTTTAAATTTGGCAAAGTTGTTAAATTTTGTGTTTGTTATAACTCCGTAAAGAAAATAGACCCGTGACAAATGACTTTCATTATTTAAAAAAAAACGCGAAAACCCAATTTTCTTCTTTTACCTGTAGCACCGACATTTGGCCTTATAGAGAAAAAATAAAAACACATCCTTGTGGCCATTTCTAAACCTCTATCCAGTGGTGTACTCTAAATTTTATACGACGTTTCGTTTCTTTCTGGCTATCATCAACAATCTAATTTCTTATAGGCGCCATATTGGATTTAGACATCTTCAGAAAGAGTTTTTTTTTCTGATTTCAACCATGTACCACATGATGACTAAAGTTTTTGACATTAGGTTTTATTTGAAATAATAAATTATAAGATTAAATAAGGTAGACATGGAATTTCAATCTGTCAAACATTTCATTTATTGTCCATTAATAATACAAAAATGTCATACACTAACGAAGAGAAACGAGATGTGATAAGTATTTTTTATTTTTTTTTGTGTTATTTTTTCTCTACAAGGCCAAATGTCGGTGCTACAGGTAAAAGAAGAAAATGGGGTTTTCGCGTTTTTTTTTAAATAACGAAGGTCATTTGTCACAGGTTTACTTTCTTTACGGATTTATAACAAACACAAGATTTAACAACTTTGCCAAATTTAAACCTATACTCTATCTCCAATAACAAGAGAGATCCCCATGGTGAGGGCCGAAAATGAATCAGCCTGTATATAGCAAAAGCTCCAGACATATACCCAATAGATACCAATAGATCTGGCTTACGATTTTATATTTACCAATGTGAACCAGAGAAAAGCGTATTTTGACGGGGGTTATAATAATTTTCTGGGTAGTGATTAGCCAGTATTTTCATTTAGTACAAAGTAGTTTCACATTCATTCCTTTTTTTTGTTTGATGTACATAATTAAGTATTGAGATATTACCGCTTGGTAGTTTATAATTTTATAGTATTTTGTTTTCTTAATTAAACAAACCGTAGTCTAGTTGAATACGAAACCTCTCTTTTCTTTTGATTTAGTTTCGGACGGCTTGGTTGCGTCATTTACCCGCTGCGTGGCTTGCCTGCTTTTGTGATCTCTTTCTCCGAATTTGCCGCGTCTAGCGGTACCAAATTCGATGGCGCCTTTTACCACCTTTCCTTGTTAGTACCTCCGGATCTCCCACACCTGAGCTAAGGCTGTCTTTGTAGCCAGGTGGGCTGCTAGACGTTGGCAGGAGCGGGTAGGTTTGGCAATCCACTTTGCCCGAAATTTTGTTTTTTTCTTCTCTTCCTTTTTTTTAATTTTTTTTTTCGTTACGGTATTACTACCGCAGCACATTTTATTCACACTGCTGTAAGTTTCAAATCAAATGTCAGAATTTAAAAAATATATATATACACAGGGTGGTCCTTAAGTTCGCAAGAAATTTTAGGGTGCGATTCCTTGGGTTATCTAGAGAGAAATAGTTCCTATAAACATTTGTCCTAAAGTTTTCCGCTGTAGAGATACAGGCTGTTTAATTTTTTCAAAAAAAAAAATTATTTCAAAAATTTAAGAAACGGTTACAATAAACCGTAAAGGTACTGTTGAAAATGACCACCAACAGCTAATATGCAGGATTCTATCCTCCTATTCAATTGCATACTCACACGCTGAAGAAGTCCGGGAGTGTTTCGAATTGTTTCGCATCCAACAATTATGCGATTTCTTAGGTCATCGAGATCTTGAATTGGCGAAGTATAAACAAGGGATTTTAAATGTCCCCACAGAAAGAAGTCTAGAGGGTTCAAATCAGGTGACCTTGGAGGCCACGGCTGATTCGGAACTTCCACTCCTCGACCTATCCATCTATTCTGATATGTCCTATTTAAAAATTGCCTAGCTTGTAAACTAAAGTGTGCTGGAGCGCCGTCATGCATAAACCAAAGTTCATTTCGGATCAAAATTGGAATATCTTCTAAAAGGCCAGGCAACTCGTTTTCAAGAAATAGCCGATATGATGCACCATTAAGTCGTATAGGAAGGAAAAAGGACCAATTAAATAATTATTAATTACCCCGCCCATACATTTAAGGAAAATTGCTCTTGAAAGTGCATCTTCCTTATGGCATGCGGATTTTCATCTGACCATAAATGGTTGTTGTGGAAATTCCTAATACCATTTCTGGAGAAGTTCGCCTCGTCAGTAAATAGAATGTAGGTTAGAAATTGTGCATTTTGGGCAATTTTTTGTCGGAACCAATCACAAAGACTAAGCGTTGTGGAAAGTCACGCGGAAGAAGAGCCTGTACTCTCTGAATATGGAAAGGATATAATTGTTGATCGTGTAATATCCTTAAGATGGTTTGATGACTTGCGTTTACCGTTACACCAATCTTTCTTGTACTGGTTTCTGGATGTTCATCGATTATCTGCAGAACAGCTTCCTCTAAATCGGGTGTTCTTTTAGTTTGAGGTCTTCCCGGAGTATTTTTGTTTCTGTCAAATGTACCAGTTTCTGCTAGACGACGGTAAATATTACTGAAGGTTTCCGCACAACGTACAAGTCGTCGAGGATATTTTTGTTGGTAAATACGCCTTGCTTCATAACTATTTCCATTAGCTAGACCGTACACAAAATGCATATCTGCCATTTCAGCATTTGTATAATTCACCATAATTACAAAAAAAGATTTGTAGGTACGAACTTTCAAATTAATTATTGTTTGACAATACTTATGACAGTTACGTAAGTACAAATAAATGCTGTAAACATGACAACCAACACAACAGTTCCCTAAATCGATTTCTAAATTTTTTGGTAAAAATTAATCAGCCTGTATCTCTACAACGGAAAACTTTAGGACAAATGTTTATAGGAACTATTTCTCTCGAGATTACCCGATTACTCCGTTTCTCGGAGAAATTAAGGACCAGCCTGTATATATATATAGAGATATAAAAATATATTTCGACCATTAATTTGTTATCTTCAGCAGGAAGAAATACCGGTGTTGAATATGGGGCCCAGTAAATCTAACACGCAAAGACGTCCACGTACGCATCGTACCACGTATTGATCAGTGTCCTGGTGTAATACAACATTATTAGCAATTATGAATTTGTTCAACTTTGCTATCTTTAATTCTAAAGCCATAATAATAGTCTGACATGATGAACGTTGCCTTAATTAGTGTTCGGTATTAAGATGACTTGTGAAATTTTCCTGATATTTGGGAAATGTCCAGTTCTTATTATAGCGTTAAATATATGCGTTAAATGATTATACCCTTCCGACAGTTCCTTCAAAATTTTTCCATTAATTAAATCATATCTCGAGCTTTTATATATCCAACCCTTTAATGATCAAATTCTAAAATTCATTAACTTTGAATATTTTAATGAGAAAATAAATTCGAAAAGAAGACGCAAGAAGATTATCAATTTCTTTATGGTCTATGATTGATGCAAATGTACAGCAAATCAATCGGGTTTCTCTTTGATACTTCTTGCAATGCTGTTCCAGACTATAACTGGTGGATTAATTTGTAATATCCTTTTTAATTTCTTGGTAGCTTTCCATAATACATGATCTGTTTCTTCTGTTGGAGTTCTGTTCTTTCAGTTCTTTGCATGAATTATTCGTTTCTCGTTTGCTCTCTGTTGCTCTTAAAAGCATCCATATTTTTCTCACTTTCGCCTCTTTTCAATTTTCTCTTTCACACTATATGGGATGTCTTGCATTACTTGTGTGATTCATGTATTTGGTGATGCAGCGAGGCTGCTGATTGAATATTTTATATTAATTCTTCCACCGCTTCATTAATTTTATCTTCTGTTTTTAGTGATTTATCTAGAGTGATTTAAAGTCTAATGTCTTTCTAAAAAATTCCAAATTTATATATTTTTTATTGTAATGAACGTTTATTTTCATTGTTAATCTTTGAATGAATAGTTGTAATAACATGGAAGTGATCAGATGACAGATCTAAACTAGATTCAGCTTTACATGTCTATTCCTTTTATGAGGTAGAAATCTACAAGATCAGGAATCTTTTTTGTATCAAAATGCCGAAACGTTGAATTGCCTGTCGATATCTATCTGTAATTATCAATGTCAAAAATTCGCCTTCATTTCTCTTACTGATACAGCATACAGATTTCCATTTTATTTATTTTTATTAATTATTTTATATACAATATAACAACTATTTCCCTACGTAATGACTTAAACGTAGTGTTATTAATTAAGGTACAACCTTTGAAGGTATGCTCTTCACCACATATTGACTTCCTCAGATGTTTGAAATGAACTAAAAGCTTATTTGCTTTGTAAAATTGTAATGGTATCGTATTTATCCAATGTGTATAATCCATATAAACTAAATATTGATAAATTAAAACTGAGTGGAAATTTTTCCTTAAGGGCTGTTAGATATTTTTGAGACATTATAACGGGTGGGCAAATTTGAGGTTAGGAATTAATTTGGCTGTCAAATGATGAAATTTCGAGAATTGTGCTGTCATCCTTTGACATTTATTTAGTAAAAAGTTGGGAAATTTTAACCATGCAACGCTACACTCTTGAACAAAGAATTTTAATTGTGAAAATTTACTATCAAAATGGTAAAAATTTTACTGAAACACTTCGTAAAATTCGAGCAGCTTTTCCTCGTAATCAAGCTCCTTCTGAGACCGCTGTGCGTAATTTAATCGCTAAGTTCGAGGCTCACGGTACTGTTGCTGACAATAGACCAAAACAATACGCTCGTAGTGGCCGTAGTGATGTAAACATAGCCGCTGTACAGCAAAGTGTTGAGAATGAGCCTGGAACATCAACTCGTCGACGTTCGCAACAATTGGGCATCACCAGAGGCACTTTGCGCAACATTTTGCATAAAGATGTACATCTTCACGCTTATAAAGTTCAACTCGTTCATGAATTAAAGCCGGCCGACCATTGTTTGCGTCGAACGTTTGTAAATTGGCTGTTTGAAAAACTGAACGAAAACAACGCATTTTTCAACAAAATCATCTTTAGTGATGAGGCCCATTTTCAATTAGGCGGTTATGTAAACAAACAAAATTGTAACATATGGGGCTCACAAAATCCACAAACAGTCCTCGATAAACCATTGCATCCAAAGAAAGTAACCGCATGGTGCGGTTTGTGGTTAGGTGGTATCATCGGCACGTATCTTTTCGAGAATGAGCAAGGAAACGCCGTCACCGTGAATTCTCTGCGCTACCAGACCATGATAACCGATTTTTTGTGGCCACAATTGGCTAATGTTGACATCAATGACCTTTGGTTTCAGCAAGACGGCGCCACAAGCCACACAGCCGGTCAAACAATTCAGTTATTGCATGAGAAATTTCCCGGTCGCTTAATTTCTCGATTTGGCTATGTCAATTGGCCGCATCGTTCTTGTGATTTAACGCCGCTTTATTATTTTCTCTGGGGCCATTTGAAAGACCGGGTCTACGTGAACAAACCACACACAACTGACGCTCCGAAAGATGAAATTCGGTCCTGCATTGCCGAGATAAGCGAAGCTTTGTTGCAAAATGTGGTTCAAAATTTTGTGAAAAGAGCGGACGTCTGCCGACGTGCCAGAGGTGGACATTAGCCCGATATCATATTCCATTATTAATTCCCATATT
This sequence comes from Melolontha melolontha, assembly GCA_935421215.2. Taxonomy (NCBI): domain Eukaryota; kingdom Metazoa; phylum Arthropoda; class Insecta; order Coleoptera; family Scarabaeidae; genus Melolontha; species Melolontha melolontha. Next base: position 94,688,971 of record OW285242.1, on the reverse strand, counting down.
TCTACTTTACATTGGTATCAATAAAACTGAATTTGTCAAAAAAAGTGTGTTTTAAGCCAATTTACTTCCTAACCTCAAATTTGCCCACCCTTCCACTATTTGCCCACTATTCCACAAACGAATTTAGTCAGAGTGAATTGTCTACTTCTGTTTATTTATTTACTTATTTACTATTAAGCCTTTAATACATGAACAAACAGGGGTAATAAATTCACCCCTATAATCTGTTCGTGTAACATAAATATTAAAAAATTATCTACGGGGCATTTAAGGACGTATTTATTGATATCTAGGTCAAAATTTGATTACACATTATATAAATAGGATAACCCCTAAAGTGTTACAAAGTGAGTTAGCATATAGTTAAAAAATAAGAAATAAGTGTGTGGCGAAGTATAATTCTATAATATTTAAAAAATAAAAAGGGAAAATTTTAACAATTAGTGTTTATTGCTAATCGGTGTAACACAATATTGGATGTCATCGACTATAACGTTTGCATATGGTATGGTCAATTCAATTCCTAACTTAGCAAATTATTTGAAAGATCTTTAAATTTCGGCTTAACAGTAAATACTTGATTTGTCCATTCCATAGGATGTGCGCTTTTTGGCATTGATAATAATTATAGATACATATCGATAGACAATTGACTTATTGACATTTTACTTAATACAAAAAAGATTCCTGATCTGGTAAATGTCACAGGGTCTGTGCCTTTTTGGCATTTAAGCCCGCTCCATCCACTAAAAATAAAGTTCGAATTCTATAATAATACTGTTGGCTTGTGGATATTCTTCAGTAAACTTTTCTCTTTCATAATGGCATGTATTTTCTCGTGAAACCACAATAGTTCCTTCATGGGTGTTGTTACTAGGGTGTTTCGTGGTGTAGACCTTGAATCTAGGTATGCGTACAGTGCGTTTCAGAAATTAAGATAATATCTAACTTATTGTTGGTTATGAAAAATTTTTACTTCTTCTAAGTGTTGTTGCTGAACATACGCCTGTTTTATATTTGTACATCACCGCCATTATGCTAATTTGAGAATAACTGGTTTAGCAAATTAAGCATTATATTATTAGGGTGCGCAGGACAGTTGTCAACAATTAAAGCAGTCTTTCTGTGTTGCATACTCATCTGTTGATCTAATTTTAGTAGCCAGTTTTCAAAAATCTCGCTTGTCACCCAGGCTTACTTATTGAAATGATAAAATACCCATAAAATACGACTTTGTACCTTTGAAACACCTTGAATTTTTGTTTTTTTTCCAATAACCAAGAGTTTCAATTTCTCGCTTCCTATCATATTTGCTCATTTATTCCATGACTTTGCTTAGCATCTCTTCGACCTGCATATAGTATATAGTCTCCAATGAAAGACTTCTGTCAGATATTAACCAAATTTTACCGATCACCATTAGAAAGATGGCTGAATTAGAATACAATTCTAAGTTTTTAAAAATTGGTGCTAGTAGTCAAATCTCATTTCACGCCAAATCAATCCCATAAATACTAAGGCAATCTTTAGGACCCTCGTACCGTATTCGTATTTGAATAATGCAAATATCGTATGAAAGTGGGAGTTATCGAAATTAAAAATAATAATAATTAACTCGAAATTGACAAAGATAATGAATCAATGCATTAAATTGAAGCTTTAAACTATATTTTTCTACAAAATCTTTATGCTTTTAGAGATTTTAAATAATAGTTTTAATTGAAGATAAATGTATAAAATACGAGTTATACAATACTTGTTGAAAGCAGCATATACTGTGAATCTAAAATTATTTGAAGTTCAAATGTCAGTTGAACTATTAATGGCAAAACTCATTAAAATTCTTCAATCGATATGAATGAAAGGCAAATTTATTGTATATTGCATTTACATATACAGATATCTCGCATAATATTCAATATACTATTAAAAATCATTCTTTGATTTATTTGAATGAACTTAATGATTATACTTGCGTCTGCATCTTATATTACTCATCTCCTGAAAATTATAAACATCTGTAGAATATGTATTTCGCACTCCACTGTTAATAGTCGATTTCGTTGTGATATTGACCTGTATTTACATTTACAAACCCACGTACGAACAATAATAATAATTTTGTTACAATCATTTAAGTAAATAATACGTTAATGGAATCATTTTATGCGAAAATTACATCATCGTTTCGAAAAGTTTATCTGATGCGCTATTCTAAAAGTATTTGCGTTACGTTTGTAATTTATGACATAAACTCTAGGTATTTTCTAAAAATTTTGATGAAAAGCTGGTAGTAGGTCATAAAAGGCACTGTTAGGGTATTCTAATAAAATAATATCTAATAGAATAATTACACAGGTCAACACAATCTTTGCTGAATGAAAACTGTTGATATTTTCTGACCCTTTACCTGATAGAAGCTCCCAAACCAGCCCTAGTTGTGTTTCATCAGGCTACATTTTTTTCGAAAATCGCTGCTTTAGAAATTAACAGTTTTAATAATGCAACTCTTCAAAAAAGTTTAGTGATTTTCTTTAATTTTCCACCTAAATATATATATATATATATATATATATATATATATATATATATATATAATTGAAAGAAATTATCGACTATGATATATTATAAAAAATTAATTTAAATTCGGGTAAGCGGTCAATTAAGAAAAAAAAACTCCTTTATTAAATAACCCTATATTTCGCAACAGACTTTGTCGCTTCTTCTGGGGTAAAAAATGTAGAGTTGAAAAATAATAAAATTGACGTACAAAATATTTATATTTTGTACGTCAATTTTATTATTTTTCCACTCTACATTTTTTACCCTATGATGATTTTTTGTATTGTACATTCCAGAATTTGAGAAATTTGATTCATCGGTCCATAAAATATAACGAAAGTTGTTTACATTTTGGCGACAAAAGTTAAGATACCAGTGGCAAAAAAACATTCTTCTCTCTGGATCCCCTGGCAAGAAAACTTGAACTGGTTTGTACTTATAAGGAATGAATTAGTGTTTCTTCAGAATCCTATGCACAGTACCGTGACTCAAATCAGATTCCTTGATAATATCTAGTATGGAATTCTCACGGTTGGCCTCAAAATATGCAAGAACTAGAATTTCCGTGGCTTCGCTTATTATTTTGGCAAAAACACTCTCATTGCCTCTAAATTTTCGGTACAGTCTCAGAAAAAATTGCCCATTTGGTTGTGTTCGGAGTGGATATAATTCAGCGTAGTGTTCTTTTGCCCTCCTAGAGGATTTTCTGCACACTAAATAAGATTCTAACATATCACACTTTTCTGAATGGGTAAAAATAATTTTTTTGTCAAATTAATAACTAGCAAAATTAAATTTATGAGTGAAAGACTAATAAAACTGTACTAATATTTGACGTTCACTAGAAAGAATTAACGTCGTTATCATAGAAACATAGAAATGCACTTGACTTAGCTGTTTTTGTTTATTCACTATAACTCAAGTATTTTTAATCCCAGTAAAAAATTTCTTATAAGATTTTTTGTATAAAAATTGAATTTCTAACAGAAAATGATATAATATACAGGGGTTTCCATTTGAAAAAAACATATTTTTCGGGAAAACTCGAAAACGCGCTGCTCTTTTTTTTTAATTCTTCCATCTTAAAGAGCGTTAAAAGTACTACTAGTTTGCTAATTTAAACAATCTTGTATCTTTAATAATAACAAAGTTACCAATGGTGAACAATTAATTTGGATTGCCCTGTATATTATTTCTAGAAGAAAATCTAAATGGACAATCAACCATAAAATAAAATCCTTTTTATAGAGAACACCGAAGGCCAAACCTTGCTTCGTGGTTTTCGCTAATTTATTGTAGGGAAAACTTACATCATCCTTTAAAAAGTAAAATTTGTCAGATGCTTTCTCAACTAAAGGTGTTACAATTGTAATTTAGGATAGATATTATAAAATTATAAACTGCTTGGGGCGTTTGATTGAATATGAACTCACGTAACGTATCAGATGACACGGTGAGGGCTTTACCGTACCTATTTAGTTTGTAATCACGAAATAGAATATGCACTGTATTTTTCATGCCTTAAACCGAACTAAATTACCGAAAACGCAAATGACACGTAAACGCTGAATAAGATTATCTTCAAGAACTAAAAAATGCAAAATGCACAACTGGGTACGAAAGAAGTTCGTAAAAAATAACTAACTTTTTTTACGAATTTCTTTCGTATTTATTGCCTACATTGGTTCAAACTTAAAGAATGAACTCTCTAACATGGTTACATGAAGTTTGTTCATAAAATTCGATGACAGGTATAATGAAAATACGAAAACAGAATGGACATTGGAAACACATTTATTGGCCTTCGATGTAGTCGCCACTAGACAGAACACACCTTTGACAACGTTCGTATAGTTCTGGAAACTGTCGGAAAAGTCTTTTCTTGGAACCGTTTTCAGAATAGCTGTCACGCGGTCCTGAATCTCTGTGACGATGGCAAACCGTGGTCCCCTTTGTAAAAGGGATAAAAAAAATCAGCAGGAGCAAGATCAGGAGAGTAGGGTGGGTGTTCCAAAACCCCACGCAGAAACAAAAATTGAGGTACAAGGATTCTTATATGATAGTACATCATCGTGTAGTAACATTGAATTTCTGGTTTGAAACATCTGTGGCCTAACGGGTCGAATGCGCTCCAACAAACGTTTGAGAACCTATAAGTAGAATGCAGCATTCACATTGGCCAGCAGGGACGAATTCCTTATGGACGATTCTCTCTTTGTAGAAAAATGTGATCAGCATGGTCTTCTTCTTGGATTTTTGCACGCGACTCCTTATTTGTCGCAGTGAAGAAGGTAACTATCATTTCATTGATTGTCCTTTCATTTCAGGGTCGTAGTAGTAACTCCAAGACTCGTTCCCTGTAACAATGGAACCTAGAAAGAACGGATCCCGGCCATACGTGTCGATGGAGTCATCGCCGGTCTCAAAAGTCTTGCTTTTTACTCGTCTGTTAGGATATCCCGCAAATCCCGAACAAATCTTGCGTTCACCCAAATCTTCATGAATAATGGCTCACATTGTGTCTTTGCTAATACCCACTTTTTCAGTCAATCGCCGATCTTTTGCTAGCAACACACACGCATTCAATGTTTTCCAGTGTCCTGCCTGTGAATGACCGGTACGAACGCGGTTCATTCTTAACCGATTTCTTGCTAGCGTGAAATTGTTCAAACTAATAGTACACACATTTTCCACTCATAGCATCCTGCCCGAAAACTTGCACCAACATTTTATGGGTTTCTGTCGTAGTTTTACCCAATTTGAAGCAGAACTTAATGTTGTGTTGTTACTCCATGGGTTTTCAACGCGCACTGCTCGAAACAGTCTATTGAGATAAATGCAAAGGTACTCCTTTAGCCGCCTCGCGGAGTCCCCGGCAGAAGACAGGTAGAAACATGCCCATGCATATCTACGCATACGAGCGACCTTGTTTCAAGTATTGAATAGCGATATATTAGACCATTCACCGAATTTTATGGACAAACGCCATACATGATGACTGATGAGGTTCAAATGTTCGCCTAAGTAAAAAATTTTGGAAAGAAATAAAACTGATTTTCAAAAAGAAACCGCAAACAAAAAAGCAACAAAAAATGACATTGCTCTAAAAAGGAGAAAATAATCCATTTTTGCATTTTATTTATTATTTATTACATAGAACGGATCAAACTAAGTTTTTTGGAGTCTGCGACAAATTTAAGGCATAAAAAATCAATATGAAGTGAACTGATACCCTAAGTAGTTACTTAGGGTATCTATTAGCTTAAGTTTCTAATAAATAATTAGTTTTAATAATAAAAATAAAAATCATTTTTCTCGAATTAAATGCTTCCTAAATAAAAATTATAAATATAATATCTTTTGCATGACTATTGTATGATTATAATTTGATTACGCTATTATACGCTATAAAGCGACCGACAGAGCTGTGTTAACAGCATAGAGACTTTCCTCCCACAATAGAAGTTGTAGCGTTCTGTGCAAGAGTATGAGTCCTATAATCGGCGGATTCTTTAAGCTATAAAAGCATTTTATGGCGTATTCTTCGTTTTCTCGAGCTGTTTGGAATATATTTGTGAAGTTACTGGGTGAACCATTTATTTTATTTTAGAAGCTTATGTTAATTGTGGTGTTTGACTACTTGGTGTGTTAATTCATTTTATATCGATTTTCCTTTCCTCTAAATTTTTCACCGACTCCAATAAGTTTATTTTGAGCCGTTCTATGTAATAAATGGTGTAATAAATTTAAAAAAAATAAATTGTTTCTTTAAGTTGGTTTATTATTTGACAAAAAAATTATTTCATATTTTTCGTTGTGTTGTTTGCATTATTACGTGGCTGGAAAGGCCTGCAAAAGCTGCTGGACGTATAAAAAGTAATTTGTATGGAGAGCAATAAAATGCTGAGAAAAAAGTGATGATGAAGCGTAGTGCAAAAACCATCTCCGTACGTGAATAAAGGCTCTTTGGAGTGGGTGAGCATGTAAATTATAGGTTAACTATGCGTGTAAAAGAGCACCATCTACATTTAATATGAGCGTCTTGCAAATGAGAGCGCCAAGCGATTTTTTGGAAATGTGCCGACTTGCGATGAGTTGACACATAACTTTCGTTTGTCAATGGCTGGTGAGATCTTGCCTGTAGTGACTGAAACCAAAAACCTTGGGCTATTTATAGACACCACGTTCAGATATAGAAAGCAGGTATCAAATTATATTAAACAGGCGTATAGAAATTTGAGACTTCTCTACCAGCATAGGTCTTATCTGTCCATAGCTACTAAATTGTCTTTGTGCAACGCCTTAGTTTTATCTCCTTTTATGTATTGCTCCTCTGTGTATGGTCCATGCATAGATGTTAATGATCAAGAAAGAATTCAAAGAGCACAAAATTCGTGTTTGCGGTTAGCGTACGGCATTAAGAAATATCAACATATTTCGCACACATTGTCTTGCTGTAAGTGGTTGAATATGAGAAATCGAGCTGTACTACGGGCTGCCTGTCTGTCTCACGCAAATATTATAAGCAGGGTTCCATCATACCTTTATAATAAAATAACTTTCCGAACGGACGTGCATCACATTAACATTAGATCGCGGGGATTGATTACCCCGCCATTGCATAAGACATCAATATTCGAGCGCTCGTTTACATTTAATATACAGTGTGTATAAGCCAAATGGAATAAATTCATTATTTCGGTTACTGTACATGTTTATAAAAAATCCCGAAACATGTCATATTTAATTTATAAATTAACATTCTTCAACGTGAAAATGCGATCCCTACCTTCAACCCCCTTCGAATGACAGGTACAACCCCCATTTTTTTAAATGGGAAGTATAGGCTTGTGATATATCGTTGTAAAGGTCTCTTTATTCTCTATTCAAAAATGTTATAATTTTCATGTTTGTTGCAACAATTAAGATAGAATAAAATAAAATCATGTTGTTATCGAAATTCGCTACAATATACTCAAAAAATAAAATTTAATGCAAAATGTAAAGAAAAATTTAAAACTCCAAAAAAAAATATGAATGTCAATGAAGTAGATGTTCAAAATGTTCACCATGAACGTCTTGGCAACATCCTAATTTTAAATAAAACTGTCTTCTAACATTATTTAACATATCAGGCGTGATCGACCTAATCGCAAGCGTTATTCGTTCTCTTAAGTCATTTAAATCCAAAGGTTTAGTTTCGTACACAATGCTCTTCAAATATCCCCATTAAAAAAAATCATGTAAGGTCAGATCAGGTGATCGCGCTGGCCATTCTATCGATCCTCGCCTTCCTATCCACCGATTGGGAAATATTGCATCGAGGTACTGCCGGACATTGCGTTGGTAATGTGGTGGTGCTCCATTCTGCTGAAACCATATCGTATTCATTGGAACTTGAGGGCTTCCTGGATCAGGATATAAATTTGCCAAAGTTGGAATGACATCATTTTGATGTAGTGCCAAATAACGATCGCCATTCAAATTGCCCTCAATGAAAAAGGGATCAATGTAATGGTTTCCAACAATACCTGCCCAAACATTAACTTTTACTGGGTATTGTGTGTGTTCTTCCCTCATGCAGCGAGGATTTTCCGTAGACCAGTAGCGCCAACTTTGCCGATTAGCATGACCGCTAAGAGAAAAAGTGCACTCATCAGAAAACATAACGTCTTCTAAATTGATAATATTGTTATCCAGTATGTCCATCATTCGCTCACAAAAATAAGTTCTTCTATCAAAATCGTCTTCCATAAGCTCCTGAGTATATATCATTTTATAGGGATGCATTTTATTTTCTTTTAATATGTTTATTATCGATGTATGGCTAACATTTAATGTAGTGGATGCATGTCTACTCGATGTATGTGGGTTTTCCATAAACTCAAGCATCACATCTACTTTGATTTCATCACTCAGTCCATTGGCAGCTGGTTTTTTTATCTGCCTTACATGACCAAACTCTCGAAACTGCTTCTCTATCTTACTTATTGTTCCTTGAGCTATAGGCGGTAAATCAGGAAATTTCTCATGAAATAGGCGGGTTACTTCTTGTTGTGTTCGGGTTCTATCTCCATAACCAATCATTTGTATGACTGTTATTTTATGCATTTCCGTTAATCTAACCATTTCCCAGAATTGTATTTTACGAAATTCAAACTAAAATTATCAAATGACAACTTTTAAATACAAAACAATTTACTAAGGCGTTTTAAATAAACTAATGTTGCCACGGAAACTAAAAAAAGTATTTTTAATGGATACCATCTAGAAAGCACATTGGTATGGTTTTTACTCACTTTCTTATTATGAAGACCTAACCGGGAAGTAAGTAATGCAATGATGCCTTTGATGTATGCATTAAATCTTTATAAACGCAAATGATGAATCTACTTCATTGACATTCATATTATTTTCTGGCGTTTTAAATTTTTCTTTACATTTTGCATTAAATTTTATTTTTTGAGTATATTGTAGCGAATTTCGATAACAACATGATTTTATTTTATTCTATCTTAATTGTTGCAACAAACATGAAAATTATAACATTTTTGAATAGAGAATAAAGAGACCTTTACAACGATATATCACAAGCCTATACTTCCCATTTAAAAAAAATGGGGGTTGTACCTGTCATTCAAAGGGGGTTGAAGGTAGGGATCGCATTTTCACGTTGAAGAATGTTAATTTATAAATTAAATATGACATGTTTCGGGATTTTTTATAAATATGTACAGTAACCGAAATAATGAATTTATTCCATTTGGCTTATACACACTGTATATAAAATATATAACGCTTTGGCTCGCAACCTGAAGGAGTTGCCATGTTCTACATTTAAAAAGCACTTGCGCCAGTATTTATTTTATCATCAGCAACTAGGGATTGTTCTTCTCTGAACGTGTGTTGCGCTAGCTTGCAGTGATTTCTATATTTTCATTTTTGTTTTATTTTTCCGCCATCACAGAATTTTAGAATTAAATTAGATTAGGCATGCAAATATGTTGTAAGTTTACTTGTATCACAAGATTAAGTGGAGGAATGGTTGTGGTGTTTTACACTCAAAGCTCTATTAGCTGTGAATTTGTTTTTTTAAATTATTATTTAATTGTTTTTATCGTTTATTCTCGTTGTATTATGGATATAAAGGAAAAAAAATAAACTTTTTATTATTATTATTATATACTTATCGGCTCAGTTTAGTACAAAAGCGTCCTTCATATGAGACTGCTGAACAACGTTTTCATCGGCTTAGTTTAGTACATGAGCATCTTTTAATTACCTAGCACCATATTGACATTGACATCAAATTCAAATAGAAATCAACAGTATAATACATATTTCTCCAAATTGTTTTATGGTCAAATGCTTCAGCTGTCTGGGAATGGAATTATATGCTTTAGCTATTTGAAATGAGCAAGAGGTCTCAGACAATTCTGACAGACAATTAACTTTTAAATTAAGGATATGTACATTAGTATGAAAGGAAATTCACTTGAACAAGTATATTGGCTGTAAGTAAGTATCCGCAGTCATCTTTCATGTTCAATCAGCGTATTTATGGAAGCTTGTGAGATACATAGTCAAATTCCTTTATTACAAAAATTTACATACCAATTCTGAACACGGTGTATATGAAATATAAATTAAATAGTAATGACTAGAGTGGATCAATTCGGAGCGAAAGCAGAGGCGTGACTTTTAAACTTACTTAAAATACACTCATTTCTTGGGTCTTCTATCGAACATAGCTGTGCAACATTATTATATACACAGAATATACTTTCCTGCTGCTATTATACGTGTACACACGATGACCGTGAACAACATACTAAGTAATCGTAAACCAATTCGTTAGTCACGCCTCTGCTTTCACTCCGGATTGGTCCACTCTAGTAATGACTATACAATTCACAGTAATGTGAAAAATGTGACAACACAAGAGAACCGCACGAACTACACTTCGTCTCTATTGTAGGACAATGCCTATGAAAAAAAAGTAACTTTAAATTCATATATGCAAGCTTGATGCATTTAACTAGTTATATGTGCCTCAAGTCTCATCTGCCTATCCAAAATAACGCTCAGACTTCTTGCCTCCGATTCAGTAAGTATATCTATTCCACCGATATTGAAATTTGCCGATTTCTGAATCAGAGAAATGCCATTTGTTATTATTGAATAGTAAAATTATTGATTTAGATGAATTTAGCTCTAGGGCGTAATGAGAAAATAATTCCACGATTTAGTTAAAATATGTCCCGGATCATCTGCATACATACATTCAGCAACTTTTAAGGGCTGTGTGAAATATTAATATGTAAATGATGCTGGGCTACAAGAATAATGCGTCCATAATCTGAAAACTCACGATTTAGTGAGACGTATTGCACCCTGTTACATAGATATGTGGAAAACCAATACCTTACCAAAATAAAAAAAATTACTATATTTCAACAGAGCTAATAGAGAAACCATGCCATCAGCAGTCAGTGGAGCATATAAATATTGATAATTCTCTTAACTAGCGCACTTATGTTCTATTAGGAAAAATCTGTAGAAATAGCAATTCAAATACTTACTATACTCTTAAATACAGTGATGCAGTGCATGTAAATTTGCGGATTAACAGTTCCTTAATAAACATCTACCATATGATAGTCACATATCTAAATTTTTAGAACTAAAAAAAATTACAAACGAAAGGTAAGAATTATATTTATATATATTCATTGATTCATATAATGTAAATACAAATTGAATATATATATATATTTAATTTGTTGGCGATTTAAGGTCTGGTTTTACTTCAAAATATATATATTTCAAACAACCTAAAATAGAAAAAAATCGAGAAACACATGCCATCTATAAAATACCATGTCGCGATTGCGATAGTTACTACATAGGCAAAACTAAACAATATTTATACAAAAGAATACAAGCCGACAAATACTCTAAAACTGCTTTAATTATCTACAGACACACACACACACACACACACACATATATATATATATATATATATATATATATATATATATATATATAAGGTATATATTATACATCCTGGAGTTAAGATAACCGGTTATTCGTTTCAGAATAAGTTGTAAAGTACTAAAATCTTCTACTCTAGAAAATTGTATTTATTTGATTTTATTCTTATAAATCAACTACATACACGTCGTCAATTACAACGAATCTCATAAAATAAATGACCATCGTATACACATCGCCATAATCATTAACTATCCATAAATACAAACGATTACAAAGAAATATTATCTGAATAAGTAAATTCATCCAGGTCTTCGGACAGATATGGAAGCGAAGACTGCCCCGAGCTTCGGATAAAGAGCAACTCTTGATGCTCAAGAGAAGAACAGAGAATATATAGCGAGAAATATGAGTCAATAGCAATTCTTAATACAGTCGGATATGGTTAAACATGGACCGAGTTGACATATTGATCGAATTTATACATGCAATAGTTTAAAACAGGTGAGGTTTCATCTCGTTATAAACGGATTTGTTATAGTATATGATATCAACTAAAATAAAGATCTTTATATATTTTTGCAAGATACAAACTCTGGAAGCGCTTCTGACTGTCGAAGAGAATAAACAATTAATTCATCTAAAATTATTAATTTTCAATTTTATTCACTTCTGTAAACATCGTTTCTAACTTTTATTCACTAAGTGAACACTTTCTACTTGCAACCGATCTTATTAATTCTACTAGCTGTTAACTTAGAATTTTCATTCGTGTTTCAGAAGGGAGTATATAAAGCATAATTTAAAATGAACAAAATGTACCCCTTCTGAAGCACATACATTACTAATATTCACTATGTAAAATCCTTAATTTTTTATATAATCCACACAATTAGTTAAAAAACAAATGAAATTTAATTTTTCCATAAGCAACCTTAACTTTTACATACTTATGTATTTCAACGTTTTCAAAGTTTGCAATTACAGCTACACAGTTACCAATTTAGCAAAACGAAATGTAAAAAGATTGAATCAGGTTGAGACTATGCTGTGAGAATGTTTTATTTTTTTAAAGTCTGTGGCCAATTATTTTTGCAAAGGAGTCTTATTATCTTTTAGATGTATAAGTCAAGCTAATAGAAAAAAATGATACTGCATAATCTGGATTCTTAACTTGTCGCAATTCAATGGAACATTCATAACACCAATAAATTTAATAGGCTGGTGCAGAATGCTAGAGGTAACTTTGTTCGGAAACCGAACTATTTTTTTATTTAGATTTTTCGAAGATCCCTTATCCATGTTTAAGTTTAATAAAGATCGAATTTAGGACCACTAATTTTCATTATGTATATTAACAACATTTCCAATGTTGTTGCTAACAAACAATTACTTTTTGCTGAAAATTTAACACAGCACCAACAACAAATTAAAACAAAAAAATAACCCGAAGTTATTTTTAAAATCAGTATCTATTAATACTCGTCAAGTTAACTTTATTAACATGTTGAGTGCGCATGACGCAAACGCGTCATTGTGTTACCATTAGCAAATTTTTTCTTAATATCTCTGATATTAGCGACTGTAAAGTGCTTCATACGGATCTTTTAAATATTTATAATTCGTATAATATTAATGTTATGAATTTAATGACCTTGGGCTGGATGTACTGACATTGTCCGAAACAAAGAGAAAGGGTCAAAGAGAAATTATGTTAGAGGATGGGCATATACTAATTCTCAGTGGTGTACCACAGGAGAAGAGAGCTTCGGCAGGTGAGGGGTGTGTAATAAATAAAAAACTGGTAAATAACATAAAAAAATGGGAAGGACACTCAGAGAGGATCCTTACAGTAGAGCTAAGTATAGACAAAGATACTATATCGATAATAGCTGTCTATGGCCCCAATGAAGATGAAAAGACAGAAATTAAAGACAAATTTTGGGAAGAGCTAAATCAGATAACGGAAAACTGCAAGGGTAAAATAATAGAAGCGGGAGACATGAATGGAAGAGTTGGAAGGAAGGACACATACACGGGAGTGATAGGAAAACATGGAGAGGAAACCAAAAATAATAATGGAGTAAGACTAATGGAGTATTGCCTCACAAACAACTTAATAATAGCAAACACATGGTACCAACATAAAGATGTGCACAAATATACAAGAAAGGGACCAAATAATGAGCTATCTATTATTGACTATATACTAGTGGAGAAAGATAACAAAAAAGAGGTAAAAGATGTTAGAGCTAGAAGAGGTCCGGAACTGTACACTGACCACTATATGGTATTAGCGAAAATGAAGAAACAGGAAAAAAGAATTGATGAATGCAGGAATAAAGGAGATGTAATATTTACAAGTATAAGAACATACAAACTGAGGAACGAAGAGGTAGCAAAAAAATATCAAAACATGGTAGAAAACAAGATGGAAGAACTGAAGATGGACAAGAATGATGGAATTGAAGAATATTGGAAAACCTTTAAGGAAATACTATTAAGCTCGGCAAGGAATACCTGCGGGGAAATGAGAGGACGCGGTGAAACTAAGCAGACAGCCTGGTGGAACGTCGAAATTAAAAAAGAAGTTAAAATAAAGAAAGAAAAATGGAAACAATACCTGGGAAACAGAACAGAAATAAAATATGAGCTTTACAAAGAACAAAGGAAGAAAGTAAACAAGATGACAAAAGAGGCAAAAGAGGAAAGCTGGACAGAACTCGGAAATAAGATAGAGCGCAGCAGCAAGGAAAACCAAAAATTATTCTACAAAATACTTAAAATATTTAGAGCAGGAAAAACGACAAAACATGCACCAATTATGGATAAATAAGGAAATATAACAATACACATTAGTTAAGAGATAAATATGTAAAATCCCTACACCGAAAGGTAGAAAGGGAACTTAAATATGGCAAAATCCAAAGTATTGAATTTTGTCCGGTAACAGTTTCCAATTATACTCGGCATAACGAAAAAATTGTATCATCTTGAATTTCAGCAACTAATAAAGCTTTTTTCTATTTTGCGTTCGTAATGAACTATTATGAAATCCAAAACAGTATCGGAATGAGCTTCACTTCGATACATTTTTTTTTTCATTTTTCAATGTTGGCGTTGTTCGAACACAGAATTAAATATCATTGCTTTCATTTGATTTTAAGAATTTAAATATATTTAAATTTATAAAATTTATATTTACATTTAAATATATTTGACTGATATGATATATGTTTGTCGGCTACATAAACAACATACATTGTATACAATTGACAACAAGATATATTAGTTTCTATGTCACTCATGTTTATATTTTTAAATAAATATCAAGTAATGCTAACGAAAATAAATAATATGTAATATAATATATTTCGTGGATAGCAAGATTGAAATTTGAAAGCATCAATGTGACCAACTGCATACTTTATATAAAAATAAAACTACTAACTTTCATATTAAATAATTTCAATTTATTAGTGTTAAAAATTTAAATCGAAAAAATAGTATAAAAAACTCGTTTCATAAGGCCTTTAGACGCACTCGTTCTGAACTCGTGCGGCAAAATGATGCCTTATGAAACTTGTGTTTTAATATACTATTTTGATGAAGTATTTCTTAAAATAATCCTTATATATATATTATAACGGACGTCTGCCAGCATTTTTCACGAAAATGCACTGGGGCTGCGCTGGTACACCCAAGCTTTGGAATCTCCTAAATCAGTCGATTTTGAAGCTAGAGCGTCGCAGGTGGTAAAAATCAATTCATTTCGGCGAGATACATTTACATGTGTCTTACCTATGTGTCTTAACTATGGATGATGACAAACCCGTAGAAAAGATGTTTCAAAAAAGTGTAGAAGTTTCAGGTAAATGTATATTGCTTAATGGGGATATGATTATCATGACTCTACAAAAAAATTTTCGTTCTTTGTCCTAAAGTTTATTTTATGATTTTTCGGTTAATTATGCACAAAAACGAAAAGAAAATAGCTTTTTTTGGTATAAAGTTTGCTTTTGTGATACTTATAGTAATAATACTCATTTTTTTTTTAATAAATTTTAATTAATTTTAATACATTCAAAAATACCGCGCGATCAGAATGGGGTTTTTACGTTCACATAATGCCGCTAGATGGCACTCGAGTGATAAACAACGATCAGGTGTTTTGTAAAAGTCTAGAAAAACTTAAAATGTCGTCGCGAAAGTATAAATATGATGCTGATGCATTTTGTTATATATGTGGTCAATTTATTAAAGTTCGAGACGTAAAATACGAACTAAAGGCATCTGACGTTCTCTGTGAAGCCTACGAAGTATATTTTGACTGTCCTGTTCGGCATCAAGACAAGCCATGGGCTCCACATGTTGCTTGTAGTTATTGTAAAAGATGTTTGGAAGGTAAGCAATTTTTAATTAAGCGGTGAATAAAATATAATAGACATATTAATTTTTATTTCTTCATTTTAGGTTGGTATCGAGGTGAGAAGTGGTCCTTGAAATTTTCAATACCAAGAATCTGGCGACAACCAAAAGACCACGTCAATGACTGCTACTTTTGATTGTGAATCTGAGTAAAAGACGTAGAGGTAAAAATGCAAAACCTATCGAATATCCTGATCTTGAATCTTCTTCTGCTCCAATTGCACACGACCTGACACGACCAGTACCTGAGCCACGGAAAAAATTATCGCAGAAAAGTAGCTCATCTCTTAGTTCTAATAAAAGTAATTCCGATAAGGAGTTTTCACTTACACCAGGACAACCAAAACACCATCTTATTACTACAGAAGATTTTAACGACTTGATAAGAGATTTAAATTTGCCAAAAAATAAAGAAGAGCTTTTAGGCTCTCGCTTAAAACAGTGGAATTTGCTTGATGATGTTAATATCACGAATCACGGATCAGCGGGGTTTATTGAGAGAACGTACTTATGAACATAAAAGAAAAAGTAAAAGCGTGCACTTTTAAATTATTTTCCACTTTTTTGTAAGTTATTTTAATAGTGAAACTTAATAAAAATAATAAACATATTGATTTGAATGGTTTCATCTTCAATTAAAAATTAAAACCACAGATTTTGAAAAATATCGTTCAATCGGTCTCCTAAATACAAAAGCAAACTTTTTCATGTTATATATTTTTTTTCGTCTAATTACGACCTAAAATATAGAAATTTTAAGCTTTAAAGTCAAAGTCAAATTTTGTGTTGACCCGTGTTATCAGAATCTCCATGGTCGATAGTGTTGGACATATTTGTAAAGAGATATATGTAAATACATGCAAATTTGGAAAGTAGAGTTTACCCTATCCTGGCTAATTTAAGTAAATTGCTGAAAATTTGTGAAGGCAATCTAAATTATGTGCTGCAGATGATATTTTTAAAAATCTTGATTAGAATCTGAGCTATTAACAATTTTCGTGAACAACCGCAAGAAAAATTTTCAAATTGTGCCTAGTCTAGTGCTCATCACGTTTGGCTGTGGACTATGTGATCGGAGTTCATGCCCGAGTGGCTAATTTTTTTTATTTTCTGTTTTAATGTCTTAGTGTGTAAAGTGAATCAGATATTTTAACATTATTTTAACTGTAGGGACCCAGAGAGATCTGAGTCCCTACAGTTTTTCACAAGTGCGTGATACATGAAGGCTAGTTTTCTCTCGTTTTTCACATGTCCTACACCAGGGGTCGCTAATTAAGCCTATGTTGTACAGATGCTTCCTCAAAGGACAGTGTCCGGTTATAGTTTTAATTTCTTTTTTACTACTAGAAAAGCTGAACGTTAGACTTTCCGTCATAACGTTCAGGTTTTCCAGCGGTATCTTACTATGGAAATGGTCTTCGGTTAGCTTCCATTTTTTTTATTTTCTCTTTCTAGCCATAACCAAACTCCCTTCCAGCAGAATTCTTGGCGATTCAACATGACAGGCACTAGTCCTATGAAGTTCCTCTTAAAACCTTCCTTGGCCAGTTCGTCGGCTTTCTCGTTGCCTTTAATCTCGTCATGTCCTGGATTTAGTAGCCGCCTGACTATCATTTATTATATTGATTTTTTGTTTGCACACCAGGCTTTCCAAATTTTGCGGTGCAGGCTGCGTCTGCAAATAAATTAGCCTGCAAAACCGTCGTATCTTTCCCAGACTTAATTATATATATATATATATATATATATATCTTTCTTCAAGTGTGCGATCCGTTCGTGTACCAAGTGCCGGCACGCCAAACGTTCGAGCGACTTTTTGCCTGTTGCTGTCGGTAAAGGTATGTTTAGCTTAGCTGTAAACAAATCTCAAGTGCCATACTGTTCGCCAATATTTGTAATATCGGTTCTCCCAGTATAGTTCCAGTGATATCTGTAAGGCCATTTCAACGTTATTAAGACGCCATAAGCCATTGGCCTTCAACCTCGGGATCGCAGCCATGGCAACCGCTTTCACAAATACTTCCAGCGGAAGAGGAGCCACAATATGGCCTCCATGTGAGCTGTTCCCGTGCTGTTTATAGCTCCCGTTGATTCCCAAGAGAGCCTGTCACTCCTCCACCAGACAACTGCCTTATAGGTAATCGTTGGTCTTACTACAAATGTGAACAACCAGTGTACCACGCGTTGTTTTAATCCTCAGCTCTTATCAACAGCTCTTCTACATCTCCTAAGGTCTGCGTCGCCTTGCGTCACTTTGACTCTTGCTCTAATTCGGTTTCGCATAATGTGTTATGCCTAGATACTTCACGTCATCCTTCTTTAATATTTAAATATATCGTTTTTTCCATAATCTTCAACATAAAAGAGGTAAGACTAATTGTCTAAATGATTTAGGGTGGATATATGTTTCTTTTCCAGGTTTACAAATAAACTCTACCCTAGTTTCTCTCCACGTCCTCGGGATATATCGCATGGCATGGCTGGCCTTGAATATCTCCAATAAAGGACACAATTCCTTGTTGTAGAAGCTTGGGAAGTACTCCATCTGGTCCTGCAGATTTGTATGGTTCAAACGGCCTCATCGCCCATCTGATTACTGATTAGATGAGGCATAGATCTCGTTTGATAGTTCCCAACTATACCTAGTCGCTCTTCAAGAAGTGATAAGTTGATTGATAGTGCTGTTATCCATAACCCTCCGAACCTGGAAAGTGTACCCGCAGGATATACTCTAAAATCTCTTCCACGATACTGGTACACCTCCCATGCAGTTTTTGTACAGACGTAGATAATATAGTCTTTTTAAATGTTATTCTATGGCTTCTATTATGGTATTTTATTTTAGAAACTAAAGCAGTTTAGTCTAGTTGTGTCTCTTACCGATCTTTCAAGTTTTACTTGCGCTAACGACAACCCCCTCTACCGTATCATAGCTATTCTTTTGCTGGCTGCATTATTAATTTTTACTACTACTTAATATATTAATACTTTTCTATTTATACCTATCCACAATTTCACCTATTAATGTTCTTGTAACTCTTTTTTAAGATATCTACTACAAATTCCCTACTAATTGCAAATTACAAATAAACTTCGTTATACATTGTAATAAATTTATTCTTAACCAATCTTGTATCCAAGGATTGAAACACGTACATATATCTGCATTGCAAATCCTACCAATATGGTTACTCTTAATTGAATGAATTTAAGGAATTTAACCTTTAAACTTTGACACGAAATCCCAAGTCAACATAAATTTTGTTTTATTTAGTTTTCTCGCATTACTTATGTCATGTTTATCTGAAAAGACAAGAAGTGTGAAAGGTGTACGTAAGTCAGTGTCCTTTACCATTGTCTTAGACGTTTACTCGGGGCAGCGTCAAGCAGGTTGCCCAACGCTAAAAGATTTGTAATTAAGAGGTGTGGTCGTCAAGTGACCTCATTTTTTTTAGCTACTATACTTGCCGTCGCTTCTGATCTATCGATTGACCTGCGCCTCTGTTGGACATTCGTACATATCGCATTGTGATTCATCCGTACTTTTCGAAATGTCATACTTCACTACAGAATTAACAAGAACAGTAAACGGTTTAACTCATAAATATGCTATAATAATAAAATATACTTTAATAGAATAACAGTTGATATATTTTTAATTGAGCGAAAGTCTGAATTACGCCCGACACTTTTTCCGTGTTATTCCACTTTATGTTTCAGATATACGAGGGTTATCCAGAAAGTAAAAAACATTTTCCTTTCAGGCATTTATTATTTGAGACAATGAAACAAAATTATTTTAGAGTTACACTAGTTTTCTACATTGTCATCATTCAAGATCCGCCACTTGTCATAACATTTTATAAGTTTTTCTACGCCTTCTTCATACTCGGTTATTGCCAGCGTAATGAACCAGTTAGTAACGCACTCTTTCAGTTCTTCGTCATTTGTGAAGTCACTATCGCTTGAAAAGTCATCAATCAAATCAGGTTGTTTAGCCTCAGCAGAAGGTCAGCCCGACCTTCTAAACAACCAAAAACTGATTTTATTGATGACTTTTCGAGCGATAGTCACTTCACAAATCGCGCTGACTTGATCGTACGCTATTAAACATGTTACACAAATTTCGAACTAAATATTCATTCAAAACGTTACCATAAACTTCTGCAATCTGAGCATGAATTACGACAGGACGAATTCTATTACCACTAAAAGAACGTATAACGCTATGAAAGCAAAACTAAACGGTAATACCTATATTATTCAAACTATAAGTAACTTTAATTGATGTAACATCAATTAATTGTATGCAATTTATCACTCGTTTGCTTTGATAAGGTATGCGAAAATGTGTTACAAAATTTTGATAAAAAAATAAAGGACTATTAAACATCAGATAAGGCAATAATTAATAATAGATTTCTTAATTGCTTGTTTCACTTTCAATTTTTGAATACTCTTGAGATACGTAGAGATTCTAATGCTTTTACGGTCGTAAGATGGTCGATATGGCCTTCCGGGTGTTGTATCGCGTTGAAGAATAGTCCAAATAACTTCTGGTGTCTGTCCTTTCGATGAACTCTTCTTTATGTCCTCCTTCGAAGGTTAAAAATATAATAATGCACCGTACTACGATGTATAGTGTTTGATTGTGTATTGGGAATGGTACTTATGTGTGCTTGTGTCTGTAACTGTGCAAATTTTTATTAGGTTTTGTACCACTCACGCGACTTTTCCCTTATTATTTGCATTATATATAAAATTTTTGTAATTATTACTTTTTGGTTTATTTATTTCCTGTTTGAATTCATCACGAAATTGTTTATATGTTGTCTTTCCTATTCTATTTGTCAGCATACTCTCGTATAATTGTTTTTCGAAAGAGGATGTTGATCTAATCTGTCCTTTATTTATCAGTAAAGACGGCAGACTATGTGCCAGACAGACAAGAATCATTTCACCATGTGTACTAAATATTGTTTTGGATACTATAATATAAATATGTTTTGAAGGTCCATCTGTTATTGGGTTATTGCTAGAGCTAAGGATGTTTGCGGTACGGCAGGGACCGTATGTAGTGCATCCCCACATTTAACTATTTATCTAAATATTCTCTGAAATGATTTGCCGGATCTCATAAATTAATAGAGTGATATTTTAGTATGCACTGGATATTGTTATTATACAAAATCATAATAGCCATTTGTATTTATGGATCATAAATAATAATACGCATGTATTTGTATTTGGTTGTGAATTCAATTTAAACTTAAAACGAATCGTAATATTTTAAAGACAAGCCGTCCTTACAATACATGCATTCGAGACAAAGTATGCAACTCTACGAATAACTTCCATAATTGATCGAAAATGGACATTTTGGAGCTGAAGTAAAGCCCCTATTCTTAGAAAATTTTATTACTGTCGTTAAGAACTATTATTATAAACAACAAAGGCCTTTTATTAGTGTTGAAGTTTTAGTTTCATTGAATTTCCATGTTGTAAGTCGTCAATTGTAAAGTGTTCATTCACAATATTCTAAAACAAGGTGTAAATTTAACTAAAATCCAGAAAAACACATTCTGATAATATATTACTAGATTAGAAGCTGTGTTTATTACTATTTATTATATTATTTTTGTAACAAAATGCAATAAAAGCTACGAAAACAAAAGAAACCTCGATTTATTAAAATCTTGTCACACAGCCTTTCAAAGCCTGGCAGCACATATTTTGCATATATTTTGCATATATTTTGCATATATTTTATATATACATACTACCTACTTGAACTAGGTGAATGAAGTTAGAAGTTATAAGTTATAACTTCTAACTTCATTCACCTAGTTCAAGTAGGTAGTATATATAAAATATATACAAAATATGTGCTGCCAGGCTTTGAAAGGCTGTGTGACAAGATTTTAATAAGTCGAGGTTTCTTTTGTTTTCGTAGCTTTTATTGCATTTGGTTATAAAAATAATATAATAAATAGTAATAAACACAGCTTCTAATCTAGTAATATATTATCAGAATGTGTTTTTCTGGATTTTAGTTAAATTTACACCTTGTTTTAGAATATTGTGAATGAACACTTTACAATTGACTACTTACAACATGGAAATTCAATGAAACTAAAACTTTAACACTAATAAAACGCCTTTGTTGTTTATAATAATAGTTCTTAACGACAGTAATAAAATTTTCTAATAATAGGGGCTTTACTTCAGCTCCAAAATGTCCATTTTCGATCAATTATGGAAGTTATTCGTAGAGTTGCACACTTTGTCTCGAATGCATGTATTGTAAGGACGGCTTGTCGTTAAAATATTACGATTCGTTTTAAGTTTAAATTGAATTCACAACCAAATACAAATACATGCGTATTATTATTTATGATCCATAAATACAAATGGCTATTATGATTTTGTATAATAACAATATCCAGTGCATACTAAAATATCACTCTATTTATTTATGAGATCCGGCAAATCATTTCAGAGAATATTTAGATAAATAGTTAAATGTGGAGATGCACTACATACGGTCCTGCCGTACCGCAAACATCCTCAGCTCTATTTATCAGTAAAGACGGCAGACTATGTGCCAGACAGACAAGAATCATTTCACCATGTGTACTAAATATTGTTTTGGATACTATAATATAAATATGTTTTGAAGGTCCATCTGTTATTGGGTTATTGCCAATAATACCACTTTTGCTTTAGAATAAATGTTTCGTTCATTGTTAGAAATACAAAACAATGTTTTTTTTTAAAATTTTGATTTAGAACTGTAAAATATATGTTCAAATTCTGTTATCTCTTTGATAATAAATGCATGTATGGAAATATTTAGGAAACTAAATATAAACTATAACTATAACTACTAAATATATGTTTTTCTGCTCCGATATGTAAACAAAGCGAGAGGAATGAAAAATAATATTTAGTACAGATGGTGAAATGATTCTTGTCACCATGCACCAGGCACATAGTCTGCCGTCTTTATATCAGTCATTGTTTTAGTTGTTCGTTTTTATCAGGAAATACATTTTCCCTGGAGCGCTCATTCAAAATCTCTGTAATAATATTTAAAAATGCTTCCTGTGACATAGGAATTAAAAATTTCTTATCAGTTCTATAATTAAGTTGGTCTCTCACCAGTGGTAATTTATTAGTACACAGTAGTTTCACTTCAACTTTTTCATCGATTTCATCACTGGTTATTTCTTAATAGGACTTTTGTTGCAAAATAATTTGGTAACCTGGATAGTAAAACTGAACCTGCGTAATTTTTTGCGTTTGCAAACATATTATTTACAGTAGTCTTTCTCCTTGTTAGTTCGAATATTTGTTGATGCAGATTCTGTGCTTTGAGAAAGTCTATAAATTTTTCCGCTTGCTTGTCGTCACTTTTGCTTAAGTCAATATTAAAATAATCGCTTTAAACGACTATATAATTATTAAAACATTCTAGTTCATCTAATATGAGCTCCATATGTTCAAAAAATAGGTTTACTTTCACTGACGCACGGGGATAATATTGATAATACTGTAAGCCTAAAATAGTTCTATTAACGTATACCATAATAACAAGAGAGGAAATAATCAGCGGATAACTAATGGAATTAGAGTTTCATCAAAACAACTTAAAGAATTGTTCATTATGACTTTGAGTGGAGATAGCCACATTAAGATTTATTATAATAAATATAAAGCGGTATATAGAGAGGTTATAAGAAAAACCAATCTAATTCACAATAACAATAGAATAGCCTCTTCTGTGAATAAAAACAAAGCAGTTTGGAAAATAATTCAAGAAAATACAAATAAGAAAAAGCATGTGAAGAACGACATTGTTTTGTCTGTAAATGGCAAGGAGGAATGTAGAGATCCGCTAGGGATAGCTAATTGTTTTGGTGAGTATTTCAGTTCAGTTACAACTAATTTAATTGATGAGAATAGAATAACGATAGACTTATCTCATATAAAACAAAATGATAAAACATTTTTCTTGTTTCCAACTGATGAAGATGAGATTCGAATGGTTGTGGCTGGACTTAATAACACATATTCATCGAGGCCGGATGGTATTAGCGGTTCTCATAAAGAGGTGTTTAGATGGAATTATTATTCCACTAGCGGTTATTATAAATAACTGCTTCAGTAAGTGCTCATTTATTAGTGACTTAAAAGTTGCAAGACTACTAACTATAACTAGTAACTATAGACCTATTTCTTTATTGAGCGTATTTTCCAAAATTATAGAAAAAATAGTAGCTAATAGATTGACAAAATTCCTAGAACAAAATAATATTTTTAATGAAAGACAGTTTGGTTTCCGCAAAGGACGTTCAACTATATTCGCAGTAACAGCATTCTTGGATGATGTGTACAACAATTTAGAGACAGGACGAACATGTGTGGGTATATTTATAGACTTGAGCAAAGCATTTGATTTAGTAAATCACAAAATTTTATTAGATAAATTAGCTCGATATGGCATCAGAGGCTTGGCCTTGGACTGGTTTCAGAGTTATTTGGAGGGTGGAGGTAAAGGGAATTAAATCGAATGTAAGTGAAATAGGGAGAGGAGTACCCCAGGGAAGCATTTTGGGGCCGCTTCTTTACATAATTTACGTAAATGATGCACCAAACAGTAAAATGGTGATGTACGCGGATGACAAGTCATTTCTGGTAACGTGTAATAAATATGAAAATGTAAGTCATGCAGTGGAAACTCATTGAATATCTTGAACGAGTAATTTCAAAACAATGCTTTGCACTTAAATATCACAAAAACCGAAACAGTCAAATTTAGTGCAGAAAACGCGAGAGGAATTGTTCACAGTTAATTAGAGTAAGTGGTGGTACTGCTGCTCAGGTAGACTCGACAAAATTTCTGGGTATATATATATATATATATATATATATATATCATTATATATATATAAATATATGCAGGGTGTCCAGAAACTCTCCTGACAAACGAAGACCGGACATTCCTCTGATAATTTTAAGACAATTAAACCCAAATTCACCTAGTCCGAAAATGCTTCATAAGGGAGCTAGAGTTCTTTGAAAATGGCGCCTTGTATTTATTTTCTTAAAATTCCTCCAGAACGCTTCTATTTAGAAAAACAAAAACTGGTATGCTTATTTATCCTCCAGAGATGAATCGATTCCATCAATTGCGAATTTCTAGTACCGGTCATAGGCGTCCGCTTTGGGTAGGTCAACGGTTATTTTAAGGCATAACTTTTTGTCTTTAACTTTTAAGCATTTGTGACACTAGATTATTAAATTTTTAGGTATTCCAGTACTAAAATGTACTCTTACTTTAAGTCGGTAGGATACACCGTTTTCTAGAAAAATCGATTTGTAAATTTTTCGTTTTTTCTTCATTAAAGTTCAATTTATTATGTACCTACTTATTTTTAGCGACGAAGTTGGCTTGAACTGTCAAGGCATGGATGAAAATTAATTTAATAAATTAAAAACAAATTATTTATTACAATGGAACGAAACTAACAAAAAAAGAACAAGTATCAAAGGTAGATTGTTACAAAAGTTGCTCGATGTGATGACCATTAGTCTCTATGCATAAGTTTACCCTTTTGCTTAGAGAACGCCGAATTCTTGCCAAAATTCCAAAGTTATTTCTAAATTCGTTGCAAGCATCTTGTATCCTTAGCCAGAGTTGTGCGCGATTTTGTATCGGAACGGAATAAACAAATGCTTTTATGTATCCCCAAACACAATAATCGCAAGGATTCAAATACGGCGACCTTGCTAGCCAAGCAACTGGACCGCCTCTTCCGATCCAATGGTCTTCGTAGTTATTATCTAGAAAGTCTCGTACATTCCTGCTAAAGTGGGCCGGACAGCCGTCCTGTAGAAACCATAAGTTTTGCCGAATATTTAAACGCACTTCATCTAACAAATCAGATTACTTACATTTCCTGCAAAATATATTAATATTTTGCAGGAAATGTAAGTAATCAGCACCATTTAAACGAGCAGGTAATTCCACAGGTCCAAGTAGATAATCAACTACTCCTATCCAGACGTTTATGCTAAACCTATGCTGATGCTTTAATTCTTGAACAACGTGGGGATTGTCACCAACGTACGAATAATAATGTGCATTATGTACATTAAAAATTCCATTTTTTGAGAATGTAGCTTCGTCACCAAACAAAATGTTCCTGAAGAAATCTTCATCTTGATTTTTCTGATTTTGTAACCATCTAGCGAATTCTACGCGAGCAGGAAAATCTCCTTCTAGCAGTGCTTGCACCTTTGTAAAATGAAAAGGATATAAATTTTCTTTGTGTAAGATATTTCCTACGGAAGATTTTGAAATTGTGGGGTACATGGCAGATAGTCTTCGAACGCTAATTTCTGGATTTTCCTCAACTTCCATTAAAATAACATCTTCATGTTCTGCTGTTACATCATTATGTCTCCCTGTTTCATTATTTTTTGGGACCACTGAACCTGTTTCTCTTAATCGTTGATGAAGAGCTGTAAATGTTGAGTGAGTGGGATGCTGACGATTGGGAAATTTTTCAGCGTATCTACGTTGCGCCGCTCGAGCGTTACACCTCATTTCGCCATAAACTAAATGCATATCGGCATTCCTCATTAGTAAAAACCATTTTTTTTTAAATTGAAATCGTGTTTGAATAACACAAAGTAAAAAATGAAAAGATAAACTTCCGAACTGACAACAATTTGACAATGAAAAACGTAGGTTTTACTTCTGTTGGCAGTTCAGAGTTAACTATTGCAAAAAATAAAAAATTGAACTTTAATGAAGAAAAAACGAAAAATTTACAAATCGATTTTTCTAGAAAACAGGGTATCCTACCGACTTAAAGTAAGAGTACCTTTTAGTACTGGAATACCTGAAAATTTAATAATCTAGTGTCACAAATGCTTAAAAGTGAAAGACAAAAAAGTTATGCCTTAAAATAGCCGTTGACCTACCCAAAACGGACGCCTATGACCGGTACTAGAAATTCGCAATTGATGGAATCGATTCATCTCTGGAGGATAAATAAGCATACCAGTTTTTGTTTTTCTAAATAGAAGCGTTCTGGAGGAATTAAAAAAAAATAAGTACAAGGCGCCATCTTCAAAGAACTCTAGCTCCCTTAGGAAGCATTTTCGGACTAGGTGAATTTGGGTTTAATTGTCTTAAAATTATCTGAGGAAACTCCGGTCTTCGTTTGTCAGGAGGGTTTCTGGACACCCTGTATATATATATATATATATATATATATATATATATATATATATATATATATATATATATATATAGATGAGAACTTCTCTTTTAATGAGCACATTGCTTGTTTCGCAAAGAAATTGACTAGTGTATGTTACGCAATAAGTCAATTGCGTAACAGGGTAGATACGTGTGTAGTAAGTATTTTCTATTTTGCTAATTTCCATTCCCTACTCACATATGAAATACTTCCTTGGGGCGGTTCAATAGAAGTACTAAGAATTTTTAGACTTCAAAAGAGAGCGATTAGATTAATGAACAACGTCAGTGTAAGAGTAAGTTGTTAAAAATGTATTCAAGAAAATAAACATTATGACATCGCCATTTGTATATATTTATAAATTATTAATTTATGCCAAGCAAAATTTTAATATTTTCACAAAATTAAATGAGAACCGCCATTATCATACACGTAATAGTCAGATATTGGAAATTCACAAACATTAGATTACCTATTAATCTCGAAAGTCTATTATTCAGTCCAGGAGTTTGTTCATGACTGTGATGTATAATATTAGTTACAATGTAGTTAAGGTTACTGTGAAACTCTATGTTATTGCTTAGGTTTTTAATATTTAGTTACTTACATATTTTCATTTGTCCTCTTCTTAATGTAGTATTCGATATCAATGTTTATTTGATGTAAGGATATTGACGCTCTTACATATGTAAGAAGAATTGCGACCAAGATTAAGATTTTATTTTATTTTAAATTGACTTATCCTATGCTATTCCTATGCTAGTCAAAGGGATGAAAATAAATTATTATTATCAATGGAAACCATGCTCTTCAAATAGTTACTCTATACAAACACTAAAAACTCTAAATATTGTTAAATTAAATTAAAAGAAGAACGATAGATAGTATGCCAAACTAGTTAATAATTTTCGTGATATAAATAGAAAAGGGGTTTACATATACGGACTTACCTGTTTAACGATTATAGTAATACATAAAGGTTAAATTTTACTCCATATTATTACTCTTATTAATGAACTTATTCCTCAACATAGTAAGCATTGTTTAAAAACATGAATGAATACAGTGATAATTTCTACGTACACAAGAATATATAAACATCCAAATTATCAAACAAAATCAAACTTAACATATTTGGTAAGACACATTGTTACATCTGTACATCTATCTGCGGCGTACGGTCGACCCATCTTAATTGGACTGAAATCGACAATGTTAATCCAAAATTGAATCACCGACATATGCTCTCCGTGTATATATATATATGACTGCATTTGCTCCAAAATAGATATGATCAACGCTCGCCTTCGATCGACTATTGACAGGTCTAATAGAAAATTGATCGATGAATTCTTGTAAGGATTTGTGTTTCACGTTGCCGTTGTGCAATAGCGGAGATCCAGTTGTGTTGCGTATGTGCGACGTCAAAAATATTAGATAGAAAATCAAGGAGGTACATGTTTAATTCGAAGTACTGTCTTTCGCAATTCGTGTTTTTTGTTTTGTACTAATTAGTTAGACCAGAAATGCGATTACTAATTTAGGAGGACATTTAAAATGAAAACTGTCAATGGTAATGAGTGTTGATGAAAGTAAGTTTATTTTTTTAAAAAAAAATAAGTATGTTTAGAAATATACCTGAAACTACGGTTTCTGAAAATAAAAAGTTCTTCCTAATGTTTCTTCATCTTTCCTAATGTTTATTACACTCTTGCTTATATTCATTGTCTATTTGATAACTAGTTAAGAGTTGAAATAATAAGTTAAGAACTTCTCGGCGATTTATTTTTGGATTCGACTGTCAATTTGCAGGGTTAGCGCCATAACTCTTCAGTAGTGTTGTTTTAATATGAGAACGCATTATTCCGTTAATAGCTAGGATAATCTATAGTTTGTGATTGGCTTCAATGAAACAAAATTAAATAAAAGAAATGAAAATAGCGTAATGCAGATATTTTAATAAAAGTCTGATTCAGGCGGTAATACTAATGGCTAGTACAGTTATTCAGGAACATTTATTTCATGGTAATGGAATTTTGAGAAAACTTAGCGCGTTTATTTTTCATATATATATACTTACCAAGTTTATCGACATACCTCAATAACTTAGAAACGCTAACATCTGATTTCAATTATGCGCTCTGAACAAGCAAGTATATTCTTAATTAGTCTTGAAAATTTATTTTGTAGTTAACGTCAGCATGACATTAGAAGTCACTGCAGCAACGAATTGTAAATTGGTGACGTATTTCTAAAGCAAAAAGGAATAGTTAGTTGCCGTTGCTCTGTCTGTACTGGCACAAGGAGCGAATGTACAAGGATGTGATAAAAACATTTTATTAATGACTGAATTTACAAAAAGGTTTTGTTTAAGTATGACAATACGTTAAGCACGTATAAAGCGTTTGTACAATATGAAACAAACATGTAAATAATTTACATATCTGTAACTATGCACATGGACAATACACCTCGTATTTTCAGCATTTACTTCTGCTTAATACATATGTTTCTGCCATCTAGGCGTCCTCAGTTACGCTAGTGAAGTAATGTATACAAATTAATACAAACCTGTTATAAACAACTGGTTTGTATCTGTATTTAAATTTACTGAAATAGTCCACATAGATCAAGCAAGTTCCGTCCTATAAGAAGACAACTATTTAATAATTGACATCTTACGGGCGAAAGAGACTTTGTCTGGAGGGCTACCTATCGTTCGAACAGCTAAGCTGCTACGGGAAATGATAAAATACGTATGTAGATGTAGTCCATTAACAACCAGCCAGATGGCGGTAAATATACAAAAAGGTTTTGTTTAAGTATGACAATACGTTAAACACGTATTAAGCGTTTGTACAATATGAAACAAACATGTAAATAATTTACATATCTGTAACTATGCACATGGACAATACAACTCGTATTTTCAGCATTTACTTCTGCTTAATACATATGTTTCTGCCATCTAGGCGTCCTCAGTTACGCTGGTGAAGCAATGTATACAAATTAATACAAACCTGTTATAAACAACTGGTTTGTATCTGTATTTAAATTTACTGAAATAGCCCACATAGGTCAAGCAAGTTCCGTCGTATAAGAAGACAACTATTTAATAATTGACATCTTACGGGCGAAAGAGACCTTTGTCTGGAGGGCTACATATGTATTAAGCTACATATGTATTACATATGTATTAAGCAGAAGTAAATGCTGAAAATACGAGGTGTATTGTCCATGTGCATAGTTACAGATATGTAACAACTTTACACGGCGTCCACGTACACACTAACTTTAAAATAAAAATCCACAGACTCAAAATTACGACAAACTTACCTCTCTTAAGAAAACGGCATCACATATGTCTATTCTCTGTTTTCCGCCCTCAACTTTTCTACCTCTTTTCTAAGAATGAAAAAAGACTGTATGGGATAGGACCGTTGTCCATGTTTAACGTACTGCATTTATTTTTAACGATGTGAATGCTTTCATATGCGTCGAGATCTCTGGTGTTGTTGATGGCTTAACCCTTTGACCGACACGTTGTGATCTGTATGTAAAACGTTATAAGTCTCGCTAGATTTTCTTTGGTCTACTAAATCTAATATGTAATATGTGTTCTTTAAAATGGGTTATTATTGAGCCTTTCGTTTGACCTATATATTTTCAAATTACAATCGTCGCAAGAATTATTAGAAGTTGTCAAATACCAAAGTAACGATTACATTTTCAGATAGGTAATCGTTACTTCAGGTCTGCGCGTGTAACGAATACACCGAATGGTGCATTCGGTGTATTCGGTGCGAATAGATACTTTTTCGACAACACTAATGAACATATTTTTAAAATGAATTTCGAAAGCAAAAAATTTAGCTAAATGTGTTTCTTTGATCCAACTTGTTATGCGCTGAATTTGATTAATTGTATTTTTGAGATAGCGTATAAATATTTTGAACTGTATGATATAATTACTATAATTAAGCTAAACCTACCTGTAATAATTGCTTGCGTGTCATTCACTTTTGAATGTCCAGGTATATAACGTGGGAATTTCCGATATTAAATTATTTTTCCTACATCTAGAATAGTTTCTGCTTTTATTTATTTTCTACACATTTATCAGGGACATTTACTATATAAGTATTTCGATTTTTGATATCTGTAACATTGAGTTGTCATCAAGCAGCGATATTGTCTCTCATTTAGTTAATTTCAATACATACTAATTCGAGATCGTTATTGATACCATTGTGCATCGAGGATCTTATTTAACATCATTAGCTGTCCTTTAGTGAGCTTCGAATTACATCTTTATTCCACAGCATTAACCTCCGATTCTGTCATTTACATTTGCTATTCTTCCAGTTAATTATCTTACAGAAGGTTGTTTGAAATGCTGTCTTAATTGGAGGGTTGGTTTTGACATTGTGTAAAAAACTACCTTAAATTTTCATCCTGTTTTGGTACTGGTTTTTCTACTTTAATTATATCCATTCTCTATTTATTTTGATTGTCAACGACTTAGGTTAAGATACATGATTCTGACAGTTGAGTTGCGCATGTTCCGTAACATATCTGCGTGGAGTTTGATATTTGAAATGGCGGAATATATTTTTATTGCAAATATATTTTTATAAATTAAAATACTATATTTTG
This sequence comes from Melolontha melolontha, assembly GCA_935421215.2. Taxonomy (NCBI): domain Eukaryota; kingdom Metazoa; phylum Arthropoda; class Insecta; order Coleoptera; family Scarabaeidae; genus Melolontha; species Melolontha melolontha. The sequence continues at coordinate 94,657,055 of OW285242.1, read as the reverse complement.
AAGCAATTTCGTAATTAAATCTTGTCTTTTTGACTATTTAGAATTATCATGTAATAACTTTATTTTGAATTTTCCTTTATCGTCTTCGAATAACAGCGACGCCTTTGACTAATTGTCCTTTACTATTTTTCTTTTTAATTAGAAATTCTTGTGCAATATATTTAATTAAAAATTTCCTATTCAATTGACCTGTGTTCTGTTTTTTTTTCTTCTCTATCTTAATTGGGATTTAGCGAAATGATTTTCTAATAAGACTTTTATCTTTAACTTTTCTCGACAGTGTCTTCAGCTGTCTTTGATTTTTAGTAATTAAACGTCGCAATTAAATCTTGTGTCTTTTGACTACTTAAAATTATCATGTATCCTCTTTATTTTTAATTTTCTTTTATCGTATTCGAATAACAGCGACATCCTTGAGTAATCGTTCTGGACTATTCTCGTTTTTAATTAGAAATCCTTTATGCAATGTATTAATTAAGAATTAATTAAGAATTTCCTATCAATTGAGCCTTGTTTTGTTTTGTTCCTTCTCTATCTTAATTGTGATGTAGTGAAACGATTTTCTAATTAGACTTTCATCTTTAACTTTTCTCGACAGTGTCTTCAGCTCTTTTTGATTTTTCCATTTAAACAATAGAAGATATTATTTTCCGAAGTATTGTTTAACGTTGGATTCGATGGATCTAAAAAAATTCCTCAAGTGATATACGCACTTGGTTGTGGTTTCAAACTCCCTTCGATCTTTTACTGTGTTTTTTAATACCTTTCTTTTTCAATAGGGAGAAATTTTGACATTGTGACAGTTAAGTCAAGTCATACCGCCATTTTATTCAGTATTCTTTGAAATTTCATTATGCAAATACATACAACCGAGCAGCGCCTACAAATTGTGGAAATTTATTTCCAAAACCGGTGTTCAGTTAGAAATGTTCAATTTACTTCGCTTCGCTTGGCCCAATTTACGGTATTCATTTTCGGCCAACTGAGACGACTATTCGCAACACAATTGGAAAATTTCGCACTCAACTTACTCTTTTAGACTCCCATCCACCAACGAGATTGTGTAGTACTAAAGAATCTATCGTTGGCATTGAGGCCAATGTTGAGGATGATCCAAATTCATCGATTCGTCATCGTGTACAAGCGTCCTGTGCCTATCGACTTTGTGGAAGATTTGTCGCAAGGACCTTGGTTTACAGGGCTACAAGTTTTAATTGGTGCAAGAATTGAAGCTAACCGACCATTTTTTTCGACGTTAGTTCAGTAATTGGACGCTTGAACAGTTGGAAGTCGATCCACTGTTTTATGGTCAAATTGAGTTCTCACTTCTGCAAAATTGTCGCATTTGGAGCGACACTAATCCACAGGTGACGCATCAACTACCGATGCACCCCTAAAAACGCACTGTTTGGTGCGGTTTGTGGGCCGGAGGCATAATCGGGTAATACTTCTTCAAAAACGAAGAAAATCGAACTGTCGCCGACAATGGCTACAAGTATAGAGCCATGCCCAACGATTTTTTATTCCCAAAAGTGCATGAACATGGTCTGGAAAACCCTTGGTTTCAGCAGGACAATGCTACAAAGCGAAACTATTGATTTGCCTTCAAGATCATCTGATTTGTCGCCACTGGACTATTTTTTTTGTAGGGCTATTTGAAGTCATTGGTCTACGTAAACAACCGTTGCAAGAACCATTGCAGGAAACCAACATCGAGAGCACCATTCGTGACATATGGCCTCAAACGCTATAGAAATTAGTATAAAATTGGTACATCAGGATGATGTACCTCAGACGCTCCCGTGATGGCCATATGCCCGAAATCATCCTCCATTCATGTCATAAAACTATCTTACCTATTAAAAAAAATTCTCATTTCTCTAACATTGGTATTTTTATTTCAATTTATAATCCTACAGCTCTTAAAAATACATACTCTAGTATGCATTAAGGTGCCAATAGAGGCTACGTTTGTCTGTAGAGACTGTTTTCGCTAGGACGTGCTACTTTTGTTAGCACGAGATTAATTTTACAAACACATGGTCATATTTTATGTGCAAGCTAGATATAGAGTTCAGTCGTCTGGTGAGAATTTCGATATCACGCACATTGGAAATATCGCAAGGTAGGAACTATTGTTCTCAATTTTCGTTATTTCGTAACGTTCAATATTTCGTAACGACGATCTATTTAATATAAATTGTACATAGGATCGTAGATTAAATTCATTACTTTTTTTGTGTATATAGTTCTGTAGTAAAATTTATATACCCATAATTTTGCACATATAGGGTCATCGAAATTTTCCGTGTCATACTAGGGACATGCCCGATTTTGTATTTGTTAATTATTAATAGCAGTTATTAGTTATTATTATTCGCCCTCGTAAGAATTATTTCAAAATTTTTATAAATTCAGTATAATTTTGCAGAAAGGTATAGACCAACGCATGTCAGAAAAGTTATAGTATATTTTCATTGTTTAATTTTCTTTATTACGATTCAAACTATCAATTATTTAATTTTTGTATTATATTTAACAATTTCATTAGTATATCGTATGTACAAAAATCTCGTTGTGAGATTTATCCAAGATCTTAGATAAATTAGGTTAACCCGTAGCTGTTACCCACGGATCCTTGGGACCCATCAATTGGTAAATGTATGCAGAAGATGTCATTCGCGCAGGCGTGAACAAGCAAGCCTCTAGGTATTCTCTAGTTTAGTTGCGTCTGAGCTGTCAAGGTGTGCGTAAGCAATATCGTTCGCATTTACACCGAGTTTGGTAGTTTTTGGGTCTCCAGGACCCGAGTGTAGCAGATACATTATCCTTTTGTTATTCATAGGAGTGAAGAATATCGGCGAAAAAGGTAAATCTATCCCTTTTTGTGTAATATAGATCGCTATGTATAATTACTGAAAATATGTATATCTTAGAATGGCTAATAGACCATTAAACGAGGCGGAACTATTAGAAATTACAGAGAATGATGAATTTTGGGACGACCTACAAAATGAAGAAGCGTGTTCTTCTAATAACGAAAAGGTGTTACATGCTGCTGAAGGGCATTCCTCCAATAATGAAGAAAGGTTGTGTGCTACTAAACAAATTTTCGACTATGAAGAGGGCAGTGATATTTCAGAATCAGATTGTGAAGAAATAAGTTGTCACGATACCGACAGTGAAATTGAGTGGAAACCTCCGGTTGATGAATATGATTCTTCTGAGGTTTATGACGAGACAGACATTGAAGCTGAAGAACAAGAGGAGGTTCAAATTGAAGCTCAGGAACTACAGGAAGTTAACACATAAGAACAACAAGGGTTACAAAAGCGTGATCATCAAGCATTTTATGGAAAAGATCGCACAAAATGGTTAAAAAATCCAAAAACAAGAGGTAGAACTACAGCTAAAAATATCGTCGTTGCATTACCTGGTTTAAAAGGAACTGCAATGCAAAATCCTAAGTAATCTGTCACACAATCCTGGAATATAATCTTTACTGAAGATATGTGTGACATGATTGTGTTATGCACAAACAGGAGAATAGAAAATGTGCAAGCTCGGTACAGTGCATTCAAAAAATGTAAAAATTCCCGGCAGCAGTTCAAGCCATAATTTATATCGAAAACAACGAAAACCGATGTGAAAACGTTTATTTAGACAGAAAAACAAATATCAATTGCACGGTTTGTAAAAATCCCATATTAATAATAATAATAATAATATTTATTAGAGCCCAACAGCAAAGCCAAAATGGGCGCTTCAACAATATACAATAACGCACATAAAACAATAGTATACATATATAAGGCATAGTAAATATGTACTCATATATAAAAGTAAAATACACTCATACACACCAACACAAACACACTGCCCCTGTCCACGCTACCGCCTGACGGTTCGCTCCAGGAAGACGTCAGCAAAGATCCTATCAGCATCTCGACACATCCGATAAATGGGACTGCGCATTCCAACATTGGTCCTGCAGCGAGGAAGTGAAAAAGTAGTACTGCTCCTAGACGACAACCTCGGCACACGAAACCCAACCTGCGCCAACAGAGCGGGGCAATCGATCCCCCCAGACACCAAGCCATGCAAGAAATTGGCCCCACAAATCTCCCTACGGGTAGAAAGCGTCTCTCTTAAAGTTCATATACTTTAGGAAACGTCTTTGTACTCGTTGAAGCCGCAACATGTGACAAGCATATAAGGGAGACCACACAGTTGAAGCGTATTCTAGTCTAGACCTCACAAGTGAGACGTACAGAGTCTTTATTACGCCAGGATCAGTGAAATACTTAGAGCTCCGCATTACAAAACCCAGCAAGCCAAGTGCTGACCGACAAGTAGCAGTAATATGCTCAGAAAAGGAAAGTTGGTCATTAAACAACACACCAAGGTCCCTGATCGTAGTAGCAGCCCCAAGCACCTCACCCCGTACACTATAATTGAACATCAGTGGATTCCTTCTCCTTGTATAACGCACCACAGAACACTTGGCAATATTCAGGTGCAATAGATTATCTCCACACCAACGAACGATCGCATCAACGTCCCCCTGCAGCCGCAAAGCATCCTGATGAGTATTAACTACCGCATAGACTTTTACATCATCGGCATAGGAAAGATGCGAGCACGTAAGTCCATCGAAGAGATCATTGATAAAAATCACGAATAGAAGCGATATGCTTACAGTGTGCGAAAAATGTATGTATCAATTGTTTGTAATGTAAATTTTGTTTATTTTATACTTTATAATATTAATGGGAATATGTATTTTAATATTTCAACACACTTTTGACTTTAATTATATTTTTTTCACCTCTTTTTTAACGGGTCCTCAGGACCCAGTTGTACTACTTGCGTGACTTAACCTATGGGTAGCAGTTACGGGTTAAAACTACTATTTAAATATATATGAGTCAATGATTTCAATACAAAATCTTATTGCCTATGTGGTAACGACTATTTTATTTGTCTAAAATTCAATTATATTTATTGCTTATTACTCAATTTAACGTCAGCAGTGAATTATTGCTGTTAAGGCATATTTTATTGTGCACGATTTAGTTTTTTTTATAAAACTTACTATACTGGGTGAGTCCTTAACTCTTGTCAAGTTATTACATTTAAAACAATTTTATTTATATACCTTTTTTTGTATATTTCTTGTTATCGGGTATATTTTCGGTGTTTTATTATTATGGTAACTATTGTCCACGTATTTACCTGTGATTTAGAACTTACTATCGGCGGTGTCTGTGGCTTGAGAGCATAAACACGGTGGCGCCTATTTTTATATAAAAAAAGAACCTTGCCTCTTAATTGAGCTGGTCTCTCAGCCCATTATTCAATCCAGTAGGTTTTAGTTAGTTTTTGAGTTAGAGGTTGTCATTGGCAAATAAACTGGTAACACTTATTAATAGATATTACTGGAGAATAAATTCAATTCGCACAATAACACATAGATAAAAAACTTTACTGAGTTGCCGTTGACAAGAAATTGTAATGGAGAAAAATCAAGTTTATTTATATTCGTAGTTTTTAACATTAATCCGGATAAGTTATGAAGCCGGATTTATTGAAGATCATCATAATTATTCTGAGCAACACATAACATTTAGTATGAAATATAACGGAAAAGTAAACTACCTATATAAAACACAATTATTAATTGCGGCTAATTGGTTTAACTGTAATGTTATTTGACAAATAAAGAGCACATCCGTATTTTATACGACATAATAGCTCGCTGATTTAACCAGAATCTTCGACGATGGACATAAAAAAATCCGCGCAGTAATGACCCCGGTAAAGTTTTAAAATTACCATCAATCAATGTAGTCACGTTAATACGCAACAATGGCAAAACCCTAACGAGTGAATTTAATCTGTGTTCTCGTATACGTAATATGTTACCGGTACAAGCTATATAAACATTCATTATGGAGTGAATCTGTCCGCCTCGGCTAGCAAAACATTCCATTATATATGAGAGAGTACCTATATAGAATGCATTTATGTAATGCATTCAAGACATCGGACTCGTAGATATCTAGTTAATAAAGTGATGTTTCTAAAATGCTGTATTCAAGTAATGGAAAGTATGTTTCTTGACTTTGCAATAATTTAATACGGACAAGTTATGAGTTTAGGTACGACAATATTTTATAATTGCACTAAAAACAAACTTTTTGTAATTATTTTTTCGTTAAACAAGAGTTATTTCTTTAAATAAATTTAGCACATATAAGATTAGTTAAGGATATAATACCAATATAAATAAAATGCGGATTATATAATGTTCTCGTTGTGTGTTATTATTATATTAAACATAGTAATCGCAATTTTAAAAATTAACAACAGTAATTAAAACGACTGATCTAGCAATAAGTTTTATGAAAACAAATGTAATTAGGAAATATCTTGTTCGGTCGAAGTCTCAGAAAATATAGAGGTAAAGCTTAAAAATAACAATGAACTTATGTTTAAAAAAAAAGCTTCATCCCACTAATAACAAGCATAATTTACGAAAAATTACGATCGTTAATCAACAACTATATTGACTAAAAATATGCCAGCAAGTGATATTGGAAATATTGCACACATTTCATGCTCACGAGCAAACAACGAAAGAACTGCAAAATGGACGACATTGTTTGACGATCCCATAATAGAGAAATAGGCAGAGTTAACTCAGTCGACCTTGAACATTCCTGAGCTACTCAGGGACACTACTCAACCCTTTTCTTACCATCCAGTTAAAATATGTTTGACTAACTTAATTTAATTATAGACTATTTAATAGTAATGAAAGTTAAACCCACCCAGTGCGGATAGATAAAAGAAATCTACCTTGAGAAGATTAAAGTTGTGTGAAAAGACACTCCATTGCACTGCATTGATTTCCAATATTGATGTCCTACATCTCAAGTTATATCCATCAAATATTCGACTGGGCAACATCTTTACATGCAAACCTAATCAGTATTCAAAACAATATACGTCTGCCTTATTGGAAAAATTGTACTTTTGCTTTCTTACTTATACATTTCTCATCATGTTATCGTATCTCATCTATAACCTCGATCTACTAACAATATATAAATCTTTCTGTCCTCTTTAGAAATAATTTTATGTTAATCCATATGAATTTGTTTCATACTAGTCACAAGAACATCTTAACTGACTTGAACATTACTAGAATCCTAACAAATACATACAATTTTGCGTGTGTAAATTTTGTATGTTAAATGTAGATAAATTCTTTCATTTATTTTTCTGTATTAACCTACATAGTTATTTAGTTAGTTTATGATATCGATACCCATAATCTTGAATATATATATATATAGGGTTATTGAAGCAATTCATGTTACACTAGGGTCATGTCCAATTTTATAATTATTACTTAAAACTCATTTTCGTAAAGTCACTTATTAATTTTTTTTATATATGTAAAATCAGTTTCATTTAGTGGAAATATATAGATCACAGCATGTCATAAAAATAATTATAGTTTTGCTTTGTGCAATTTTCTTATTAAAAACTGAAACTATCGATCAGTTAATTTTATATTATATTTAATAATTTCTGCATATACCATGTGTACCAAAATCTCGATGTAAGATCTATCCAAGGTCTTAGATAAATTACTTATGCAATTCTTTAAGTTAAGCTTACTATTTAATCCAGTTTTGTTTATAATTATTATTCAATCTTTCTTATCAATTCTTATCTTTTTATTCAAATCTTATGAACTATTTTTGGGATTTGTCTAAAACTCAGTTATATTCTGGGATTATAATTCACATTAACGTTATTATTGAATTATCGCTGTTAAAGCCTAATTTATTGTACACCATTTAGTCTTTTATTCAACTTATTATACTGGGTGAGTCCGATATCAATGAGAATGAGCTGGTCAATGATATATATTTTTTTATTTTATTTTTCATTTATTTTGAACTCATAATTAAAATTTTTATTAAGTAATCAAGATTTCATATCAAACCTATTGTGTGAAATTAAGTGTTTCATGTGGTAGGGTTTGTTCTCTTCACATGAATATTAAATACCGCACTTCTCTTTTAAAATACTACCATTTTGGAAAAACTACCAATAAATCCATAAGCTTCGCTATTTCATAAATTTAAAGTAGAAACATTGTGTCATACCTTGATATTTTATAGAGTATTATACTCATTGAACTAAGGTGATACATTGGTGTGTTTACGAGATCTATTAAAAATCAAACAAAGACCTTCTAAGGCCTTTCAAAGTTATATGTTTAGATATGTATATTTTTCTACATAAAGATTTACATTTAATTGAATCGGCCGATACTTGCTGGAAATCCATTATATGTAAATGGGATTTAAGTAAAACACTTATACTAGTTTCCAGTATATATTACACTTTATTATATTAATAAATAGATGACATGTTTCGCTACGATGTAGCCTCTTCGGATCTAATATAATAAATTGTAATATATACTGGAAACTAGTATAAGTGTTTTACTTAAATCCCATTTATATATAAAGATTTACATGCTATGTTTCACTTTGAAATAAAAATGTAATCGATAATGTTTATCACGTTCAAAATTCGTGTATATTTTGCAAATTGTAAACAATAAATGTATTAAATTTGATATCTTATCGCCTTATTTCTTTCCTTATTACATTGAATGCTTGGCCTAGTTGCAAAGAACTCTTTTTGAAAACGAAAACCCTGAGAACAATTTATAAGAGTCTAAACAATATATATGTGTGTGTGTGACGATTCATGTTTGATAATTGGAGCCCATTTTAGAATAAAACTACACAGCAATATATTGGCGATTGCGGACAAAACGGAATTAGATTACTTTTTGGAAGTAGATATTGAGTATCCAGAAGTCGTTCACGATAGCCATAATGATTTATTTTCTTCCCGAAAATATGTACCTTGCATATCTATATTCCCCAATAAGAAATTAATTGCAAATTTGCACAATACAAATAACTATGCCTTAGATTAGACAAGTTTGAAAAACAAGTGTTAAATAACGATCTCAAAATTATATAAATTAATCGCGTTTTAGAATTTAAACATCTAATTGACTTCAAAGATATGTCGCCAAAAGAAAGCCCGAAATGGTTTCGAAAATGATATTTACAAAATTGATGAATAATTCGGTATATGGTAAGACTATGGAAAATGTCGATAAACGAGTAGATGCCAAATTAATCTCACTAGGAAGATGTAGATAAAAGGCGCATACTTTAATAGCAAAACTAAACTTAGTTATTAGTATTTTGTCCGAAAATTTTGTTACTTACCATAAATCCATTTATATCGGCTTTTCTGTACTGGAATTATCTAAACTTTATATGTATGATTTTTATGTCATTATTTGAAACGCGTATAGAAAGAAAATGAATCTATGCTATATGCATAAGGACCATTTTATTTTACGGATTAAAATAAATGATATATTAAGACAAGAAACTAAATCTCTCAAAATTCGATACATGAAACTTATTGGCTAACGATGTACATATACCGGGTGTCCACTCTCAAAGTCGAACATAGACAGGTAACAGTATATTCAATTATTACTTTTGCCATTTTTTCCATGCTAAAACAATAAATAAGCACTAAGTAATGAAGTAATATTTACTAAAAACGAAAAAAATCAAAATTAATTATAGTAAATACTCAAATAACCCTCCGTTTTGTGCTAAGCGATGCCCTAGCCTGTTATAAAAACTACATATTACGTTTGCTAATTGTCTATCAATAATAAACGCGCATTTAGCAACTATTGCTTCTTTCAAAGAATTAATATCTGGGTGACGCTGTTTGTAGATTTTGGTCTTAAGATGTCCTCACAGGAAAAAGTCGCAACGTGCCAAATCAGGAGCTCTTATAGCACCACCTTTACCAATCCAGTGATTTGGAAACTAATTATTTAAGAAATTTCTAACAACTAAATTAAAATGCGCGGGACAGCGATCCTGCCAAAACCAGATCTCCTGATTTTCTCTTCTTCTGTCTTCTTCCAATACAGGTCCTACATTCACTATTAAAAGTTCTAAATATGTTTTGCTTGCCGAATATATATCATCCCGATTTAGACTTCTTTATGACGGAGTTTGGTGTGTCAAAAAATTTCCGGACACTTTGTGTTCTACTTTGCGTTTTCTTTCCGCCTTCACGTGTCAGTCCATTCTTGGTCTGGTTTGGACTTGAAACCTTGCGAACTATTACCGTTTTGTTTTTTTTTTTTGTTGTCTCCTAGTCTGTTAGACCGCAGTCTAGTGATTTTGAATTCCTCCAATATTTTTTTGTTTCGACTTCCGTCTTTCCTCTCTTACGTAGAGTCTTGGAGCTCCTTGGTGGGCAGGCCTCGAAGCCATCATTTTCTCTTTGTTACTTTGGGAGTTGTTGTGTCGGTTGCCTCTTGGTTTCTGGACGTTGCTTCCTTATCGGAAACTTTCAGGGAAGTTTTCTTTGAGGATGAGAGGGGAGTTGTTACGCCTTAATTTCCCTTTTTAATATCGATTAATAGTCTTCATTATTTATTGACGAGTCCCGGTATCTTATATTAAATACGTTCATTCGGATACTTGTTCCGCTGTCTGTGGTTAACTTTGGAACTATATCACCCCTTCGACTTACACACGGGTGAGATTCGAGATTAGCAGACAGGCTTTGGTAGTGTAAAGTCGTTTAAAAAAAATTACGAGTGTACATCTTCTTAATGGAAGTTAATTCACGCATCTTTGACCTTTAGTTAATTCATCGTTAATAAACGGATTATGTCAAAGGGTTAATTCTAATTTTGGAATAGCCAATTTGCCGTTTGCGACTTACGTAGATTTCAGGAAAATATAACCCAACCTTGGTTTTTACGTGGCGTTCAATTTCGTCTTCGTAAACGGAAAAAAATAGCTTCCTGGTGAAGAGTTCACACGCACTGCAGCCTATACTTCAAGGGCAATTTATGGTCGTCTAATTCCCAGAACAGCGATCAACCTGAGGAATTAATTACCACCTTCGACGGACAGGATATCAGGTAATTCGTATTATTAAAGTTTTTGTGTAATTTAAATTTCGTCTTATAATTATTTATATATTTTGGTTTGGTATTTTGGTATCTTGCCGTAATCAATTTAACTTCTTTTAGCATAACTTAAATTCATTTTTGTAATATTAATATAGTTACTAGCATTTTTGAATGCTATATTAGTCAATTTCAATAGCGGCTTAGAGCCCAACTCATTTAAAATTTAATATATCTTGTATAGAATAACTTAAAAGAATTCATTCTTGTGAATTAGAGTATTTTTCTCACATGCGTTTAAAGCCAAATTATTCTTTCGTACTTTGGAAATTAAAATCTAAATTTTGTAGCATATTCCTATATCGATATTTTATAATAATTTCTTCTGCGGTCACAATTGTTTCTGCCATGTCGTACGTGACTACAGATGTTCTTCTTTTTGCATACATGATGGTGTCGATAAATGACGACGCATTTTTCTAATTTCATAATCTTGAATTTAGAATTTAAATCACTTGTATTTGTGAGTAGGATATTTTGGCTATTGCTATTTCTGTTTATAAAATTATTGTGAATTTATCTCTAATGGTACCTCTAATGGTAAAAAATCTGTTGGAATAAACTATATAATTAACTTAAGTAATTATTTTCCATTTTCTATTTACGGTAGTATTACGTTCAACTTTTGAGATATTATATTTACCGTACTGTGTTCACCTTTTTGTGATATCTAGTTTTGGATTTCGTATAGAGTTATATATATTTTTTTTACCTTAATACACAATAATTATAATTATATTATATCATTTATTTTCCTTTGATAGTGAAGACACGAATTATTTGTTCATAAGTTTGTTTGCCTTGGCACTCCCCGTAGCAATTTCCTTTCCAGGTATTCTGGGCTTCAATTTTGGAGTTAGTACGTAGGTATTTAGTAAGTCTAGATATATAGCGTGAGTTTGAGTAGTTTGTATGTGTATACGCCGTAGATCGCGCAATCTCTTTTCTCAGTTTTCAGTCTGAGCTTCCGTAAGCAAAACTGAATCGCTCAACCTTCTAACTTTAGTTTTAGTCACCCACACCCTTCTCCACTGACTAAGGGCATACATAAAAAATAGAAGCTCCCAAACTTTGTGCGATACAACTACATTTTTTTTATCTCGATCATCTTCAAACGCCTTCGCTGCGCCAGTTTCGCGAGTAGGTAGCAGTAGTGGCGGCTCTTGATGACGTACGATGTGCGCTGCTGCACGGATGAGACTACTTCGAACTATTTCGGAAGATTTCGGTACGGTTACTTGCTTCTCTGCATATATGAAAGCTTAAACGAAGCAGTCTCATCCGTGCAGCAGCGCACATCGTACGTCATCAAGAGCCGCCACTGGCGTAGCAGTCCCTTTATTTATTTTCTTTACCATATATTCCAACGGTAGACATTAAATAGTTTTACTGATAATGATAAAGCAGTGATACCTTTAACTCATTATTAAATATAAATTCTTCTGATTCATGCATTTATCTTGTATAAGTTAGAGATTCGCTCTCATTTCAGTGTTTTTATATTAGTAAAATTAAAAGCTCCTTTGTAATCTGTAAAACGCACATAATCTTTTGCCCACGTGCTTCTTCCATTATCTTTTCTAAAGTGCAAAAAGCATGTATTGTAGATTTTTTCTTTATCAACCCACTCTTATATTGTTCTACTAGATGTTTCTTATTTTCCAGTAGTCATACTTCAATCATTATCTATAGAAACTTTCTGAATAAAAGTATTTTAATTTGCGAATTAGCAAACATCAACTAATACATATAAAGTGCAATTTTTTAAGATAAATTACATAATGATGTTGTTCATTTATCCAAAGAAATAACATAAATAAATATGTACAAATTACTATAATTAATTTTCAGAACCGCTTGTAAATTTAGGAATACTTTTCAATCTGTATAAATGCGCTTCCCATTCAGAGAGGTATAAAAGCAGCTTCAAAAATTCAAAGAATAGAAGTGCTAATTAGCGAAATCGAAGGTACGTTTTGCCATCAGATTAATCACTCAAGCTCAAAACATATAAATGTAATACTGAAATGAATTCTCTTATTAGACACAAAGTAATTAGATGGCTAGATACGTTTCTAAATCTCGCCCATTGATTGACTGTTTCCTGAACGGGCGATCGACTATCAAAAAAAAAAAGAAATTGCCCATTTATGCAACTTGAAAATTAGTACGTAACTTATAATATATTGATGCGATGCATTCATACATACATATATTACTTGTGAATAATAGGAATAAAATGTAGTCATCGAACACATTTTGTAAGTTCTACTTCTTTTTAATAAGCTAGCTATTAATTAATTATATATTGCCAGGCCAGTTTTACAGGCACATAACAAATTGTATAAATTTCGATTTCAGCTGTGGGTGAAGGCGATAGGCTCTTCACCGTGCCTCACTTTATGTATATATTAGCAGCATGAATGAAGACTAATCATTCTGCCATGTTTGATATTTTTTACAAAATTTTAGCATTATAACTGTCCTGAATGCTTATTTTTAAAAGCCTAGGCTAACCACAGTTAGATCGGCAGCAGATTTTTTTCTATTTGGGATTCGGGATCGTTGCACATATTGCCACATTAATAGAATCTAAACTGTCAAAGAAAAAAAAATACTCAACATCAATTCTAGTGGAAAGGGAAATGTTGGAGATTATATGTTTCACGTATAGGGCGTCCTTCAGGTGAGTATGCGGTATATTTTAGGCATAATCACTTCCGCACTAATATATGGTATTCCATACAGGAGTTATATATACCTTCACTTGTGAAAATGTTAAGGCAGACATAATTAGATCTAAGGTAAGAACGCGTAAGGCAGTGTCCATATCGGAGAAGTGATATTAGAAGACTTTGATATTGCGACTGGACTCAGACAAGGAGATCCCCTATCGACGCTGCTGTTTAACCTTGCATTAGAAAAGATTATAAGAGATATCAACCTTAATAGAGAGAGACACTTGATGAACAAAAGTCATCAGGTCATTTGCTATGCATACGACATGGCGATAAAAGCAATAAATAAATATGAATTGTTACAAAGAGGCTGACAGAAGCAGCGCGTAAGATGGGTTTAGAGATAAATCAGAAAAAAAGTAAAATAATGAGAATTGGAAAACAACATAATGATGGAATATGTAAAGTAGAGACTGAAAAAGAAAATTTAGAATTTGAGAGAGTGGGAGAATTTAATTACCTAGGGCACTAATAATAGCCAGATACGAAGAAGAAAAGGAATTCAACATGAGAATAATAAAAGCTAATAAAAATACAAGAATGGTAAACCACCTAATCAGGTCAAAGCACCTATCAAGGAAAACTAAATTCAGAATCTAGAAAACTATTTTAAGTCCCACATTACTATACATGTAGTGAAACATGGGTGATAAATAAAAATCAGAAAGAAAGGGTAATGAGATGGGAGAGAAGAATTCTGAGAAGAATCCTTGGCGACAAAAGAACGGAAGAAGGGTATATAAGAAGAACGAACGAAGAAGTATATAACATATATCGAAGACCAAAAATTGACGAAATCATAATAGCTGGGAGACCGAGATAGCTGGAACATTTGGAAAGGATGACGGATGACAGGATACCAAAACAAATAGTGTGGAGAGAGCCGTTCGGTAAGAAGAAAAGAGCAAGAGCAAGAAAAATATTGATGGAGGCAGTGCTAGGAGAGCTGAGAGTAAAAATGTGCTAAACTGGAAGACGAAAGCGACAGATCGAAGGATATGGTAAAGTATTACACAGCTCTGTGCCTGAATGGTCTGTTAAGCTACACTATATATAAGAACGCGTAAGCTTCAATAAAGACCAAATATGGGACCAAATAAAACCAAATGAGCTCATTTTAGACAAAGAAACAACACGATCTGCAGTATCGTAAACTTGTGAAAAATTAATAGACATAACATCAACTTGCTTTCCAACATCAATTGCTTTACACAAATCTTGAGACAAAGTTGCAAGATTAGTAATTGTTGATCTTTTGCATAAATACTTGCTGATGACTTAACACAAACGGTCTGATATTAAATATTCATAGATAATGGTTTCGAAGACTTTCACAATATTGGCAAAGATTGTTATTGATCTATCGTTATGCCTATAAATTCTATCACTTTTCTTATGTACAGGACAAACACTAGCAATTTCCCAAACATCGGGAGAAATTTATGCTAAACTATATAGAATTTCTTAAATATATTCAAAAGAATTATGACGAAAATTCAGCAAATATGACAGATTCCAAAAGCGTATTGGAATTTCTGCTTTATCCTTTGTTTGAATTTACGATTTCGTTTACCACCAATTACCATCTGATCGGGTGTTGTTGCAAACTCATGTAGTGCTACTAATATTTTGGCTCAGGATTTTATATGCACATATTTGAACATTTATTTTTAAAAGCTCTATCAACTTTGACTAGGGTATTCCAAATTACAAGTAATTAACAGATACTCATTATAATAAAATAATTTGACGTGAAATTTTCTATCCGGCATCCTGTACTGATGATTCTATAGCAATATGGTACACGTGTTTGGATCTCTGGAAAGATATTTTCACATATGAACTTGTATTATGTTTTCCACACTCGATTTTTAAGAACATTTTTATATTATTATTTTTCTTTGTTTTATAGATATTTTTGTACACAGTTCAAACTTAGTAAACATTCTGCAAATAATTTTATTTACTCCTGTTAGATATTTAGATATTTACTCGGTCAAAAGCCTTCTCTAGATTCATAAATCCTAGACATACTTTCTTTAGTTTGGGTAATATTTTTCCTAGTATCTGTTTTATTGTAAATATGTGATCCTGGGTACTGCTATCGGGCCTGAATCCGCTTTCAGGTTCTACGAGATACGCTTCTATTAAGTGTTAAGTTTAACATTTACTATTTGTTCCATGATTTTGGTAAGAGTATTGAGCAGGGTAATTTCTCTATAATTATTACAATCCTTAGAATCCCCTTTTTTTAATGCTGGAGTTATTAATGCTGTTAATCATTTTTCCAGTATCTCGTCTTCTGTCCGTGCTTTATTAATTATTTCAAGCAGCCCTCTTCTTCCTACTTCTCCAAGGTTTTTTTCCATTTCTGAAGTTATTTTATCTTCACCTGGTGAGTTCCCATTTTTTAATGTTTTTATCAGTTCTTGTAGCTCCTCCATTGTTATTACTCCGTTACTGTCAATATTAATTCGTTCGTTTCTAATTTTATTAGATTTTTTTAGACTCTGTAGACTCTGGAAATACTCGCCCCATCTTTCCATAATATCTATCTCGTTAGTTAATGTTCAATTTTTTGCGTCTCTTATATATATTTTGTCCATGCTGATTTCTGTTCTAATTGTCTTCAATGCTTTATAGAATACTTTTTGGTTAGTTTTACTGTTAATTTCATGTTTATTTCCAAAGTCCAACCATGCATTTTCTTTTGCTGTCGTCGCCAATGTTTTAACTCGTTTTTTGTGATTTTTATATTTTTCATATTGATTAGGTGTATTGTCAATTTGGTATTTCTTCCATTGTAATTTCTTCTTTCTAGCTTCTTCCCTTATCTTATCATTCCACCATGAGGTTTGTTTGCTATGTCTCTTTGTTTTGAAGGTCCACATGTGACAATAGCTGTTTTAATCACAATATTTTTGAAAATATTCCACGCTTCTTTTAGGTTCGTCCTCTTAATCCTATCCTATGTTTCTTGTAGTTTCTCATTTGCCATAGTCGTTGCTATTTGCATCTTTGTTATGATTATACTTATGGTCGTAAAATGTATAAAAGATAGTCGGAGGCAAAGAAGACAAAGACTATTTGGTTCTTTGTTATGATTATATTTATTGTCGTAAAATGTATAGAAGATCGTCGGAGACAAAGAAGACAAAGGCTACCTACTTCAGCATTAAATAAGATGGTAATACATAAATTTGAAAAAGGAGATCCCTATAATACATGCGCTATATATTTAGATGACTACATTGAAGCTTATCATTCAAAGTGCATTGATCCTTGGTTAACAAGCAATCGCAGAGTTTGTCCTGTTTGTAAAAGAAGAGTTCTGGCGATGGAGGAGGAACAGGGGAACGATATATTATTATTAGTTAGATTTCTGTATTTCAATGCTGTATCAATATCTCTCAGTTCGTATGATCTTATTTAAATGTGTCCAGGTTTTACACACGTCTTTCTTTTGTGTTTATCATTGGTTATTTCTTTTTTTATTTTAGTCAGCAGAGGTAGTAGTCACTATATATTTCGGCTTCCCTCCTCACTCTAATATCTATCGCACCTTGTCTTTTTTCGTTTTGTACAAGTATATGTATTGTACTCTCGTATATTTATGTATATTCTTGTGTTGATACACAATTAAGTTATGTAATTGGCAGTATTCTAGTAATCCTCGCCCATTGTTATTTCTAGTTTCTTCCCCGTGTATTCATAATATTGTCTTGTATATATGGTCTCTTTTGCCAACTCGGCTATTGAATTCACCATATATGTATATTATTCACCTAGAATTTTCTTTAATTATGAAACAGACATGTAAATAATTTACATATCTGTAACTGTATACTTGGACAATACCTCATATTTTCAGCATTTACTTCTGCTTAAGACATTTATTTCTGCCATCTATAGGCGTCGTCAGTTAAGCTAATGAAGCAATGTATACAAATGATACAAATCTTTATAAATAGATCTGTATCTGTATATGACATTTAGCCGAAACCGCCTATTAGATAAAGCAAATCTCATCCTTTCAGGTGGCAATTATTTAATAAGTGACATCTGACGGACGAAATAGACTTTACCGAAAAAGCGATCTTTCATTTGACCAGCTAAGCTGGTACGAAACGAAACAATACAATACAATCGTCAGTCAGATGTCACTTATTAAATAATTGCCACCTGATAGGATGAGATTTGCTTTATCTAATAGGCGGTTTCGACTAAATGTCATATACAGATACAGATCTATTTATAAAGATTTGTATCATTTGTATACATTCCTTCATTAGTTTAACTGACGACGCCTATATATGGCAGAAACATATGTCTTAAGCAGAAGTAAATGCTGAAAATACGAGGTATTGTCCAAGTATACAGTTACAGATATGTAAATTATTTACATGTCTGTTTCATAATTAAACAAAAGCGTTATACGTGCATATTAACGTATAGATATATTTAAAACCTTTTTTGTATACTAGAATTTTCTGTTGTCTTTGATAGTTGTTCCTAGAATTTATCTTTCACCTTTATTATTTCATTTTCTTCTGGGTCATATACCGATATTATTGCTCTTAATTCTGTCTTGCTATTTTGTATTTCTATTTTTAATAATCTTTCGCTTATGGCTTTCTATTTTCTTATTCGGTTTGTTAATCTTTTGTGTACAATACAACCCACACCAGCCTTTGCCCTTAGATTCCATATATTAACATGTAGTTATTTTTAAATAACATTTCCGCTTTTCCCTTTTTCTTAATTTCGCTGATCGCCAATATTCCAAATCCAATTTTGTCAATTCATCTATTATTTTGATTTATTTCCCGTGAATGCTTCTTATATTCCATGCACCCAGTAACCATGATTCTCTCTTATTTTTATTTACCTTGTATAGGTTGTCCAAATTCATATCCATTATCATTACCGGTTCTTTATCCATTCTTCCATTATCTATTATTTTTTTTCGGTTATTTAGTTTCTTTGTGTCCTTTTTGAGCTTTTTCTCTTCAGGGCCCCAAGTCCATTTCTCACCATTAATTATTAATTTTTAATATCCAATTTTAGCTTGCTTGCCCATTTTTATCTCTTCTTTAGCCTGTTCTCTGATTATCTTTTGTATATCCCATTGCTCTTTTCACATATCATCATTTATGTATATCCACGATTCTTCAATTTTACTAAGTTTATATTTGTTCTTCATTAGTATCTGTTTATAATTCATATTATCCAATTGCAGCACGCATATTTTATCACTATAGGCCGGATTACATGCAAAAAAAAACTGAAAATATGCGCATAAATATGTAGATGTTTTAAACTAAATATGCATTTCCTTATGAAAAATATGCAGGTAAAAAATACGAGGAATGTTAGAAAATGGAATACTGTGGAGAAAAATATTCTATTATGTTTACTACAAGTTTATTTGGAACATTTTACAACATAATTAACTATGAAAGCAATTTACAATCACATATTTTTCAAAGTTTTCAACAGAAAAATTGTGACGCTTGTATGAAAACATGTATTTATATATTGAAAACGTTCGTTGTACGTCGCCATTTGTTATAGGAGCATATGTTAAATTAGAAATATCATCTATTGTCAACTCAATATTTTCTACTGAATCACGACACAAGATTTTAGCAATGTCCTTTAGTTTTCTAAAACCCTCTTTTTTTCGTATTACCCTTAAAAAGTTTTCATACACTCCTTCTTTATCATCAAAACATGACTTTTAAAATTTGTTTATTATTTCAACGCTCTCTTTTAGCGACATAAACTGTTTTTCCAACTGCAATATAGAAATGGAAATAAATATGTAATTGGCTTTAATAAACGCCAACTGTAGAGGTAGTTCTTTGCTCGAATACACCTTTTGGGCATCTATCACAGATTATGCATCCCTATCAAGATCCATAATAATTGTCTTTATTCCTTCATAATGACTTGCATGAAAAATAGCAGAGGAGGAAACGGAACACCGGATAGATGTTGTTTGTAAAACTGAACTCGTAATGAGGCCTTTAAAAATACTTTCTTAACACTACTAATTAAGGTATTTATTAAGGGAAAATGGTTTCTGACTTCTTCTGCAACACGATTTAGTCGGTGCGCCTAACAAGTTGTGTGAATTAAATTTGGGGAAAAGATTTTTAAGTTGAAAGCTGCCTTCACCATGTATAGAATGTATAGAATTTTCTATGTTGGAATCGATTCCGGTAAGAAGAAAGTTGCCAGTTCTTCCTGTATAAACCTTGTTATTGTCAAATTATTTGCCTTTTCTAACTGTTTGGATGAAATTAAATAAGATTTTGCTTGAACCGATACGTTTACGATACCAATTATTAAATGAACTATGTATCGGCCCACACTATCAGTAGTTTCATCTACGCATATATAAAGATAATTGTTAGCAACAACCTTCTTAATGCTAATGTACTTTTGCAAAAGTAACTTGACATTTAAATTGTTTAATTTATGTAGTGGAATATCTGCCGACACAAACATTTGACACAAATCTTCATCAAATTGTCCCTGTTCCGATTTTTTTGAAGCTGATGGCAAACATTGCGGTAATATTTGCTGACTCTTCTTCGCCAATTTCATCTTTGTTAGTTTTGCAGTATGAGATGGAGTTTTCATATGTTGGTCGACCTGGAATTTTCTCTCACTTGTAATCTGCAGAAAAAATATCACATCATCCGCTGTTTTCTTATAAAATAAATGTTAGTAAAAGATAAAGGAATAATTAAAATCTTAATTAATTAATTAATAAGAGGAAATAAACCTAAAATTTTACTCATAACCTTGCAGCATGTTACGCAAAACACTTTTTCTCCATCCATACGCAATTCTTAATAAGGTGCAATCCATCCAGGCACAGTAACTATTTTCGGCATTTTTTGCTATTATACAGTATGTCCACGGATCGAGGTTCAAAGAGGGAAAACTTCTTTATTTTGCATTTTACAACAAAAATGTATTCTTGATCAAAGTTTTTGCATGTCCCGAAACGGCCAAGTCAATATATTTTAATTTCATAAACTCAAAAACAAAAATGATGTAACTAATAACTATTTTACTCAATCCATTCAGCGCCCTTTTCAACGCACAATTCTAGCCATCGGCGCAATTCCCTATAACTTCTTCGAATTTCTTCGAGAGTTAAAGACGTCACAGCGTCTCTAATCCTCTCCTTTAAATCTTCTACGTTCGGAGGAATATTATTTGCATAAACTATTTGCTTCAAACGACCCCAAAGATAAAAATCAGCCATTGTTAAATCAGGGCTCCTTGGTGGCCATAACACGGGACCATTTCGACCTATCAAATTCTGTCCAAATTGCTGATTTAACCATTCGACAACAATCCTAGCATAATGAGCCGGACAACCATCTTGTTGGAAATAACACCTTGCGAGGTAATTAATCGGTAGATCGTCCAAAGGTTCATGAACAAAATTTTGCAACATATCCAAGTACGTATGCTGATTGACAGTATTATCAAAAAAATATGGTCCAATGATACCATGGTAAGAAATTGCACACCACACATTAACTTTTGCCGAATATTGTCGATTGTGTGGGATGCGAAAATTCGGATTGTAATCGCTCCAATATCTCACATGTTGAGATGCAACAGTACCATTAGCAGAAAACGTGGCCTCATCAGAAAAAATAATATTTCTGTAAAAGTATTGATTACCCATGATTTGAGCGCCCATCCACAGACAAAAATACAAACGTTTCGCAGGATCTCCGGGTTCTAATGCATGATTAAAAATTTTTTGATTGAGCGATTTACTAATACCCAGATGGACTGATCTGCGCCGCAAAGAAAGTTTGGGATAGTTCCGTACTGAATCCATTACAAGAAGAGTGGCGTCGTCGTCTCCATCGCGTGCTATTTTGCTTTTCTTTACATCCAGTATGGAACCAGTGGAAAGGAATTTTTTAACCAATGCTCGTGTATCTCTATTTGAGATGTAAATATCCGGGAACTTTTGATTCAATTCTTCGACAACTCGACGGATCGCTTTATTACCTTTGCCATAGCAACGAATTAGGTAAATTCGTTGGTCTTTTGACAACATTTTCAACGATTATGGTTGATTTTTCTATGTGACAGTTAATTAGATAAATAAATATCGGCAATTACCATGACAACGCAACTTAATTTCTGGGACTTTAAAAAATTTTCAAATAAAACGACCAAATTTTTGATTTTTATCTTAAACTAAAAGAAAATTTGAAAAGGTTAAAGCTGACTTGGTCGTTTCGGGACAGGCAAAAACTTTTATCAATAATACATTTTTCTTGTAAAATGCAAAATAAAGAAGTTTTCCCTCTTTGTACCTCGATCCGTGGACATACTGTATATCACAACTCAGAAGTTTACACATCGAAAAGCCAACGTAAAATGATGTTTAAAATAAAATTACTATCGAATATAGGAATAAATTTCTTCGAATAGCAAAGAAACACATATACTCCTAATTTTCTGGTAAAATGTATTTTTGTATTTATTTAGAAGTTTTAAAGTATTAGGTTTTCCTGGAATATTGTCTCGGCCTAGATGTATGGAAAGAGCATTAATAAATTCTTAGAGATGTTCATCAAAGTAACGGGAAGAGGCTTAATAAAATGCTACTTTTAATTTAAAGAGGGCTGTTTAATTATTGTTTGTTTGTTACATCCACGACATATTTTTAGTAATGCCTATAATAAATTTGATTTAGTAAATAAATAAAACTCGTATACTTAAAATATGCAAAATGCTTAATTACTACAAAATATGCAAATAATATACAAAATGCATATATTATGCAAATATGCAAATTTATGCAAACTGCATATAATCCGGCCTTTATTTATCACCTATCTTCCTGGCATATTTAATTTTAAATCTATTCCTAAGTTATTTCTGATAAATGTTACCATTTCTTCTTTGAGTACAGTTTTATCATTCTTTAATGGGTAGTCCCTGTATTACTACATTATTCCTTCTGTTTTGTCTATCCATATTATCGATCTTATTATTTATTATTTGTATTTCTTCTTTCAGTTTTCTATTTTCTCTTTCCAGTATTTCATTTTTTGCTTTATATCTCTTCAGCTCCTCTTTATAAGTATTCTGTTGATCTTTTATTTCCTGTAATTCTTGTTTCAATTCCCTACTTAGGTTTTGTATCGTTTAGTTGATAGTTTCTAGCTTGCTTTCATCTTCTTTCTTTTTAATCGATTCCGGGTAAGTTTACGGCCTTTCATAAATACACTTAGAGTTCCAGCGCTTTTCTTCCTTTTTTCCTAGTCTGTCACTGTATCCTATTCGCTACTCATCGTTTTTTATCCTTTTACTTAAGTCGCTAATACGGGCCTGCTTACTTGTTTACAGCTGTTAGTGATTATCACACCGCGCTAGGCGAGTTTTCCGTATCACTATTCGAAGGTCAGCCGCTTCTTCACACTTCAATTTATTATTATCATGCGTTATTTTATATAAAATGTATTTGGGCTCATCTAATTTATTATTAACAATTGTGTCACGCTTAGTTCATCTACACAACGCACACATGTTTAAACTATACTGGAAACTCCCAAATTTTGGGTTTATTTTCGGAGCGAATGATTCACGTCTTTCCGACTACTAGCCAGGACCACTCACCTCTTTTTGAACACAGTTCAAACTAATATCTTGCAATTCATTTTATTTACTCCAATTAGATATTTAAAAATTATATAACCTTATACATATAAAACTAAAAATGTGACCACAGGCTGTATATTTTACCGTTTGCAACAATCCCAAATAAAAGCTTTTGTTTCGTAAATAACGACGTATACAGAAATTATCATGAAACTATTTCTAAGATGTAGACGCTACTTATCCATTTGCTAGAACCCATAAAGAACACGAAGAAATAATAAATATTATGGTCGAGCGCTGTTCAGAAGCCCTCTATTCTCATAACAGTAACAATAGTCGAGATTTAAAGTCAAATATATTCGGTAAATAACTAGTTAACGAGAAAAAATGTTGAAACAAAAGTTTTGTACAGTATGGTCATATCAAATTGAACTACTACTACTACTAATAATCAGAAGAAGGAAACATTTTGAGAAAAGCTTTTATTTCAAAAAAGTTTATGCTTGTATTTTCAATAGCAATTAATGGTAAATTATATAAATTTTGAACATGCATTAGTAATGTATAGCAAACGCCAATTAAGTTGGCGCGAGGAGGGGTAAGTTCGCCCAGGATTAAAAGTAGTGGGGAGATTTGTATTTGGTTTTACATCAAATGTCAGATAATTCTAACCGCTGAGCGTGTATCACTTTATGATCCCCTAGCAAAGACATTATGTTCTGTCAAACGTCAATGACAAATGTATTCTGACAATTACTTGAGTAGTGGGGGTGAACGTTTTTAAAAACGGCTTCTGCGCACCCCCTACTCGTGCCAACTTAATTGGCGTTTGCTATACTCATATATGCAAAATAAACATTCAAAATTCTAAAATAGAAATGAAGCTAATACTTAAAATCTTTACTTTAATAATATTTGTTCATAAAACTAAAATTGTTTGGCAATGGCTTCGTCAGAGCACGTTACAAACAGTTTGTAGCGTCCTCTAGCAAGTACCTCACGAAGCCACTCTGCTGGCGAAACAATTATCGGTTTACGAACAAATATTAATAATGTAAAGATTTTAAATATTAGTGTTATTTTTATTTTAAATTATGGATCTTCATCAAGTTAAAGCCGAAGCAATTCAATGAATTAAAAATTTAATTTCAAGTGTCACTATACTCGTAGTTTACAAATTGTTTTCTTAGTTCTGTGTTCAATTAGGCTAACATATTCATGTTGGAAGATACAGGGATCGACGAATATAATTATAATAGGAATGATTATAAAATCTAAGATCTACATTTTACTGTGATAGTAAAATATGTATGAAATTCTACTTTACTAAGATAATATATTAAAGAAATTCATGAAAAACATTTAATTTTAGGACAAAATAGCGTGAGCATCAGTCAAAAATTTAAACAAAAATATAGATGCATTTTATATTTTGATTCTACCACTTGAAATTTATTAATTACTTCGTGCCTTCAGTTTAGTAGTATTCAGAAAGGTGTATACATTGTTGTAGTGATCGGAAATTTCAAAAATTTTTCATAAACGTTAGATGTTGTCAGATGTTCTGGCGAATTTATCCACTTGTTAAGGATTACACTGCGATCGATCCATAGGACTTTATAGGGGCCCACAGTCTCATCAATTATTACTGCAAAAGCATTAAATTAATTCGGTTTTAGTACTTCATTGCTTCGTTTCATTTCTAAATATTTTCGAAATAGAAGACAATATGTGTAATACATTGGATTTAAATTCTGTCTATTTCGAGTCATATGGAGAATACAGCAAGGATCGAATATGGGTCCCATCTTGTGCCACGTTCTCTTCACTAATAATCTACCATCAATTGCGACAAATTCCTGTTTGCTGACGACTTTAAAATTCTTCATCAATTATTAACTGTATACATTTGCAAGACTAATTAAACTACATTTTTCCATAGTATACTTCAAACAACCTTAGTTTGAATATTGAAAAATGTCGAATTGACTTTTGGAAAATAGCTTAAATTCTATTCTGTTTTCCGTTGATTTATGGTCTTCAAGATGGATCAACATATTTTCTCTCTCTTATATTATTGTTTTGGATTTTCTAGATTTAAACTAATATATAGATACTAGTTTCTTCATTTGCAAAAAAGGTTCTTAAAACTTGATGCTTGCCTTCCAAGGTATATAACTTTAATAACAAAAGGCCATAAAGGTTTGTTCAAGAGCTTTCTACATTTGATTTCACGTTAGCAACCGCTAAAATTTTTAAAGAATAACACCCTCTTATCTTGACGTTAGTCTTTGTGACACTGAAGCCGAAATATTTTTTTACACTGACTAAATAAACACTGATTAAATAAAGGTATCTCTTTGATAATGGCATAACAGTCGAAGTTTATGTTAGAAATAAAATCAGTGAAATATAGCCAAGGGTTTTATTCTCAATATTTAATCTAAGTCAGTTACTAAAATGTTTCAATAAATAGATATCTGTTAATGATATTCTATTATATATTTTGTTGATTCTACTTTCGAATGAATGTACTACAAACTTCAAGTTCAAATTGACCCTTTAAGTTGTCGGATAAAAATTGCCGAAGAGGGAGGAGGGAGTCGGAAAAACTAATATAAAAATGGAATACAAATATAAGATGAATCGAAAACTTTATTTTACTATATCTTGTAATTAATTCTACATAAAACAAAAATCACTCCTAAGTAATTACAAGTAGCGCAAATTATAAGATATCGGTACACACTTTGTTTAGAGTTTTGTTTGTAAAATAACGATTGCATATTACAACTATAAATTATTTCCTGAGGCTAAGATCAGGAGGACATTAAGAATATGAATAATAGCCGCACTATTTAGCACGCATTTTACGCACTATTCTACAAGGTTGATAATCATCATTTTTAACAACTATGAACACCTGTGCATTACTATGTATGTCACATCATCCAGTAACACTGAAATTCTAACCTTGCTAATCGTAATTAACTATTTTTGCGCTTTTTTGCGTAAAGAAAATTCAAGATTTCTTTGTCTGTTGTATATAAGTGTTTATAAAACTATGATTTGGCAAAGATTAAATATTCTTTGTTATAAAATAATGGAAAGTACTATTTTTTACAATACAAAAGTATTTTTAATACTATAAAATATTATTAAAAATCGGGTGTGAAGAACACAATACAAGTTCATAATTTGTGAATGTATCCTCTCCAGAGACGTAGATACGTATTTCACCTTTCTACAGGTTCATCGATACGCCCCTGCTGGAGAAGAGACACATCCATAAAAAAATAACAACCTTGCTATCTCACAGAAATTATTAAGACAGAGCGTAAAAGAATATTCAGCGCTCTCTACACAATAACTGCAGAACTAGCAACGTGTTTCCATAGATGATAACAACCATATCTATAGAAACTGTATTATCGTGTCTTCACTACTTGTCGGACGAACCGAATGCGTATACAGGGCAATCCAAATTAAGTGTTCACCATTGGTAACTTTGTTATTATTAAAGATACAAGATTGTTTAAATTAGCAAACTAGTAGTACTTTTAACGCTCTTTAAGATGGAAGAATTAAAAAAGACAAATGAGAAGCGCGTTTTCGAGTTTTCCCCAAAGATGTTTTTTTCAAATAGAAACCCCTGTATATTATATCATTTTCTGTTAGAAATTCAATTTTTAAACGAAAAATCTTATACAGTAAATAATAAAAATAAATTAAAACACTTGGCTTGTTTCACTATGAGATTTATTTAAATTCTCTAACATTTGTTTCGGCTGTTATGCCATTCTCAAAGAGATCTATAAATCTAACTTAAAGACTATCGCACTTGTTCTTATATGTTGTCTGTTCTTGTGTGTAGTGGGGGCGGTACTATATTGTGTATTACGGTGTCTATAAAGGGTGTATTGGCATATTCTATCTGTGTGTTGGTGATTAATAGATTTTGTTTTTTCGCTATTTTTATTTCTAATATTTCTAGGAGGTCCAATCTCTTGCTTTTTGTGATATTGTGTATTAAGTCGCAGTTATCTATATCGGGGAAGTGGTTGAGTTCTATACAGTGTTCGGCAAAGCCTGTGTTTTTCTCACTATATAAAATTGACTTTTTGTGTTCTTTAACTCTGTTTTTAATGGCTCGTCCACTTTGGCCGATATAGATAGCTTCACAGTCTTTACATTTTAATTTATAAACACCTGATTGGTCCATTTTATCTCTTTTATCTTTGTTGTTGCTAATCATTGTTCCCAAATTTGTTTTATTTACCCAGCTTATTTTGATATCTAATCCTTTTACTATTCTGTTTATCTTATTAGTGAGTTGTGGTATGTATGTAATTTTGTGCCATCTTTGTATATTTTCTGTTATTTTCGGGTATAGGTATTTGTTCTTATTATTTTGTATTTCTTTACGTTTTAACAGTTTATCTACGATTTTAGGGTCATATCCATTATTTCTTGCGATTAATTTAATTGTGTTTATTTCTGTATTAAAATCTGTCTTGTTTAATGGTGTGTTTGTGGCTCTATGTATATAACTATTGAATGTTGACATTTTTATTTTCATCGATTGTTTAGCGTTTGCGTGTAATATGTCTGTAAAAGTGGGTTTTCTGTAGATTTCGAATGTAAGCTTATTATTATGTCTGTTTATTGTAATGTCTAGAAAGTTTATTTTCTTGTCTTTTTCTGTTTCTTTTGTAAATTGTATCTTGTGGTTTATAGAATTTATTACTTTTAGGAACTCCGTTAATTGCCTATCTGTACCCTTCCATATGCAAATTAGATTTATAGATCTCTTTGAGAATGGCATAACAGCCGAAACAAATGTTAGAGAATTTAAATAAATCTCATAGTGAAACAAGCCAAGTGTTTTAATTTATTTTTATTATTTACTGTATGAAGTTAAAATGTTTCACCAAGAAGTATCTGCAACAACAGCCGAGAAAAATCTTATGAGAACTTTTTTACTGGGATTAAAAACACTTTAGTTATAATGTATAAACAAAAACAGCTAAATAAATAAACATATCATTAAAAGAAAATAAAAATCACTGATTTTTTCATAGATGTTCAAAAATACCACCTTGTTGTTCAATACATTTTTGGAACACGTTTCTGAACTTGTCGAACTGCTTTTAGTATGGTCCTACCATCTATTTGGTTTATCTTTTCACTAACTGCAATTTTTAGGGCGTTTACGTTTTCGTACCTTTGCTTATAGGTAAATCTCTGTCTTTAAATAACCCCATAAAAAAAAATCAAGCGGTGTTAAATCTGGCGACCGGGGAAGCCACTGAATAGGACCATTTGTTCCTATCCATGAATTGTTAATAGTATTTAAAATTAGATGAGTACCTCTGTAGTTGTGCGCAGGTGCGCCATCCTGCTGAAAATGCAGATTCTGTCTACTTATGAGATCAATATCGTCTAAGAAATTATTCAAAATTTCAGTCAAAAATTCTATGTACCTTTCACCAGTTAGAGTGCCCTCATAAAAGAAAGGACCAACAATCCTTGAACCAATTAAACCGCACCAAACATTAAAACTGTAACGGACTTGCGGGCGTCTTGGATGTACTAAAAGAAGATTTTCCTTTGACCAGTAATGATGGTTTTTTGTATTGTACATTCCAGAATTTGAGAAATTTGATTCATCGGTCCATAAAATATAACGAAAGTTGTTTACATTTTGGCGACAAAAGTTAAGATACCAGTGGCAAAAAAACATTCTTCTCTCTGGATCCCCTGGCAAGAAAACTTGAACTGGTTTGTACTTATAAGGAATGAATTTGTGTTTCTTCAGAATCCTATGCACAGTACCGTGACTCAAATCAGATTCCTTGATAATATCTAGTATGGAATTCTCACGGTTGGCCTCAAAATATGCAAGAACTAGAATTTCCGTGGCCTCGCTTATTATAAAAGTCCTTCTTGTTCTTGTTTTGGCAAAAACACTCTCATTGCCTCTAAATTTTCTGTACAGTCTCAGAAAAAATTGCTCATTTGGTTGTGTTCGGAGTGGATATAATTCAGCGTAGTGTTATTTTGCCCTCCTAGAGGATTTTCTGCACACTAAATAAGATTCTAACATATCACACTTTTCTGCATGGGTAAAAATCATTTTTTTGTCAAATTAATAACTAGCAAAATGAAATTTATGAGTGAAAGACTAATAAAACTGTACTAATATTTGACGTTTACTAGAAAGAATTAACGTCGTTATCATAGAAACATAGAAATGCACTTGACTTAGCTGTTTTTGTTTATTCACTTTAACTCAAGTATTTTTAATCCCAGTAAAAAATTTCTTATAAGATTTTTTGTTTCAAAATTGAATTCCTAACAGAAAATGATATAATATACAGGGGTTTCCATTTGAAAAAAACATATTTTTCGGGAAAACTCGAAAACGCGCTGCTCATTTGTTTTTTTAATTCTTCCATCTTAAAGAGCGTTAAAAGTACTACTAGTTTGCTAATTTAAACAATCTTGTATCTTTAATAATAACAAAGTTACCAATGGTGAACACTTAATTTGGATTGCCCTGTATAATAAAATAATTTGAAACATACATGAGTAGGACAACCTCACCAATTTTGTATAATGCAAAAGTATTCTTAATAATATAAAATATTATTAAAAATCGGGTGTGAAGGTTATGAAATTGTATTGTGTTCTTTCTTATTTATATTTCTGTAATAGTGTTCCAGAAAATGGCATATTTGTATACTTTCTTTGCAAAGGGCTGTTACTTCTACATATTATGTATTTTCTTTATTACGAGATGAATGCAGTTTTCTCCTTTCGTACATATAAGAATTGTGTATAATTTTGCGATATTTGTGATATATGCAAAAGCTATTAATGTAAATAGGTCAACCGACCTTCATACACCATGAGATTAACACCTACATTTTATATTCAAGTTGACGCATTATAGTGTGATACGTATTTCGTCTTGGAAAAAATGTGACTGTTGCAGCGCGAACAGAGGTTTTAATGAGGCTATGGTTCACAAGTAGAAATAAGTTACTTGAACATAAGCTTCGGTTTAGACCCGAAATCTAGTCCAATAATGATTTTTAAGGACTTTGGAAGTAAAGCTCTAAATAAAACTTGTAGACAAGCTAAATGTTAACCATAGTATAGTACTATAATACCCTAGTGCCTTAGAGTAGACTAAAAAGTTGGATAAGTGGACAGTCCCATGAACTTTTCCAAGAGAGCAAACTGAATAGATTTAATGCTTGTTCATCGTGTTTGACAAACAATTATTGCGGACATTTTCTGTACCGATTAGTGGTATTTAATGGACAGTACTATGCAATAATTTCAGTCTTGCCAAAGAATAAGAGGAGGTACTTTATATCAGATTTCAAGCTGGATAGATTAACGGTATTGTTCGCATTTAATGAAAACTATAGCCAATCCTTTATTATCTAGTCGAAATATATATTAAGTAACAATTTTAAGAGTATATCTTAATAGTTTCGCTCCAAAGTTTCTTGCAAATTGTATTCTCAGCTAGTAAAGTACACATGGTGAATATACCGCCATCGGTAAATGTAACAATAAGTGATTAACATGAAACTGGCTCTTAAATTTCTCGAAACTTAGTAACCCCCCTGGGACTTACCTTGGTGAGCGAGATGTTGTAATCAAATACAGAACCAACGAGCCACACTCAGAGCCAGGTCGTGCGGTTCTTTTCGAAACGTTGTCAAAAATTATCCAGCTCAAAAACGAGGAAAAGGGCGCTACCATGTATCTTATAACATTGCTGGTTTATATATAGTGGCCTACGCCACATGGAACTCGTAGAAGATATGAAAACCTATCAGGTGATATTAAAAGAAAGACGGTTTGGAAAGGAAGGCTACCAAATTTATTGTGGTTACTTTCATAAACAAAACCAACATATAAAATATTAATTAAAGGATGACAAGTTAACAAACAAAACGTCAATGAATTTCATAAGTCAATTATTTAAACAGTGTTGAACAATCAAAATAAGAAAAAGAAAATAAATATTTGACACAACCTCTACTTTCAAAAAAGAAACTGCTGAGACCTCTTTCGTCTCCCCTTATATCTGATAAATAATTTTTACCTAATTGACGTTAACTAAAATGACATATGGTATAACAAAAGTCAATTTATCTAATTGGCGTTAACTAAAATAATTGTGTTTCTATACATAGATCTATAACAAATTTGGATCATCGCGAACATTCTGCCCAACGGCAGCAATATTGGCTTCACTTCTGACATTTCTTTATGACACTGGCAGTGACACATCAATACGAGATAAATTACGTTCGAATCTTTGAATAATTCGCCCAATAGAACGTTCACTTGGTTGATAATGAACATCGCAAAATTCGCAAAAGTTTCGTTGATTTGCGTGATAAATTTGAACGATTTTTAAACGTTGTTGACGTGTGTCAACGATTCATGATGGTTTGTCAAACTTTTCTGAAAACATTTCAAAAGACGCTCTCAGAGAGAGTAACAAAAATAGCTAATATGGCTGTTCAAAGAGAGGACACCCCTATTGAAAAACTCGTTATACAAGGTGTGTATAAATTGGCGGACCCACTACACGTGGCGACATTCTTGATCAAATTTTGAGTTAAAAGTCCTAATCCTAAAACGATGTATCAGGCTTCCTTTGTCTTCAGAATGAATTTGACAGTAGTAATGTATTTGACTAGAACAACATTAGGCTGCCTACTTATTGTTTTACAACGTTGTCAGATGTGTTTTTCGTCAAAATAAGTTAATAAACAAATATTAAAAACAAACCTTAAAATCAAAAAGCAAACTTTAACGAAAGGATAATAACAACAATTCTTCTTTCTTCTAAATTGTAGTTCTTTCTGCCAACAAATATCGAGTAATAATGCTTATTTCAAGACTGAAAGTCCGAACTTTAGGAACCTCGTGCAAAGATATGGAGCATGGTACAACATTTTCGTATTAGGATATTGGACTTCGAATTTAACGAAGAACATCGCCGCGTGTAGTGAGTCCGCCAATTTATACACAGCCTGTATAATCACACTACATTTATATCTCACTAAAAATAGTTTCCTAATGCACCAAGTCTCTTGCATTATTTCTTACATTATTTCACTTGGTTTTATTAACTATTTTCTTAAATACTTCACTCTTATAGCTCCTATTTTGCTTTAATGTCTCTTAAAGAACCCAGCTTTCACTAGGATAGAGAAACAATGATACATAATGTTACGGTATTATGTACTTAATTTTCTATTTATTTCCTTTTTTCCCAGTATCATCTTATTTAACACATAGTTTGTTAAATTTCTTCTCGTTCTGTTTGCTAGCTCTGCTGTTACGTTTCATATTTACGAATTACGCTAACTAATCCTTACTTACTTTTAATTATCTACAGTATTGGGAATTTACATTAAGTGACACGCCACCATGCGATAAGTTTTGGAACTAGCGTTGAAGGTGTACTTGTATTGATTATTGGGTTCTATCGTATGTAAAACTCTATTGTATCTTTTCCTTACTATTTTATATTTTCGCTACTGTTTTACGACAAATTTGTATTTCTAAACATCACCCATGGTTCGTATATTCTGTAAAAATAAAGATTTAAAAAAATGTTTAAGTGCTTTTCAATTTTAAAATTGCTCATGATATTTCGAAGATCATTAAATAATATGCAATAGCAATAGCATGAAACAGTATATAAGTTTTTTAGCGATTTGTGTTAAAGAATTCTTCAAATTCAAAACAATTGGATTTCGCACTTACATCGTGTTATTTAACAGCTCGAATTAAATAACTGGTTGTCAAAAAGCTTTATTATTAGTACAATATTCACACATGTTTGTATACGCAGATGAAGTAGAGCCTTAAAAAAGATGTTTCTTGATGAAGAAATTAAAATCAACATAAAATAAAACACCCAACCAACTTCGAAAAGACTTGTAAACATAGTAAACACGATACGATATATACAAAACTATAAATGTATACCTCCATTCGACGCCATCTTGGCAACGATGGTGGCGCCACTATCGGTAATGTTAATTCCAAATATAACGTTTTCCTTATGCAACTTACAAATCTAGTGTTAATATTAATGCAATCTTAAAAATTTTTAGTTCGGTTTCCATTCGTACAGCTTCCGTATTATTTTCTAATATTCTCCTTCGTTGGTTTACGTAAGAGTTTTATTAAATTCCATAATATTGTGATGTGAGTCATCCGACACGTCAGGCGAGCGGTATAACGCGCCGAATACGTCTTCAGATCTCCCGTATCTCCTGGAAAAGAGCTTCTGGAAGTCCCTAGAATAAGCTATACTGTTTAAGAACTTGAAATGGAGGGAAATCAGGCATTTAACGACTAATCGCTGTCGTGTGATATTATATAAATGTAAATAACAAGTGTTCATTTGAAAAGTCAATCTAGGTTACTTTGAAATTTTGATAGAATATGACGCAAATATATTAGTATATGTTTGTTGTTCCGTAAACGTAAATCCAAATGACATTTGATAATGTCAATCACAAATATCAGTTAGTGCATAAAATAAGCGTGCGTCGGTTCTGGTTTAAATAAATTGCTTCTCAGTTTTAAAATGGCTTTCACTATAGAACATAAATTTTTTTTAGTCCAAGCTTATTTTCGAAGTGGTAATAAAATTGATGGTTTATGGTTTTATTCAGTTCAAGATTGCATGGGAGAATTTCAAGTTGAGTTTCCACATTTTGTAATAAATTATATACAATTTAAGAATACTTTGGATAGAACTTTAAAACTTTTTTCTGAAACTGGTAGTCTCTTAAGAAAATCAGGCAGCTGAGCAGTTAAGAAACGTACACCTCAAGTTGTCAATCGTATTGAAGAAATAATGGAAAATGAACCACAAACATCTGTTCGACATTTGAGTCAACAAATAAACCTTTCTGTTGGTACAACTCACAAGTTATTAAAAAAATATATGCAACTTTATTCATACCGTGTCACAGCAGTACAAGAATTGTTAGAAATTGATTACCCACGTAGACTACAGTTTTGTAATTGGTTTGTAAATATGAACAACAATGGAGAACTTTCGCAAAGAGTCATCTTTACTGATGGAGCATGGTTTTATAAAACGGGATACCTAAATTCACAAAATACAAGAATTTGGAGTAGTGAAAATCCACATGTAATTAATGAAGAATCGCTACATCCAGA
Organism: Melolontha melolontha; assembly: GCA_935421215.2. NCBI lineage: Eukaryota > Metazoa > Arthropoda > Insecta > Coleoptera > Scarabaeidae > Melolontha > Melolontha melolontha. The sequence goes on along the minus strand of OW285242.1, from coordinate 94,622,309 downwards.
GAAAATTGGTGTTTGGGCAGCGATAAGCCAAAGGCGAGGGAATGTTAACTGCTCAAAGGTACCGTACGGAAATTTTACAACCATTTGTCAATCAGTTGCATGATGAAATTTTGAACGGAGGATTTTAAAATGCATTGATCTTGTAGGACAACATTTTCAACATTTGTTATAGTTTTCAATAAATACCTATTATTTGTTATTTATTTGTATGTATGAAATTGTCAAAATATACGACTTTGTAGGTTAAGTAGTAAATTTTAATTTACGACATACTTCAAAATGTTCTCAGTAAATCACATGCTACTAGATTGACTTTTCAAATGAACACTTGTTACTCATATACATATAAATACATATTGTCAAATTAATGCTCTTATTGTTAGTGATTAGTTTTAAATTGTTATTTAGATCGTTTTCTTGTTAATATAGTGTGTGTTTAAATTACCGTTAGTTTTATTGAAAAGAACCCAGAAAGACAAATATTTTAAAATATTAATTTCTCAAAAAAGCTATAAAACCCTTTATCACAATTAATAATCGTATCCTAAATACGTATTTCGACAAGTAAGTTGTCATCATCAGTAGGTAAAACCACTAATCAAAGTGTCGCACATGTGCTACAAGAAAGCTATCACATATAAACGCGCAACAACTTTACACGGCGTCCACGTATAGGCTAACTTTAAAATAAAATTCACAGACTAAAAATTACGACAAACTTACCTCTCTTAAGAAAACAGCATCACATATGTTTACTAAAATTTCCCCGTCTTCCTGTTCATAATCTTTTATTAATTGAACAAAGAAGATACATAAACCAGGTAACTCGATGAGACCTATCGTTTCTGGTATCAACTCTTACATGATTTCCAAATGGTTAGTGAATGAATTTAAAAAAAAATACCCGTGAATCCAGAAAGTTTGTCAGTTAGTAATTACTTAGAATTTGTTCAATTAATTATAGATTATGAACTGGAAGACGGAGAAATTTTAGTTTCATTCGATGTAACGTCATTATTTCCTTCGGTACCTATTCCAGAAACCTTGAAATATTTAGAAAAGTTGTTTCATTAGAATAACATTGAACCTTCAAAAATAAAGGAATACATGAGATTGACAACTCTTGCATGAAGCAAACTAGTTTCCAAGTAGGAGAGAAATTTTATGAACAGAATGAGGCACAACAATGGATAATTCCTTTTCTTTCATAGCTAATTTATTCATGAGTCAATTTGAACTAGAATTTAAAAATAACGCTAAGTACTTTCCAGGAATTTGGATCAGGTACGTAGATGACATTTTCGCAATTTTTGATACACGGAAATGTGAAATAGACATGTTCATTAAACAGTTAAATTTGAAATTTCCGACTATTAGATTCACGGTCGAAAAGGAAAACAATGATAGGATAACATTTTTAGATAGAAATAAGCATAAAATAGAAATCGATATTTTCCGGAAAGAATTCTTAGTCAATCGGTTACTAAACTTTCCGTTAACAAAAAAGAGATATGAAATAGAACTAGATTTCATTAAAAACATCGCCAGATGTAATGCTTTGACATAGAAATAATTAATAAATTAATTAGAAAAACCAATTTAAAAAAGACCATCCGCAAATCTATAGGTTTGATATCTCAACGAAACCAGGAGAAAAAGTACATAAGTTTACCATACCACCCAATCACGAAAAACATTAACAGAGTTGTTAAAGAACAAGGCCTCCAAGTTGCTTTTCCGTCCGAAAACACCATCAAAAGCCTCCTAGGTAATACCAAACATAAAGTTAATTTGGATTTGAAATCAAGTATATACGAAATGAATTGCGACGATTGTAATTTAAAATATATGGGTCAAATGAAATGCTCAATAATAACTCGTTATAAAGAACACATATCACTTTATATGTGTTTGCTTTACTGTGCCCCATGTGAGACACTTTTATTAGTGATTCTACCTACTGATGATGACAACTTAGTTGTCGAAATACGTATTTCAAATACTATTATTAATTGAGGTAAGGGGTTTTATGCTTTTTTTGAGTTTTTACTTAACCACGGTCTCCAAAGAAAAACTTTTCAATATTAATCCCCGTCAAGATATTCCCTCTGGTTATGTTTTTACCCCTTGTTACATCCTCCTTTCTATCATGGTTGATTTCATGTCATCTAGAGATTTACTATTTAATGTGTGCATTTAACTTGCTTTGATGTCATGCATTAAATATGTGAAATCCATTTGTATCAAATAACATTGCTTCCGCCTATGTACTATTTTAGTGAGCCTTACGGCTGTGGGTTTTCTATACGCATTTTGCCTTTGCTTATGTCTGTCTCAAATTATTTTGTACCTTTTTGATTTTCTAGAAATTATGTTTATTTGACGACTTATAATTCCAGTTTTTGCATCTACCTTGTCTTCGGTCTATTTAATAAGGTTTTGAGAGCTAGGAGGTTCTGATTAGATAACATAACCACAAACCTGACATTTAATTGGCAACTACAAGCTAAACCTATCAAATACACTGATCCTCCAAACCATGTCCATCCCTTATCTAAATAATTTTTGCTCATATAGTAGTATATGACTCGTTAATAATATTAAAATGTCAACTTTTCGCTTAGCACGTTCAATTGATAATTAATTTTGGAGCACGTTCAATTAACTTTGCTTAGCACTTGATTAATTAATTATTTAGATAAATCCCCTTTATTTCAGAATCACTTCCATTTTGTGTCTTTTACATGAGTACATATCCTTTTTTGTTGCCGTGGTTGGTGTTGGCACGCGTAATCATTCCTGGCGTCTACAGGTGCGCAGGGTTATTTTACATTTTGACCACTTAAGACACACAGTGTATAGCAGTGTTTTCTGGATTAAATACGGCTTACTGGTTGCTGACTTAGTTAATCTTTTTGCGTTTTCCGATTTTAATATTATTAGATGGATCTTTCTAAAATGAATAATCTCGGAGAAAATATTATCACGTCTAGTTGGTTGTACCTACCTAAAGGCAAGTTTCATTACTTTGTGTGTGGGTTTCGCAGCGCTTACCGGCTGCATGGCTTCGATCACGCTTGTGATACTTTTTGGTGTGTCTAATATTGTGTATAAATTTGCCTTGGTGTGGATATTTTACGCTACGTAGAAAGAGTTGTTTCACGTTTCGACGCTCAAAATGCAGGGTGTCACTCCTGTTTTTAATAAGGTGGCACGCTTAATTTGCAACAAACGACACCACCGTCTCCACTGAACAGCTTGGCAAGTATTACTTTTTAGTGTAGATCAACTATGTGAGCAATTTACAATCAGGTAGGTTTATTTGGTTGTTCTGAATATTTCTGTTCTGGAGAATTTTTAATAATTGTTTTACTTTCACTATTATTGTTCCTCCCTTCTATTTCTTGTTTTCATGTTCTTATTGATTTTCTTATTTTGCTCGTTGTATCAGCTACTGTAAGTATATCATTAATTATGTCTTCTGCGTACAAGGCTATCTAGTAACTAGTTTATTTTTCTTTTATGTTTCTCAGGTTTTTATAGAGTAGGTTTTTCAAAATTCTAAATTGTTTGAATCTATACATATAATTAGTAGAGAACGGACACGCTTACCACCCAGTGCAGTACTGGCGAAAGGCTGTATTTCTAAAATATTTAATTTTATTTATATAATTGGAAAACAAACGGGTGGTGATCTATAAAATTACGAAATACATATGTATTTGTTGAAAAGTTGTATTTTTTAAGTTTTTAATTTTATTTCTATAATTGGAACATTTTTATTTGTTCATTTTGTCGTTCAAGTTGAGTAAAGGAGTATTAATATTGACTGGCAATAGTTTCTCAAGGTTTTCTTCTGTCAATTTTGTTCTCTTTGAATTAAGTACATCCTTATAAATAGAAAACGTCCTTTCTACATCGCAACTGGTTATAGGTGCATACTGGAAATATTCTTTTATATCTTCATATTTAGCCGTTAGATTTTGTGGAATTGTCTCCATGCATAATTGCTGCAATGTAATTAAATCTGGATTTCTATTAAGAATTGCTTCAAACTTTTGCCGAAAGCCACATCCGAAGTCACTTGGAATACTTTTCAAATTATTAACAGCCACATCTAATGTGGTTAATCCGTCATTTAATTTGAGATTTCGATTTTCAAAATAAGTGATTAGTTTTGGCAATTTTCCAAAGTGTTCGTGAAGAAAGTACAACTGATTATTTAAATTTGGGATTTGTGTGAGCTCCTTGCACTCACCAATACTTCTAGCATCCTCCTTTAGCACTGTTACGAAATGTTTTAGACTATCGAAATTCTCAGCATAATAACTAGTAGCTTCCGGCCATGTTCCCCATCTAGTTATTACTGGAGTGGGAGGCAGTGACAGAGATGGAAATTTTTCCCTGAAAAGAGCTACTCTCAATGGTGCCTTTCTGAAAACTTTTTTAAAAGCTGATACAAGTCTATCAACTTCCGGAAAAGTGTCTCTGATATATTCACAGATTCTGTGGAGAGCATGTGCTACACAAGTAATATGCAGCCTATTAGGATATGTTTTCGTCAATAGTCTGCCTGTTTTTAACATATACGCAGCACTATCACTGACAAATAAAAGTATTTTTTCTTTGTACGTGGCGTCCGAATGAAGCATTTTTTGCATATTCTCCTTAATGGTTTCAGCAACTGTTTCCGCATCAACTCTATTTATAATACTTGTTGCTATTACATATGAGTTATAGGGAATAGTTGGATGTAGTACACCAGCTACAACATTTACCACACAGCGTCCTAACATATTCACCGTTTCGTCGGCGCTTATCCATATATATTGATTTAAAAGATGGCTTCTAATGCGTTCTACTGTTCTCGTATAGCACCTAGAAACATAATATTTGCGTAAAGTTGATTCATCAAGAACATTTCGACCAGTATATTTTTGAAGAAATATTTTTAAAGTGGAATTGCTAAGTTTATTAAATGGAATATTAGCCGCCATAAAAGTTTTACAGAGTTCAGATGTGTTTGCGATCCTAAGTGACGAATTTTTGACGATATTTTACGGATTTTGTAATAAATTTCGGAATCACTGACAATGGATATACAATCAGTATGACCGTCAATCCAACTCGCCATTGTTTTACAATGCCGTTCTCGACATTCTTCCATATCATATCTGAAAAAGTAACTTAAACAATACAATGCTCTAGATCTAAATAAATGAAAACTAAAAATGTGTGCGTAAGTTATTGAAACTGAACGAAATTCAATGCACACTTACGTCGAAATAATTGGTAGAAATAGATTCAATCAAACGATATTAAACAGGATCTATCACAAAAATTACGATATAATTAACAGTTAAAACTATGAAAACAAGAAACTTACTCACAGCACTTTATTTATCTTACGAAATATAAACTAATAAATAAAGTACATTATAAAAACCCCGCTTCTATCTACGCTCATGAAAATACTTTAAAAAACACTATATTCTCCGAATACAATAGCTGGCTTGTCCATTGTTATCGCGGCGAGACCAGGTGTCCGAGTAAGTCAAACAAATACTTCATTGAATTACGCCGGGATGTACTGAGCGACGTTATACACAATTCCAATAGCCGATTGCGTTTTATGGAAATTGCGTCCGTTCTCTAATAATTAGTATTTAAAATGAAAACACTATCATTTCTTTCTCACGCGTAATAATATTTCTAATAAATATGCAATCGTAAAGGAATATATACTGACCGTTAGCGTATATCGCCTAGAGGTGTTCACTATTAAGTAGACAAAATGAATATAATGACCATTCGTTTCTCACATTTATATTATTAATCGCGCGCGTTTCTTTACTGTAAGCATAGATTACTGTATATAACCAACTTTGAATGAAAGTCAATGTAACATAGAATTTGAGACACATATTACATTCAATGAAATCGAAATTAACATCTTACTACTTCCAGGCATATGCTTTCCGGCTAATTTTATTATTATTATTATTAAACACATACATTCCGAGCATGTATTATTAACATAATGCGCTGATATTCCATTTTCATTTCATAATTAGCAGATAAATACAATTCGATATGATATAGATTAATTTGCTTCTGGTCGATTAACGTACTGACATATTTACACATAAAAAAATATTATTGACGTATTGATGAAAGTAGTAAATGTGCAAATTTCCTAAAGAACCTAATAAAATAATTGTATTTCATAGAATTTCCTTTTGACGATTCAATTAAATAAACCTCTAACTATATTTCAATCATGTCACATTTGTATACTAACTTTAATATTATGTCGAAAATTAGTTTAGTTAAGTTTAGTTATTTATAACTTGTCGTTGAATGCAAACGATGTAATTTACACTGATTTCGCCAAAACAATCAATTCAATAGAGTATTTTGCATTTTTAATCGAATTAGATACCGTAAGAAATTCAAAGACGGGTGTGGATCAGATGAACCTTGACGCGGACGACCACCAACTGCACGGATTGATTTAAAAATTACAGAAATTAACGACTTGATCCAAAATTATCGTCGGATTGACATATATCATTACATCATTCTGACATTGTTCCACTGAAAAAATTATTCATGAAGATTTAGGGTACCGAAAGGTCTCGGAAAATGGATTCCAAAAGTAATGACTGCTGAACAAAGAGCCAATCGAGTGACGATTTGTCTGGAGTAGAAAAGGCAACTGCAATATAATCCTCAATTTTTAAACAATATGGTTACATCTGACGAAAGACCGCAGATGGAAAAAATTTAAAAGCGCCGGTAAAGTAATAGACTTTATTTTTTTGATAAATTGGGCGTTTTTTATGATCACATTGTACCTAGTTAATAAGAACTAGAAAGTACTATTTTAATGAGGAAATCGAGGAATCCTAAAGGCAAAATTAAAGAAAAGCGGCCGCTTTATCAAGGTATCCATTGGATCCTGAATCACGCCCACAGATCAGCGATTTGATTACATGCACTTGAAGAATTGGGAATGAAAATGATGGTTCACCCTCCTTGCTCACCTGACCTTTCTCCATGTGACTTCCATTTGCTTCCTGAAGTTAAAAAAGAATTGAGAGGTCGAAAATTTGAGTCAAATTTAGAGCTCATGATGGGTATACTTAATAGACTCTCAAAAAATGATTTCTCAAATGTTTATGACAAGTGGACAAAACAATGGGGCAAGTGTATTGCACATAATGGATAGTACTTTGAAGGATAATTGTTGCAATTTTCTAAATAAATGTTTCATCTTGTACTACCGCACCAGTCTCGTTATTTTCTAATATTTCCCCGTAGAATAAAATAAAATCGCAGATTAAACACGCGGACATAGACTTCTATAATCTCAAGAATCATGGAAATTACAAAAAAAAATAATGAAGATGAATTACATAATAGACCTTGTAGTAGTTCAAGAACGTAAAAACAACGTAGGTACAAAAACTTGCTACTAGACCCTAAAAACCCATGAACCACGATAAATTGATGTTTCTGGAGAAAAAGTGAGCTATTCGATATATTTGTGAGCTGTACAGAAGCCACAACTCCATTTAATTAATTGTCTCCTCGCCTTCTCACCCATAAAATTTTACAAAAGATGAATGTGAACAGTACATAATCGTCTATACTGTTCGATTTTGTTTGTTTATTGGTCGTGGTTACCACTGTTGTTATTATTAGAGACAAGACACATCGAGTTGAAATGAGGTCGTCATTACGACGGACGATATAAATAGTCTACAACATCTGTAAGTACATCAGGCATTTATTGAATGCAATATTGATCTGGCTAACGCGCACACCTGTTTTTATCGAGAATTGCGACATTTTTTGTTGGATATTTAGTTAAATTTCTGTTTTCATGAGCGTAGATAGAAGCGTGTGGGGTTTTAATAATTTAGTCTATTTAGATTAATTTCGTAAGGTGTAAGTTAGTTTCTTGTTTTCATAGTTTTAGCTGTTAATTACATCGTAATTTTTGTGATAGATCCTGTTTAATATCGATTGATTGAATCTACTTCTCCCAATTATTTCGACGTAAGTGTGCATTGAATTTCGTTCAGTTTCAATAACTTACGCACACATTTTTATTTTTCAATTATGTGGATAGCATTGTTTAAGTTACTTTTTCACATATGATATGGAAGAACGTCGAGAACGGCATCGTAAAACAATGGCGAGTTGGATTGACGGTCATACTGATTGTATATCCATTGACAGTGATTCCGAAATTTATAGCAAAATTTGCAAAATATCGTTAAAAAAATCCATTAAATCGCACGTACAACGTCACTTAGCATCGCAAACACATACACAGAAATTAGAACCGTTGGAATCTGACAATTTTAACGAAGAACTCTGTGAAACTTTTATGGCGGCTAATATCCCATTAAATAAACTTAGCAATCCCACTTTAAAAATATTTCTCCAAAATTATATTAGCCGAAATATTCCTGATGAATCCACCTTACGCAAAGTGCTACACGAAAGCAGTAGAACGCATTAGAAGCCATCTTTCAAGTCGGTACCTCTGGATAAGTGCCGACGAAACTGTCGATATCTTAGGACGCTATGTGGTAAATGTTGTAGCTACATCCAGCTATTCCATATATGTAATAGCAACAAAATTATAAATACATGTGGTTGATGCGGAAACAGTTGCTAAACCCATTAACGACAATATTCAAAAAATACTTCATTCGGGCGACAGGTGCAAAGAAAAAGTACTTTTAGTTGTAAGTGACAGTGCTGCATAAATGTTAAAAACAGGCAGAGTATTGAAGGAAACATATCCTAATATGCTGGATATTACTTGTATAGGGCTTGCTTTCCACAGAATCTGTGAATATATCAGAGACACCTTTGCAGAAGTTAATAGACTTGTATCCGCTTTTAAAAAGTTTTCAGAAAAGCACCATTGAGAGTAGCTCTTTACAGGGAAATACTGCCATCTATGTCACTGCCTCCCTCTCCAGTAATAACTAGATGGGGACATGGTTGGAAGCTACTAGTTTTTATGCAGAGAATTTCGATAGTTTACAAAATTTCGTTGCATGTTCAAATGACGATCCTCGGAGTATTTCTGAGTGCAAGGAACTAACACAAATTCCACATTTAAGAAAATCAGTTGTACTTTCTTCAGAAACACTTTGGAAATTTGCCAAAACTAATGACTTATTTTGAAAATCAAAATCAAAAATTAAATAATGGTTTAACTACATCAGATTTGGCTATTAATAATTTGAAAAGTATTCCAAGTGAGTTCGGGTGGGGCCTTCGACAAAAGTTAGACGTAGTTTTTAATAGAAACCCAGATTTAATATCATTGCGGCAATTGTGTATGGGGACAATGCCTCAAAATCTGCAAAATACGCGGAAATAAAAGAATATTTCCAGTATGCACCTATAACAAGTTGCGATGTAGAAAGGACGTTTTCTATTTACAATGATGTATTTCATTCAAAGAGAAATAATCTTACTGAAGAGAACCTTGAGAAAGTATTGCTAGTAAATATTAATACTCCTTTACTCAACTTGAACTACAAAATTAACAAATAAAAATGTATTTTTTATTTTGTATTTTTATTTTCGTTTTATTATTATAAGTATAATTATATAAATAAAATTAAAAACTTTAAAAATATAAATTTTCAATAGTACGCTCGTGGGCGAAAGTCATCAACCTCTTGTGTCCGGTCTCTAGTTATTATTATTTATAACAAAAGAAGATAGAGGGATTGACCCATAAATTAATAAAGAAACAAAATTGAACAGTATAAGCAATTATATATTATATTCAACATTTGGTGAGTGAAGTGCCGTGACAACAAAAGACGGAGTATTTTGTTTTTATTAAAATTAAATTATTATCATTAGTTTTATACAAATTTATCATTTTTTGAGATTCTTTCCATCTATAACTTTGTGTTATATTTATTTGGTAACTGGGTACTATTTAACAAATTTATTATAAAAACACACTTGGCTATTTCACAATTTTTTTATTAGATTATTACTAACATATGTTTCGGCTGTTATGCCATTGTCAAAGAGTATCTTAAAACTAACTTACAATACGTGCCCTTTTAACTTTTATACCTATTTTTTAGTGCTGGGGTTATGGTCAAGACCATTTACAATCGTGTCTATTATGGGGGTGTCAACAAATTCTAACTGTGTATTTGTAATTATTGTATTTTGTATTTGCGCTTTTTTAATTTCTAGTATTTCTAATAAATCTAGTCTTTTACTTTTTATTACGTTATGTAACACGGTGGAGCTATTAATGTCAGGCACATGGCTTTGTTCGATACAGTGTGTCGAAAAACCTTTGTTTTTATTACTATACTTTACGTCTCTTACGTGTTCGGATATGCGTTTTTTAATGGATCTTCCACTTTGCCCTATATATATAGCTTCACAGTTATTACATTTTATTGTGTATACTCCTGATTTTTCTAAATTTTCTATTTTATCTTTGTTATTATTTAACATTGTACCTAATTTTGTTTTATTGCTACATATGATTTGAATATCTAATTTTCTTAATATTTTGTTTACTTTGTCTGTGATTTGGGGAATATATGTAATTGCGTCTACTATGTTGGGATTGTATCCATTATTTTCTGCTATTTTTTTAATATATATTATTTCTTCTTTAAAAGCATCAGTATCCAATGGTATGTGCAAATGTTGGTTTTCTGTAAATTTTATATGATAGATTGTTATTGTTTCTGTATATGGTAATATCTAAAAAATTTAATTTGTTATTTTCGTCTTTTTCTATTGTGAATTGAATTTTGGGGTTTAATGAGTTTAATAATTTCAAGAATTCTGTTAGTTGCCTGTCTGTACCTATCCAGATACAAATTATATCATCGACATACCTAGCCCAGAAAAGGATTTGTTTGATTAGGTTGTTATTTCTGTTAAATAGGCCTATTTCGAAGTTATGCATATAAATGTTAGCTAATATTGGGCTGAGAGGATTTCCCATAGGTAATCCTTCTACTTGTGAATATATATCATTATTAAATTTGAAGTAATTTTGATCTAGGATTAACTTTAATAACTCTTTTAATTGTGTTTTCTCTATGTTGTCTGAAATATTATCATTAATTTGGTTTTCTATTATGTCTTTTATCTCTTGTATTGGTATTGAAGTGAACAGGCTTTTAATATCAAAGGATACTAATTTCGCGTTATTTGGTAATGTGATTTGTTTTAATTTATTGGTTAATTCAATAGTGTTTTTTATTGCATAATCGGATTTGAACTTTATTTTTTCCGGTAATGTTTTACTTAAATATTTACATAGTTTATATGAGGGTGCATTTACATATGATACTACAGGTCTCATTGGGGTGTTATTTTTATGTAATTTCGGTTGGCCATATAACCTTGGGATACTCGGGTTCATTACTGTTAAGTTTTTGTTTTTTAGATTACTGTTATTATTTAATAGCTGTCTTATTTTGGTTTGGTATTTATTAGTGGGGTCGTTTTTTAATTTTTTGAATTCATTTGTCTTGAGTAATTCATAAATTTTATCATTGTATTTGGGTCTTTCTAATATCGTGACTGTATTTCCTTTATCTGCTTTTGTAATTACTAGGTTGTTATCATTTAATTTCTTTTTTATAGTTTTTATGTTGCGGTTTTCATCTATATTTTTATTGTTCTTTTCTAATTTTTTATATTCTGTTACTATTATTTTCTTTATTTTTTCTTTTTCTAAGTTATGACCTTCTATTGGTTTCAAAGCTAATTCTAAATCTACTGCTAAGTTATTAATATCATTTTTATTATTAATATCTGGATTGTATTTCAAACCTTTTTCCAGTAATTTAGTTTCTGACTTTGAAAACTGTGTTGTGGTGAGATTTATTAGTTTTGAATAAAATTTTATTTTATCTGCTATTTTATTAGGTACAACGTTAATAGCTCCACCGCGTTACATAACGTAATAAAAAGTAAAAGACTAGATTTATTAGAAATGCTAGAAATTAAAAAAGCGCAAAGTCAAAATACAATAATTACAAATACACAGTTAGAATTTGTTGACACCCCCATAATAGACACGATTGTAAATGGTCTTGACCATAACCCCAGCACTAAAAAATAGGTATAAAAGTTAAAAGGGCACGTATTGTAAGTTAGTTTTAAGATACTCTTTGACAATGGCATAACAGCCGAAACATATGTTAGAAATAATCTAATAAAAAAATTGTGAAATAGCCAAGTGTGTTTTTATAATAAATTTGTTAATTACAAAATGTTTCACCAAGAAGTGTATGCTGCGTCAATTAATGAAAAAATGAGTACATTTATTGTCAAGAAAGATAATCTACACCTACGATAATCTAACTGGGAAAATGTATCCAATAAACGTGAAAATTTGAAAGATTCTGAAGACAAACAAAATTCCGACTATTGTTTAAGACACAAGGGACAAGATATTGAACCGCTCGTCGCTATTTTAAGTTAAATACCATTTTTTTAGGCCAACACAAAAGTGAACCACTAAACAGAGTAACAAAAAATACTGAGAATGCCAAATAAGTATTTAGAAACATCTATTAAAGAGAGGAAAGTTTCCTAGATACAGAGTCATGGCCTCTAGATTCTATATTTAAATATTATTATTTAAATAAATAAAACATGCTTGAGGTAGCTAAATATCACATTTTTTGTTATCTCACAATGTTAGATATGTTTTCATCCATATTTTATTAAAACCATTTCTAAAAACACAAAATACAGATTTGCGTCAATTCCTGATTTTAAACAGATCTTTTTCTTTTTGTAAATTTCACTTTCCTTACCTATTTACTTAAAAACTTATTACTACAACAACGCGACATTGCCGAGAGAATTTCTTCTTGTAACTTGTGTATCAACAACACCATTACGTAATCCTTGTTCTTATATATATATATATATATATATATATATATATATATTTACAAGAGCTTACCTATAATGAAAAACTCGATCAGATAGGATAGTTTACAAGTAAATATCTTTTCTATCTATCGATTAAACGTAATATTTCACGGTATCAGACAGATCGGTCGAATTTCGAAAGCGAATATTTTAATACATTATTACATATACTGATTTACCTTTCGTAAATTATATAACGATCGGGGTACATATAAAAATATAGTGTAGGTACCAAAGTAGCAGTATTAGAGTCTGATAAATTCTGTGAATGTCCCCAAAGCAAATATGTGTGTGTTGTGTTTACTTCTACTTCGTATATCGTCGTAGGTGGCTTGTGTTACGGTTATTGGCCCCGGTCAACAGCGTGTGCTATAACCTACCTCTACAAGCCAGGCTCTTCACTCTGTCCATTTTGTTCTTGTTTCAATTTCCTTTTACGTTCGAATGATACCATAACATGCCATAGCAGTTGAACTGTATGCATTCATTTTCAGCAATTAAAAATTTGAAATTGTAGCAAATGTGAATGTAGCAAATCATATAAATCAATATTTCAGTACAGTTGCAGGGAACAATTGTTAAAGCATCAGTATACTAAGTGTTAAAAAAAATTGTATCTTTATTATTGTTTAGTTTTTACAATTTCCTTAGATTTGTTTTTATTTTAGACTCATTATCAGCTATTAACTTCACTATTATACTTATATTAATTTGATGTATTTATTATACACGCTGAAAAGTGAATCAAATAAGTTTGTTCCAAATTTTCTGTTTTGCATATCCGGAAGTAAATTTAGTTTGAGTTGGAGAAAAATTATTTTCTTGATACACTTACTTGAGCGAAAACTATTTTGTTTAAACTCAAATAAACTTATATAATTGTTACGATATAATGGACTTTTGCTTCAATACTTTTTATTTCTAGGCAAATAATTATTTTAAGAATATGCATTCTTCAACAGATAATGTATGTTGTTGGCTTAAGTATATGGTTGAATTATTCTAAGTAAATTATTTTGTAACAAAAACAATTTAAAACATACTTGAGTGGATAAAACTTCAATATTTTTTTTTTGAAAAGATAAACATTTTTATTAATATCCAAGTATTATTAAAAGTCGGTTGTGGAAGACACAATACAAGTTAATATTGGTGTGAAAATTGCATGACAAGTATAAGACAAAGTACGTGATTTCTAACGATTAGTCACAAATTCGACAGCGTACATAACAAAAACAATTTGAAACATACTTGAGTGGGTAAAACATCACCATTCTTTATGTAAAGCATAAACAATTTTAATAATATGAAAATATTAAAAATCGGGTGTGAAGAAGACAATACAAGTCAATATTTGGGTGAAAATTGCTATCTAAACATTTAACCTCCTGTTTCGTGTTGCTATAGACTCGTCAGTACATGATTCTGTGATAGTAAAATTCACTACAAAAATTCACTTACTGCATACAGTCATGTCACAAAAGAAGAAGACTCAGCACCGCTAATTGGCTAATGCTAATATCACGAACGCCAAATCAACCATTACCGTATACATGACGAGTGTAAGCCAAAGCAAGTGGTTTCCAAAGGGCAGTCATAGTTTCGACAGGGTAGGTGAAAATATATGTAGACGACAACATAACATGTGCACCGATAAATAAAATAAACTACCTTTTGAATAAATTCAACAACTCCAATCCAATTAAAATTCACAATTGAAGAAGAAATTAATAACAGTATTAATTTTCTTGATATTTCTTTAACCTATGATAGACAGGGTACTATTTATACAAATTGGTACAACAAACCCACAGCTTCTTTTCGATATATGAATTACCACTCAAATGTACCTACAGCATACAATAAAATGATTATAAATCATCTGACTGTTAGAGTAGTAAAACTATCATTCACTCAATATAGAAAAGATAACCTCAAGAAAATTAAAACGATTTTAACAGATAATAACTATCCACCACAACTTATATAACAAACAATTAAAAAACCAATCCACTAAATATTTTAAGATTATACTAGAGATAACGGCAATTGTAATAATGTGCGTTGTCGGTTTGTATTTTACGAGTAAACTTAATGTGTTTCTCGCGTTTTTGACCATTCCGCTCATTTATTTTTATTTTTAAGTACGAATGGGTAATGTTTGCAGTGTCACCATAACGTAGTTTATATGATAGGCAAATATATTGTTGAAAGATTATTTATATCCGGTCTGTAATTTATGGAATTTATGTCTTTTTGAAAGTGAATATTTTCTAATATATTTCTTGTGTTATTATTTATTGTCGGATGTAATTATAGAGGTCATCTCGAAATTGAATGTGTGTTCAGTTTGTTCGATGTGTTTTTCTAGGGCTGGACTCTTGCTGAAAAATCCATATCCATTTAATCGTTCTTATAAATAATATTTCGACAATACATATAATATTGCCCATTATATAAACTCCTTTATCTCTACCAACAATATCCACCCGTACATAAACATAAAAATGTCTGAGAGGAACGGTCGAAAACTTACATTTAAGCGTAAAACAGATGGTATACACATTTAGTATACTCGTACAAACCGACATCACACAATATTTCAATTTCCGTTTTCTCTTTAAATAACCTAATTTTAATGTACAAGTTTGAAAATCTCACATACTATTTCAATATTTAATGTAAGTAGGTTTTAGTTTAAACATTGTACTTTTACCAATTTGAATCAGTATTACAGTTTGAGAAAGGTTCTATATATAGCGAACCGTCACTATAAATTAAATACTGTTTCAATTGCATGTTATTACCTATATATATATATATATATATATATATATATATATATATAAATATATATATATATATATATATATATATATAGAGAGAGAGAGAGAGAGATAATAATTTCGTGACCTTAGTATGTTATGGTAAATTCAATTTCAAGTCAACCTCTTCAAAACAAACCTGAGTTTGTTTTTAAGAGGTTGACGACAAACTAACAACATATTGATGTGATGTTTTAAAGTTGACGAATTTTAACATGTTTAGTGCCGTTATTTGCTAAATTTTAACTCTGAATTATACTCCTGATGAAGTAACCAATGCGTTATGAAATATAGAGTGGAATAAAGGAGTTTTATTTTTACTTGACAGACCGCTCACCCGTTAATGAAATTTTTACTTATACAGTACGGTCGATAATACTTTATAGTCTATATATATATATATATATATATATATATATATATATATATATATATATATATATATATATAAGGTCTGGTTTTACTCAAAAATGCATATATTTTGTTTACATCCCCTCTTACTTTGCAATTACATACATACTAATTTGATATTTGTAAATATTGCATATAAAAGCCGAAAAACTCCAATAATTTATCAATTGATATATTTAATAAACGGCTAAGAAATTATCTAAACACTCGATATATAATATATATATATATATATATATATATATATATATATATATATATAGTAAACCTAATCAGTAGGCGATTAAAGGTCTGTATATTACTTCAAAATATATGTATTTAAAAAAACTCTACATGTTTCGGCTGTATACGCCTTTTTCAAGAGAATACAAAATATGAATGACAGGATATAAATGTCAAGTAATTAAGTGAGTGTTTTGTTTAGTAAATTATTAATCATGTTTCACCTAGAGCCAACCGTGAATTCTATACATTATATTAAAGTGCTTAACTCCTTAACAATGACATGTCACCTATTTATAATTAACTTTTAACTTAATTACTTGACATTTATATCCTGTCATTCATATTTTGTATTCTCTTGAAAAAGGCGTATACAGCCGAAACATGTAGAGTTTTTTTAAATACATATATTTTGAAGTAATATACAGACCTTTAATCGCCTACTGATTAGGTTTACCATATCATACCAAGGTCACGAAGTTATTATATATATATATATATATATATATATATATACATATATATAATTTCAATGTTAATAAAAATATAATTTGGGTCAGACTTTATAAAATATTTACAGATTAGCAATACAAAGTAAAATATAAAAATGTACTTACATTAGCACTTAATATATTCTTAAGCGATCTTATAGAATTAAAACATCAATTAGAAATCATATCTTAGTTGTATTCACATTTGACACAACCAAACTATTGCGAAAAGTGCGAAACATGTTAATAATAATTTAGAAAAAACAAAGTTTACAATGTAATGGTTTAAATGTCAGTGCATTTTAGACAAGTCAGAAACGAAAATGCATACCTCCGAAAAAAGACTTGTGAAGCGATAAGGGATACAAAAATCAGATGGTTTTTGATCCAGCATTTTACACTCAAAGGAATTTTACATATATATATATATATATATATATATATATATATATATATATATATATATACATATTTAATTAATATATTATATATTATATAATAATTATATATATACATATTTAATTAATTAATTAAAAGACTCACGGAACTAAGTAACTGATTATTAAAAGTGGTGTTTCTATAGAAAGCATTTAATAACAACAATAGCAACAATTAAAAAAAAAACGAGCGATTACGTTTATTTTCCGTTTAGTATAATCATTAGAATGTATAAAAAGCCCGTATTTTAATTAGTTGTATAAAATATAAATTGCTCTAGGTAAATAATATACGGATCTGGATCTAGGTATACCGTTTAATCTGAAAACTAATTGTAATACAATGTATTATAAAACACGTCGAGATAAAGATCTCTGGACTTGGTCGAAAGGGAATATCGTTAATCTGTAATGATAATTGCATTGTATTGTTGCGCTAACGGCCAAGAGCGCACACGCAAATATGTAGTATACGCAAAAGTAGTATAAGCAGTAGATAAAAGAGAAACTTAAAAAAATTAAGTTAGAAGTTTTATTATTATTAGTCCATTCGATTCCGTATAAGGAGAAAATGTTTTGAATAATTCTTAGTTGATAAATCTTTTCTCTAAGAATATTTGAAGTGGTTTGTTATAGAGACTGTGATTTTTAACGTACTAGGTTTTCAAATTTTTTTTTTGTATTAGATTGTTGCATGTGAAATGTTGAATTTAATAAGAAGAATTTAAAACTATCGAGTTGGCGTATATTAAATATCGTTTTTTATTCCGACGAGAAATAGATTGCATGCAATTTCTCCCATATTTGTTGTAAGGAGAGAAATTGAACAATAATTAAGCGGTCTAATCCCACAACACAAACAAAGTATATCGTAAGGCTACCGTATCCAAACGAAATATACAACATGTAAAACGTTGGTTTGACTCCATATTAAAGATTAGTTACTTAAAATTAAACTTCGGGACGTGAGGAAGGTACAGATCGTATCTCCTGAGATAGATTAAATATTAAATATTAAATATAGTGCAGTATTATATTATACAAGTTTTTTATAGAAGCTAGGTTTATGAAGTGAGCATTTGTTACATTGATAACATACGCGTTAATGGTTAGATAGATACGAGGGATTTTTTTTTAGAGTTGCACATAAAGGGCGCCAGTAACAAAACGTCAGGTAGCAAAATCAATCTCAATATTTCGTTAATCTAAATCTAAAGTTTCATCAAGATACGACAAGTGATTTAGTTATGGTGGATTTTTAAAGTTTATAAGTTGCCCGAAAAATGGAATGTGGTCGAGAAAATTATCGCGCAATAATTTTCTACAAATGTATCGGAGAGGATTAACTCTATATAATGTCTTGCTGAGTTGGTTTCTGTTTTTGAAGGTCAAACACCACATCAATCGACAATTTCGTCAGAACCAAGGATAATACCAAGACAGGTCCGCTAAGAAGAGCAGTCACCCAAAAAAATATCGCCGCTGTGCGCCGTGATTAAGAAAGGTGTGAATTATCGTGAAATTGAGACATGCATGGGTATTCCAAAGACCTCAATCCAAACGATCCTACATGATGAACTGGCTCTGAAAAAGTTAGTTTCCCATTGGATTCCGCATCTTTTAACCGAAGAGCAAAAGTCGACTCGTGTTAATTGGTGACGAAAAACTTTGAACCAGTTCAATAACGGAAGCTCAAAAAACGTCTATAGCATCGTGAGTGGAGATGAATCATGGATTTATTCCTACGCACTCGAAAATAAACGCCAGCCCGCTGTTTGTGTGTTTCAAGATGAAGAGAATCCTACGAAAGTTATCCGTTCGCGAAGTGTGTCAAAGAAAAAGGTCGCAACGTTTGTCTAAAAATCTAGTCAATGTATGATGATTCTGTAGTAAGATTAAACACGTGTCAGAGTATCTGGAGAGAAGCTTTCACACAAACATTAACTTGTATTGTGTTCTCCACACCTTATTTCCAATAATACTTTTATTTTCCTTGTTCCTTCAAGACAAGAAATATACAGTGTGGTCATAAAGTTTGGAACCAAGCTTATAACCGCATTATTTTACATTTTTAGGAAAAACGCTAGGACAGGCAAATTTTCTTTTTTAAAACGCCATCTCTTGACATACAATTTTTTTCTATGACGTCATTGGTTTTCGAGTGATGACGTTATTAACACTTTCTTTAAATGGCAACCATATTATTTTTTTCTCGTTTTTGGTAGATCTTTATATCCACCAAATAGTGATATAATACAATTGATATGTTGCATCACAATTTTTTTGAAAAAGTAATATAAATTTAGAAAAAAATACGAAAATTTTATTTTTGTACAAAATTAAAATTAAATTAAAAAAAATACATCTGAACTTAAATTTATTGTAACAGTTAACGTAAATTTTCAAAATGGACCCCACCAATCAACTGACACTGTCCCAGCCGAGTGTAAATGCTTTGCGATCAATAGTAATCTGCGTTATTCGCTCCAGGTCAAAAGAAATTCGTCTTCCCAATCGGCCAATTACTTATTAAAAAATCTTATTTAACATTAAATAGTTTCACAAAAAAGGGCCAAAGAAGTTTAATTCATTTAAAAAATTGACATGATGTGACAGACCATTTCTTAATTAAAATTATCGCCCAAAAATTGAAGATTTCAAAAACTAATTAAGCTTACAAAATTTACTGAAATATGTAAGTAAGTTTTTTCACACTTCTGTCTTGTGCGAGAACTTAAATATTCTTCTTGAACAAACTGGATCATCAAAAGCACATGTACTCATGTTACTATGCAAAAAATTTACAAAAACAAAAACACGCACTTTCTTGCAAGATATTTCTTTATGACATTCTTGCTTCTTTTTATACAATTTATGTACAAAAATTTTAGTTTGAAATTGTTTCTATGGCGACAACATTGTTGAATTATTTACTTCTATTTTTGACGTTAAATTTTTGAGATATTGCGTAAAAATTGTTCATTTTCGCTAATATAAAAAATGGCACATTTATCTGAGCGAAAAAGAATCGAAATTTTAATTATGGTTGGGTATGGGGACAGACAAAGAACGCATGCAGATGCATGCGAATTGTTTAACCATGAACCTCCAATAGACCTCCAATTACCAGGTCTACGGTGACAAAACTAGTTGGAAAGTTTAACGAAACTGGATCCGTAAAAGATCGACCACGGCAAGGTAGACCTCAAGAAGGAGAATATGTGAAATTAAGTGTGCTTCTAGAAGCAGAAGAAAGGCATCATGTTTCCACCAGACAACTTGCGTTAGCCAATCAGGTGGTTCACTCATTTGTCGTCAACTTATTTAAAAAAGAACACTATCGTCCTTACAAAGTTCAACTTGTACAGGAATTACATGAGGATGGCGAAGATCGTCGACTGCAGTTCTGTGAAGACGTAATGTTACGTTGTGACCAAAATCCAAATTTCTTGGAAAACATCGTCTTCTCAGATGAAGCTACGTTCTGCCTAAATGGATCTGTTCACCGCCATAATTGCAAATATTGGTCGCAGAACAATCCGAATTGGACTCAAGCGTGTCATACTCAGCGCAGAGGAAAAGTTAACGTATGGGTTGGAATGATTGGACGACGCATTTTAGGACCATATTTTTTTGAAGGAAATTTGACTGCTGTGCAATATTTAGAATTTTTAAGATTTGAACTGGTTCCAGCGCTCGCTGTTATTTTCCCAAATCACGAGGATGGTGATGTACCCCATCCAAATATTTGGTTTCAACAAGATGGGGAGCCTCCCCATTATGGTGTAGAGGTTCGCCACTATCTTGACGAAATATTTCTCAATAAATGGATTGGACGGAGAGGCGCCATAGAATGGCCACCTCGTTCTCCTGACCTGAACTCCGTTAGACTTTTTTTGTGGGGTTATTTGAAATCGAAAGTTTATTTTAACAAACCGAACAATTTAGAAGATTTAAAAGAACGAATTCGCGTAGAACTTACACAAATATCCCCGACATAATTGAGGCGAGTATACGAAGTGTTTACACTCGGCTGGGACAGTGTCAGTTGGTTGGTGGGGTCCATTTTGGAAATTTACTTTAACTGTAACAATAAATTTAAGTTCAGATGTATTTTTCTTATTTAATTTTAATTTTGTACAAAAATAAAATTTTCGTATTTTTTTCTAAATTTATATCATTTTTTTCAAAAAAATTGTGATGCAACATACCAATTCTTTTATATCACTATTTGGTGGATATAAGAATCTACCAAAAACGAGAAAAAAATAATATGGTTGCCATTTAAAGAAAGTGTTGATAACGTCATCACTCGAAAACCAATGACGTCATAGAAAAAAAATGTATGTCAAAAGATGGCGTTTTAAAAAAGAAAATTCACCTGTCCGAGCGTTTTTCCTAGAAATGTAAAATAATGCGGTTATAAGCTTGGTTCCAAACTTTATGACCACACTGTATGTATCTGCTTCCTTTTTTATCATTACACATAGGTATAATGCAAATTATCTATTTTTCAAAAAGTGTATTTAATTTAAGATTTAAGTATGAATGAAAAATCAGAAATATTTGACAATTGGAAAAAATACTGGTGAAAATCACTGGTGTATAACTGGGTGCCTACTGTGCCACTATACATTTATTCCTATGTGTAAAGCTAAAAAAAGAAAAATTAATACGTTATACCTATGTGTTATTATAAAAAAGAACCAGGTATATATGTTATTATGATTCGCTTAGGTACCATCACCACAAGTAACTAAAGAACAAGTTAATTGCACATATAATGAAGTAGAATCGAGAAATGCACAACATGAGTATTTTTTTAAGAATAACATTAATATTGTATTTATTAATTTAACCTTTTGTTTATTATTCCTAATTCATATTGATATTTAGTTAAGAAATACAAGTAGAAGTTGCAATCTTTTGTAATTATTTATTTATTTATGTAGAAAAGTATCACAATCAATAGTAAAAATTGTAACCTGAAATTAGTCATAATGATTAAAGACGGCAGACTATGTGCCCTAGCAGTGGCGTTGCGTGGAGAGTTTAGCAGAATAACAGTGCGCTTACTTAAAAATAAATATATCGAATCCCTATACAAAACGTTAAGAGAAAACATAAATAACTTACCCAAAATGTTTACATTGTTGCAAAAAAATGCGGATGTGCGCGATGAAAAAACTGCACCATAATATATGTTTCTGTATTAGTCTCGGAAAGGTTCGTACGTAGCGACGTATATATATGTTTATATACAGAGAAGGATTGTTCGACGTTGAGAGATGTTATATTTGCATAGTTAAAGCGCTCTTTGTATCTGTACAACGGATCTTCAGTATTGGTAACAAGTTGCCCTAATTTTGTAAAATCTACATTTTTATCTAATACACTGTTAAATTTTTCACGGACACAATCACTTTTTTCATCTTCAAGGATATGCAGCACTAGTTTTACGTGGTCAATAATTGCTAATGAGTCCGATAAGGACAGCGCAGTGTTCTGTAAACTTTTTATTGCGTCCAGTATTGGAACGTAACTGTCGTAAGGAATTTTTAAATTTGCTGCAACTTGAGGATTGTTAAATTGAACCTGGCTGAGCCGTATTGCAGCTGCTTCTTTGGCGTCTAGTTGTAAAATCACTGATTTAATTTTTTCAAAATGTTTAATAATAAAATGCTGCTTCTAACCAAGTACCCCATCGTATAAGAATTGGTTGCGGCGGCTCGGGTATATCAGGACACAGCGAATGAAATAGCCGAATCCGTTTCGGAGATTTAAGAAAAACCGCGTTTGTCCTATCAGTTGATCCACATCATGATAAGTTGTACGTATAGGATTTGTTACAAGGTGTACAGCGTGAAGCAAACATGTGACATGCAGCAGGTTTGGTTGAATCGTTTTGAGTAAGTTTGCCGTGGAACACATAACCTTGGCAGCATCGGTAAATAACATTAACACTTGCTTCGGTAAAATCTCAAATTTGTGTAGTGTTTCTATTAATACATCATATATCGCTCTGGCAGTACACCCTTGCATTCGTTTACAGGTTAGTAAATAAGGAGGAGAAGGTCCTTGCGGAGTCAGCGTCCGTACTAGAATGGCTAGGATGGACTGTTTTTTAATATCTGTAGTTTCGTCTATTGTTAACCACAGGAATTTTTTTGTTACCGTATTTTTCGTACAATTTACAATTCTCTCACGCACTGACGGTACCTAATTCCGTAGCGTACTTCTTGCTGGTAATTTCCACGTGGGATTGTATTTCTTCCAAAACTGACGAAACATTGGGTGTTCCACTTTCTGCATTGGTATATTGGTCGCAATTAACATCATTGTTAAATCACACACAAATTTATTATATGATCTGCGTCCACTATTATTCGATTTATGTTTGTCACTATTTATATGTCTTTGGCACTGACTTGCTTTCCAAGTTAATAAATTTGTTTCACAAACTAAACATTTCATTACTCTACTCGATCCCTCCACATCACGCTACTGTTCGGGCACATAGTCTGCCGTCTTTAATAATGATGTATATAAAAATGCATCAATATGAAAGTAACGCATATTATTTTCTATTTAAAAATTTTCTCTAAAATAATTAATTTCTATATTAGCTTTTCTATATTTTAATTATCATTTTTATTAAAACTATTTCAAATATTTAAACCGTTCGCAACTATGTTCTTGGCATACAGGCAAATTTCAAAGAAAGAGAAAAGACGATAGCGATGAAGATTCTTGCATCAGGGTTAACACGAAAATCGCTAAGGCGAAAATGCGTTCGTGTACCCTACGAAAAGTAAAATTAAAACTGTGCGGAAATATTCGTTGTGCGATTATCAAATTTGTGTAGAAAGATAGCTATTATACCTCTACGTCTTGTAAAAGATATTGTGCAGCGGCATCTCACAGTGGAGTCGACATATTTCAATTTAAAAAATCTACTACCGACCCCGAGCTAACATACCAATAAAAAATTATATTACTGCATAGAATCAATGAAATCGGAGAAAAGGTGCCGATTTATAGAAGAAGTATTATTCCGAAATTAAATACGTAGAAGGAGATTCATCCCAGGCGATTCCAGAAAGAAAATTTGGTCATTTAAAGTTTCCGAGGGAAAACGTGGACAAGTTCCCGCCAATTTCGAGCTGTTTACCGCGTGTTTTGTAAACATCCAACCAGGAGGTTGCCATCAAGACCAATAAGATCCCAGCGTGGGAAGAAAAAGCGCCAATCCGAACACTGCAATTCAGGGCCAGGTACTTTGAAAAAGAAATATAAAATTGACTTTAAACCTGCTTTTAAAGTATTTATAAAATCATTTCGGAATAAAATATCTTTCAATTTTACTAAAATAGATAATACTAAAGTTATT
Organism: Melolontha melolontha; assembly: GCA_935421215.2. Lineage (NCBI taxonomy): Eukaryota > Metazoa > Arthropoda > Insecta > Coleoptera > Scarabaeidae > Melolontha > Melolontha melolontha. The sequence continues at coordinate 94,597,561 of OW285242.1, read as the reverse complement.
ATTTTTAAATTACTATATTGTTATACAGAGATTGCTTACTTACTATTGCTATAACCATCAATGGTCCACATATCGACGATTTTGACATAACCTTTAATACTCATTTTATGACATGACTTATTTGTACTTACGTTAATGCATTTGAAAGGTGTGACAAAAGCTATATATTTATGGAGACTTTTTTAACGCACAGATGTTACATAATATAGTAGAATGTATTAACAAACATATACAGAAATCGAAAGAAAATGACAGTCGCGAGAGAGATGCTAAATGCACTGATGTTTGTGAAATCGAAGCATTAATAGGATTGGTGTATTTAGCACGTGTGCTAAAGTCAAATCGTCTCAATATAAATGATCTTTGGAGTACAAACGGAGTAGAACAGTTTCGTCTTGTTATGTGCCAAAATTGTTACTGCAATACTTGACGATCTAGGCACACGTACTGACAGAAAACAAATTGACAAATTGACTCCAGTACGGGACATATTTGATCAATTTAATATAAACTGTAAAACTGCATACACACCGTTTGAATATCTCACGGCAGACGAAAAATTGGAAGGATTTAGAGGAAGATGTAGCTTAAACATTGCATCCCTAGCAAACCGAATAACTATGATATAAGAACTTTTGCACTTGCAGATGCAAAAACTTTTTACACATATAATTTAGAAGTCTATGTAGGTATTCAACCACCAGGTCCATACGTTGTAAGTAATTCAGCATCTGCTGTTGTACAAAGACTTTGTGACCTATAAAAGGAACCAACAGAAATGAAATGGGCGACAATTGGTTTATCTCTATAGAATTAGTAGAAAATTTAAGGGACAATTTTAAGCTCACATATCTTGGCACTATTAGAAAAAATAAAAGGGAACTGCCAATAGAGTTTACCAATCCAAAAAGACTCATCCAATCTAGTATGTTTGCCTATCGTAAGGATATGACTCTTATGTCATATATACCTAACAGAGACAAAAACGTCTTATTAGTTTCCAGTCTTCAGTATGACGATAGACTTGACGAAGCTTCTGGTAAACCAGATATAATGCTTGATTACATTAATACGAAAGGAGGGATGGATACAGTTGACAAGCACTGCGCAGCTTATAATTGTGCTAAAAACACTCGACGATGGCCTATGGTTGTTTTTTACGCAGTCCTAAATATTACAGCATAATTGCAATGATAAGATATTGTTTAAATCAGCCCCAATTAACACGCTTTCGTAGAAGGGAGTTTTTTCAGAATCTTTCAATTCAATTGGTAGAAGACCACATGCGTCTGAGATCTCAACAAAGAAATATTTTTCGAAGCATAAAAATTAGAATTCGTGAATTACTGGGTTTGAATGCAGTTGAAAATGCACAGCAAACTCTAACACTTGTGGACGTTGTCGTTTTTGCGATAGAAAGAAGATCGACCGACAAAATATTGTAGCAAAAAATGGGGAGTATACATATGCGGGGAACATTCCTCATATGTATGTTCTGATTGTTACAGTGATTGTTTCCTAATTTTCTCATTATTAATTAATTAATTAATTATTTAACTAAGCATAGTAATAACAGCTTAATTTCTTTTTTTATATATTTCGTGATGTAGTAATTATAGTAAACTATTTAATATTTCTAAAAGCTTATTTACTGCATTTCCAGCAAAACCTAACTTAAAAACATTATTTAAATTAATTTGAAAAGATATCTCTTTTTACAGACTGTTAGTCCGCAGCGAGCAACAATGTCATAAAATTTCACGCGAGTAGCGGAAGGTTAAGTATGTATTTATTTTTATCTTTATATCTATTTGTAAGAATTCAACAACTCGTCTGCCAAAATATTCATTTCATTATTTAACGAAACGCATTAATTCTCATATTTAAATGGTACCAAAAATTCAAGCACAACAGGAAACGCTTTCGCGAAATATACACATTTCCGGAATAATTGCAGCCGTTGAATTATTTTAAATCGAGTTGGGAAAAAAGAATTGAACACGAAAAACGCCAAGAAGAATGAATTGTTCGACATAGCGTGCGTGACGCTTCGAAAAATTCACTGCCAAATAAAGCTATTTTGGTGCGAATATAAATTAGAGAACGACGTAAAATACCGCGTCATAGTGAAGCGCATAAAGTGTGTAAAGTTTATTTGTGAGTTGCTAGTGACAATTATGTGTGAATTATTTAATAAGACCGCCAACGCCAAACTCTAGCTGTAAGTTTTTATTTGTGAATATATTAGTGTAAGAGTAAAGCGTATTTTGTAATGTTATAGCTACTCCAGGTGAAGTTAAAAAATATATTGACGAAATATTGAGTTTTAATTAAAGCAAGCCGATAACCCAAATAGTTTTGAATTTATATTAGTACGGTCAAAAAATTTTCTAAAATTATATATATATATATACAGATTCAACTGAATCTACCATAACATACTAGGGTCAGGAAATTATTATCTATATATATATATATATATATATATATATATAAAATATATATATATATATATATATTAAAAATAATAGATTTTTATTGGTTTTAGCGACCTTTTATTGAATTTAGATGTTTGTTTGCGACGTTTCGACTTTTATCAATTCAGTCTTTTTCAAGCATCTGGAAACAAGAATCATTACAATGAACATGAGAAATGTGTTTGTTTTGTGTGATATAACAATTGAATTAACCATTTTAAATTTAACATTATATTAAGAAATGAATTACGGATTAGGTTAGTGTTTTACGTTGAAAATTAAATAACATTAAATTAAATTAGCTTAGAATGGTAGGGGGACATTTATGTGATTAATATCTGTATGAATTAATTGGAGACTTAACAAATATTAACAAATTTTAAGTTTAAAATTAGATTAAAGATGATTACAAATTGAGTTAACATTTAACGTTGAAACTTACATAAAATAAAAATAAGAATGGCTAAAATGAACAGGAAAGTTGAATTACAATACAATACGTAAAGGGAACAAAGAAAGTCAAATCAAACTCACATTGTTGTTTTTTCTACACGGATACGCATTCATGCGCCACATGTGCTTGGACACCCAGGACCAATTTTCTTAAAAACGAACATGCTTGTGCGGATTTTGTTAGTGAACTAATGCTTTAGTTTGCGGGGGTTTAATTTCTGTTTTTTGGAATGAGCATGGTAGTCAGGACCGTATTTAGGGGTATAAGTTAACATTGTTATTTCTAATGGGAGATATATATATATATATTTTTTTTTTTTTTTTTTTTTTTTTTCCCGTTTTTGTCTTGTGCGTGCAGGGGGGGGGGGGGGTGATTTTACTATTGTTTTATGAGAGGGTAATAAAGTTTTGAAAGCCCATCGATTTCGTTCCTGTCGTTGACTGTTTTGCTATTTTTGAAAATGTGTATCATTTCTAAGACCTCTCTAGCTTTTGTGTTCTTTTTTTGTGTTATTACTCTGGTGTTTTCAAAATCAAAATTATGTTTTAGTGTCAATTGGTGTTTTTTTAAAGCAGTTTGATTTTTTGCGTATTTGTGACCTTTCAATCTTTCTTGTAGTAACTGTTTTGTTTGGCCTATGTATATTTTGTCACAGTCTTTGCAGGGTATGTTGTATATTGTGTGTGATTGTTTTAGTGTAGGTGTTGAGTCTTTAAGTTTGGTGTGTAGGAATTTTAGGTTTTTACCGCTTTGGTGTGCTATTTTAAAATTAAATGGTTTGAATATGTTGTCTAATTTTTCGGATAATCCAGTTATATAGGGTGTGGGGATATATGTGAATTCATTGGTTTTTATGTTATTGTTTTGGTTGTTTGTTTTGTTATAAATTTTATTGAGTCTAAGTTTTATAATTTTTTGTATGAATTGTGGTGGATAGTTGTTTTCTGACAAAATTGTTTTAACTTTATTTAGTACTGTTGGTCTGAAAATTGGGTTTGTGAGATTTAAGGCTCTGTCTACTAACGCTGTTACTACATTTTTTTTGTGGGCTAGGGGTTGGTTAGAAAAAAAGTTTACATATCTGCCGGAAGCGGTTGGTTTAGTGTACCATTTTGTTTGTATGTTGTTTTTTGTTCTTGTCAGTGTTAGGTCTAGGAAGTTTATGGAGTTGTTTTTTTCTATTTCAATGGTAAACTTTAAATTTGGGTGGAAATTGTTGAAACTATTTTGTATATTGTTTATTTCATTTTCTGGTAGTAACATTATGCAATCATCGACATATCTTTTGAAAAAGGTTGGTTTTGTTTTCAGGGATTTTATAACATTTTCTTCGATGTGCTCTAGTACTAATTGGGCTACTACGCTGGATATAGGTGCTCCCATTGCTAGTCCTTCAATTTGTTTGAAAAATTTGTTGTCGAATTGAAAATATGTGGAAGTTAAAGTTAGTTCTATTGCTTCTAGGAAATCTATTAGTGGTAAGTCTGTGAAATTTTTGATGGAGTCCCATTTTTCTGTGATTACTTTTTTGACCACTAATAGATTTCCTAGAAGCAATAGAACTAACTTTAACTTCCACATATTTTCAATTCGACAACAAATTTTTCAAACAAATTGAAGGACTAGCAATGGGAGCACCTATATCTAGCGTAGTAGCCCAATTAGTACTAGAGCACATCGAAGAAAATGTTATAAAATCCCTGAAAACAAAACCAACCTTTTTCAAAAGATATGTCGATGATTGCATAATGTTACTACCAGAAAATGAAATAAACAATATACAAAATAGTTTCAACAATTTCCACCCAAATTTAAAGTTTACCATTGAAATAGAAAAAAACAACTCCATAAACTTCCTAGACCTAACACTGACAAGAACAAAAAACAACATACAAACAAAATGGTACACTAAACCAACCGCTTCCGGCAGATATGTAAACTTTTTTTCTAACCAACCCCTAGCCCACAAAAAAAATGTAGTAACAGCGTTAGTAGACAGAGCCTTAAATCTCACAAACCCAATTTTCAGACCAACAGTACTAAATAAAGTTAAAACAATTTTGTCAGAAAACAACTATCCACCACAATTCATACAAAAAATTATAAAACTTAGACTCAATAAAATTTATAACAAAACAAACAACCAAAACAATAACATAAAAACCAATGAATTCACATATATCCCCACACCCTATATAACTGGATTATCCGAAAAATTAGACAACATATTCAAACCATTTAATTTTAAAATAGCACACCAAAGCGGTAAAAACCTAAAATTCCTACACACCAAACTTAAAGACTCAACACCTACACTAAAACAATCACACACAATATACAACATACCCTGCAAAGACTGTGACAAAATATACATAGGCCAAACAAAACAGTTACTACAAGAAAGATTGAAAGGTCACAAATACGCAAAAAATCAAACTGCTTTAAAAAAACACCAATTGACACTAAAACATAATTTTGATTTTGAAAACACCAGAGTAATAACACAAAAAAAGAACACAAAAGCTAGAGAGGTCTTAGAAATGATACACATTTTCAAAAATAGCAAAACAGTCAACGACAGGAACGAAATCGATGGGCTTTCAAAACTTTATTACCCTCTCATAAAACAATAGTAAAATCAACCCCCCCCCCCCTGCACGCACAAGACAAAAACGGGAAAAAAAAAAAAAAATATATATATATATATATATATATATCTCCCATTAGAAATAACAATGTTAACTTATACCCCTAAATACGGTCCTGACTACCATGCTCATTCCAAAAAACAGAAATTAAACCCCCGCAAACTAAAGCATTAGTTCACTAACAAAATCCGCACAAGCATGTTCGTTTTTAAGAAAATTGGTCCTGGGTGTCCAAGCACATGTGGCGCATGAATGCGTATCCGTGTAGAAAAAACAACAATGTGAGTTTGATTTGACTTTCTTTGTTCCCTTTACGTATTGTATTGTAATTCAACTTTCCTGTTCATTTTAGCCATTCTTATTTTTATTTTATGTAAGTTTCAACGTTAAATGTTAACTCAATTTGTAATCATCTTTAATCTAATTTTAAACTTAAAATTTGTTAATATTTGTTAAGTCTCCAATTAATTCATACAGATATTAATCACATAAATGTCCCCCTACCATTCTAAGCTAATTTAATTTAATGTTATTTAATTTTCAACGTAAAACACTAACCTAATCCGTAATTCATTTCTTAATATAATGTTAAATTTAAAATGGTTAATTCAATTGTTATATCACACAAAACAAACACATTTCTCATGTTCATTGTAATGATTCTTGTTTCCAGATGCTTGAAAAAGACTGAATTGATAAAAGTCGAAACGTCGCAAACAAACATCTAAATTCAATAAAAGGTCGCTAAAACCAATAAAAATCTATTATTTTTAATATTAAAACACGGCCAATAAAATAAAAAAGAAAAACAAAATTCTTTAAACACTAAATATATATATATATATATATATGGTAAATTCAATTTGTTGGCGATTTAAGGTCTGGTTTTACTTCAAAATGTATATGCTCACAAATACTCTAAAACAGACAAAACTGCTTTATCTACACACAAATTACAACGCGATCACAATTTCTATTTTGAAAACACACAGATAATTGACAAAGAACAACACACAATGAAAAGGGAAATTAAAGAAATGATTAGAATTAAACAGGACAAAAAATTCAATTAACAACACAAGTGGTATAAAAAATTTAAGCAGTATATACTATAACTTAATTATGTAATGATCTGCAATTTACCATCATATTATATGTTGCTGTTATATAATTATAAATCTTATGTTATTTAAATATCTATACAATGATTATCATGCTGACAGTTCCGTGTTTTGATACCTGCCTGGCCGTCCGAGTAGGTTTTAGTAGTTTTCCTTCTCGTTTAAGGCGAATGCCGACAGCTTAACATCTTAAGTCGCTCCACGGGCGCATATATAATAATAACTCATCTCTCGCTTTTCCCTGTTTTTGTTGTATATCTATTTTAGAATAAGGCATGATTTATTATTATTAAACTGTATTGTATATTTGAATAATTTTATCCATGGTATCTACAAATGTATAAGTATGACATTATTATACCGTCATTTATATTTTATATTCCTTGAAAAAGGCATCATTTGCCGAAACATGTAGGATTGTTTTAAATATATACATTTTGAAGTAAAACAAAACCTCAAATCGCCAACAAATTGAATTTATCATAACATACAAAACGAAATAGAAAAAAATCGAGAAACACATGTCATATATAAAATACCATGTCGCGATTGCGATAGTTACTACAAAGGCCAAACGAAACAATATTTATACAAAAGAATACAAGCCCACAAATACTCTAAAACAGACAAAACTGCTTTATCTACACACAAACTACAACGCGAATACCATTTCGATTTTGAAAACACACAGATAATTGATAAAGAACAACACACAATGAAAAGAGAAATTAAAGAAATGATTAGTATTAAACAGGAAAAAAATTCAATTAACAACAGAAATTATATAAAAAATTTAAGCAGTATATACTATAACTTAGTTGTGTAACGATCTGCAATTTACCATCATAATATTTTTTTTTTGTTATATAATTATATATCTTAAGTTATTTAAATATTAATTACATTTAAATATCATATACATTTGCTTATCATGCTGACTGTTCCGTGTTTTGATTCCTGTCTGGTTGACCGAGTAGGTTTTCGTGGTTTTCCTTCTCGTTTAAGGCGAATGCCGACAACTTTGCATCTTAAGACGCTCCACAGGCGCATACATAATAATAACTCATGTCTTGCTTTTCCCTGTTTTTGTTGTCTATCTGTTTTTGGAATACTAAGGCATTATTTATTATTATTCAATTGGAATGTATCTTTGAATAATTTTATCCATAGCAACTCAATTATATGACATTTGTATACTGTCATTTATATTTTATATCCTTGATAAAGGCATCATTGTCGAAACATATAGGGTTGTTTTAAATATATATACTTTAAAGTAAAGCCAGACCTTAAATCGCCAACTGATTGAATGTAAAAAAATTCCATTACTTTAATTTAAAATGTTTTATCAAAGATATGGTAAAGTTTAATATATTCCAATTTACATTCTTAAAATTGAAATGGTAATGGCGTTGCAATTTGTGTATAAATAAAGCATTTTGTCTGTTTTAGAGTATTTGTGGGCTTGTTTTCTTTTGTATAAATATTGTTTAGTTTGGCCTATGTAGTAACTATCGCAATCGTGACATGGTATTTTATATATGACATATGTTGCTCCATTTTTCCTATTTTAGGTTTTAGTTTTGAAAATACATGCATCAAGCTGTTGGGGAATGCTAAGGCATGAATTATTACTATTAAACTTGAATGTATTTTTAAATAACGTAATTTTTTATCCATTACAACTGCACATATATAAATATAACATTAATATACTGTCATTTATAATTTAAAATTCTTTGAGAAAGGCAGCAATTTCCGAAACATGTAAGAGATTATTTGAAAGATATACATATTAAGGTAAAACAGACCTTAAATCGCCGACAATCTAAATTTACTATAATATACAAAAGTTAAGAAATAATTATCTTTATATATATATATATATATATATATATATATAAAGAAAATTACTTCGTGATCTTTGTATGTTATGGTAGATTATTAGTTGGCAATTTAAGGTCTGGTTTTACTTCAAAATGTAGTATATATTTAAAACAATCTTACATGTTTCGGCATATGATGTCTTTCTCAAAGAATTTAAATTGTAAATGGTAGTATATTAATGTCATACTTATACGTCTGTAGTTGTCATGGATAAAATTATTATTCAAAGATACATTCCAATTTAACAATAATAAATCATGCCTTAGCATTCTAAAATAGTGAGACAACAAACACGGGGAATGGCGCTGACATAATAATAACTCATGGCTTGCCATTCCCCGTTTTTGTTGTCTAACTATTTTTAGAATGCTAAGGCATGATTTATTATTATTAAACTGGAATGTATCTTTGAATAATTTTATCCATGACAACTACAGCTGTATAAGTATGACATTAATATACTGTCATTTATACTGTTTCATTCTGTGTCATTTATACTGTCAATATTTTAAATTCTTTGAAAAAGGCATCATATGTCTAAACAAGTAAGATTGTTTTAAATACATATATACATTTTGAAATAAAACCAGACCTTAAATCACCAACTAATTGAATCTACTATATATACAAAGAATTCAAATAAATTTTACCTCAAAGTAGCCCTTGGAAATTATGATTATGTCTTAGCTTGTTACTAATTTTAATAGGAATTTTGTTGGTTATGAGATGAGATATTTGATTGAAATGACAAATGTCAAAATAATAAAACGAACATTTTTAAGTGAGTGAAATATGTTTATTTCCAACAAACAAGCAAAATTTTATAAAAATTGTTCAAAGTGTCCACCACCTTGTTCGAAACATTTCTCACATCTTCTTCTAATGGAGGAAAAAGTGTTTTGTAGTATCGCATTGTCAATTCCATTAATTCTTTCAGCAATTCTGATTTGAAGGCCTGCAAGATCAGGTATCTGTACTTGATAAATTGAGTTCTTTAAGAATGGCCATAAAAAGAAATCACATGGGGTAATGTCACAAGATCTTGGTGGAAATTCATGTTCAGTGTTTAAACTTATCAACCGATTTTGAAAAAATTGCTGCAGAATATTAATTGTTTCACCTGCTGTGTGTGCTCCAGCTCCGTCTTGTTGGGAGTAACCCTGTGTTATTTCTTCGTCGTCAAGTTGTTCGATAAATGGCATAATAATTTCTTGTCGATACCTTTCTCCTGTTAAGGTTCCGTTAAAAAAAATAGGGCCAATAATTCTCCTTCGACTAAATTCTAAATTCTTCTAAACAATCTTGAAGAGAATACTGCCATTGTCCGTCAATCTTACGTCCGTTTCGAAAATAAGATTCTAGCATGAATGATTTGTGTTGTATAGTAAAAACCATGTTAAATCAATTTTAAATTACAAAGCAATTTTTGTCAACTATGCATCTGTCTAATTGACAACTAATGCAAATTTAAATTATTAATAATCATACGTTTTTAAAGGAATGGCCTACTAGAGGCAAAGCTTATTTGAACGCTTTTTATATAAATAGGGCACAGAGACACGAAATGTAAGGAAATTGTATTTACGTTTAATACAAATCTTGATTTGTATACATTTCTCTTGTAATAAAAATTGAAATTAATAGATTTCTAAAAGGTAATACTTTTGTAATTATACTACGGTACCGTGGCACTTTTCCGTGCCCATTTATACTAGCTATAAAATATACCATTTTGCATTTTTCTACATTTTCAAATTTACAAAAATAAATCAAATAATTTGTATTCTTATTTAAACTCACCACGTATACGAAGTACAATTAAGATATCCTTGCACAATTCAGAGACTAATTTGGATCAATGCTGTTCAATTTTCAAGGAGCGGATTGATTTTTTTCCTTCTACATAGTCAATTGTATACTCACATTTTATTGTAGTCGACACAATCTGAGCGTTAATTTTTCAGCAACCGCATGGTAATTAACGGTATGATTCTAAATATTGCGCGACCGCTCTCGCTCCTAGAATCGGGCGAAGGTCATTCATGACCACTGCAGCGAAGACTCAAAACTATCGGACTTCTTTCGATTACCGTGTCCGCCTTTGTTGCACGTCTACTGTGCAAATAATCGTGAATTATTTAAATTTTAATTGTCTATTGTACGTTATTCATTTAACATTGTACACTTGTCATGTAAATATAAGTAACTTTTATAAAATTTTAATGAACGAATAATATAAATTACGCATTTTAACAATTTGATTGCGAACATACAAGGCCTAATGTAATGGTAATTGCACAAATATTTGACAAAATATTGGACTCGAATCCTTGAGCATAGTCTCAAATTAATTGTGACACTAATTTAGCGTTAAAAAATTGCACTAAACAAGATTACGAAAGCAAATAATGAGATCTCAGTTTGTTAGTCTTTGCAGAAACCACAAAAAAAAGTTTTGTGTCGCAAGTTCGTGATTAACGACACGATATTCGTATGCAAGTTTCAATATAATAAATTTTTTGTACTACTTAAGCATTGTTACACATTTCCATTAATAATAAAAGGAAATAAATCACAAATATAATTTAAATGGAAATTATTGCCAAATACTTTAAAAAAAAATTAAATTCCGTCACTGCAATACATTTTAAGATGCTATTTATATATTTTGATATTAAAGTTGTTATCTGCAATGAGAGAAGGAAATATCGTTAGATATCATTACGTAACATGACGTAAAAATTATTATCAATCAGTACAAATGACAAATATATATTTACCGATTGAGATTAAAGAATCAAATTATAGCATTACACAAGATTGCAACGTTAAAAATTTCTAAAGCAGTATTAATTCTGTCGCTTTTCATCCCTTAACACTAAGTAATTTCTTAATACAAAGGTATTTTTAATAATATAAAATATTATTAAAAATCTGGTGTGAAGAACACAAATGCAGGTTCACTATTAATATTTTCTGTGAACATGTCCGAATATATCCTATCCCCAGAGACGTAGATACGTATTTCGCGTTTCTACAAGCTCATCGGTACGCCCCTGCTGGAGAAAGGATATTTCCAGACACATTCACAGAAAAGAACCACCTCGCCCTATCACCGTAATTATCCAGACCGAGCGCAGAAGTAAATTCGGCGCTACCTGTTGTCAGACAGCCGAAGTACCTCGCATACCGTCCACATAATTAATGTGAAGTAACGACGTCCTTCCAAAGGTTAGCACAGCCAACTCTCTAGAAAACTGCATTTTGTTTGTGCCTTCACTCATACTACGGCTTAACCGCATGTGTAATGTATCAGAATAATTGAAACATACATGAGTAGGTAAACCCCACCAGTTTTGTATAATACAAAGGTATTTTTAATAATATAAAATATTATTAAAAATCTGGTGTGAAGAACACAAATGCAGGTTCACTATTAATATTTTCTGTGAACATGTCCGATATATTCGGACATGTTCACAGAAAATATTAATAGTGAACCTGCATTTGTGTTCTTCACACCAGATTTTTAATAATATTTTATATTATTAAAAATACCTTTGTATTATACAAAACTGGTGGGGTTTACCTATTCATGTATGTTTCAATTATTCTGATACTAAGTAATTTCTCTCTTATAATCATATTAAAAATAAAAATAATAATAATGTAATAGAAATTTAGGATTGGTTAAAACAAAAATTAGCGGCATATACGAAAATGTTGAAATAATATAAAATCTGTGATGCCCAAAGGCAGCAAAATGAACTATTTGCTAGAAATCAAAAATTATTCTGTCGTAGCTTGAGTGATTCCTGAAATCCTGAATAGCAGATCCAGTTGCAAAATATCAGATTGTTGGTCTGGAATTTGGAATACACTAGTCCAGCATAAAAATACAAAATGGCTGGCTAATGAAAGAAGGAAGGTAAGTAATGTCAGAACAATAATAAACTGGCGGATCTGTTCAGAGGATGTGAAAAGGGCAACCCAAAAAGCATTGAATTGGAAAAGGGCTGGGGTAAATAATATATAAAATTTTTGGCTAAAAAAAATTTGCTTCAACGCACTTGCAACTTGCAAAGTGCTTCCAATTTTTGCCATAACAGCCAAACGAACAGCTAGACCTTATAATGGAGGGAACCACCTTCTTAAGTCCTAAATTGAATGTATCTACGGAATATACCTCTTCACTTAAAATCTTCACTTTATTCATATCAATTCATAAAACAACAATTATTTGGTCACTGTTCTAGCGAAACAATTGTCATTTTATGAATTAATATTAATAATGTGAATATTTTAATTATGACTTTTATTTGTATGTATTTTAAATAATGAATGTTATTCAAGTAAAAACCGAATTATTTCAATTAAAATAATAAATATGATCAGGAATAGGATGAAAACTAGCACAGAGGATGAGAAGACAATAAAATCAGGCAACAAACGATAATGTTAATTTACGCCCCTAAAGTAATTCTAACGCGGTCCCAGAAACAATAGGCAAAGGCGAAGGAGATTTATGAGTATGTCGGACTTGCACACTCCGTCCTATAGTCCCTCTACTAGGTAAGGAAAGAACACGTTCCCTATGCTCATAAAGTTTTTCTCCCCGCCAAAAAAAAAACTATACAAGAAATGCTAGAAGCTTCATGAACTTCTAGAAATCTGTATAAAGAACGGGGGGGAAACTTGTTGGAAACTAAGTAAAAGTGCTTTATTTATTTTGTTTTTTCTGCCCACCAAAAAAAAATAATTTCGGAACTTTCTGAATGTACTGCAATATTCTAGTGGTAATGAATTATATTGCAAGTCTCAAAATTGTTTCTATATATGCATGCTACTCATAATAAGAAATATTCGCCACTTCATATACAGGCATATTGTTATTAAAAGCGTTGTGAAGCAACAAAAAAAAAAAAGGATAAACATATGTCGATTTCGATTGCTAGCGTTTGACTTCAGGATATTAAAAATGTGACTTAAACACTTAATAGCTATCGTATTGCTCGTATTTAAAAAATAATGAGAATATGTTCTTGTTCTTTGATTAATTTTTTTTTTATTTGAGTACAACACATGATGTTAAGTATTGTTAGATTGTTATATTCTCTAATACTTTTAATTGTTACTTGTAATTTAGTTTTGACCTTAGCATTTAGAATGTTATTATTATACTAAAAGAATAATGCATTAGTAAAAGAGGAATTAATAATTATATTAAATCATTAAATTTAATTTCTACATAAATTCAATTTAGTGAAGGTTAAGTTCAGATCAAATATTTTACAATTAAGTTGATGAAATTGCTGGAAAATTTAATTAGAAATCTTGATTACAGCGTTAGTAATTATTTTTCTAGGCACCAATGTAATTTGGTAATGACCGTATAAGGTGACCTAGCCTAAAAGTATGGTCATTAATCAAGGAATTAGAAGATTTTGAAATTATTGTTTTTTAAACAACATTTCATAATTTATTTAATAAAGGACAAGGTTTAATCAGTGCTATATTTCCATATCTTCCTAGATTACATTTTTTCGATTTATACATAAAAATCTACGTTGATCGCGCTATCTATTTAATTGCTTACGATAGAAATCAAATGTATGCGTCCTACAATCAGTTGTAAGATCTTGCTTGTGTGATCGACCTAACAGTAACATTTGGGTTAGTATGTATATGAATTTTATTAAGTTTATTTTAATTATTATTGTTATTGTTATTTTCTTTAATTGAAACAAATTAAATGCAAAATTTATAAATTGTAATACTATTACTAACGAATTTAACAAAACGTAAAACGTTTGGTGATAAAATAGTAACTGTGGCAGAAACCACATTGAACTTACAAGAAATCTAGAAAACTACGATAAAGTTGTAGAAGAGAATAGAATAAAATTGAACGAAATGACAAAATAGCGAACATAAATAGAAAATGCAGAAATTCAATAAATCAGAGATCGATGGACACGATTGTTTAAGTGGTAGTAAGGTATTTTAGTAGCATTTGTGATTTCAAAACGGTTACGGATCACCGCAGCATGATCTTAGAAATGGAAGATTATCCACTTCGAACACTGAGGAGAATATGAACTTGTACCTAGTGGCTGTTAACCCTCCAATATGGAAGGTCAATTCTACTGATAAACACGATTTTTTTTCTTATGTATAAATATGCGTATCTGTGCGTTTTTTTGCATACTGATTCTAAAAATTTCTCCATTACATCAAGATTTTAATTATTACGAGATTTTATTATTATTATTACGAGAAACATTATACTGTCTTTCATGTTTCGACAAGTTAAAACATGTCGGCATATTTGCTACTTCATATCCATTTTCCCACGCTCCTGTTAGCATTACGACCAATTAAATAAAAAAATAAAATAGTTCTGTGCTATGTGGGCGTATAAGAGACTACCTATGGGGTATTCAAATCAAATCAAACTAATTTGTGATAGTCGAACGTGTGGCGTTTAACAAGAATATTACATATTGCTGTGAACTTTGCTCTTGAAATTGAATTTAATTAACGGAATGATTGTGTATGTAGTAGAGATGGGCGAAATCATTCCTTTTGTGGACTCGTTTCTTCTCGTTCCATTCTGCAGATGGAACGATTCCAGAAGATTAGTTCCTTGGAAAAATTATAAAAACCTCGATATTAAATGGGGATCGGAGTTGTTAAGTCCGACAAGTAACACATTCTTTTCGATCTAGCTTTATTGGATCGGAACGATTGCCTGTTTGTTTTATTTATTTATTTATTTAAGAGCTGCATGGGTATGTATATGTATAATATTTATGTAGAAAAAGAATTTATAAGTACACATTTTATATTTACTTGTACACTGACATGTTTTCATGTGAATCTTACAATCAATGCAAAACAATAAATATAAACCTATAGTACTGGTGTACAAAAATTCATTAACACAAGTTATGATTATAATTTAAAAATATTATTTTTTCTACCTTTGAAGCAGATAATCTACTTCTTCGATCTTTTAGAATCTGTCCAGTTTTTGAAAATATACGTTCACAAGGAACAGACGTAAATGGAATACAAAGTCGACCTTTCATAAAGGCATATAAATTTATATAAACATTTTTCCTGTCTTCCCACCATCTAAGAGGATTTTGATTCCTAACTAATAAGGATTCTTGTACATATTTATCAATTTCACTAATTGCTTTTGCAGTAGGGTTGAATGTTGTTTTTATTTCCAAAATCTCATTATCAAAGTGACTCCATATGTTATCGTCTGCTGTATCTACACTTTCTTCTATTGCAATAGGTTCACTCCGGTTTATATTTTTCTTTGCAAATAAAGCGGCTATTTTCTGTATGATTGTTTGATAGGTATTATTATATACTGACTTTTTACTGAAACTATACTCGCTGAAAATTTGATTATCTTCTGTATGTTCAAATCTTTTAAGTAATTTAGCTAATACATTTCGCACATCTTATCTGCCTCACCTGCTTTGACCGTAACCAACTGCGTTTTCATTTTGGATATATAATTCACTCACATTTTACGAAACACTAAAGTTTTTGAAATTGTCACCACTATTTCAAGACTTAGTTGTTCAGTTACATCTTTGAAAGGCTTCAAGATTTTGAAGCACGTAGAAAAAACTTCGAAATCGTGATCAAACGAATTAATATTGCAGTTTGAAATAACTAACGCTGATTGCAAAGGATCTTTCATTTTAATAATTCCATCAGTATAATTCCACCTTGTGCTTACATTTGTTTCAAAAGTTAAAATGAACATAAATAGAGAGGCTCATGTATTAATGATCTGTTTATATTATGAAAAAATACATAGACAATATATACTTTTATAATTCATATTTTAGTAAGTAAAGTGGAAAGACCGACAAATGCTTGACGACGTGCCGTTTTATTGTGGTGATAGATTGAATAATCTCGATGGAACGAAATAGGGGAGCGACATACAGTTACAATTTCGGATTCGTTCCACGGATGGATTTGTTCCTTTGGAACGAATCCACCCGGATCGATACATCACTAGTATATAGTTACACAGGCATAATCTTGTTGAGACTCTGTATATCTCAGGGTAATCTTTTGGTTCTGCACAACTAGGCCTAGCGTTCAAAGTAAATACAAAGAAATAGCACAACAAGCAGTATTTATTTAAAAATGTTTTATTGCCTATTAGTATTTTTACATTTCATTGTTATTGTCTTAAAATAATTCATCTTTTTAGCCTTTTCTTAATCTAGTAATGAAACTTTTATATAGAAATATTCCCTTATGAACTTTACACAGATAATTTTGGCGATTTTATTCAGATTCAAATGAATCTCACAAGCAAAGACCTTTGAGGATGTCTCTCACAAAAGGGCGTATGTGCCCTCCTAATGTTGAGATTAGTACTCACAGCCTGTATCACTATGGAAATGTGGATCTCTAATATCTACTGATAAATTCTGACAAAGTGAGTGTGCTATTCACAGCCTATTTAAGTGGAAGATGTATCCCTACAGAATAGGACTCTTGTCTTCACACTGTATAAGCACTTCTTATTTTCCACGCCTATCTCTGAATGTTTTGAAACTGATGATTGATATTTTGAGAATATTCAGGGAATCCTACTTCCCCTTTATCAGACTCAAGAATCTGGTCTGTCATACATTTTAATCGTGTATTTATAGTTACTTAGTAGTTCGAAATAACAATCCACATATACCTTTATCAAATTTATTTAACTCTATATACTCCAAAATTTATCTTGTATAAATTTTTTCTTACTCGGATTCGAGTTCTGCACAAAAACTTTCAAACTCCCCTTTGTACATTGTTTCTCCCAAACTGGTGCGGAGATTAAATGACTTTTTATTTTTTTAATTATTTAAACAAATTGCCCACAGACTTTAACTTCAAAATTTATTAATTGTGTGAACGTTAAAAATATGTTTGTCAATGTTGAGAATATCTTCATGAATTCTTTCTTCCTCCCTGATTTTCGCTTTTATACATAGTACGCATTCTTAATTCTACGAATTTCTTCCCTATTCCAAACCGTTTAATTTTGTTTTAGGTAATTTTCATGCATATTTAACGTTTTCACCCCTGTGTATTTACATCCATCATGAGTGTTTTAATTTTCTTTATTTCTATGCGTTATCTTCCAGTTTATGTATTTTTCCTGTTCGCCGTAATTTCAATATTTTAAAGTTTTACTATTGAATATTGAATTTTTAATCTCTCTTTTTACGAATCGTGTTTGATTTACCAGTTTTAACCCGCAAAATTTTTACCCGGAAATGATGTTTTGATCCTCTTTCTTTCTCCTGGCTTGATTTTTTGGTGCCGTCCTGTCCTTTTCTACCGCTCGTGGGCTCTTTAGACGTCTACGTTGTCTTCATTGAGCATGCGTCTCCGCTGAATATTCTTACTTTGACATATTGTTTGTTTACATTATAATATAATCATATTAATCATTTTCTTCGTATTTTTCAATGTTTGTTGACTTCCTGTTACTGATTCTTGTGTTTCTTTTAGGTTTTTCTGGTGCTGGTTTCCCTTTTGCATGGCTTGTACGATTAATTTATTTGTTTAAAAATGCCCTGCGCGTGTCATGTTTACGCATGTATTTTGGCAAGGTTATATTTATAACAATAGAATGAATTGAAGTTATATGTGGCTACTAACGTTGTTAATGTACTAAAGAAAATATTTCGTATCCTTTTTAATATTGCTGGCAGGCAATGCATGTTTTATTACTTTACTTAGATATTAAGCATTTAAAAAATCAAGCTAACCTAAAATTTATTGACATTACGTCTCTTATTTACACATTAATTCTTCGAATTATACATCTAAAATTGTAATACTATATTTAGAGACGATATACGAGGTACATAAAATACACAACCTCGGTTGGTGTCTTTTTAGTTTATTTTTGCTTATCCAGTCAGGTTTAATTAATTTATACGTTATTAATTATAACTATTATCAGGATAAAATAATACAAATTTTAATGAATTTCACTTTTTAATTGACACTGCAACGATCGTTTCGCTCCAACCTGAGCTTCATCAGACATATCGTTGCAGTGTCAATTAAAAAGTGAAATTCATTAAAATTTGTATTATTTTATCCTGATAATAGTTATAATGGAATTTCATCAAGTAAAGGCTGAAACAATTATATATGTTATTAATTATATTTTTAATTTTCATCCAAAGTAAATTTCATAGCAATATATGTGTTAATGATCCCAACGGCTTCTGTTATATGTATGGAGAATTCACTGTTCGTCGATATAAAAGAAATAATACACCTCCAATAGATCACTATTTTCGTATAAAAGTTAGAAACTGCGAGGAGTCATGGGCTCTTCATGCATGTTGTGCACGATCACTCTTTCTTTGTTCAATTGATCCATGAAGGTCTTTTTTATAAAAATGCTGAATTCCCTTTTTAAATAAAGACCACAAAAGCGTCAACATTTTTACTGTTTCGATAACAGATATTTTCTCAATGGTAACACAACAAAGCATTCGCCCTTCCGTTTACTGTTTCTATTCAAGAAATTCGTGTAAATAATTAAACATTTACCATTTTCCTCAGATCTAATTCTAACAAACCCTGCTCCTAAAACTTCGAATTATGATGAAAGGAGATTTCTTTTATGACGTCGACACGTGGCGGGCTTTCGATGAAACATCTCAGAGTAACAGATACTTCCACGACTCTAGAGGCGTTCGAAGTGTATAGAAAATGTAGAAGATTATATTATGGAAAGCTTTATAAAAATTTTTCATTTATTAAATTTTTTGTTAACAATATCCAACGTATTAAAAAAAACTTTTTAAATACACTATATAAAAAGTCTGCCTTTTGGAGAATACTAATGTCAATTTTTTTGAAGTTTATTAGATACGAATTTAAATGCGGATTGCCTAATTAATATATAGTAGAATGGTATATAATATTTACGAACAGTTTTGATCTTATTTGTGAGTTTTTAAGTTAATATATATATATTTGTGTATAAGTGATAAATTTACTAGATAAAATTTCAATAGGAAGTACACAAAAAAGTTTTAAGTATATCAATATGTTAAGCACGTAGTCATTTCTGTTTCATTTGTTACAAATGAAACAGACATGCATTTGTTACAAATGAAACAGACATACAATACAATACACATCTGTAACTGTACACATGGACAATACACCTCGTATTTTCTGGAATTTACTTCTGCTTAAGACACGTGTTTCTGCCCATTAGGCGTCATCAGTTAAGCTAGTGAAGTGAGTAAAGCTTAAACAAATCGCCTCATAAGGTATAGCAAATTTTGTCCTATCAGGTGACAGCATATAATCTAGTGACATCTGACGGACGAAAGAGACTATGCCGAAAGTGGAAACCTTCCCTTGACCGGCTATGCCGGTACAGAACAGAAAAAAATACGTATATAGGTGTAAGTCCATTAACACGATGCCAGATGGAAGCAAATATACAAAAAAAGGTTTAAGTATATCAATACGTTAAGCACGTATTACGCATTTGTTACAATTAAAACAGACATGCAATATACACATCTGTAACTGTAGACATGGACATACACCTCGTATTTTCCAGCATTTACTTCTACTTAAGACACGTGTTTCTGCCCATTAGGCGTCATCAGTTAAGCTAGTGAAGTGAGTAAAGCTTAAACAAATCGCCTCATAAGGTATAGCAAATTTTGTCCTATCAGGTGACAGCATATAATCTAGTGACATCTGACGGACGAAAGAGACTATGCCGAAAGTGGAAACCTTCCCTTGACCGGCTATGCCGGTACAGAACAGAAAAAAATACGTATATAGGTGTAAGTCCATTAACACGATGCCAGATGGAAGCAAATATACAAAAAAAGGTTTAAGTATATCAATACGTTAAGCACGTATTACGCATTTGTTACAAATGAAACAGACATGCAATATACACATCTGTAACTGTAGACATGGACATACACCCCGTATTTTTCAGCATTTACTTCTACTTAAGACACGTGTTTCTGCCTATTAGGCGTTATCAGTTAAGCTAGTGAAGTAAGTAAAGCTTAAAGAAATCGCCTCATAAGGTATAGCAAATTTTGTCCTATCAGGTGGCACCATCTAATCTAGTGACATCTGACGGACGAAAGAGACTATGCCGAAAGTGGCAACCTTCCCTTGACCGGCTATGCCGGTGCAGAAGAGAACAAAATACGTATATAGGTGTAAGTCCATTAACACGATGCCAGATGGCAGCAAATATACAAAAAAAGGTTTAAGTATATCAATACGTTAAGCACGTATTACGCATTTGTTACAAATGAAACAGACATGCAATATACACATCTGTAACTGTAGACATGGACATACACCTCGTATTTTCCAGCATTTACTTCTACTTAAGACACGTGTTTCTGCCTATTAGGCGTCATCAGTTAAGGTAGTGAAGTAAGTAAAGCTTAAACAAATCGCCTCATAAGGTATAGCAAATTTTGTCCTATCAGGTGGCGCCATATAATCTAGTGACATCTGACGGACGAAAGAGATAAATAGATAAAACCTTTGTATGTTATGGTAGATATAATCTACCATATACATATATATATATATATATATATAGATAATTATTTCGTGACCTTTGTATGTTATGGTAAATTCAATTTGTTGGCTATTTACAATCCTACATGCTTCGGCAAATGATGCCTTTTTCAAGGAATATAAAATATATTTATTATTAATTGTGGATACTGCTTACAATCAGCTGTTAGATCACACTTATATTATAAATATTCAATAATTTATTGTTACATTTTATACTTAAGTGAGGAGGTATTGCTACAATATATATATATATATATATATATATATATATATATATATATATATAGTAAACTTAATAAGTCGGCGATTAAAGGTCTGGTTTATTACTTCAAAGTATATATATTTAAAACAACCCTACATGTTTCGGCAATGATGCCTTTGTCAAGGAAATAAAAAATATAAATGACAGAATATAAATGTCAAATAATTGAGTTGCTATGGTTTAAATTGTTCAAAGATCCATTCCAAGAATAATAATAAATCATGCCTTAGTATTTCAAAAAATAGATAGCAAGGTGTGAACATATGTGTTGTTCGCTGCTAGCAGTTTGTGTCTCTTTCTAGGTATGAATTTGTGTGTTGGCTGCTGCTGGCAGCTTGCGCCTCTCTGGGTGTGGTTTTGTATGTGTGTGAGCGCGTAAGTGTAGGGTTTTGTATGTTGGTGCGCTCGGGCGTGTGTTTAGTGACCGGTCGCGTAAATTTAGAGAGATCGGATAACCAGCCGTTGCGTAGTGCCGCCAACCCTTTCCCGGCAACTTCTTTACTTTTCCGTGCAGTACTTCGACGGCCCGACCCCCGCCCCAACGAGGCAAGGCGCAGACCAGCGCAGCGCACCCTGTACGGGGTTGCTTAGTGGCTACCTTAGTCGACGACGGTCACACTTTGTGCCATACTTGAGTGGGTAAAACCTCACTACATTTGTATAATACCAAAGTATTTTTAATAATATAAAAAAATATTATTAAAAATGGGGTGTGAAGAACACAATACAAGTTCATTTATGTATTTTAGAGAAGATACATTCAAAAATACATAAATGAACTTGTATTGTGTTCTTCACACCCCATTTTTAATAATATTTTTTTATATTATTAAAAATACTTTGGTATTATACAAATGTAGTGAGGTTTTACCCACTCAAGTATGTTTCAAATTATGTTGTCATAGTAAATTTTAATTTACGACATACTTCAAAATGTTCTCAGTAAATCACATGCTACTAGATTGACTTTTCAAATGAACACCCGTTACAAAGTGTTTCAAAAAGGATTACATCTAGTTGTCCGTGAATTTCTCCTATAAATCATGATGTTCTGCATTCTTGAAATGCGGATATAGGCTAAATGATATGAGCTGTGTCACTGTCAAAATTTATCATCGAGAGACAAAATTACTACAAAATTAATAACAAGTACAATTAGATTATTAATGTATTTAATAATAGAACCTTAAAGATGGGACATTAATCAAACAAACAAGGTAAATAACTGATTTGTAGAAATTTTAATTATTATAATTTATGGCAAGTGCTTAAAATGGTTACCATTCTGTTCAATGCATAATGCAATGTGACGTTTCATGTTGTTAAAAATATTCTGCAATACATTTGGTGTTATTTCATTACATTTAATTCTAATTGTATTCATCAAGTCATTTTGTCTGTTAACACAGATCCTGTAGCCCGAAATTTCTCCACGACTGGACAAATGTTGTATCCACAACTCTATCAGGAAACTGAAAGTGAAACCATCATAGTGAACCAGCATAGGAATATTGGCATTCTCCTTTAAGAAATTGTGCACTTCAGAAATATGCTTCAATAATAGAAATATTTTCTTGCAATGTGTACATTATTTAGTAGTATTGTTTATTAAGTAAAAAAAATATTTGTAAGAAAAAATTATATTGCTGGTCACAAAATAAATTATGTCAAAATGACATTAGATCAGAGGCCCCCAAACTTTTTTTTCTCATTGACCACTTTGAAAGTTTTGCTGGTTCCGGTGGACCCCCTGCAGCTACATTTCTACCATTTTCCAAAAACTCGACAAAAAATGTGAAGATTAGATCTAACTATGGAAATTTGCGTTGCGGCTGAGTTATTGGTTAATTAATTAATTGATTGTGCTGTGAGTGGATGTCAAAAAAGTAAAGTTAGCCAATCAAAAAAGTGATTCCACCCAACTTTACTCGTTTGACATCTACTCACAGCACAAGAAAACAATCAATTCTCACATATTTTATTTAGAAAACTCCCCATTCGGAGTGGTAAAAATAAAAAGAAAAATGTATATTTTCTTGTGTTGTATTTATTCAAATATGTAAGTATTACACTATTAATTATTATTGTTATCATATTACATTGTAATATGATAACAGTCGTAATATATTTAAAATTAAATATTAATAACGTAACGTAACTTCTACAATGACAATCACAAAATAGTCATAATTTTAGTGGGAGGGATGTCCTTGATGGATTGACAGCAAATTATCAATATTTGGCTTCAGTTTTGTTAGGAATAACCGCAAATCTCCCCGTTCTGTGATATTCGATCTGCTCTTTTTTTTTGTTAAAAGGTTTGTAACGACACTAAAACTTTCTCGACAAGATATGACGAGGGAAACGCTATCAAAAGCTTTCTCGCAATTCCCCACAGTCCAGGATATTTTTCGGGTATTTCTGCCTGCAGCCAAAATGTTTGATACCCTCCTTTAAATTTCACCTTCAGTTCTTTATTAGTGCTAAGCTCGAGTAGCTCCTCTTGTAATATCACATTCTCCACTTCCGTTTCATCAAGTGGATTTATGATCCATGGTGGTATTTCCATCGTCAGAATATCTTCAAATCTGATTTTAAAGTCATCATGTAGGGCAATTAAATGTTTAACGTATGTGTGAATATCCGCATCAAGGAATTCTACCTGTGGCAAGTTTGAAAACTGGGAAAATTCGCGCCGACTAATATTTTGCTTCATAAATTTCAATTTTCCAAGAAAAGCTGAAATTACACCCTTTGCTTTTATTAAATTGAGGCTGTCCCCTTGTAATTGTAAGTTAATGTCATTAAATTTTTTGAACAAATCTGTCAAATACGCGATGTCTGCTTTCAAATTGATCAGGTTTTCTTTTAAATCTGGATCTTTACTTTCCAGAAACTCTAAAACTGATTCAAAAAGTGAGAAAAATCTTGTTAAACATGCACCTTTCGACAACCAGCGTACTTCAGTATATAAGAGCAATCGTTGGAAGTCTTCATCATTTTCATCGCACAATTGTGCAAATAAACGCGTATTCAATGCATTGCTTCTTATTTTGTTAACTGCATTAATCACCAATTGAAGCGATTGGTGCAATTTAGCACTCAAATTTTTCGCTACTAGGTGTTGTCGGTGGATGACACAGTGAATAATTCTTTTAAGATGGCTTATAAATCCACGACATCGCCCGGCCACGGCAGGAGCTCCATCTGTTGCCACCGAAATAACGTTTGTGAATTCACCTTTAGTGTCCGTCTCCAAAGTTTTCGCGAATACTAGCTCTTCATGAATTTCTTCGTCCATAACAAATCGAACATATGCCAATAATAATGCTTCATTACCAGGTAAAGTTAACTTGTCCAGTTGAATAGAAAAATGAGTTGTTTGCAGATAATTACACAAGAAACTTTCAATATCAGAGCTCATTTCGTCAATACGTCTTTTTACAGTTTTATTACTCAAAGGAATTCTTTTGAGTATGTCAAATAGAGATTTGTGCAGAACAGTTTTTAAAACCTCTTCAACAGCGGGTAAAATTAACTGTTCTCCAATGGTGTGCGATTTTCCAGATTTCGCTATAAGTAATGAGATATTGTAAGATCCCCGCAAGCCATCATCGTTACTTTCCGACGTTGAAGCGAAAATACTGTGCACGGTGGGTCTCTTTTCATATTTTTCCTTCAATGTTTGAAAATATTTCAAATCTTTACCTATTTTATCAGGATGACACCTTCTTAGATGATCTTCGAGCTTCGATGTTTTCATAGAGTCATTGCTCAAAACTTTGTTGCATAAAAGGCATATGGGCAATCGCTTGTCTGCCTCTGATGGAACAAAACCAAATTTTAAATAATCAACACTGTACTGTCGACATTTCTTCTTAGATTCAGCCATGTTTCGTAGCAGTTACCTACCTGTAAATAAAAAAAAAACTTTGTTGTAGTAATCTTAAGGCGGTCTTACTTAACAGGATATGGCTATTTTAACAGGATTAATTGATTATTGCAATTAAATAAACAAAGTACCGGCGGTAAACTGATTCTAATTATTAAAAGCAATAAATCGCTAAGATCAATAATTGAGTTTTATGAAAACGGCTGAACCGATTTTAATGTAATGTAAAACATTTTTTCATTAATTGTATTTTGATATATTTCTGTAAATTCGATAGAAAATACTTGTAAATAATATTTTGATATCAAAACTTCGCGATTTTAATTATTTATTTATTACTTTGATGCACGTTACGAGTATGTAGTATATAAAGACACGTACAATTTATGAAAATATATTTAATTATTAGTGAACCACCACACAGTCGGGTAATAAAAAAATTACTAATAAAGTAGGGACAAGAAGTTCAACCTTTCTCGGCTTTCTGTTCTTTTATGGAAGTATCTAATAATGGCTCTGTTCTGTATTCAATTTTTAATACGTACCTATTACACGCCAACATTACAAATATAGTTATTACAACATAAATATATCTCCTATCGCAGTTGGGTTGGAAGAGATTTCTTTTAGGAATAAGCCTCACCTTTTGTACCTACGTATTTTTTTGTAATTTGTCCATTTTTTGTTTACTTACGTGTACAATAAATTGTAAAATAAATAGATAAATAATAAATAAAATAAAAGTATGTATAACAAATATGCAGGTAAGTACTTACTTTTCCGGCAGTGGCAAACACTAACATCGATTCACTTTTCTTTTCGATATTCGGGAAACAAATGAGTAACGTTTATCCGTGGCATTCGTATTTATATTGGTGAAGAATGAAACAAGTTCATGCAAGATTGCAAGCACACACACCACAAGTCGTACTTCGTCCCTTTGCACGTCTGAACAAGTATTGCGGACGGCGGCAGCGGCAGCACTTTGCAAGTCTCGACACGTTGTACTGAATATGGAATATGCAAGTTTTTACAAGTAACAGTCGCCGAGATTCTTAAAATATTATCTGCCTACATTGATAGGTGAACTCAAGCCAACATTTTGGTTCTTCACTATCGAAACCAGATAAATTTTCGTGGACGCCCGCTTACGAATTGTGAACCCCCATTTTTTTGTGCCTACTGAGATTAAGTTCTTTTTGAAACCTATTATATTAACAAATTGTGCAATACCTGTTCATAATCACATTAGGTTATGTGTCTTACTAAGTGTGTGTATCTTTTAATTCATAACCATAAAAATAACATCCTTCTAAAATTGAGTGACTTAGAAGTATAAATTACTCTACACCATGTTTTGTTTCTTTTCTAATTTAAAAGCACAAACAATTGCTGTAAATTTTTATTGTACCAATGTATTATGGAACTATTACCTTTTCGTTTGTAAAAGCTTATCTCAAATCTCAGGTGTCAATAGTATCACCAATTGTGCTCAGCACTTTCACGCACACACTTTGTGGTCTATTTATTCTTATTTGAAAACGTGCCTCGTTTGCGACCATTCTAAGTGAGAAATCGGAACTTATATGCATACATATAACTACACGATTTCGGAGCCGTATAGTTGAAAAGATATAAGAGTCGAATTGAGCAGGATGTTAATGGTCAGTACACGACTTAATCCGATTTTATTATCATCGGTTAGCCGTGGTTTATTGACCGTAAAAATTTATTAGTTTTAGTTAATTGAAAACGATGTTAGCTCAATAATTATTCTCCGTGAGTGTATAATTTTATGGCTTACTCAATTAGACTTGTTGTTGTGTGTATATTTATTCAACCTTTGCATAACGAAATACATATATCTAACTTTTGTTAGTTTTTCAATTTACTGTTATTGCTTTAAATATTACGATTTCTTTTCTTTTCAAAACATAAACGCGTGTGCGGCCGCTGCCATTTAGTCATTAATGAATTAACCACAGGTGTTCGTTCATTCTTTACACGCTTGATATTGCAGCTTCTTTTACTTATTCGTTCAATATAATATGTTAGCCAAAAAAAAGTTTTTCAGAGTATGCCATGAATAAAATCACTCGTGTCTTAATCTGATTCGACTTAGAACTACTGTCACTTTGTTAAATTTAACTCTAGTTCAAGCTAAATAATCTATTTTAAAAATATATTTTTCGATTTAATTATAATATCAGCAGATGTAATTTATTATGTTGAACAAAAAGTATAGAATAACAAAATAAAAGGAAAAATGAAATTAAATAGGATGTGTTATATGGCCACCATCAACATGCAAAGAGTAATTCCTTTTTTAAGCGAACTAAGAACGTTTTGAAGAATTTCTGGTGTATTATTGATTTCTTCAATCTTGTTAGTGATAGATTTAAATCGTCAAGATCAACAACAGGTGTTGCAAAAAATGTAGCCACAAAAAGAAATCACATGGTGTTAAGTCACAAGATCGTGATGGCCAAATAGTATCCGTATTCAGGCTAATGATGCGATCTCCAAAAAATTCCTGCTTAAAAGCAATGTTTGAAATGGTAGCATGTGCACAAGTTCCATCTTGCTGATAATAGCCTTTAGCCTTTAGCAATCTAATCAAATGTTTTTAAAAACAATTTTTAACGCACCTTCAAAAAATATAGGCCCAATAATCCTTCTCTGGCTAATAGCTGCCCAAAATCCATTTTTTTTGCGTCTCTATAAAAAAAGTGTGGTTTTTCTGTACTCCATATTCTCATATTTTTATATTTGATATTTTGAAGGATACGTCGACAGATAGTGTAAAAAATATTTAGTTCTTGCTGTAAATGTAGTTCAGAATTTTGTAGGCGTTCTTCGACTACTTGCCTTACAGCTTCGACACTAATTTCATTTTTGACCATTGGTCTACCATTTCCCATTTTACGATTCACACTTGCTGTCTCTCTGAATAAATTCACAAAACAAGAATGGAAACACAGAAATGGAATTTACAAATTTGTTTAAAAAGATCTTCGTAGGCATATTAGAGAATAAGACCATTAACAATCGATTTTTCTGCCATTTGTTATGCTCTGAATTTGACTACTGTATTTTTTTTTAGGACAAAGTTAAATATTTTGAACTGTCTGGTATAATTTATTTGCTTGTCATTTATTTTTGGAAGGTCAGGTATATATTGTGAGATTTGCCAATATTAAATTATTTATCCTACATCTAGAGTCAACTCTTTTTGTATTTATTTTCTAAACATTTATTATGGACCTATCCTATGTAGTACTTCGATTTTGCTATCTGTAACATTAAGATGTCATCAATAGCTATATTGTTTTTGCTTTTAGTTTATTATGATATGTACTTAGTCTAGATCATTATTAATACATTGTACCTCGAGTATATTACTTAAAAAAATAAATAAAACACACATAAGATGTTTTAGATTTACACTTTATTAATAAAATAATGACAGCTGTTTCGCTAACAAAGTAGCTTCTTCAAATTCAACTTAAGACTAAAGATACATACAATATACAGCGTAAAATCAGTTAGTTGACCCAAGTTAAAATTCTAGGAACTATTACATTTATATTTTGCTTTTTGAAAACTATACCATGTCCTACTTGTGTGAGGTTTAAGTTTAATTATATAACATAAGCAACTAAGAAACAATATTTCATTGGGTGAACAGATTTAACAGTGGGGACGAATTCAAGTCTAATTTATCGTTTAGTAACATTTCTGAGTTTTTGAGTTTATTAATTTCTAAAGACTCCAAACAATTTAGTTTTCTATCTTTATTTTCTACATGTATGATATCGAATTGTAAATTAAATTCGTGTTCATTCTCTATTAAATGATTAGAGTAGGTTGAGTCAGTTTTCTTATTGATATAAGAATGATAGTGGTCTTGGATTAGTTTCTTAAACGTTCTACCTGTAATATTATATTCAACGGATATGACCCAAATCTAATAGACTAAAGATACATACTAAAGATACTAAAGATACATACTAAAGACTAAAGATACATACAATATACAGCGTAAAATCAGTTAGTTGACCCAAGTTAAAATTCTAGGAACTATTACATTTATATTTTGCTTTTTGAAAACTATACCATGTCCTACTTGTGTGAGGTTTAAGTTTAATTATATAACATAAGCAATTAAGAAACAATATTTCATTGGGTGAACAGATTTAACAGTGGGGATGAATTCAAGTCTAATTTATCGTTTAGTAACATTTCTGAGTTTTTGAGTTTATTAATTTCTAAAGACTCCAAACAATTTAGTTTTCTATCTTTATTTTCTACATGTATGATATCGAATTGTAAATTAAATTCGTGTTCATTCTCTATTAAATGATTAGAGTAGGTTGAGTCAGTTTTCTTATTGATATAAGAATGATAGTGGTCTTGGATTAGTTTTTTAAACGTTCTACCTGTCTGTCCAATATATGTTTTGGTACATGATCCGCATGATAACTTATGGACTCCTGATTTATTGTCTTTGGTAGTTTTTTCTTTATTATTTTTAATATATTTGGCTAGATTATTATTAGTTTTATAAGCAATATTAATGTTTTCTTTTTTAAGGAATTTTGATAATTTAAGTTGCTGTTGACCTACGTAAGTAAATGATTTAAACTGCTTGTCTGGCTCCCCTTTAATGATCGGCTACACCTCCCTTAATAATTTATTGACATATTTTTTTAAAATTAAGTTATCTATTAGATTTGGGTCATATCCATTGTTGTGAGCGATTTGTTTTATAATATTATATTCAATTACAATACAATACATGCTTACGACTTTTCTTAGTTTGTTTTGGGTTATTGTTAATAAACACTCTCTTGTTATTTTTATTATATTTGTTGTTTTATTGTTATGCTAACAACTGTCCACGTATATACCTATGATTTACTCAAGTTATCGTCGGCAGGGTCTGTCTTCACTGTAACGACTCGAAAGTTCAAACGCGGTGGCGCTTATATTACAAGAAATCCCTTCGCTCGCTTCTTAAATGAGCTCGTCTCTCAGCCGAAGATCTCCGGGGCAATCGTGTAATTGGGGTAAGTTGATAAATCGTAGGTAGGTATTACGTTGAGTACAGAGGTGCAGAACTATTGCTCATGAGGGCACATAGCACACTTCATAAACAAATCTCAACCATATATATTCTTTGCTGCTCATTAAATACATAACCCATTGTATCAGAATAATTGAAACATACATGAGTGGGTAAAACCCCACCAGTTTTGTATAATACAAAGGTATTACAATAACAACTCTTAATGCGGAAAAACCGCAGCACATAAAGTACTTTTATAATCATGAAATCTATATCGACCAATGCGACCAGCAACAGGTGTGTGTCTGTTGCTTCGTTGACCGTCGAACAAGCAAGAGAACTAGAATCAATCTAAATTGGACCAAAACCCCATAGGTTGTAGTTTCTCAAAATATCCGTCAGATAAAGTTGACGTTAAAAAGATGAAAGGCACACGCAAAAATATTATTAGCTATACAACAATAAAGCTGACTAAGTAAGCAGTATAATTAACGAAACAAATAACTAATTACATTCCACATTCAATATTTCGAATGAAAGTGTCATTAGAAAATTATATTCATGACAGATAGTCTGAATATAGGCATAAGTGTGATATTAAAAATATAATGAAAGAAAGAAAAATTAAAAGAATAACTGGAGAATTTGAGCTAATTAACTTCTAATTAGCTTAAATTCTGCGGATATTCTTTTAATTTTGAAAGGACACATTCAAAGAAAAGATCTAAATTACATGTAGGTGTCAGTGATATAAACAAAATGGCATAACCTCCACAAAACAAATGTAATTCAGACAGGTTATAAATTGCTTGAAAGGCCTTGTACAGTGTTAATACGATATTGAATTGAAATAGTTATAAATTGTAAAACCTTCAATTCATTAATTATTACATTTCAGGTAATCACAAGCGATTTAAATAGACAGAATGACAAGAGATATCTTTTACAAAAGCAAAAGCTCTAGCCCCGAAATTAAGTATTGAAGCACAAACAAGAATGTGGATGATCTGACAAAAGAATCCCTTTTATTCGATGGTGTAATACACAAAATATAACCGTACGTAATAAATTAAAAATATCGTTGCAAACACAATGGCCTAGATTGAAAAGGTTTATTTTTATGGAAAGAACAATGAATACCTATATCCAAACACAGAATAAATGCAGAAAATATAGATTCTAGGAAAAATCAAAAAGTAATGTAAGTTAAATAGAAAACAAGGATACCATGTGGACGCTTTGTCTATAAATATACCGAGTAATCCAAAAAGAAAATAACAGAGCGGACTAAAATTGCAAGTAAGCAAAATCCGTTACAGTAAAGAAATATCGCTAATAAGTATAACTAAATTGAATATGAATTAGTGGTAGAACAGATTCTTATGAAAGTTCACGTAAAATCAGTAGTCATCGTAATCGATTATTATCTCTGAATTTCCAGGAAGATTGGTAACAAATATTGATAAATACATAAGTGAAATCTTAGTTAAATTTTCCCTAATTATCGCATTTACAGATACTTGACTGGGATTAATCTTAGATCAGTATTTTTGTGTATTCTGGGTCATGTAGGTAATACATATTTCTTACAGAATTAAGTTATTTTATCTATAGTAACGAAATAAGTACCTGCGGTTTTTGTATGCAGTAAAGTGCCATGAATATTTTTTAAGTTGGCTATCGATACTTGTTTGCCATTTACTTCAGTATAAATCATTCTTTTATCGGACACATACAGATTTGGTAACAGTTGTTTAATTCCTAGTTTTAAATAGTTGAAAATGGCAACGAATAAAACTTCAGATCGAGGTTGTTTACTCTATGAGTACAAACTTGGTACCAAAGCTGCAGTAGCGGTCCTAAAAATATGTACCCCATTCGGAAATGATGCCGTAAGCGATCGAACAGCACATAAATCGTTCAAGAAATTTTTTTCGACAGATCTCAGCTTGACCGATAAAGCACGCTCTGGAAAACTGAAGATCATTAACAACAAAGATATTCAACAGATTTTGGAGAAAAATTCCAGGACAACGTGCCATAAAGGTTCAATGTGAGTGATGAAACGATCCGTTTACCCCTTCATCAACTAGGAAAGAAATGGAATTTAAGCATGAATTGTCAAATGATAAATTAAGACGTTTTACCATTAGTTAAGCTTAACATTTCCGCAACGATAATGAACCATTTCTTGATTGGTTGTTAACCTGCAACGAAAAGTGGATATTGTACTCAAATTATAAGAGTTCGTGTCATTGGTTGTCTATTACTGATTCGGTACCACACGCTCCCAAGGCTTCCTTACACCCAAACAAGATTTTATTATTTGTTGGAGAACAACCGAAATTGTCCATTATGAGTTTTTGGAAACGACTCAAATTTTCACTGACAACTTGTATTGTGAACAGCCTCCTTTGATCAATTTAAAGGGAGTGGTATCCTTACAGGATAACGTCGGGCAGCGAAAAAGTTTCTGAACATGTCTGACAATGGAATGGAATGGAAACTATACACAAGACGACTTAACAGAGGTGGAAGAGAATGAACCAGCAATAGAGGAAGAAGATAAAATAACAATGGAGGAAATCCAGAGAGTAATTAGAAAGCTGAAAAATGGCAAAGCACCGGGATATGATAAAATAAGTTCAGAAATGATTAAATGTATGGGACAGAAGGGAACGGAATTATTGCTAAAATTATTTAATAAAATCTGGATCGAAGAAAAATTCCCAGAAGATTGGCAGGTAGCACAAATAGTACCCATACATAAAAAAGGAGACAAAAAAGAATGCAGTAATTACAGAGGTTTGACATTATTATGTACCACTATGAAGATGTTCGAACAAATAATAGATATGAGAGTTAGATCGACTGTAGAAAGTTCACTACACGAATCACAGAGTGGATTCCGAAGTGGTAGAAGCACCCACATATTTATGATAAAACAACTAGCACAAAGAGCAATACAAGAGAAACGAAAAATGTATCTCGCTTTTGTGGATTTGGAAAAGGCTTTTGATACGGTGCCTAGACATATAGTTTGGAAAATACTACAAGAATGAGGAATAAGATGCAAGATAATCTATAGTAATAACGTAAACGTGGTTATTAGAAACAATATGAAGTCGGAGCCATTTACAACACACACAGGATTGAGACAGGGTGGAAGTTTAAGTCCCTGCTTGTTTATTATATTTATGGATAATACAATAAAGGGATGTACGAAGAGAACAAAAACATTCACAGTGGGTTACAGAAATTTACAACGAGTCGACATTTCCGAAGGAGTATTCGCGGACGACATAGTGATCATCGCTAAAAGTGAGGTAGATTTGCAGAAGAACTTAGACATATGGAACGCAACACTCAGGGCGAATGGAATTAAGATGAACAAAAGTAAAACAAAAGTGATGGTAATAGGAGAAGAAGGAGACAACACGAATACAGAAATAGAAGGGACAAAAATAGAACAGGTGCAAACATTTGATTACTTGGGTGTGACCATAGACGTAAAAGGAACACAAGAAGCGGAAATTAATAACAGAATACAGAAAACGTTAAACTTATACCACACAATGAACAAGAAATTCACAAATAGAACAGAAATAGCAAGAGAAACCAAAAGAACTTATATTAACTTATGGTTGCGAGTCGTGGGTCTTGAGCGAGAAACAGAAAAGCAGTTTACAGGCCCTTGAGATGAAATATCTACGAAGAGTTAGAGGAGTCACTAAGCTAGATATAATGAGGAACATTGATATTAGACAAGAACTGGTAGTAGACTCACTAATGCAATATATCGAGAAACGCCAAATGAGTTGGTGGGGACATATGCAACGTATGAATGAAGAAAGACCAGGGAAGAGAGTATGGAAGACGAAAAACCTGAAGCGCAGAAGAAGAGGCAGACCCAGAAGGACTTGGAATGGAGTGATAGCGGAGTTGTTTGCAAAGAAAGACACAACATGGTTGCAGGCTAAGAGGTTGGCCAGAGACAGAGATGAATGGCGAAGATATATTCAAATACACGGAGAAACGCATTAACTTTTATTATACCCTACACCAATGTATGGTAAATGGCTGCAGATTATACATACATACATGTCTGACAAACTTATCTACGGCCTCCATATTCCCCCGACATTCCCCAAGTGATTACCAACTTTTAATAGCTGTATGAAGCATAGACAGTTCAAAAGTCTAGTTGATGTAATAAATGCAGTCCGTCAATTTTTTGATTGAAAATCTATAGAGTTCTACAATGCCGAAATACAAAAATTGATGTCACGTTGGGCCATTGAGTGTGATGGTAATTACTTCGATGAACAATAGTGTATTATTGCATCTTAATAACTATTTATATTTTGCCATCAAAAATCGCATGAACTTATTTGGTTACCTGATACATATACCTTTTTTATTCTTTTTGAAATTAACTGGAAAATTAAAAAAATATGAGCAATCATACTATTCAATGCGGTTTATTTCCTATTTCAGTTCCACTTCTTATACCAATAATAACTTAAATAGCAAGCCAGCGCAGTTAGATTAAAGTGTATAGCAAAATTAACACACTATAAATAGAAAATTATTATAATATTAAGGTACTATTCTTAAAAAAGACCTTTCAATTAGACGCAAAAACACAATTCCACGGACGGCAGTGACAACACGAAACTTGCACAACGAAAAGTTTTTCAATTGTTATGCTATTTTATTTGTGTGTGATTTCACTTGCTTCGTGTCGTGTTGACGACATACATTGCTGAATGTTCGAAATGTTCAGAAATTACCGCCGTACGAAAATTATACATGTGTGTATATAAAGAAATAGAAACTTTATCGTGGGGGAATGTACGCCTACAAAAAACGAGCAGCAGTCACGCAGACGAACATATAATCACAACGTGATTTAGTTTTAAACGCTTCCCTTACCTTTTTATTGATTTTGAACTATGTAATGACATAATATATTTTAAATTAGTTCCTATAATAACCAGCTCCAAAATTCATATGGTTATGCGATGAAATACTTTTTATCGCTGCAACGATTAATATTATTCGCAGGCCAATTCACAAACATCGAAACAAATTACGCAAATAATAATACATGTTAATTAAACAATTACAGTATTCTTCTATTAAGAAAGTCAATTAAAATTTGGATGGATATAGTAGGCAAAGTAAAAAAGAAGGTATCGAAAGCTGCAAATATTTTTATGAATACTGTTTGTTTCAGTGTAATATGTATTTAAACATATCGATTACAGTCAATACATTTTTGTATTCCAAGAAGTCAATTTTCAAACTTTTTGTCTATGCTTCTGGAAAGATGGAGCTTCCTTTTTAAATCGTTGACAACTTTATTTTCTGTATCGCATGTTTGATATGTGCTAATAATAAATAATCAATTGGATGCTAGATTTGAACTATATGGCAAATCATCCACTAATTCAAAATGCTCGTTCAGATGTGGGTGAATGTTATTATGGTGCATCACGAGTCTTCATTTTAGTTGACTATCGTGCATTTTTGAAGGACATCATTCATACTATAAACATCCAGCTCTCTAATTGCAACAGTACCGAATAAATTAGCAATAATTTTCTTGTTATGCTTTTCTTTAGCAAATAGTATTTGTAAGAGTGAATTTGGCAGACCCAAAACCTAACAGCTGCGTTTTTTTCCAAATTATATAAATAGATCTAATCTTCTTGACCGTGGCCACATTATAAACTTGGTGAAAGGATTCGTAAAACATCGAGCCGAATAGGTTTATATTAAATAGCAGAATATGTCGCGTTGAATTAGTTATGGAACCAACATATGCTTTCCATATTTTCAAATAATCATCAGTGAATGTATTGATCGCTCTAGCACCAATGCCCAAGTTAATTTGAATTGAAAAAAGAATCCCATGAGACTTTTCCTTCGGTAATTCGTCATTATGCGTAAGTATAGTAATTTATAAATGTACTGCAAGGCTACAAATAATACACCATTCGCAGAACTTTTGCTACCTACAAAATGTGCAAGCAATAAAAGTCCACGAAAAACTGGCTTGTTATAAAACTGCTCAATGCAAACAACCTCCTGGAACTTACGCTGCGTGGGTGGGTTGAACTTAAATTGACAGCCAGTTGCCAACGACATAAAGTGAGATGGTCGTGCGATTCTGGTCGAAAAGATGCTGAACTGATTATAAAAGTTAACAAAGGCGCCACCGCGATTTAAGAGTTGCTTGTCGTAGAGATTATACGACACGCGGAGTTCCTATTTATGCAAGCGAACCTAGGACTATTTGGCTAAATTTATGTGGTATTAAATTTACTTATTGTATGCATCTAGTAAGTTTGATCATACTGCATTGTTGTCTCGTTTCGAACTGACTTCACGATCTTTTAGACGTATTTTTGTTGGTCTTCTTTACAATAACATTGATTCTTCCCTATTCGTCGATCACATTCTATCTTTCATTTCCTCGTACGAATCTGTTTGTCAAGTTGCCCTTGTTAGTAATGTGTAACAATTTTAACGATATGTCTCGAAATGCTGATATCCACCCTATGTCACAATTCTTTCATTAGTGTTAATTGCAGATATCTTTGTCTGTATTGTATTACTTTTATTGATTGGCTGTTTTTCTTAGTTATGTTTATTTAAATATTTGGTATTTTATTTTATTTTTTAATTGATAATCGTAGTATTCTTATTTTCATTATGACAGTATTGTATAGCTCATGTACTCATTTATTTATTGAATAATTACATTTTTTGTTGCAATATTTAATGTTCTGTTGGGTAAATTATTATTATTTACAGGAACAGATCCACTTTCAGATGCTAATGTCAAAGATTTTGTTCTTTATAATATAATTGTAGTTTACTATAAAAATTATATTATAAAGAATTATATAATAAGATTTAATTACTAGTTTTATCTTTTTATATTTAAATATTCATGTAATGTAAATGCTTACATTTTTATTAATTTATAAATACCCTAAGTACTTATTAAATTAATAAATGAATTATGTATTAATTTGAAAGTAAATAAAGGTTTTAGTAGTGTGGCTGACATTATTATCTGCCACTGCGTGTAATTTATGTAATACCATTTATGTAAATTTGCATTAGCATTAATTCAGAAAAATTTCACTTCTTTTTAAAAGACCTTTCGCACTTTTACTATAAATGAAAAATATAATATTTTTAGAACTTTTGTTTTATTAAAGCATCCTTCAAAAGGATGCTCTTGATTTTAAAGCAAAATATGTAAAACTTTACAGAAAAATGCCGTATACAGCTTAGGTTAAACATAATACATCTCTAAGGAAAGATTGCAATATTATAAATGAAGAAAATTAGAAATAGAACTGTCAAAATTTCATAACGAAAACAGAAGATCCAAGAAGACAATGTTAACGATGATGAGGCTGTTCACAAATTACATTGTTAAAATTGCCTAAGCATTATTGTACGTATTTTTTTATTCGTTTTCGCAGTTATATAGTAATTTGTATATTTCTTTAATCCTGTTTTGTATTTAATTATAACTCACCAAATCTCGACATCTCTATATCTTCACTTAATTTCGTAGAATGAAATGGATTTTCATTTTATCAAATATCTTCATCCATCGTTCAATAACGTTGCTATTCGTCACCAAATTCTTTGGCACAAACATAAAATAGTGTCAAAAGTGCGAGAAATAAACTTCTGCCTAATATTCCTGCGTCTCAGTCGGAAATTATCTTGTTAGCTTTCAGCTGTGCTAATTAAACAGTGCGTAGTCTTCCATGATATATTGTGGCGTGCTAACCTGTGTACCAAAAAAATTAAACAAAGGCTGGATGGTGCAAAGAAAAACAAGAAGGCAGATCTACGAACAGAAACATGCATTGAAATAAACAACCAAAAAACATATCTACATCTATTTCACACATGTACACATTTTATTTAAATGGGGCAAAAATAATATACAAGAAATAAAATAAAGTCAAATATATTATGATTCAGGCAATAATACCGAAATAAAAAAGTATTACTTATCATTAGAGCAGACCAATTTCCGTGCGCGCCATGTGCGCCGATGTGAGGATGATTGCATTGCATCAGAACTAATAAAAAGCATTCAGTATGTGTTTGGTACTTGCTTAGACTGCATGTAAGTGTAAGCATACGTAATAAAATGTCGTCGACACATAAACCGAGAAAACGACCGTTGTCAGACGAAGTTTATTATGGATTTCCCGGACTTAATATACTATAGCTCAAAAATTAAATGTTTAGTGTGCAATACATATCTAATGTGTTGGTCAAAAACACATTGTAAAGAACACGTAAGCAGTTCGAAGCACAATAACAACAAAAGTAATCGACAACAGCTTATACATGAACTATGTGTAACTTATGATTGTGTGTACACTACTGTTTACCTTGTTAAGTAAAGATTCATTTATTTCATTTTGGAATATATACGCGAATCAAACATTACCGAGAACGACAACGTTACGAAAGAATTCACCATCGGTGCGTAAACAGGTTAAAAATAAAATCAAAGCCGAACTGAAAAATAGAAAACTGTGGTTATGTGTGGACGAAACAACTAACAGAAAAAAACAATCTGTAGTTAATGTGATGGCGTGTAATATGGAACCACATCAACCAATGTCTTCAATTTTATTAGCACCCAGACGACTAGAACAATGTAATGCCGAAAAAATTTCAGAGGTGCTATTAGATACTTTGGAAAAATTTAAACTTTCGAAAGACCAAGTATTATTGTTTATGGCCGATGGTGCCGCAACCATCTGTTCTGTAGGCCGGTCTCTTAGAAAATATTGTCCTAACTTGTTACATATTATTTGTAAACTCCATGCTCTACACCATGTGGCAGAACAGGTTCGTAGATGTTATCTAGAGGTAGATGCTTTAATATCGAGTATAAAGGCAGTATTCCTGAAATCTCCAAAACGTATTCGGAAATTTCACGAATTGTGTCCCCGTACCCCTGAGCCACCACAGCTGATTCTGACACGTTGGGGTACATGATTACGGGCGGGGTTTTACTATCATGAGCATTTTGAAAAAATTAAGGACGTGGTTTTATCATTCGATCCGAAAGAGACTGCACCTATCAATACAAGCCAGAAAAAATTTCAAGTTGCCCAGATTAAAATGGATTTAGAAAGTATTCGTGAGAATTACTTGGGACTAGAAGAAGCAATAACAATATTAGAAAATTCGTCGCTGTCGTTAGAGGAATCCCTGCAAATCGTTAAAGATGTTCACGCACAACTGTGTGCTGTAGAAGACGCAAAAAGTGAAAGTGTTCTAATTAAATTTGAAAGTGTTTTAGACAGAAATGCAGATTTTGACACCTTAACATGTATTTGTGAGGGCACGTCTACAGATGCGTTAAGTTGCTCAAAAAAGTATTTTTATTATGCGAATATACCATCACTAGATGTAGAACGTTCGTTTTCCGAATATAAACATATTTTTTCCTCACGGCGGACATGTTTTTCAGAAATAACCTTAGAAAAGCACCTGATATTGAACATATACAATCGGGTTTCTCCAGTTTGTCAATGCTTGGAAGACGCTTAAAACGGTAAGTGTATTTTTAAGTCCTCTGTCGTGCACACAATCACTGATTTCATACATTTTCCATTTTATTTATAGGTACATACAACGCTGCTATAATATGTACTATTCTTATTTTTCGTGTGCTTATGCATATTACTTTAATAGCAGAAAACCAAATGTATATTTAATTATTTCTGATAGAATAAATGTCGATATAAATATAGAATATCGGTAACAAGCTCATGTTGCGTCCCTATTCTATCGCATATTCTAATATATTACGAATTACACTCCCATACCGGCGCTCATGGCGCGCACGTAAATTGGTTTGCTCTACTTATCATTAAGTATATTACCCAACTGTATTTAATAATAAACACCTCTGATTTATTCATATACTTATATTTACAATAATATCAGAGTTTATCCTTTTTATAAATTTCGTATTAATATATAAATAAACCAAAGGTATTTTAATAATATAAAATCTTATTAAAAATCTGGTGTGAAGAACACAAATACAGGTTCACTATTAATATTTTTGTGAACGTGTTCGAATATATCCCTCCCCAGAGACGTGGATACGTATTTCGTATTTGTACAGGCTCATCGGTACGCCGCTGCTGGAGAAAGAATATCTTCAGACACATTCACAAAAAATAACCACATCGCCACATCACAGAAATTATCCAGACCGAGCGTAGAAGTAAATTCAGAGCTGCCTGTTGTCAGACAGCCGAAGTACCTCGCCCCGTCCACATAACCAATGTGCAGTAACGACGCCCTTCCATTGGTTCTCACATTGGTTATGTGGACGGGGCGAGGTACTTCGGCTGTCTGACAACAGGCAGCGCTGAATTTACTTCTACGCTCGGTCTGGATAATTTCTGTGATGTGGGGATATGGTTCTTTTTGTGAATGTGTCGGAAGATATTCTTTCTCCAGCAGGGGCGTACCGATGAGACTGTAGAAAGGCGAAATACGTATCTACGTCTCTGGGGAGGGATATGTTCGGACACGTTCACAAAAATATTAATAGTGAACCTGTATTTTTGTTCTTCACACCAGATTTTTAATCATATTTTCTATTATTAAAAATACCTTTGTATTATACAAAACTGGTGGGGTTTACCTACTCATGTATGTTTCAATTATTCTGATATATAAATAAACCTCTAGTACATGGCAACGTATTTCCCAACCTTGACCCAGAGATACGGTTCACAGGTGAATAAGAAAAAAACAATATATGAATAAAAATACGAAAAAACCTCTCGGCTTGCATAAAGAAAAAAGTAAAAATAAATAAATGAAAGTTAATATTTTAAAAGAAAAAACTTATACTTCTTTTCAATTACGCTAGTTAGATCTTTTTGTTCTTTGGTTTACTCGTGTTTACAAATTTATTCTTTCAATAAATTTCATCATGTAAAACGACATTACTCCCAATCGCAAATAATTATTATTATTATAACGTATGCGATATTCATAATAGAATTACATTTCTCTATTATACTGGAGCAGTCGTAATGAGCAATATACATAAACAATATTCGTTTCTTTTCTCGTGTGTAAAAAGAAACTAATGTTAATAAAAAGAAAAGTTTATTTCTTTGAGCAATTACGGAAATATAAAACCAGATGAAGTCTCGCGCATATAACAAAATAACTTCTAC
This sequence comes from Melolontha melolontha, assembly GCA_935421215.2. Classification (NCBI taxonomy): domain Eukaryota; kingdom Metazoa; phylum Arthropoda; class Insecta; order Coleoptera; family Scarabaeidae; genus Melolontha; species Melolontha melolontha. The sequence goes on along the minus strand of OW285242.1, from coordinate 94,555,849 downwards.
GGGTAATACGGAATGAATTTCAGTAACAAATTGCAGCTAGACATTACCCTTTGTGTTCGGTTTGACGGTTTATTGTCCTGACAGTATCCGGGACAGTTCATTGTATGAAAATCGTTTCTGGCTGCAATCTGTCTCCTACGGGAGCTTAGAACGCTTTTGACTAAAGCTTCTTTCGTGCCGGGTATACGGAACTGCATGAAACAACGCTAACAGATGTCAGACGCACGCTGTTCGGCATAATAGAAAATAAAAGACACAGTATCGTTATGACACTGTTAGGAATTTAAATCCCTCCGCTACACTACTGAAGTTTAAAGGCGCGGTTATCGGTTCATACTAATAGCATGAAATCCAGAGGCTACACTGCTGAAGCGCTGCTAAGGGTTTACAGTTGAGAAGGCGGTTATCGGTTCATACTACTAGCATGAAATCCCCAGGCTGCTCTGCTGAAGCGCTACCAGGGATTAACAGTTCAAAAGGGCGGTTATCAGTTCATACTCCTAACATAAAATCCCTAGGCTACACTGCTGAAGCGCTGCCAGGAGTTTACTGTTCAAAACGGAAGGGTAGCTCTAGCTCAGTTAGAAAGGCATCAGAATAAACGCCGATCAGAATGAATTCTCTTTCTCCTAGAAAATAGGTCCTTTTATACACAAATGTCGGTGACGACAGAATGGGAGAAAATGCGTAGATACCAGATCAATGGCTCTATATGGCGCAAAGGGTGAGAAATCAAAAAACCACACAGCTCCACATGAGCCAAACAAATCATTACCTAAAGAAAATTTCATTACACAAATAAAATAAAATATATACAAGTATGCGTAAAACTTATGGGAATCTTGTGCAAAATGATTATTTTAATCGTACAGCGCACAAAACATTCTCAAGTTCATAAGTTTAAGAGCGCGGTTCGTCACATCGTTTATCGGACAAAGAAAGTCTATGCCTAATTGCGTCTAATTGTTTCGCAGTAAGACGCCGGTAAGTCACTAACGGTGGCAGGCTTTCAAACAATTATCACACACATCCTTTTGGCATCCGCTCAACTCGCACGTCTGCCAGAAAACTCTCTCGTGAAAGCACACCTCCTGCAGAGGGATCAAATTGAATGAACATGATCTTACTAGATGGCGCGACCGAGATTACAAAGAACGAAATAAACTATCCTACAAAATCCCAACTATTGTTGGGATGTTTGGGCTTTGGAGCATAACTCGAAGCATTTTATTTTTTCCAAACATTGGGATTTTCTACGAAGTGTTTATATTTATTTAGTGGTAAATGTCTCTAATCAATCTAAAAAGGTTCACAATTGTTGCTTATCGAAAACACATAGTCAATGGATCTGGTTTTTTCTCTGAGAAAATTCATGTAATAAATACTTTTCCAATTTTCAGTGTTCCCTATGACTTGAAAATTGGGTAATATTGGTTAATATTTAATTTATTTTGAGTTTTTTAATTTTTGACTTAGATCTCCTGCCAATAAAGTTCTTAAAACAGTAAGAAAACAATATTAAGTTTCGTACACCTACCCTTCCTATCTTAAAATCACCAGTGAAGAAACATCCCACTCATACACCCCAGCGAAATAAACCAAGCGTTGCCCACTTCCGATCTCCATCGACCACCTTTAGCCAAATAAGAAGCCACCTTCGCTTCAAGCACAGTCAAGCGACTAGTATCTCTGGCTCATATGTTTCAGAATATTAGTAAGCATACTTAAAGCTCTGGCAGAGTCACGGTTAAGTTATCTAATCCTCGGAGAACTAGTAAGCTAGACCGTTTACTTGGTAGAGCGCAATCAGGTGACCGTATTTCATTCATATGAATATCGTTTTTGTGCGCGAAAGCTCCTTTCGACAGTAGCATTATGATACTAAATTTACTTGATATTATTATACAATAATATTATCATCCTTCAATTAAACAAAATGTTTTCAAAAATCGCATTTCAAAATTTTAATAATATACGAACAAGAAAGAAATTAACTCATTCTTTTTGAAAATCCTAGAACGTAATTAATAATCTGCTTGGAATTAAATTTTAAAAAATATGTTTCAGTATTGATAAAGAACTAAGTTATGAATTATTTGTTCATCTCTTCATTTGCTACATTACAGAAAATAAATTTCAAATAGTATAATTTCTGCAAATAATACAAATCAACAAATAATTGTGAAAATTATAACAAAATAAAATAAGATGCTGTAACAAAATTTAAAAAATAAAGCTGTAGTTAAAGAAAAAAATAAAATAACCCAAATCAAGGAATCTGTAATTATAAAGCTAAAACATTCAATATGTGTTGCTCACTAAATATATACGAAGTATTAAATAAATCTATTTCAAGGAATAAATTCAGAAGCACTAATAGGCGATCCAATTGTGATTGTGCAGACCACAGTCCTATGAAACGGTATATATAATTGATTATGCAGGCGAGAGTTAAAAGATGGAACGCGGAAGTTTACAGATGCTAATAAATTAGGGCCATCAAATAAAGACGAGATCCGAAAGATTTTATGTTAATTATGTTCGGTCTTTCATTATAACTCAGATTATTCTTATTAATATGTAATTTGAACAGAATAAACTTTACTAATTTCTTTTATACCCGTTACACTCTGTTAATATGTGTTCTTTGGTAGGGAGACAAAATAATGCAGCGATATGGAAGTATTGGTCTATCTATAAACTTAAACAAGGTAATAATTACCATAGCTTTTGTAAAATCAGAGCAAATGCGTTTGATGAAACTATATAACCGCATCTAGTAACTAACAATGACATCGATATGAGGATGAAAAGTGAGAATACTGTCGCATATCCAAGATCGGTAACCTGAGTTACTGTATACAACAACTCACTGCCTAAAGTAGATGTTAATACTCATATTGTTTTCGGTACACCTTACAAAGAGTTTATATAAGTCGATTTGCATCGAGTTGCAATCAATTTTAGAACCAATACAACTTCGTGCATCCGCGTACGCCAGAAAATAACTATCTTTGAATGAATAGTATAACTCATTCACAAAGAGTGAGAATTGGAAGCTAACTGCCCTGTCTATGTCTCATCTCCAACAGTTTAATAAGCTGGATATAATCTTTATGTTCCTCAGGAGGGAATGTCTGCAAATATCACTAGCATCACCCCTCAACGCTAAAATTAAAGCAGTAGCCTTTTCGGCAGAAGGAAAAGTTGGTGGCCTGATTCTGATCTTTGAGATAGCTACAGCTTCTTCTTTTATTTCGATGGGCTGCCACATAACTTCTTCGCTGACCTGCTTGAGATCAGAATGACTCATGGTCACAGGTAATTTCATGTGAGTCATTATTGCCTCTGAAAGTCTAAAATATTCTTTATTCTATCTATTCTATTTGGGCTTGCGAATCAATGCATTGTTCTAAAGCTTGCGAATTGTCTATTAGTCGCTGTTCCATTTTCATTAACAGTGAATTCACGTCAGCGTCCCCACCTGAAACTTGGAAGAAATAATTCTCCGTACCCTCGCCGTCTTTGATCAACAAATCTCGAAGTCGTTGAATATGAAGTTACACTTCGTATATATTAAGAAGGTGTAATTCTATTTTAAACTAGATTTCCTTAATTATTTCGAATTTTAAAATACGAATTCAAACTTAGACATTTTCAGTATATTTTCGTTTGCAAATAGAAAGTCTTTCTTTTGTTACTGTACTACGACCGACCCTTCAACATCTACCTGGACGCGAACAGTCAACTCATATCTAACGTTCGTTTTCAAATATTTTACATTTCATTTTTAAACTTAAGTTATTTAATTTATTACGTATACCTTCTAAGTAATTATGTCATGTAACATATCATTTGAAAGCCTGTCTCACAGGAGATATTTTAATGATATTTATTGCATCAATATCACAACTTGTCAGCTCGCCTTTTTGCCTAGTTCTTAATTCTAAGACATCACAACTTCGATTTACCCTCTCTCAAAAACTGGGCCATAAAAACCTTTTTTGACAACGAGTGTTCTCTATTACCAAACTCATCCTTCTTCTTAGACCAGCCCCCATGTTGTAACCATCATTTCATGGTAACAGCTAACTCTGTGTACTGTTCAAGCACCGATCATGAAGCACTTGCTCACATCTCTACTTTTCAAAGGTAACTCTGTATTGTTCAATGCAAATATTATTTTTAGTTGCATTCACATTAATTTAACTAATTAATTTCTACGTCCACCTGCCAAACATCGCTCTTCATACATGTTCAAGTACCTGCCGCGGATTGAGTGTCCGACCAACATACGCGTCCACAGGTAACTCTGTATTGTTATTTTATGTTAATCACATATAATTCCCGTTTAATTTACGACATAATTTAAATTCCTTTTCATTGTATTGTTTGGGTGTTAATTTTAAAATAATTATACGTCTTTCTTGTATACATTGGTACTTTTATTTCTTATGTATATATTAAATAAAAACTTTAAGGACAACACTGTTGTGTTTTCTTTTAGTTAATAAGTTGTAATATAGTTATTTCAGCATATTACATGCGTTCTGGACCTGCATCATCACCACAACCATTAATTATTTTAAATAATTTTTTTTATTGTTAGCACGCCGCCACAACCAAAGCAGCGTGTTTTTAACTGGAGAAGCGATAAATTAAGTGTAGTTGTTGTCACTTCTTTAAAAAAAATTTCACAAGATATCAACGCTTGGAACATTTTCTCTTGATAACGCAGTAAGCTATGTGAATAAAGCCTATTAGGAAATACTTACGGAGTCATCGTAACTGATAAGAAGTACTGCTACTCTATTAAGAGGTAATTAATTTCAAACTCTTACTATTTAATAAAGATTTGCCAAAATTGCCAAAATTCTAATTTTCGTAATTTAATAAAATTACGATTTTTTCTTTAATTTATAACGTGTTTACAAATTACAAATCGTAAAATAAATTAATACTTTTGTAATCATCAAAAGGATATCCATTGTTTTAATTGTCCAGTTTGCGATCCATTCAGTTTTTGTACTCGCCTGTGGAAGAACTCGAGCAATGCAATGGTAGTAGCAGCGGCTTAGACCGCGCTTGCCGGTTGCAAGGCACGATTTCAGATAAAAAGGAAGATAAAGCGTACACGTGTTTTTGAGTAATTCGTTTCAGCCATTTCGCAACCATGCCGAGAGGCTTTAATATCAGAAATTAATGCCGTTCGGTGGGTCGGTTGCGATAGAATAAACTATCCGTGTATCATACTTTAAATTTTTATTGTAAACGCTGTTGCTGTTACTGCTGCTGTTACGGTATAAATGGTGGTACGCGAAGAATTTCTTAAACGTTTATTATCTGTATCGAATATCTGCTTGTATATGCATGCATATAGGCAGATATTAGAAAATGGAATTCTTCAATACCCACTTAATATAAATTGATTACTTCAATTTACAGCAAATTGCTTAACCGCCAATTTACGTACAGTTAATTAATAACGAAAATTTTGTCAAATCATTGACAGAAATTTCTTTTATTCCTTTTAATTTATGCCGTAGAAGATTGCTATGTTACGAGAGCTGCAATTATTTCTTTAAGAGATAAGAATTTAAAAAGCTTCTATTAACCCAACATTGTACTTATAAAAAGTCAGAACGTGTGAGAATTAAATATTTCGACTAATTAGGAAATTTGTTTCTGTTATCTTATTTAACGGTAATTTATATTTACTGGAATATCTTCATTGGCAAAATACCTTGAAAAACTGTTCACCCACGTAGATAATATAATAAAGGAATTCTCCAAGATTTTCCATATCAATTAGAAACTCCTGTGGAAAAGACAACAACCAACCAAGTACTCAACTCCATTAATACCTCCAATCTTAGAAGTCTCCGAAATATGATTTTCTAATCACCTAAATTATCCTTGAAATAGCAGTAAATGTTTTAAAATTAATAATATTAATTTATAGTACAATTTTAACGACAGGGCATTTCCTCGTTCCGTAACTCTTATTATCTTAATACCCAAACCTGCTAAACCAACTGAAAACGTTAGCTCTTATAGACCTCTATGTTTGCTTCCAATGTTATCCAAACTACTGGAAAAAAGAATTGAAAGCTACAATTTTATTTATCCTTCAACAACACCAAATTATACCTAAAGATCCATTTGAATTTCAAGAGGAACCTGCAACTATCGAACCCATTCCATCTATTACCAGCAAAGTAATGCAAGACCTGGAAAATAAAAACTAATACGCTACTATGTTTCTTGTCTAAAGTCAACCCATCGAAAGAGCATGGCATACTAGCTTATTATTTAAGATCATGAAACTTCTACCTAACAACTACAACATTGTTATTAATTTACAGTACTGAAACGGTACGCCTTCTGGTGGTTAAACCTCCAATTATTGATATAAATATTGACGTTTGGTTTTGGTTAGATGTATGTACTGATATGTTTGCAAGTTTGTAAATAATGCTATCTACCTAAGAAAAAGTCTTTTTAGTTGAGCACTATTTTCGCTCATACGGTTTAAGTAGACACAATGATCCAAGCATTAAATTCGGCTGCGATCAATTTTCGGAATTTCAATAAACAAGCACCAAGTGATGTACTGAACATTATAACCAAATTTAGAAGAACTAGAAGTGTGCTTCACCAAGGAAAAGATAAAGCTGGACGAAGAAAAACAGTGGATACCAACGAAAATCACGAACTAGTATTCTACTGAAAAATTGATTATCAACAGGACTCTTCAGAAGATATTGAAACAACTTAATGCCCAGTCAAACGTTATTCAGACGACCCAACAATTGAGAATGGGTGATTATACTGATTATACTGTAAGACTTAAATACTGCGTCAAAATCCTTGCTCTGCAATATGATAATCCCAGTTTCATCAGTAACATCTGGTACAGTGACGAAAGTCATTTTCATTTGTCGGGTCATGCAAATAGGTGTAGCAATAGATTTTCAAGTTTCCACTCACCAGAACAGCTGCAAGAAATACCGTTGCAGAGTGAAAAAGTAACCGTCTGGTGCGCAGTTTCTGGACGAGGAATTATCGGGTCTTACTTGATTGAAGGAATACGGACGTCTAGTAACTGTTAATCAAGAGGGCTATATTACTCAAGTTCTCACACCGTTTGCAGATGACCTTCGGAGGTTCTGCAGATCGAGAAACTGCTATATGCTCCTACGAGCAATAGTTCCGCGCCTGCGTACTCAACGTAATACCTACTTACGATTTACCAACTTACATCAATAACATGATTGCTCTGGAGATCTTCGGTTGAAGACGAACTCAGTTTAGAGGATAGCGGAGGGAGAGTTCTTTTAAAGTAATCTCCACCATGTTTAAACTCTTTAGTCGTTACTGTGAACATAGACACTGCGGATGGTAACTTGACTAAATCATAGGTATATACGTGTATCGTTATCATAACAATAAAACAACAAATGTAAAACAACAATAATCAATAAATATCAAAATCTCACGTCATATGAGAACATGCCAACAAAATTCGTAACACCAAAAATAATAATGCAGACAAGAGATCTACACAGACTTTCAAGCCCCAAAATGAATGAATAAAATTTAAAAAACTATATATATCTTTGACAAGCGTGATAATTACATTAACATAAATACATTCATTCTCATTGAAAGCAAAGTAATAACTGCACGTAAATTAAAGACTCGCCCAGTATAGTAAGTTAAATACAAGACTAAACCGTATACAAAAAATTGAATAATAACGTTAATTTGAATTATATGCACAGAATATAACTGAGTTTTAGACAAATGTTCAAAAATAGTTAATAAGATTTAACTAAAAAAATAATAAGATCAGAAATTATTGAATAATACTTATAAACAAAACTAAATTAAGTAGTAAGTTTAACTGAAAACTTGCATAAATAATTTACCTAAGATCTTGGATAAACCTCACATTGAGATTTTGAAACACGCAGTATATGCAGAAATTATTAAATATAACACAAAATTAAATGCTCGATAGTTTAAGTTTTTAATCAAGAAAAATGTCACAAAGTACCTAAATCTATAATTATTTTTTTCTATTTTGTGTTCGAAATGAACTCATTATGACACCCAAAACAGTATCGAAATGAGCTTCATTTCGATACACTTTTTTTCATTTTTCAATGTTGGCGTTGTTCGAACAGAAATAAATATCATTGCTGTCATTTGATTTTTAGAATTTAAGTACATTTGACAGATATGATATATGTACGTACCCTACACAAACAACGTATATTGTATACCATTGACAACAAAATATATTAGTTTCTATGTCATTTATGTTTATATTTTTAAGTAAAATATAAAGTAATGTTAACGAAAATTAATAAGTAATATAATATACTTCGCGGATAGCAAGATTTAAATTTGAAAATGTCAAGTATAAATGTGACCAACTGCATGCTTTATATAAAAATAAAACTCTGAACTTTCAAATTAAATAATTACAATTTATTAATGTAAAAAATACAAAATAGAAAAATAGTATAAAAAACTCGTTTTATAAGGCCATTTGCCGCACTCGCTCTTCTGTCTGGTTTTCTAAACAGATCTGGTGTGGCAAAATGGTGTGATATGAAACTTATTTTTTAATATACTATTATGACATTCTGTGGTCTATATTATTATCAGAATAATTGAAACATACATGAGTAGGTAAACCCCACCAGTTTTGTATAATACAAAGGTATTTTTAATAATATAAAATATTATTAAGAATCTGGTGTGACAGGTTCACTATTAATATTAATAGTGAACCTGTATTTGTGTTCTTCACACCAGATTTTTAATAATATTTTATATTATTAAAAATACCTTTGTATTATACAAAACTGGTGGGATTTTACCCACCCCTGTATGTTTCAATTATTCTGATACATTACACATGCGGTTAGTCCGTAGTATGAGCGAAGACACACACAAAATACAGTTTCTAGAGAGACAGCTGTGCCACCTTTGGAAGGGCGTCGTTGGTTCACATTGGTTATGTGGACAGGGCGAGGTACTTCGGCTGTCTGACAACAGGCAGCGCTGAATGTACTTCTACGCTCTGGATAATTCCTGTGATATGGCGCTGTGGTCCTTTTTTGTGAATGTGTCTGAAGATATCCTTTCTCCAGCAGGGGCGTACCGATGAGCCTGTAGAAAGGTTAGATACGTATCTGCGTCTCTGGGGAGGGATATGTTCGGACACGTTCACAAAAATATTAATAGTGAACCTGTATTTGTGTTCTTCACACCAGATTTTTAATCATATTTTATATTATTAAAAATACCTTTGTACTATATTATTATACTAAATGCTTCTGAATTTATATAAAAGAAAATGTAATGGCATTCATTTTGAAAGCTCATTATCGAGGTGGTGTACATATTTTCTTAATATTGTACCTTTAGCACTCCTTTAAAAATGTTCATTCATTCAGTTTACGACAGGTTGGCCAATTTAAAAGAATTAAAAACTGGCGGGAAATTCAACATGTCCTCATTCTTATTGGCTCACCTTGTAGTTTAACTAAAGGAATCAAGTATGTTGAATGCAGTAATAAAAGATTCACAAGCATCTATTCTCACTGTCGCAAAAATGTATACAGGCTGATTCATTTTCCACCCTCACCATGAGAACCTCGCTTATCATTGGAGATAGAGGGTAGGTTTAAATTTGGCAAAGTTTCTAAATTTTGTGTTTGTTATGAACCCGAAAAGAAAATGACCATGTGTCAAATGGCGTTCATGATTTAAAAAAAAATGGAAGAAGTTCATTTTCTTCTTTTACTTCTAGCAAGTTTATCTGGGATTGCAGATTAAAGCTAAAAACACATTCTCGAGGCCACTTTTGATCTACTATCTAATGGTATGCTCGAAATTTCCATATGACGTTTCAGTTCTAGCTGGCCATCATCAACTTTGTTATTTCTTAAGGGCACTATGTCGAATTTTAACACAGCTAGAAAGATTGTTTTTCTGATTTCAACCATTATGACATGTTGACACAAAATTTTTGATACTATGCTTTAGTTCACGAAGAATAATTCATTTTAAGGTTAAGTAAGGTAGCCATGAAATTTCAAACTGTCCAACATTTCACTTATCGTTCATTACTAATAAAAAAATTCCGCACACCAACGAAGAGAAATGATACATGTTAAGTATTTTTCATTCATTGAATCGAGATACAACAATAACGAGTGCAAGATATTTACAATTGTATCCCGAACGACAACAGCCGCATGGTACCATTTTTCTGGATCTTGATAGAAACTTGGTCGAGATTGGATCGTTTACCAAACCGCGTGGTGTTTATGTTAACAGGAATTGGAATAAAAATCAACGGGATATATTAAATGGTAAATTAAAGGTGTGTTTTTGCAAAGTCTATGTAAATCTTGTATTTTCTAGATAAATAATCAACATCTACATGCGAAGTGGTGTCAGAATTAATTTTGCCCCAAACTCTAGTATGGAGAACTTTACATCGAAATAAGTTTAAACCATACAAGATTCATGTTAGCCAGAGTTTAATACTAGCTGATAATTTAAAACGCCTGAAGTACTGCAACTGGTTAGTGGGAAAAAATTTTTTGAAACAAGGTAATCTGGTCGGATGAATCAAAATTTACCAATTCTGGAATGTTTAACAGAAATACGGAGCACTATTGAGCAGACAAAATAGAACAAGAAGCCACAACATCGCTTTAGATTAAACGGTTGGATGGGCATTTTGGGAAATCGTCTCATAGGACCTGTTATATATGAAAAAACATTAAATGGGGAAATATACTTAAACATTCGCACATACGTATCTAACTTCCTGGATAACAATATTCCATTAAATCAACTAAGGCATTTATGGTGGCAACAGGATGGCGCACCGGCTCACAATGCGGTAATTGTGAAGAATCACTTACTTCAAGAGTTTCCAAACCGTTGGATTGGAAATAGTGAAGTTGTTGATTGGCCGGCGAGATCTCCTGGCTTAAATCCTCTGAATTATTTTTTATGGAAAACCGTTAAAAATAGTATTTATAAAGATGATGTTCCATAAAACATTGAAGAACTTCGACATAGACTCCGGAATGCCGTCGACATAATTCTTAGAAGAAAAATACAAAGGGCAGTTGAAAATGCTAGAAAGCGTGCGCGATTGTGTATTAATGAAAATGGCCAGCTATTTGAACATTTTCTGTAATTGTTGGTTTATTGTTTTGTTCCCTATTTTGATTACTGTTACTGTTATTTTCATTTATTGTTACGAACATGGTGCAAGACTTACATAGACTTTGCAAAAACACATCTTTAATTTACCATTTATAAAATATGCCATTGATTTTCATTCAAATTCCTGTTAACATAAACACCATGCGGTTTGGTAAACGATCCATTCACGACCAAATTTCTATCAAGATTCAGAAAAATGGTACAATATGGCTGTTGTCGTTCTGGATACAATTGTAAAAATCTTGTATTCGCTATTGTTGTACATACTTCGATTCGATGAATAAAAAATACCTAAGATATCTCGTTTCTCTTCGTTAGTATACGACATTTTTCTGTTAGTAATGTATGAAATGTTTGACAGCTTGTAATTTCATGGCTACCTTACTTAATCTTAAAATGTATTTATCGTGAATAAAGCATAAAGTATAAAGTATTTTTTATTTTATAAGGCCTTATATGGCGTAGAATACGTCAATAATAATATAAAAACAATTATGTTATACAAACATGCACATTTAAAATTACAAAAAATAAAATCATAAACAAAAAAGTCTTTGAATGTCTATAATCTAACTGATTCTTATACGTTCCGAAAAAAAATCATCAACAGCATATAATGCCGTATTCAGTAAGTATTTTTTTAATATTTTTTAATAGTTTTTCAAAGAGTTAACCTTTATGTCTTCAGGAATATGGTTACCTATATATCCCCTTAATAATATCATAATCATAATATCAAAAACCTGTGTCATAATGGTTGAAATCATTCTAACGGTATCAAAATTCGATAACAATGTTGGAAGAAAGTTGATGATGGGCAGATAGAACCGAAACGTCAAATGAAAATTTCGAGTTTACCATTAGATAGTAGATCAAAAGTGGCCTCGACAATGTGTTTTTAGTTTTCCTCTGCAACCCCAAATAAACGTGCTAGAGGTAAAAGAAGAACATGAGCTTCTTTTGTTGCTTAAAAAAATCTCGAATGTCATTTGACACAGGTCCATTTTCTCTTTGGGTTCATAACAAACACAAAATTTAGCAACTTTGCCAAATTTAAACCTACCTTCTACCTCGAATAATAAGCGAGATTCCCATGGTGAGGGCCGAAAATGAATCAGCCTGTATAAATTCAAGTCGTTTAGTTAGTTGATATATTTAGAACTAGTACATTCTTAGTATTCTATCGTTATATTTAACAATAGCCCTTTATAGTAGTAATGATATTTTTTTTCTAAAAACTAATTACGTAATTCGGTTAGAAGTTTGTAATAAGATTGCTTTTTTATTACACAAAATACCATTATATATGCAGGTATCAAAAAATCTGTGTCAAACTACTGCGTCTTTTATAACAACTAATTACGTATACTTCTATACACGTACATAGATAAAAGTGAGGGCGTACGAAATACGAAGTGCAAGTTGTCGAGCAGGAATAGTAAGTAATAGGATGTTTGGAGCTCGCGATCCAGTTGAGGACAACTATCGCGAACAACTGATGGCCTCGGGGCTCCGTTCCTTCGTTGTTATAAACTTGCTGACTGCTACACATCGTCGGGTCGGTCTCTCCGATAGTTGTTATGCCGTTGTATTGCGACACAAGGTACAGAATCAACCACACCCAAGGGAAAGTGCGGAACTACGCGAGGCAATGTCATTTGCGTTGATCGAGTGAAGCTTGCGAACGAGTCATCGTTTTCGAGTATTATGTACATACATAATATAACTGTAGCACCTATGTATGTACGTGTGTTTGTGTGAGTGTGTTTATGATATACATGCATAATATATATGTATAATTTAAATGTCGTACGGTGGCTGATTGTCGAGGACTTCTTACTTTATTACATCTACCACGCAACATTTGGAAAAAATGTATGAGTAAATGCCATTACCGTTTTTGTCAATGGCGTAACTGTACCTGAAGGACGAATATTTTAAAACTCAAATCAGAAGATTTAAATATGTCTAATGAATTAGAAATTATATTGAATTATATTAAAAAAGTAAAATAAATATAAATTTCTCATCAGTATTAGTGAATTAAATTTGAAACCATATGAAAAGCGAATGCAAAATCAGTCGACAAGATTATGGTTACTTTGAACTGAATTATCCAATGTCCCATTTATGAAATAAAAATTACATTATCGTATTAAAAATATATGCAATTACAGAATTTTCGAACTGTTAACATTTGCTTACTCTTAAAACATTGTTGTCTGTCATATAAACATTATCTTTTTCTATTGTGCATTAAAACTAACAAGCAATACACGCTGTACAATTAATATTTTTACATGGGATTTTTTCATTGTAGAAAGGCCGTAAAGAGGGATAGGCGTGAAAATAAAATTTATTTACAAACATAAACTTTTTGTGCTGATTGAATATTTGAGAGAAAAGAATGTATTTTTAATAGTGAATTCTTTATGCTGAGTAGTTAACTTTTAGTGTGCTCGTGATGACAGTGATAGAAAACCTATTGCTTTAATGTTCTTGTTTATTGTTACCGTTGCAGGCGAGTTTTCACATTTCAAATATACTGTAACAACACTACTCTATATTATAAACAGAGACCGGACACATCGGGTTGAAATGACGTCGTCATTACGACGGACGATATAAATAGTCTACAACATCTGTAAGTACATCATGCAGTTATTGAATGCACTATTGATCTGGCTAGCGCGCACATCTGTTTTCATCGAGAATTGCAACTTTTTTGTTGGATATTTACAGTTAAATTTCTGTTTTCATGGGCGTAAATGGACGCGTGTGGAGTTTTAATAATTTAGTCTATTTATATTATATTTCGTAAGATAAATAAAGTGCTGTGAGTTAGTTTCTTGTTTTCCTCGTTTTAACTGTTAGTTACATCGTAATTTTTGTGATACATCCTGTTTAATATCGTTTGATTGAATCTATTTCTCCCAATTATTTCGACGTAAGTGTGCATTGAATTTCGTTCAGTTTCAATAACTTACGCATACATTTTTAGTTTTCATTTATTTATATCTCTAGATCTAGGACGTTTTCTGTTTACAAGATATTATATGCTCTAGCATTGTTTAAGTTATTTTTTCAGATATGATATGAAAGAACTTCGAGAACGGCATCGTAAAACAATGGCGAGTTGGATTGACGGTTATACTGTATGTCCATTGTCAGTGATTCCAAAACTTATTGCAAAATCTGTAAAATATCGTTAAAAAATTCCATGAAATCGCACGTACTACGTCAGTTAGCATCGCAAACACATGCATAGAAATTGGAACCGTTGGAATCTGACAATTTTAACGAAGAATTGTGAAACTTTTATGGCGGCTAATATTCTATTAAATAAACTTAACAAACTTACTACACGAAAGCAGTAGAACGCATTAGAAGCCATCTTTCAAATCAGTACCTCTGGATAAGTGCCGACGAAACTGTCAATATATTAAGAGGCTGTGTGATAAATGTTGTAGCTGGTGTACTACATCCAACTATTCCGTATAATGTATATGTAATAGCAACAAAAGTTATAAATACAGTTGATGCGGAAACAGTTGCTAAAACCATTAACGAGAATATTCAAAAAATACTTCATTCGGACGACAAGTACAAAGGAAAAGTACTTTTATTTGTAAGTGACAGTGATGCATTTATGTTAAAAACAGGCAGACTATTAAAGGAAACATATCCTAATATCCTGAATATTACTTGTGTAGCACATGCTCTTCACAGAATCTGTGAATATATCAGAGACACCTTTCTCCAGACGTTGGTACACTTGTATCCGCTTATAAAAAATTTTCAGAAAAGCACCATTGAGAGTAGCTCTTTACAGGGAAAAACTGCCATCTTTGCCTAGAGAACGGACACGCTTACCACATGACGCAAAGCCCAGTGAAGTACTTGCGGAAGGCTGTATTTCTAAAATATTTAATTTTATTTATATAATTGGAAAACGAACGGGTGGTGATCTATAAAATTACGAAATACATATTTATTTGTTGAAAGGTTGTATTTATAAAGTTTTTAATTTTATTTATATAATTGGAAAACATACGGGTGGTGATCTATCTATCTAAAATTACGAAATACATATTTATTAATTAATTTTATTTATATAATTGGAAAACAAACGGGTGGTGATCTATAAAATTATGAAATACATATGTATTTGTTGAAAAGTTGTATTTTTAAAGTTTTTAATTTTATTGCTATAATTGGAACATTTTTATTTGTTCATTTTGTCGTTCAAGTTGAGTAAAGGAGTATTAATATTGACTAGCAATAGTTTCTCAAGGTTTCCTTCTGTCAATTTTGTTCTCTTTGAATTAAGTACATCCTTATAAATAGAAAACGTCCTTTCTACATCGCAACTGGTTATAGGTGCATACTGGAAATATTCTTTTATTTTTTCATATTTAGCCGTTAGATTTTGTGGAATTGTCTCCATACATAATTGCTGCAATGTATTTAAATCTGGCTTTCTATTAAGAATTGCTTCAAACTTTTGCCGAAGGCCACATCCGAAGTCACTTAGAATACTTTTCAAATTATTAACAGCCACATCTAATGTGGTTAATCCGTCATTTAATTTGAGATTTCGATTTTCAAAATAAGTGATTAGTTTTGGCAATTTTCCAAAGTGTTCGTGAAGAAAGTACAACTGATTTTTTAAATTTGGGATTTGTGTGAGCTCCTTGCACTCACCAATACTTCTAGCATCCTCCTTTAGCAGTGTTACGAAATGTTTTAGACTATCGAAATTCTCAGCATAATAACTAGTAGCTTCCAGCCATGTTCCCCATCTAGTTATTACTGGAGTGGGAGGCAGTGACAGAGATGGAAATTTTTCCCCGAAAAGAGCTACTCTCAATGGTGCTTTTCTGAAAACTTTTTTAAAACCTGATACAAGTCTATCAACTTCCGGAAAAGTGTCTCTGATATATTCACAGATTCTGTGGAGAGCATGTGCTATACAAGTAATATGCAGCATATTAGGATATGTTTTCTTTAATAGTCTGCCGGTTTTTAACATATACGCAGCACTATCACTGACAAATAAAAGTATTTCTTCTTTGTACGTGGCGTCCGAATGAAGCATTTTTTGCATATTCTCCTTAATGGTTTCAGCAACTGTTTCCGCATCAACTCTATTTATAACACTTGTTGCTATTACATATGAGTTATAGGGAATAGTTGGCTGTAGTACACCAGCTATCATATTTACCACACAGCGTTCTAACATATCCACCGTTTCGTCGGCGCTTATCCATTTGTATTGATTTAAAAGATGGCTTCTAATGAGTTCTACTGTTCTCGTATAGCACCTAGAAACATAATATTTGCGTAAAATTGATTCATCAGAAACATTTCGACCAGTATATTTTTTTCAGAAATGTCTTCAAAATTGGATTGTTCAATTTAAATAATGGAATATTAGCTGCCATAAAAGTTTCACAGAGTTCTTCGTTAAAATTGTCAGATTCCAACGGGTTCAATTTTTTTTCGTGCTTTAACGATCCTACATGACGTTTTACGGTTGATTTATTGCAGTTTTTCAATAACGTTTCACACACTTCACAATAAATTTCGGAATCACTGGGAATGTTCATATAATCAGTATGGCCCTCAATCCAACTCGCCATTGTTTCACGATGCCATTCTCGACGCTCTTCCATTGTCTGAAAAAGTAAGAATATTCTAGATCCAAATAAACGAAATTAAATAACGAAATTTTATGCACACTTACGTGAAAATAATTGGAAGATGTTGCTTAAGTGAAAAGAAAAGGAATGTACGTGCTATTTCTCTTACGAAATACGATAAATTTATTTATTTTATCTACGTACACGACACCACTGAAAACACTATATTCTCCGAATACAATAGCTGGGTTGTCCATTGTTATCGCTGCGAGACCATGTGGCCGAGTAAGTCAAACAAATGCTTCATTGAATTACGCCGGGATGTACTGAGCGACGTTATACACAATTCCAATTGCCGATTGCGTTTTATGGAAATTGCATCCGTTCTCTACTCATCACTGGCTCCCTTTCCAGTAATAACTAGATGTTTGGAAGCTACTAGTTTTTATGCAGAGAATTTCGATAGTTTACAAAATTTTGTGGCATGTTTAAATGACGATGCTCGTAGTATTTCTGAAAGCAAAGAACTAGCACAAATTCCACGTTTAAAAAGTCAGTTGTACTTTCTTCAGGAACACTTTGGAAATTTGCCAAAACAAATCACTTATTTTGAATATCGAAATCTCAAATTAAATGATGTTTTAACGACATTAGATGTGGCTATTAATAATTTGAAAAGTATTCCAAGTGACTTCGGATGTGGTCTTCGGCAAAAGTTAGACGCAGTGTTTAATAGAAATCCAGATTTAATAACATTGCGGCAATTGTGTATGGGGACAATGCCACAACATCTAACAGCAAAATACGCGGAAATAAAAGAATATTTGCAGTATGCACCTATAACCAGTTGCGATGTAGAAAAGACGTTTTCTATTTACAAGGATGTATTTCTTTCAAAGAGAACAAATTTTACAGAAGAGAATCTTGAGAAACTATAGCTTGTAAATATTAATACTTCTTTACTCAACTTGAACTACAAAATGAACAAATAAAAATGTATTTCGTATTTTGTTGCCGTATATATACCCGTTTTATTTTTATAAGTATAATTATGTAAATAAAATTCAAAACTTTAAAAATACAAATGTTCAACACTACGCTCGTGGACAGTGAGTCATCAACCTCTCGTGTCCGATCTCTAGTAATTAGGTATTCTTTGAAATCTTATTTCAACTGTGTACTTGCAAGTAAATACTGTTGTCTTTATTAGTATTCCCACAGATTTTAACATATTAACATCGATCTTTAATATGAGTGTAAAACTTATATTGAGTGAATGCAACAGTAAATTATTGTTAATAAATAGTTGTAAATTTATAAAATGCCCTGAATTAAAAACTGGCGATGCACAAACAAATCGTGTCGGACTCAAGGATACACACTGGGAGAAGAACGCTTAATTTCGAAAAGTAATTTCGTGCATAATCATGAAGAAGATCTAGGGAAATTAAACAGACAAATTACTTCTAATTCTGTGAAGAGAAAGACTGTGGACGACTTTAATGAAAAAACATCTAAAATAATTAATTTCGAACTAAAGCAACAGTCAGAACAGCTCAACAATTTAACGATTCGTTACGAGCAATATATAAAAATTAACATTTATCAAAGTCGAAGAAAAGTACAGCCACCGGTTTCAAAGTCAAGGGGCGAAGTGATGACAATTGTAGAAAAACTTTGAGCGGAAACTATCATGGGTGAACAATTGCTCCCTCAAAGCGATCCAGAAAAAGAAATATTAGTATATTCTTATCGTACAAACTTACAGCTTTTGTATGGTGCGCTGAAAATATATACGTATGGTACATTTATGTTTTGTGCCAAGCACTTTTATCAACTGTTTACTATTAATATAATTAAAAATGGCCACTATATAGCACTTGTTCTTGCGCTTCTTCCAAATAAAGAAGCAAAAATTCATTAAAATTTGTTCAGAATATTAAAACAAAAGTGTTTAGAAATGAACTTAAATTTCACTCCGCAATCAGCTATTGTGAACTTAGAAAAACCTATATACACAGCAGTTCGTGTGGTATGGCCAGGAAGTAAGATATCCTGGTGCAAATTTCATTTGATGCAAGCATGTTTTCAAAAAATTTTAACCCTTGGTATTTTTATAGATTATAAGAATAGAAAAGACAGCGAAGTGGGAAAATGGCTGAAGTATTTTTTTTCATTGCTATACTTAGATCCAGAAGAAGCGTCTGATGTCTGTTTCGTTTTTGACTTCACCGAATTCCAACCCACAGACGACAGACAGGCAGGCGAAGTTTTGTTAAATGTGTTTCATACACTAATATGCAATATTATTATTATTATTATTATTATTATTACAATTGAAACAGACATGTTAATATACATATCTGTAACTGTACACATGGACAGTACACCTCGTATTTTCAGCATTTACTTCTGCTTAAGACACGTGTTTCTGGCATTACTATTAGGCGTCATCAGTTAAGCTAGTGAAGCAATGTAATATAAATAATACAAATCTTTATGAATAGATTTGTATCTGTATATAACATTAAGCTGAAATCGCCTACAAGATAAAGCAAATTTAATCCTATATTGTGGCACTTATTTAATAAGTGACATCTGACGGACGAAAGAGACTTTGCCGAAAAAGGCGACCTTTTCGTTCGACCAGCTATGCTGGTACGAAGAACGAAAAAAATACGGGTAGTCCATTAACAACGAGCCAGATGGCAGTAAATATACAAAAAGGTTTTATGTATATCTATACGTTTATGCACGTATAACGCTTTTGTTACAATTGAAACAGACATGTTAATATACATATCTGTAACTGTACACATGGACAATACACCTCGTATTTTCAGCATTTACTTCTGCTTAAGACACGTGTTTCTGCCATTACTATTAGGCGTCATCAGTTAAGCTAGTGAAGCAATGTAATACAAATGATACAAATCTTTATGAATAGATTTGTATCTGTATATATGAAATCCCCAATGATGCCTCAATTTCGCGATATGTTACATGTCGATCTTCGTTAATGATCTTGCGCACAGCATCGACGTTTTCCTTAGTGACTGCTGTTTTTGGTGCACTGGCTCTTAGATCATTGCTAAGACTAATCTGTGCACATTTGAATTCTCCATACCAACGAGAAATTGTTAACTGAGGTGGTGCTTCATTACCGAAAGCAGAACCCAACTCAGCGAGGCATTCTTGTTGAGAAAATTTTCACTATTTAATTTAGGCTAACTAAAGATTGAGGTTAATTTTTAGACATTTGATTAGTGGCGCCCTCTATGTCCGAGAATGTAAAACATAAAAGACATCCCTCATATTTATTAAATGCACTATAAAATTGTTAAGTGAATATGGCGTCGTCCGTTTAGCAAATCATTATCATTACATTTTTCTCTTAGGAAAAAGTAGAACCTGTCTATAGTTTGCCTTAACTGACATACACAGTTCATCGAAAAGACCTTCCGGGACCCAAGTCTACGACTGGTATAAAAACCTTTCGCAATGATCGAGAATTAGTGGACAACGAGAGTCATGCGCGTCGAACCCCAGGCAAGCATTACTGAAGTGAACATTTGTGCAATCAGTAAGTTGATTGAAGGTGACCGATGCCTTACAGTATGAGAAATTGCCATAAAGGTGGAGATATCGTAAATCAATTATTTCAAATGACTTGCTTTCCCAAAAATTGTCGGCAAGGTGAGTTCTTCGCCTCACGACGCAAGAAATATGGGAAAACAAACGATATTTTTATGTGTGAAAGGCTTTTGGTAGAATATTGTTTTCTTAACGCTTTTTTGGGGGGGGGGGAGAACTAGGAGCATTAAAAAGACATACTGCTCATTGAAATGCCTAACTTTCCTTCATGACAATGCTCTGCTACACACATCTACTTGGATCCGAGAGAAATTGTTATGCCGTAATTTCCATTTATAGTTTTCCTTATTTATTGTCAAGTCCCGGTATCTTAATTTATCTGCAAATTGCCTTCTAAATACGTTCAACGGGTATATCGCGATCTGTGTGTAAAATTTGATAACTGTATCCCCGCTCCTATCGTTTTATATGCAAGCGGTAATTGATAGATAAGAGTGCAAACCTTGGTGGTGATAAGTCAACTCCTGCTTATGTAGTGCATATCTTCTGTAGTGAAGCTTAGTCCCGCTTTTCGACCTATCGTAATTCTTAATCGCCTAGGCGGATCACGTCGAAAAATTTTTAATTGAGAACAGCCAATTTTGACGTAGCAACATGAAAAGTTTGGATTGAATAAATTCAACCAATCTGGGTTTATGGTACGGTTCTCCTTTTTCCGATCTACGGAGATTAATAAGCTTGTTGACGGAGATTTCATCCATGTAGGGCAGCCTTGAACATCTGGGACAAGCTCGAGGTTAATTACTTAATTAATTGGACACACAAAGCCAAACACAAAACACCGAGTCGTGGCGTATACTAATTTTCCATCCCCCCAAAGGACAGGAAGGAATTAGGAAACAAGTACCTCGTATGATTAATATTTTTTTTAATTGCGTAATCTATTTCACTTGATAATTTGTTTTGCTTTCTTATTCCGGCGTAAATGATTTACGTAGCATTAGAGTTCGACATATAGTAAATTCAGTCTATTTTGTATATTGCAACTTAAAAAATCATTTAAGTAGATTATATATGACTTTAGTAATTAAATGTAAAATTAACTTTCCCTTTATTCATATTAAATAATAAATTTTTTGACATATTCATACTTTGATTCATTTTTGTACTTATTTTTTTTAGGAACAAATTTTTATTGCCGCATGTGCAATCAAACGTTGTTTGTCCATGCCCAGCCGCATGTAGTACGTTGTATGTCGATGTATTTTAAAACAAAATTTTGAATTTAAAATAAAATCGTTTGTAATATTTCGTAAAATATTTTATTCTCCCTATATTTGTT
The DNA here is from genome assembly GCA_935421215.2 of Melolontha melolontha. Lineage (NCBI taxonomy): Eukaryota > Metazoa > Arthropoda > Insecta > Coleoptera > Scarabaeidae > Melolontha > Melolontha melolontha. The sequence goes on along the minus strand of OW285242.1, from coordinate 94,534,009 downwards.
TGTAATAAATTGTGTAGTTGCGGAGGTACCTTAGGAAAAGCTACCTTGAATAAACTTTTGTAATTAATTTAAGTTCTATACCAGTTTTATTATTTTTTTTGCTGATTTGTTAAGGGAATAGTATTTTTCCGAACTGGGTTTCTCTCTGTAGTTTCTTAGTGTATGGTTTTCGTATGAATATGATTTAAATACCATTTGAGTATACAGTAGAAATATTTATACAATAGGAGAAAATAAATATATAATATATATATATATATATATATATATATATATATAAATAATCGATGCTTAAGTTTATTACTTTCGTTTTTTTTATAATTATACATTTTAACTACTTATTAAAAATCTGGTGTGAAGAACACCATATATATTCGGACATGTTCACAGAAAATATTAATAGTGAACCTGCATTTGTATTCTTCACACCAGATTTTTAATAATATTTTATATTATTAAAAATACCTTTGTATTATACAAAACTGGTGGGGTTTACCTACTCATGTATGTTTCAATTATTCTGATATTTTAACTTCTGTTCGTGAATATACGAATTAATTGTTTCTAGTTTTTTTTCTTTGAGTTTGTCACTTCCTTTAGAGATTTTTTTTCAGGTATCCCATGCAGCTTGTTGGTAATGGTACTTAGTAAGTATAAAGCGTGTATTTTGAGTAGTTTGTGTTCGCATGCGCCTAAGAACGTGCAATCCTTTTACTCAGTTTTCAGACTGAGCTTCTGTAAGCAAAACTGAGTGGTGCTACCTTCTATCTTTGAATTTAGTCACCCACACCCGTCTCCACTGACTAAGGGCATACACCGTAAATAGATGCTCCCAGACATTGTGCGATACAACTACTGTTTTGTTAGTTTTTTTTCTCAGCATCTTCAGACGCCATCGCTGCACCTGCTTCTGGCGCGTAGGTAGTAAAATTGAAGGAAACATTGGGAAACAAAACATCCGCCATACAGCCTAGATTTGTCACCACCTGCTTGAACCATTCTAGAAAGAATTTGGACGATACCTTTTTACAACCTATTTGTGTAAGCAAAACCAATAATAGTTACTTATTATCACAGCATTTAAAAGAAAATTATTGCTTGGTTTGTGTCAAAAAGTGAGTACGCGAATACTATTCCTATAGAAAATCATATAACGGTGAAAGTTAAAAATTTGAATATAATAGAATAGTTAGCCAGAAGTTTTCTCTGAAATCTTAAAGAGAATTATAATACGTCTAATTATTCTTCATCCAAACAATAAAATTTAGAGCACAACTAATAATGGAGAATTAATATGGAATTAATGTCATCCTTCGTATAGTCCTGTGATTTTTACGTTTCTAAAAATAAAAAGTACTTATTTATTTAATTTTTCAATACCAGAAGATACAAGAGTTTAAAAATTTTTAATGCGCCTTTTTCTGGACGGAAAAATGCTAATAAAATTGGTTTATTTGCATGACGAAAACGCATGGATTATCAAAAAAAAACCATTTTTTTTAAATTTTTTTAATTCTTCCTCTCAAAATTTTATGAGCAGTCATTGCGTGTATTTAGAGATGAATGTATGATTAACATCAATAATTTTTTATTGATAATTACTAAAATTTATTAAAATGTAGCTGAAAGTAACAAATGACTAAGTTACTACCTTGGCAAAGTATCGCTATCAAAGGAGTATTAAATAACGCTAAGAAATAAGTAATTAAACTTCTAGTTTCAAAAATTCTTTTATTGTAAATACCACTACAATATTGTTTCGCCATACAATGGCTTCATCAGGTGGATGAAATACTGAATATGTACAATACAAGTTTGAATATTTATGTGAAAATTATTGGGGAAATGGTGGTGGAAAAATTTTTACAATCTTAAATTTAATAGAGGGGAGTTGTTTAAATCTAGTTGGTCATTTAAAGCTAATCCTAAACTATTGTATCTAAAAATTTCTAAGTTTTCTAACAGGTTAAGTTTTTTACTTTTTTCTTGAATGTGTAAAATTTTGAAATCTATATTAAATCTATGATTGATATCTATACAATGACTTGCGAAAGTTGAATCTGTTTTCTTTCCTTTATGGCTTCTCTCGTGTTCTTTCATCCTAATTTTGAATGTCCTCCCCGTTTGTCCTATGTATACCTTATTACAATCTTTGCATGTTAACTTATATACACCAGAGTTTGATTCTTTGTCTATTTTATCTTTGTTGTTTTTAATAATGTTTTGTATAGTATTGTCTGTTTTAAATGATATATGTTCGTTATTAAGTTTTTTAATGAAAGTACCAATTTTTTCCGAAATTTTTTCTAAGTAAGTGATTGAATTATAGGAATTAATTATCTTGTATTTTAATTTTGGATAAACTAAGGAAAGGGTTTTAGATTTTTGTTGGCTATTTAGGATGTTATTGAAAATATTTATAGAGTAACCATTGTTTAATGCTATTGTGTATATTCTATTTAGTTCAAGGTCGAAATTACTTTTACTCATAGGTACATGAATTAATCTATATACCATTGATTAGTATGCTGATAATTTGTGTGTTATAGGATGAAAAGAATTAGCGTGTATTGTGGTATCTGTATGTGTTGGTTTATGGTATATAGCGAACTCGTTTTTATTAGTTTTGTGTGATATGGTTAAATCTAGAAAATTAATGCTTTTATTTATTTCTGTTTCTATAGTAAAATTTATTTTAGGGTGAATAGTGTTGATATAATTAAGTAAAGTTTTTAATTGTCTATCTGAACCGTTAAAGCAAATTAATATGTCATCAACATACCTAAACCAATATACACAATTACCAAACAAGGGATGTGTACTAATTATAGTTTCTAAATTATTCATGAAAATTTCCGCTAATAAGGGGCTTAGTGGGTTTCCCATTGCTAGACCCTCTGTTTGTTTATAAAATTTCTTTTTAAATTGAAAATAATTTTGTTCCAGGCACGTTTCTAAGAGCTGTAAAATTTCGGTCTTTGCGACAATGTTCGTGTTTCTACGTTCTAGTTGTATAGTAATTAAATCTATTACCTCTTGGGGTTGGATACTAGTGAACAAATTCGAGACATCAAAAGAAATGAGTTTACATTTGTTTGGTAATTGCAAGTTTGAAATGTTGTTAATTAATTCCTGGGAATTTTTAACGGAGAACTTAGATTTGAATTTAGTGTATGTAAGAATTAAATCTATTAAGTGTTTGGACACATTTCTACAAGGTGCTTTTACGTACGATACTACTGGTCGTATAGGTGTATTGTCTTTATGTAGTTTAATTAAACCGTACAATTTGGTAGGTAGGGGATTCATAGTGGTTAATATACGTTTTTGAGTGTTATTAAAAAGAGAACCTGATTTTTCTATAGTTTGTTTAATCTGTTTTTTAAATTTGTTAGTAGGATCAGATTTAAGTTTTATGAATGAATTATTATCGAGGAATTCATGAACTTTATGTATGTAGTTTGATTCCGGAATTGCTATAACTGTATTTCCTTTATCAGCTTTTGTAAATATAATATTGTTACTAGTCGCTTTCTGTTTAATTGATTTAATTATTTTATTTTCAATATTAAAATGCTTAGTAGTACGGTAATTTTCTAAAATATGTTTAGCTGCATATTTATTTCCCTGGTTATCCTTTTGCTTATTTAAGGCTAAATCTGTTTCTACTGCTAAGATTTCTAAGTGTTTATTATTAATGATAGGGGTTAAGTTATATTTGAAACCTTTAGATAAAAGATTAATTTCTTCGGTTTTGAATTCTACATCCGTAAGGTTTTTAAATCGTTCATAAAAATTAATATTTTGGTTTATGTTAACTAAAAGAATCGGCATTGTGCTATGTTTTTTACAGGAAATAAATACTTTGAGTACAGTGCATCGTTCAAGCAAGTGAACGTACAATATTTGACGAAACCCTTTATATATTTGCAAATAAATTTATTAGATATCCTTGTTGCAATTGTATTAAGAATAAATTCCTAATTTCTTTTATTGTTTTATAACACCATCTAACTAGGTAACATTGCACAATCACAGTAACAAGATGTAATAAATATATGTACTCATTTCTTGCATTACTATGTATTTCTCTTAGACGTGTATATAAAATCGATATTTATATATGCGGGTATCACGATAGAATGTTCTTCGAGTAATGGTGATGTAGCGGGCGTGTTCGGCGGATGCATAGCTCAAGAGTGAAAGGTCACAATGTAGGTCAGATGGTGGCACGCGAACTCCACGAGTCCGCGCACGCGATTGCCATCCACGAAAGGGTCTTCAAGTCTTGCTGAACGTGAAAAAGAACATCGCCGGATTTGCGGCGGCGTGTCTAAGGAAAAATGCGCTTTGCCGATCGACATGCGGTCGACATACATTAAATAGCAATCCTAGAAAGCCACGCCAAGTCTTATCTAAAAGCACAATCTAATTTAGAAGTATACGATTTTGCTAACGTGATGTAATTGTTCTATATTGAATCAAACTATACGAAAGAAGAATATCTCTAAAGATACAATTAACGAGTATTTTGTATTAGTAAATTGAATTACTAGGTTGTAAAGGTTTTAAAGGAACGTACACATCAATTAATAATGTTTTTATTTGCTGTATCGCAATTATTTTTTTTTTAATCGAAGTAGCCTTTACTTGATGGAAATTCATAATGAATGAAACAAAAATGAAAAAGCAATATTACTTAATTTCGACTTTATTGAGTTAAAATCCCATTACAATTGTTTCGATATTTTGAAATTTTGAAATATAAAAATACAGACCTTTTACTCAATAATTATATGAATTTCGACAATTCTCCTCTATTAAACCTATTTTTAAACTGATTCTTTATTTATTTTGCTTTTCCTGTTTTTATATTTGTACTCGTTAAACTTCTGTCCCTTTGTGTAAAAAAAGTATACATGTTTAATATAATGTGCCTATTATTGAACCATCCTTCTGAGTATAATTATTGTCTCATTATAATAATTCATTTAGGTTTAAATTTGTCAACATCTTTTAGATTTAGTTTGCAATACAACTCCAACCAAGGAAGATACTGTATGTCGAAGCAATTGTAATGGGATCTTACATCAATAAAGTGGAAATTAAGTAATATTGCTTTTTCATTTTTATTTCATGAATTACACAGGTCTACAAAATTAAACTTTTTGACAGATGTTTTTATTTTGAAAACTGATTTTATATAATTTTGGTAGGCTGATTTCAAAAATTCTATGCATTTATTTGTAACACGTAAGGTTTTTTTGCAAATATTAAATGAAAAAAAACGATATTTCTAAAAAAAATTATTTGTTTATTGAGTAAAAAGGTGGAATACCAGTTAAAAAAGTGGAAAAAAATACTTTACTCAGTCTTTTTTAAGTGAAATCTTTGTCTCTTCGCCAGAGAGCTGCGTTGTCCGGACATTCGGTTGTATGTTTTTAAGGGCATATCCCGTTTTAACATCCAGCAGTAGTCCGCCATCATCGTTATGCTCCATCTGCCTTGGTATCGCCGTTCCATTTCCTTAATGTCTTGGTGAAACCTCTCTCCCTGTTCTTCGCTAACTGCTCCATGATTTTCAGGAAAATAGTTCAAGTGTGAAAACAGGAAATGCACTTTCAAACTCATATTACAACCTAGACGATGAAAGTGTTGTAACATATTTTGAACAATATTTTCGTAGTTTTCGTCCTTAGAGTTCCCAAGAAACTTATCAATTACTTCTTTAAATGAAACCCACGCGTTTTTCTCATTGTGTCTCTCTGTTCATTGTGTTTTGAAAATCCTTGTCTTTGCATAATGTTCTTATCTGCGGCCCAACAAAAATACCTTCTTTTAACTTGGCATCGGATAAGGCTGGAAATGTCTCGCACAAATATTTAAAACACTGTCCATTTTTGTCTAGGGCTTTAACAAACTGCTTCATCAAGCCAAGTTTGATATGGAGAGGAGGCAGTAAAACTTTTTTGGGGTCAACCAAGCTATCTCTTAATACATTTTTGCTACCAGGTGTAAGGCTTGTTCTAGAGGGCCATTCTATTTGAGTCCAATGTCTATCCCTTGCTCGACTATCCCTCTCACAAATAAAGCATGGAAATTTTGTATAACCTCCTTGTTGTCCTAGTAGCATGCACAGCACTTTAAGGTCACCACAAAGCATCCACTGATGTTCTTGATAGTTTATTTTCTTTAAGAGAAGTTCAAAATTTTCATACGTTTCCATTAAATGTACCGAATGGGAAACGGGAACCGAGGCCAGCTCGTTACTATTGTGCAATAAAACTCCTTTTAAACTATGCTTACTTGAGTCAATAAACAGGCGCCATTCTTCTTTTACATACGGCACATTTCCTAATTTTGAAATTAAGTCAGGAATATTGTTGCAATCCACTAGCGGTTCTTCTTGAGTAAAATATTGACATAACTCTTTTTCGCGATCCCGGTAAAAGCTTGATGTGACGCCAGGTGCCAGTAAATGTTTCTCACGAAGTCGGGAGGCTAACAATTCGGATGCATCCTTTGGGAGGTGCAAATCTCTAATTAAATCATTTAGTTCGCTCTGGTTAAACACTTCGGGCTCTCTGAAATCTGGTGTGAAATCTGAGTCATCTGGGTCGCAATTAGATTCCTCTGATTCTGACGATATGACGTTTTCTAGTGCTTTTGGGGCGGTAGGTATCGGTACATCTGGTCCATGAGGAACTGGTCGAATACCAAAGTCAAGATTGAGATACACAATTTGTTTCTTATTTTTTCTGTTGAATCCTTGAACATTACACGAACAAAAATAACAATCATCACTGTGATTTCTAGGCTCTCGCCATACCATAGGAACACCAAAGCTTAAACATTTCTTCCTACCTTTTTGTCAGTTTCTTAACGCTTCAACGCAAACGGAACAAACAGTATGAGGAGCCCAGGACTTGTCTTGGTCGCCAATTTTTACACCAAAATAAGCTTGGTATACATTTTTTACAAACGAAGTTATAGTTTGCCTCTGCTTTACTACGACATAACTACCACAGATATAACAAAAGTTATTCGGATTGTTCACACAATGTCTTCTTTCCATATTTATACGTTCTAGAACACTTAAAATACGCAACAACGAAGACAACAAGCGCGCGGACACAGTAGCACGACGACTAACACAACCAAACCGCACATAAGCAGGTTTAAACGTTGTATTGACGCTTCTGCGCCGACTCTGTTGCTTTGCTGAGAAATCTAATATTAACCAGTGTTGCCAAATCACATTTAATTTCATAAAAATCAATTCATTTAAAAATTATGAATGACATGGAACAAACATATTCTTGTTATAGGTATGTACATATATTAATAAATTAACATTTTTAAGATATAGAGCGCTAAAAAAAATTACGTGATAGAGTAAAAATATGGCGTTTTTTTGGAATAAGGGCCCCCAAACATATACAATTTAGCAAACAGCTTTCAAACATCAAAATCACTGTAGACCTGTGTTATTTTTGCTTCATAGGACAAATTAGTACGTTTTATGTGAAATTCTGATAGCTAGAACTATATTTTCTAAAAGTGTACGAAATATAGTATTGGAGATATTTCTGGTAATAATACAAAAGAATTCACATAAATATACACATCGACTTTATCATTTTTAAAAGTATTCGTCTTTGACATCAATATACCTTTTTCACTCTGAAGTAGATACTTCAGAAAACTATACGGAATCGTTCAACAGTTGCTTCAAGCCACGAAAATCGTTCATCACGGACTTTATTTTTGATGATTTTGATCAAATAGAAGTCCCAAGATCATACATCAGGTACGAATCATTAGTTCAACATTTTTTACAGGATAACTCAAAGGTTTGACAAGCTGAGTAAGAGCTAGTATAGTCTTGGTGAAGAATAATTCGTCAAGCCTTCAGCTAACAAATTCTAGTATAGAGTAAAGTAGCCTAATATCGGATACCTTTTGAAAAACACTGATTTTAGGCCCATTGTATCGGAATATCGAGGAATCTTTTAGAACAAAACAAAGATTAAAGAATTTAAAAACATTTATTAAAACAAAAGAAATGAATACCTACTCTAAATAACTTAAATACGGATTCTAAAAAAAAGTGCAAATTTTCGTTACCGAAAAAAATGATCTTAATACCGGATAGGACAACAGAAAGGAATTAGCCATCGAGGCAGAAATTACAAATGTATGCGTCTTTTCTGTCTATGTTAGCACAATCACAATGAGCCCACTTAAAACATTTGGAACACTGAATCCATTATTCACCTGCATGATCATCACAGGAAAACCCACTACAAAACATGCATTCTGCTTTCTCTTCTCCAATGTCACAATCCAGATCAGTATCATCGTCTAAAACCAGGTCTTCATCTTCTTCAGATGAGTCACTAGATTCTTGCTTCTTTACATTTTTCTTGCTAACTTTGAGTGTCACGTTCTTTTTAGCAATAGATTTACCCTTCTTTTTATTTGTTACTTTAGAAGAAACTGGTTTGTTTTCCATTTTCAATTTTGGAATTCCCTGTGAAACACTTTTCTTTCTATTTTGTTCTGATAAACTTACTTCTAAAGCATCTTTATGCGGGGCACCTGTAATCAGAGCAGCAGATCCTTCCCTAGACTTCCTTTCTTTAGCGCTAGACTTATAGAAAGAAGTGCTCGGTATTGGGCTAATTTCGTGAGCACTTACTTTTGGATCTAGAGAATGAGACATTCTCCTAACATATGACTGTTCTACACATTTTGTCGTGGTAATATCTCTTGGAGGAGTCACATGCCTCAGTTCTTCTGCAGTAGTAGTTGGAGCGTCCACCTGATGATGAATGGCAAAGTCGTGGTCTCGGAAAATATGTCTATTGCAAGGAAGAATGCCGCTCTTTCGAAAACCATTTATAGCTATTTCAGCTGTAGCACATCGTACATATGCTTTTCCAAGCAACTCGCAAATTTGGTAGCTGGTGACCACTCTTCCTGGATTATGTCTTAACCAATTTTCAATCTCCTGCGAATAATATGTTTTAAGGGGCCCCATGAACGCAAGGTCCAGCGGCTGCATTCTATGCGTTGAATGCGGTGGGAGACATATTATAATAACATGATTTTGTCGCGCCAAGTTTATCGTGTCAATGTTCCGAGTATGGGAGTAGTGGCCATCCAAGACAAGCACAGCTGGGTCAGCTTCAGTTGGTTTTACATGCGTAATAAAGTGTTGTAACCATTTAGTGAAAATGTGGCTTTGAATCCAGCCTGACACGTGGCATGCAGCAACTGTTCCTGGTGGAGCGCCGTTGAGTAATTCTAGCTTCATATTTTTTCTGGGGAATATGATCATTGGAGGCACATAACCGCCAGCCGCATTCATGCATGTCACCACCGTTACTAGTGCTCCTCTTTCTGCAGAGGTAACGGCCCCCACCTGCTTTTTGCCTTTTAACGTATTTATCCTGGTATGCTTGGATTGTACAGACGTTATACCCGTCTCGTCTACGTTATAGATTCGGCAAGGGTTGAATTTAATTTTTTCCAACGCTGGTTCTAAGATATCAAAAAACCGATTCACGTTTTCTTGTGTGAATCCCTTTATTCGGCCAGCTGGCTTGGCTTGGTTGTGGCTTTCTAAATGTTAGCACGGGATGTCTCTTCAGAAATGAACGCATCCATTTGTAACCTGCTGTTTTCTCCTTCTGTGAAAAGTTATGTTTCAGATTATTCCGAATTGCTAATTGAAATGCTAATCTTCGAATATCAGAAGCTCTTAGCCCGTAAAATATCTTGTCCATCTCTACACAATAAGCCACCAAATCTACCTCAATATCTTTCGGTAATACTGGTGGACGACCTAGATTTGTTCGGATCATTTCTTCTGAGGACTTTCTACTTTTATTTTTTACACAATCTTCCAATGTGCTCTTAGGAACATTGAAAGTTTTTGAAGCCAATAGGTATCCCATTTCCTTATTTTTTACCGCACTGATAGCAGCAAGCATGGCTTCGGCAATCCACTTTTTTCGCTGTTGTTTACGTTTTGCTAATGACATCGTATTTCTGATATTAAGCAAAAATGTAAGATAAAAAAATAAAAGTAGCAAATCTTGGTTACGATTTAAACAAAAATACATAATTTTTGATGAAAACTTCAAAGTATATTCATTAATGGGACATTCGTTACCTAAAGACGGTGATAATAGATATACCTAAATCGTTACAAGAGACTTTTTGTCCTAATATCGGATATCCGATATTATGACAATGTAAACATCCGATATTAGGCAAATATTAATCTTTGAGATTACGTTTGTCAAACAAAAAGCATATATAATTTTCGATATGTATAAATACACCAACTTAAAGCAGATATATTACATACTAATGTAAGTTTTAGAAACAATTTTAATAACTCACCTGGATGTCTGAAAATCACGATAACAATTAGCGCGTCGAAAAACTCGGAACGTGACAGTTTACATAAATACCCATAGCGCCATCTATGATTTATAAATAACACTAAAATATTATTCCGTGGCATATTCTTAGCTTTAGTTTGAAGTGTAGACAGGTTTCTTTAATTTCAGATTACAGATTTCCTCAAAACAGTACTATCCGATATTAGGCAACTATCCGACAATAGGCCACTTTACTCCACCTATTAACATTCGCGGTCCTTCGAATGGTACAGCCGTCTTCGTTGAGGCTAGAAACGCACAACAAGTGACATGTGGGTTAATGCATTGTCGTCGTGGAGGATCCACTTATGTCGAATGTTTTCTCTTAATCGTTGAAGAACATCGCAATAAAATCGTCCATTAATTGTTTCACTTGATAGGAGAAATTCTTTGTGCACTATGTCATCAGCGTCAAAGAAGCAAATCAACATAGACTTGACGTTGCTTCGGACTTGCCGTGTTTTCTGCGCTTGTGGTGACGACGGTGTGTTCCACTGCGATGACCGTTGCTTTGTTTCGGGATCATACCCGTACACCTATGATTCGTCACCAGTAGTGAATCTGGTACTAATGTTCGCAACCCTTTCGGTAGTTTCTTTCAGTTCTGTGCACACATGAACAAGGAGCCGTTTTTTGGTAATTTCTGATACAAACTTCACAGCAATACACTGCATCGGACGGAAAACGCTGACAAGCGCCATATGACAAGCCGACAATGTTACAAATGCCATTGTATCATCATCACCCTACACACGTCCATTTTTAAAACGGTTTGACCATTCATAAGTTTGCGTCTTGCCTAAAGCATACACATCAAATGCTTGTCTAAGCATTGTTAGAGTTTCGACCGGCGTTTTATCAAGTTTGAAGTAGAATTTGATGCGTGTTTCCTGCTTTCTCACGTCAAACATTGTAGTGTCGCAGAATAACTCAATACTCAACGCAAACACTGTTTGTCACCACTTAGCAAAATGCCGTTTCACAGACTGATTTAGTATAGACGCAACTCACACCAACTAGGGCTATAGAGCTGTGCTTAGCGAGCCACATTCAAATTTCGTGAATTTCTGACCAGCACCTCAAAAACTTGAATGCTGAGTGTTGGATTAATTTAATATTTCCCTTTACACACAAACTACATTCTATGAAATGCTGTGTAAACAAAACTAGTTCACGTATGGTCAAATTAACTGATTTATTGGTTAAAAATATCAAATTTTACGAATAAGACAGTTGAAAAAGTGAACTATTAGATTCCAGAATTTGTGTTACTAAACCTCATGGTGAATAAAGTGTTGAAAACTTTTAGGATCCTTTTAAAAATAATTATGAAATTACAAGGATAACAAATATTGAAATAGTTTCTATTTTTTTTTTGTATATTAATGATAATTATTAAATCCAATTCCACATTGGTTTGAGAACACATGCCTGTCAACCATTAGTCATGAATATTTCGACAAAATCTTTAATCTCGTCTTCATTAAAAAGTTCTCCCTATAGGGAAAACGTCAACCCCATCTGAGATAAGCATTGTGAATACGACCAGTGCTATAGAATTTAATAGGTTGTACCTGTAACTGTTGCACTGTTTTTTGCACTTATTTATTGAATTATATTGTAACAAATAAAGATCCACCATGGGAATTGGACAGCTCACAATTTGTCAATAATTTGTTGAATATATGGATAGTTCTGTCTTATGTAATCATCCAACAATATCACTGTAGAATGAATAATAAGTTATATCGCGCGTACTCGATAAAACTATTATCCGAATTTTCTGTGGAAGGAGCCTTAAAACATGTCTTGTGGTTCTATCTTTATCTAACTATTGAGGTGTTGTCGTATTTTATTTCAGATACCGTCTAGAAAATTTTCTCAATTGTTTCTTATCAAACGTTAAGAACATGTATCAAATCAATTCTTCTTGATCTATATCATAAAGATACTATAATACTGCAGTATGTTTTATAATAATAATAAAGATTCATGCCTTAGCATCCCCCAACAGCTTAACATCAATTACAGAGGAAAATTTGCAGGCCATAAATTTGGGCAGTTTAGTATTCGTTATCCAGAGATTTGACTAAAATTGTCTTTGTTATAGTTTTTTAAATTTGAACTCGGTAGTATAGTCAACTCAGATTTCAGACTTAGTTCAGGGCTCATCTTCAAGAACTCACTAGGTACATTCGCAAACCATAGCTTCACCACAGACTCTTGTTATGGACGAATTTTTGGCGCCGCAATATTTTCAGATTTAAATTAGTGCATTATTATGCGCTGGTACTCATCTTTTATCATTCAAGTAAAATAAGAATAAATAAATGCTTGAACCTAATAAGTTTAACCTCATACATAAACTCAAAGATCACCTAACTCATTCGCAATACAGATTTCTCTTTTTGACAAGAAAAAAACTATATTTCCTATATTATTAAGCTGACAAAAAGGTTGTAAATTATTGATCTTCTGAAAAGAAATGTGCGCGATTAGATTATTCATGATCAACACTTTTTCAGCTTTGATGATGAAGTAGTTCTTAGTCCATAATACGTTTGATTGGAGACAAGACCGGAAATGACAAAATAGTCACCACGAATACTGCGATCGAAGTATACAAATAAGATAGCAGGAATATGTTTGACTTACAAAATTCTAAAAACTGAAATTAATGAATCGTTCGAGAGACAGTTGATTACAGAAAAACTGCTACGAATTATCGAAATGAATTACATGTAATAATTGTTAACCTAGTTTTATTCTTCGAATGAATGAAATAAATAGCTGCAGCAAGACAGTATCAATTTTCCCCATGGCAATCCCACATCAAATTACAGGTAAGTTATAAACCCAATGATTTAATAGTTGTTTATTCTCTGCTCTTGTTCTTAGTGTGTTAATTGGTAACTGTCGTATTTTATCTTGATTAAACATCAAGAAGAATTATATACAAACTTTAGATAACGCCTTTTCCATGCAAGCGACTGCTACCCCTTTACATTGAACACACGCCAAATGGATTCATCCCTATAATCAAGTGTTTTCTATATATTCCAAGATCTCGAAAATTTAACATTATTGACTAATATTAATCTAAATCTACTTTAAATTGCCGCGTAATTTATTAACAAAGTCTTTACTTTAAAAATTCGTGGTCAAATGAGACCCAACTCACTATCTTCCATTGTAGTAGCGCTGCCCTATAATTTATTTTCCATATTATTCTGTTATTAACAAGGTCTTTGAATTAATAATTTTGACTTTTTTTCAACTCCAGTATTTTAAGTAATTGCATATAAATACATTAAAAAATAAGAATTCCTTTCAAATTCACTTGCGTAAATTAGTGTAAAACAAAACAGGTGTTATATTCGCTCGTTTTACACTATGAATGAACACCAACGCGAATAGTCGCTTTCATTTGAATTAACTAACGTTAAGGTTTGAGACACAGCCAACTTCGATAGAACTAATTAACTCGCCTTCTCTTGAAATGTTATTATTAAACCTGAAATGAACACCGACAATTGCTCGTTGTTTGTTGTGACAAAAGCGAACCGATCGATTGTATTTCTCGCGAAAAGAAATGGTCTATCCGAGAGCCTTAACGAAACGCTCTCGTTAAGTTTTATGTCTTCTCGATTTCCCTTGTATAATAAGGAGACAAGCGGCTCGATAGATATTATGTCATGTGCATGACGATATTTCTATCCTGTCTTTTCCTCGTCTGGTTGATCATTTGTCCTCTTGTACGGTGTTTCTTTTGTAAAATCGAAAGTCAACATGATCTTAACAAATATCTCTATTTATTTGGTATTCAAACCCGATTGGGTTAAAGAGCGAGAATAATTTGGACGAGATGTATCACGAGTTCTTGTTATCTCGCAGTATAATGTTGCAAAATTTTCTTCTAACTGATCTACATTCTCTTCTTGCGTTGTTATCTCCATCCGTGGCAAAACTAACACGATTCTTTTCGAGAACAAATGATCGGTGGAACATTATACATTATTCAATACTAAATACAATTCTATTCACTATATTAGTATATGTCAAAATTATACCATTGTGTATTCGTTTCGTAATAAAAAGCGACATCTGGGGATTAACTATATAGGTATAGGTTTAAATTTGGCAAAGTTGTTAAACTTTGTGTTTGTTATAAACCGTAAAGAAAATAGACCTGTGACAAATGACCTTCGTTTAAAAAAAACAAACGCGAAAACTCCATTTTCTTCATTTACCTGTAGCACCGACATTTGGCCTTGTAGAGAAAAAATAAAAACTCATCCTTGTGGCCATTTCTAAACTTCTATCCAGTAGTCTACTCTAAATTTTTATACGACGTTTCGTTTCTTTCTGGCCATCATCAACTATCTAATTTCTTATAGGCGCCATATTGGATTTAGACATCTTCAGAAAGATTTTTTTTTTCTGATTTCAACCATGTACCATATGCTGACTAAAGTTTTTTACATTAGGTTTTATTTGAAAGAATAAATTATAAGATTAAATAAGGTAGCCATGGAATTTCAATCTGTCAAACATTTCATTTATTGTTCATTAATAATACAAAAATGTCATACACTAACGAAGAGAAACGAGATATGATAAGTATTTTTTATTCTTCGAACCGAAATTCAACAGTAGCGAGTACAAGATATCTACAATTATATCCAGAACGACAATAGCCTCATCGTACCATTTTTCTAGATCTCGACAGAAATTTGGTCGAGAATAGATCGTTTACTAAGCCGCGTAATGGTCAAGACAACAGGAATTTAAATGAAAATCGACAAGATATTTTACAAATGGTAAATTAAAAGCGTCTTTTCAAATTTCATGTTAATCTTGTATTTTTATAGATAAATAATAATCCATCAATTTCTACACGCGAAGTAGCGTCAGAATTAAATTTGTGCCAGTCCAGAGTTTGGAGAACTTTACATAAAAGTAGGTTTAAACCATACATGGTCCATGTTAGTCACTCTTTACTGCCTGGAGATAATTTGAGAAGGCTAGAATATTGTAATTGGTTAATGGGAAGGATAGAAAATGACGAAAAGTTTTTAAGCAAAGTCATCTGGTCAGATGAAACAAAATTTACAAATTCTGGAATGTTCAACAGAAATACGGAGCACTATTGGGCAGTACAAAATCCCCGACAAAACAGGGCTAGAAGACCACAACATCGTTTTGGAATAAACGTTTGGATGGGTATTTTGGCAAATCGTCTCTTAGGACTAGTTATGTATGAAGAACATTTAAATGGAGGAAGATATTTAAATATTTTACGTACATACGTATCTGACTATATCCCATTAAATCAATTACAATATTTATGGTGGCAACAAGATGGCGCACCAGCACACAATGCAGCTGTTGTTAGAAATTTCTTAAATCAAGAGTTTGCAAACCGTTGGATTGGAAATAGGGGAGTTGTTGATTGGCCTGCGAGATCACCTGATTTAAGTCCGCTAGATTTTTTTTATGGGGATATGTTAAAAATAATATTTATAAAGTAGATGCGCCACAAATCATTGGAGAATTACGAGACAGACTTCAGAATGCCTTCGATGCAGTTCCTAGAAGAACTATGCAAAGGACAGTACAAAATGCCAGAAGGCGTGCCCAATTGTGCATTACCGAAGATAGCCAGATAATTGAACATTTACTGTAATTGTTTATTGTTTACTTTTCTATGTATTTTTATTAATGTTTTTGTTATCCTGTACTCGCTGTTGTTGAATTTCGTTTCGAAGAATAAAAAATACTTATCATATCTCGTTTCTCTTCGTTAGTGTATGACTTTTTTGTATTATTAATGAACAATAAATGAAATGTTTGACAGATTGAAATTCCAAAGGCTACCTTATTTAATCTTATAATTTATTCTTTCAAAGAAAACCTAATGTCAAAAACTTTAGTCAGCATGTGGTACATGGTTGAAATAAAAAAAAAACTCTTTCTGAGGATGTCTAAATCCAATATGGCGCATATAAGAAATTAGATAGTTGATGATGGCCAGAAAGAAACGAAACGTCGTATAAAAATTTAGAGTACACCAGTGGATAGAGGTTTAGAAATGGCCACAAGGATGTGTTTTTATATTTTCTCTACAAGGCCAAATGTCGGTGCTACAGGTAAAAGAAGAAAATGAGGTTTTCGCGTTTTTTTTTTAAATAACGAAGGTCATTTATCACAGATCTATTTTCTTTACGGATTTATAACAAACACAAAATTTAACAACTTTGCCAAATTTAAACCTATACTCTATTTCCAATAATAAGAGAGATCCCCATGGTGAGGGCCGAAAATGAATCAGCCTGTATAACTGGCTTAATCACTTTCCTAATTTAAATTGTTGTAATATTTTTTATATAGTATCAATCTCATATATCAGATTTGTTTAAAAGTAAGAATTTTGAGTAAATTAAATTCAATATATTTTTTTTTTAAATCAGTATGGGAATCTTATGTAATTTTATCTAATGTTGTTTAAATAAATTATTTTCAATTTTGTTGGTCAAATTCACAATTATAGAAAGATGTTCTAGTTATTTTTTTTTTATACTTAAACATATAATTTTACATATACAGACTGAGCCTTATGTTATTTTACTATCTGATTGGAGTATTCGATTTTGTGAATACATTGTGTATTATTATTTTTCACATTATTAATTTCTAACCATTTCTTACCATCTAAAAATTCTTTGCATATACTGAGTGTAACGCAACCTATGTAAGGTACATTAAAGCTTAGATGGACTAATATGCAATGATTTATAGCATAAGACACGATGTTTATATGACTTAAGATATTCCAACTATTTAAAACTATTTTGTTGATTCAATACTTATACCTTTCCGGTATATTATATATTTTTTTTTTCTTTGTTGCTTAATAATAAATATAATTGTTATTGTTATGAACTCTGTTTTCTTTTCTTTATTTTTCTTTGAGTACAATTTATTCGAAAATTACTAAGTTATCCACTTACTATGGCAGAGTCTGTGTTCTCTGTTGGCTAAAGGTAAAACATGGTGGCGCCCTTTTTTTATATAAGAACCTCCCCGCAACTTGCCTCTTAACTGAGTTAGCCCTTTAGCCAAAAGATCTCCGGGGCAACCATGAGTTGTAAGTAAGTTGGGTAAGTTTAGAAGATATTTGTCGGCGCAAGTCTAGTGCTCGTGGGGGCACATAGCACTACTCTTAGACCTACTTTTTCTACAATTGTTAGTGATCTTGACTCAAATTATTTTAATATGCTCTTATCTCCCAGTTCTATCGTCACATCCTCAGCATATAATTTCAAAACGCTTCCTTCTTTTTGTGTTTCTTCTCACCATCCAATCCAACACTATGTTGATAAATAGAATTTATAGCCCCCCCCCCCCCCCCCCTGTTTGAAACCTATTCTAATTTCAAATATCGATAACAGTGCGTTCGTTCACTTTGATCCAATGTTTACTCAGAACCATTCCCTTTATTTTAATAAGTGTATTTTGTATCTCTGTTGTGCAGATCAATTTAACCAACTTCTGAGATGCCCTTCACTATCTGTATGCGTTTGATTCTTTAATCCAGTTATAAGCTGCATGTAAATCTATAACTAAGGATGCCATCAGCATGCGATAATTGTACAAGGTTGTGACAGTTTCCTTCTTAGGCAATATTTGACATATTAGGAGTCTTCTTTTTCTGAAATTAACTTCGTAATCTCTTTCTGCAGTTCAATATAGTTTTCGAATTGTGTGCTTAATGTGAAGCTGTTTACTTGGTAATCTTGTTTTCTCTTATTAGCAAAAGGGAAAAGAATACTTCTCGTCTTCATGTTATCTAGCACTAATATACTTACTCTCTTCCTCTCTTTTCTATCACTATGCCATCCTTGAGCGAGCTTTTTATTCTTTAATATTACAATAAACTTGTCTATTGCTTTTCTTCTAGGGCCCTTCAATACATCTTTGTCAGACCACATTTATCGTCGCCAAAACACTTAAATTTTCTTGTATTTATTTACTATTTTTTGGCTCCACAAATTTCAGAGAATTATTATTGCAAAAAAAGTTTCAATTGGTATCAAGCTTTTTTGTAAAATCAAAAACAAATATTATAATTTTTAAAAACTCGATTAGCATATTCGAATAACCAACTCAGTTAATAACAATTAAATGTTAGAAATTAAAGTGTTTATTAAAGAATTACTGTTAATTTTATATTTACACCAAATACTGTGAAATTAATGCCTACTGCAATATTTATACATATATAATATACTTTGTTATTGTTATTACTATGAAAAAAAGTTACCTAATTGGAATTGTTTTTGCTGTCATTCTAATATAATAACAAATAATATCTAAATCACGAAAATATATATAGAAATCCCACTAAGCACGCTGAAATTTCAAAATACTGCCATCTGCTTTGTTGTACTGACGAAAATAGAACAATGTTATTTGAAAAATAAACGTGCTTTGTAAATTCAAAATAATCAAAGTAATACATCATGAGCAAATAGATAATTTTCCTATTATCGGTAGAATTGTTTTGGTTCTTGCCCACGAAAAATGTTGAATGTCGGAAGGTCTCCGTTATTACGATAAAAGATTATTAGACGATTTGGCTTTTTTATAACCTAGATTGGTATAACAATAGTTGATCGCTGATACGAAAAAACACTAATTTTTATAGTGATAATAAAATATCTACTACAAATTACTATATATAGAATTGTATTATTTGAATTTTTTTCCTGTTTAATACTAATCACTTCTTTAATTTCCTTTTTCATTGTGTGTTGTTCTTTATCAATTATCTGTGTGTTTTCAGAATCGAAATGGTGATCGCGTTGTAGTTTGTGTGTAGACAAAGCAGTTTTATCTGTTTTAGAGTATTTGTAGGCTTGTATTCTTTTGTATAAATATTGTTTAGTTTGGCCTATGTAGTAACTATCGTAATCGCGACATGGTATTTTATAGATGACATGTGTTTCTCGATTTTTTTCTATTTTAGGTATAAGTTTTGAAAATAAATGTTTATTAGTATTACTAAGTTTATATGTTGTAGCTATATCATATTTTTTTAAAGTGTATTTAATTTTTTCTGATAATTGTGGAACATATGGAATCGTGATATATGTTGTGTCATTGTTTAAATTGTTATTGGTGTCTGCAGTGTTGTATATTTGGTGTATTCTTTTTTTAATTGCTTGGTCTATAAGTTGATGGATAATTATTATCTGTTAAAATTGTTTTAATTTTCTTTATGTTATCTTTTCTGTATTGAGTATGTGATAGTTTTACTGCTCTATCAGTCAGATTATCTATAATCATTTTATTGAATACTGTAGGAGCATTTGAGTGGTAATTCATATATCGAAAAGAAGCTGTGGGTTTATTATACCAATTTGTATAAATAGTACCCTGTCTATCATAGGTTAAAGAAATATCAAGAAAATTAATATTGTTATTAATTTCTTCTTCAATAGTGAATTTTAATTTGTTGTGAAAATTGTTGAATTTATTTAAAAGATAGTTTATTTTATTAGTCGGAATACATGTTATGATATCATCAACATATCTTTTGAAGAAAATGGGGTGGAAGTCTAATATTGATAACGTTTTGTTCCAAATGTTCCATTACCAGATTTGCAACAGGAGCAGCTAAAGGAGAGCCCATGGAAATACCAAATGTTTGACTATAAAAATAATTTTTGTACTGAAAATATGTGTTGTCGAGACAGAAGTGTATACCTCTAATAAATTCGTTTTTATTTAGTGATGTGTGTGGATTAATTTCACCCCATCTGGATTCTATTATGTTTATAGCTAGATCTGTAGGAATGTTAGTATATAAAGATTCTACATCAAGTGATACAATTTTGTGATTAGTTGGTACTTTTTGTTCCTTGATGAAATTTTGAAATTGCCATGTGTCTTTGGTATGATATTCCGTTTTTCCTTAGATAGATCTTAGATATGCTATCACCTAGGAATTTTGCTGTATTATAAGTAGGGGATTGTATGTTGGATACTATTGGCCTTAAAGGGATATTATTTTTGTGGATTTTTGGTAAACCATATATTGATGGAGGGTGGGAATTAAAAATGCGAAGTTTGTTTTTAGTGTTGAAATCTATTAGCTTTAGTCTATGCCATTTATTTATTAAGTTATTATTTTCTCTTTGAGTTTTCTCTGTTGGATTATTTCTTTCTTTTTTATAGGTGAATTTATCGTCTAATAGTTTTTCTTTTTTTTGCTTAAATCGGAAACAAATTGAATTTACCATAACATACAAAGGTCACGAAATAATTATCTATCCATATATATATATATATATATATATATATATATATATATTGTTATATGGTAGAAATGCCCCACTAAGTTGGGCTGACAAATGTTATATGTCACGTGTGAATGTACATATATAAATAAATGTGAAATGAATGTTAGTTATAAATGCCCCAAAACGTTGGGCTCTAAATGTTATATTGCAGAAAATGAATGATTATGTTATTCGATGTATATAAAAATTCATTCAAATCGGGCCCATTCAATACTTATCTGTTTTTTATTATCGGCTAGCTTCTTTTTTTCTTCAGGGTTAAGGTAGGTTCACTTCTCTCCACTTTGAATTGATTTACGTAGCTTATTTAATTGGAAATGGAACAATATCTCAAGTATTTTACAAAAAAAAAAACCAAAGTAAAATATTGACAATTAACTTTATTAATAATAAAACATCTAGAAAAGTTTGAGAATTTAAATTTACAGTTTCGTGACACATATATAACAATAAGGGAGACACACTCAGCGGTTGGTATTCTTACAGTACAAACAATATGGTGTAAGACAAGTGCAAATAATTGTTGCTTTATTATAATAGTTTATAAAAGTGAAATAGAATCAAGTTTTAAAATTAAAAGTAGTGGATACTAATATTTAAATAAGTTGAATAAAAATTACAGTGGTGGAATATCGGTGAAAGCAATGTAAATAGTTATTTATGGAATAAACAAAGAAAAGTTCTAGAAATGTTCATGACCAAGTAAAAATGGCGCGTATAATATTTGTAAAATTAGCAAAAACCTGAATCTTCGGATATAACCTCTGTTGATTCCTGCGCCTGTGTTCTGGAGAAGTCTTCACAGCGGGAAACTGGAGAGAATATTTCTGCTACTGTCCCTCGGGATGACTTGAACTTTTTAAAATCTCCAAGTCCGACGGCGGCTTGAGCGGATGACCGGTCTCGAGCGTTCCAAGATGTTGTTCGATGTACGGTGAAACTTTTAGGCGGGTAGTTTTCGTATCGAAAACTTTAATTCGTAACTCTTGAACTGTTTGGTCGGAAGATGTTAAATTTGGTCTACAGGTAGTTCGTAGGTAGGTGTAACGTTTGGTAGACTTAAAAATCTCGAGCACTTAATAATTTCGCCAATTTATTTTAATTACTTCGGAGCACAAAAAAACGTGACCTCTCACTGCAACTACTAATTACCGACGCCAATTTTTTCACTTGTTTCTAATTGCATAACTTGCCGCAAATCGCTCCATTCTTTACTTGCATTATCTTTTTGAATATTATTAAATTAGACATTTTTACAGTGTAAAACAGTTAAAAAAATTACAATTTGATTTATAAAATAACTTTAGTTAGGTAACATATGTTGATGTGTTTACAATCACTCTGTCAATATCGGTTTCTTTTCGGGTTATTGCACCGTTAAAATTGTGGGCGGGGCTTAATTGTTCAAATACATTTGAATATAAATACGTTAAATTTGTTTGAATAAAAACGCGTTAAATATTAATTTGAAATAAAAATGAATATAAACATTACAATAAAAAAATAGAAAAATAAGTTAATTATTTCAAGGCAAATTTGTCGTCAAAATAAAGTATTTATACTTTGAATCAATCTTTCCCCTTCTTGGTATTAAAGTACATAGTAGATATAAACATTACGGTTACATGTATTCTTTATTTCTTTCAGAGGAAAAGCCCTTCTTGTAATGCCTCAATTTATATATATATATATATATATATATATACTAATTGATAAATTATTGGAGTTTTTCGGCTTTTATATGAAATATTTACAAATATTAGCAAATTAGCATGTAATTGCGAAGTAAATGTGAATGTAAGCATTGCTGTCTACAAATTACAACGTAAGTCATACGAAATTTTAATTGAAGAATTTTGTCTACATTGGGACTTGAACCCAAGTATACGGTTTGCCGGACCGTTGCTTTACCAATTAAGCTTAATTGGTAAAGCAATTAAGCAAGCAAAATTTTTCAATTAAAATTTCGTATGACTTGCGTTGTAATTTGTAGACAGCAATGTTTACATTCACCTTTACTTCGCAGATACATACTAATTTGATAATATTTGTAAATATTCCTTATAAAAGCCGAAAAGCTCCAAGAATTTATCAATTGCTATATTAAATGAACGGCTAAGATATTATCTAAACACACACACACACACACACAACATATATATATATATATATATTGTATGACATTAATATACTACCATTTATATTTTAAATTTCTTTGACAAAAGGCATCATATGCCGAAACATGTAAGATTGTTTTAAATATATACATATTGAAGTAAAACCAGACCTTAAATCGCCAACTAATTGAATCTACCATAACATACTAAGGTCAAAAGATAATTATATATATATATATATCTATATATAAAGATAATTATTTCTTAACCTTTGTATGTTATAGTAGATTAAATTAGTAGGCAACTTGAGGTCTGCTTTACTTTGATATGTACATATTTAAAACAATCTTACGTGTTTTGACACAGTGCCTTTTTCAAAGAAATTTAAAATATAAATGACAATATATCAATGTCAAACTGATATATCTGTAGTTGTCATGGATAAAATTAAAATATTCAAAGATACATTCAAGTTTAATAATAATCATTCATGCCTCAGAACTTTGGACTGCAAGACGTCAATTACGGAGGATTGGCAAGCCATGAGTTAATATTATGTCATCAGCCGAGGACTTAATATTTAAAGCTGTAGGCATTTGCCTTAAACGAGAAGGAAACCAACGAAAACCTATTCGGACAGCCCAGTCAGGGATCTAAACACGGAACTGCAAAAGAATACAACCCCAAAAATACTCAAAAATACTAAACTACAACGCGATCATAATTTCGATTTTGAAAACACACAGATAATCGATAAAGAGCAGAACAAAATAAAAATGGAAATTAAAGAAATTATTAATATCAAACAAGGAAAAAATTCAATTAACAACAGAAGTAATATAAATATCTAAGCAGTATATACTATACCCAAATAATGTAACGATCTGCTATTTACCATCATAAATATATGTTGCTATTATATAAATATCTATCATATGTTATTTAAATATCAGTACGCTGGCAGCTCCATATTTAGACCCCTAACTGGGCTGTCCAAGTAGGTTTTCGTTGTTTTCCTTCTCGTTCAAGGCGAATTTCGACCAACAGCTGCTTACGTCCAAGTTCCAATTAGCTGATTCGTAAATAGCCCCACACAAGTTCTAATTAGCTGATTCGGAATTAGCCCCATACAAGCTCTAATTAACTGATTCGGAAGTAGTCCCATACAAGCTCTCGTTCAATGAATTTTTAATTCCTGCAAAGTTAAAGCCTTCCCACGTGGTCGAAGAATGTATCCATTTAAATTCGTGTCATCACCATGCAAACCAACCTTAGAACGACTTCAACGTTGCTTTGCAAAGCCCACTAGAATTTTACACGAGCTATAGGCGAACACATACCATGTTTTAATTAAAATTCTACCAGTTAGATACTTCGCAACCATGACAATGAAGGCTTAACCAGAAATACTTGAACGAAAGATTAATGAGCGCGAGAATGTCTTGTACGCACCTTATATAAACACCAATACAACGTCATACTGCAAAAAAACAATATTTGAAACAATATTCCAATTATTCCACATTTACTTATTTTCAAAAAGGAAATCGACCGCAAAGATAACATACTAATCTACGACTTCCTTCCTTTTAAATTTCGCTAATTACAATCAGTAAATTAACACTATTATATCGTACTATAATACAAATAAATACTAATAGATGTCACTGTATGTCTACTTCAAGTAGCTTCCCAAATTCCAATAAATAATTAGGATACAATCCAAATAGAAATCCCATATTAAAACGACCTTTATTAATTTATAGAATTGAAATGACTTTGCAGAAATTACGTAAAAGCACACATATGCAAATTCTATGTTCATGTGAATCTAAATTGCATGTACGGCGCATGTCTTACGAAATGTCAAAACATATTATTTAAAAGGTGTAAATAACACACAAAGCAAGGGAAAAGATTTATTTGACTATGAAACCCGTACAAAATTACGACTTTAGCACTAGTAAAGGTAGAAGACACTAATCTGCCTCTGTTTTAATTAACATCTCTACAGATAACCAACTCTAGATCGATTAATGGAAATAAACTAACCATTAACTAAACATTGCAAGACGTCGTTATTGAAAGATCTAATAAATATGTTAAGTATTCATACAAACAGCATTAGCGAACCTATTGTACTACCTAGTTCTACAACAATAACTAACAAGCAAAATGCAATATAAGATGTAAAAGTAAATTTAAAAGAATTTAGGAGCAGTACAATTAGTAGACAAATATAGCAGAAACCTATTATATATACCCTGTTGTTCAATAATAACAAAATATGGTAATTTAAATTTAAGAAATTCGAGTAGTACGATAATTAGTAAATAAATCTAGCAGATACTAAAATGTACAAGGGTCGAAATTGACACATAACAATATAAAGGATACAGACAGACTAACAAGTTCGCAAAACATAATTAAATGGACGGTAATGAATCAGACAATCTCTAAACAAAACTAACGCACTCCGAAAAGAACAAACCTTGGCAATACTAAAATGACATATTTAAACATAACCGCGAACCAAAATTTACGCACCTGGAAAAAGAAGGTCGCAAATTGGGATTCTTATCAGACATAATTTCTAGGAATTTAAAAAGGAGACAATGGTTTCAGTTACTTGTAAACAGAATAAAATGAAATATAGGAAGTTATAATAAATAATAAGCCGAGGCTTCATAACGGTGTAAAAAAGCGAAAGAAGGAGTATCAGAGGACATGAAAAGAGGGTTGTTAATAAAAAGCATGAACATCAAAGGTCAAAATTCACATAATAGATTTGAATTTTTATGATGCATAACAAAAGCGAGTCATTCAGAAGGTATTGAAGATAGTCAAAAACATGAGTCCTTTCATAGTTTCGACCTTTGCTTGATGTAAATCCATATCATAAATAAATAAATAAAACACACATAAGTTGTTTTATATTTACACTTTATTAATAAGATAATGACAGCTGTTTCGCTAACACAGTAGCTTCTTCAAATTCAACTTAAGACTAAAGATACATACAATATACAGCGTTAAGTCAGGTAGTTGACCCAAGTTAAAATTCTAGGAACTATTACATTTATATTTATTGCTTTTTGAAAACTTTACTATGTCTTACTTGTGTGAGGTTTAAGTTTAACACTATAACATAAGCAACTAAGAAACAATATTTCAAAGGGTGAACAGATTTAACAGTGGGGATGAATTCAAGTCAAATTTATCGTTTAGTAACATTTCTGAGTTTTTGAGTTTATTAATTTCTAAAGACTCTAAACAATTTAGTTTTCTACCTTTATTTTCTACATGTATAATATCGAATTGTAAACTGAATTCATGTTCATTCTCTATTAAATGATTAGAGTAGGTTGAGTCAGTTTTCTTATTGATATAAGAATGATAGTGGTCTTGGATTCGTTTTTTAAACGTTCTACCTGTCTGTCCGATATATGTTTTGGTACATGATCCACATGATAACTTATAGACTCCTGATTTATTGTCTTTGATAGTTTTTTCTTTATTATTTTTAATATATTTGGCTAGATTATTATTAGTTTTATAAGCGATATTAATGTTTTCTTTTTTTGAAGAAGCTACTGTGTTAGCGAAACAGCTGTCATTATCTTATTAATAAAGAGTAAATCTGAAACATCTTATGTGTGTTTTATTTATTTATTTGAAAAACATGAGTATTAAAAAGAATATCATGGTTTACTGGATAAAAATATTACAGAATCAACAAGAGGTGTTGCACAAATAATTTACCGATAATGAAAGATATCGGAAATAATACATAAATTCTACGAAGGAAACGAAATGAAACATTCTTGCGGAAACGTCAATATTATATTAAAAAATTTCATAAGAAGGTACATAAGAGATTCTAGTTATTTATGATTAAGTAAAGGATTAGTTAAGTTAAGGTATATCGTAAATTTAAAACGTAATAAACTTGCACACTCCAAAAAAAATATGATAACAGAATTTTAACCATTAAAACGAAATTTCTAAAAGAAAACAAGAAACAAAACAAACATGGGTCGAATTAGAAGAACAATACATATATTCTGCAAAATATTGAAAAAACAAC
Organism: Melolontha melolontha; assembly: GCA_935421215.2. NCBI lineage: Eukaryota > Metazoa > Arthropoda > Insecta > Coleoptera > Scarabaeidae > Melolontha > Melolontha melolontha. Next base: position 94,506,987 of record OW285242.1, on the reverse strand, counting down.
TATTAACAGGCTAGATATATTGTGAAAATGAACACTAATAGATTTAGAAAAAATTTTCGTAAAACTGGAGAGTGTAGAAAGAGTGTAGAAAAGTATTGGATTAAGAAGAGCGTGAAAAGAGTTACAGGTAGTAGGACAGCGGGAAAAAGCTGTTGATTGGATTATGTAAATAGCTATGAACGAAAAGAAAGCTGGAATAAGTGGGTAGAGCGAATTCTATTAATAAATTTATTAATTGTAAAAATAAAGAGTAACCGATTAGAAGAGGAAAATATATTATGTAATAAGTAAAGCGGGGATTATATAAAAATTCATATTTTTTATTTATGATATGTTTACTAAAATTTTTGGAGATCTATACGGATCGCGTAAAAAGAAAGCATTTGCGACTACTTTTGTTTTGCATATCTTGCATATAAATACTGCTTTGAACATATTTCATATAAAATTGCATGTTTCTGTATATTTTATAATTCATTTCTAATGTGCACCGTAAAAAATATATTAAGTCATTCATTCATAATATATCAAAATTACACTAACAGTCCACATGAGCATTTCCATACAGCGGGAATTCCCAGATTTGTGTTTATCCTGCAATTTAATTATTGTAGATTCGACGCGACAAAAAATTTCAATTAACGCAGCATAGGAACTGATTTGCATAAAAGAAATATCACAATATTTAAAAATGCACCACAAGCTATTCTGAATCAACTGCTTACTTCAACAAGTAAATACAGTGTGGCCCAAAATGACCGAAGGGGTTTAATTCGTTATAACTTTTTTATTATAATTTTTTTTTGTTTTCAGTATTTTGTAAAGAAGACTTGGGGAATTTAAAATGGAACAGTACACAATTGAACAACGTGCCAAAATCGTTGAACTTTATTTCTCAAATCAACGATCCATTGTTTTGACTCAGCGTGCATATCGTCGTTATTTTAATGTGCGGGTTGGACCCTCAGAGTCAACAATAAACCATCTGGTTGCAAATTTTCGAGAACAAGGGGCAGTAAGGAACCTTCCTGGTGCCGGCAGACGACGAACGGTGCACACGGATGACAATATTGAACGGGTACATGAGAGTATTCGGGAAGATGGAGAAACATCAACCAGGAGACGTTCGACACAACTTGGCCTCTCAAGAGGGTCGCTGCAGAGAATTTTGCATACAATAATAATGTTTCCATACAAAATTCAGCTTGTCCAACAGTTGAAACCGACAGATTACCAGCAACGACTTGATTATGCAATTTATTTTCGTCAAAAAGCAGAAGAAAATCATGATTTTATTCATAATTTAATTATGAGCGACGAAGCCCATTTCCAATTAAATGGGTTTGTTAATAGGCAAAACTGCAGGATATGTGCTACGGAAAATCCAAGAGTAGTTCAACAGCGAGAATTACACCCACTTAAGTGTACCGTTTGGTGCGGTGTTTCGTCGGAAAGGATAATTGGCCCATATTTTTTTGGAAAATGAACATGGTGTCGCCGTTTCCATCACTGGTGTTAGATATCGGACAATGTTGGAAAATTTTTTAAGGCCAGCCGTGGAAAAACATCCGCAAGTATGGTTCCAACAGGATGGGGCCACAGCGCACACTGCGAGGGACACAATAGCTCTTTTACGCGACATCTTTGGTGAACGAATTATTTCCCGTACAAGCTATTTTAATTGGCCTCCGCGTTCACCGGATTTAACCGCTTCAGACTATTTCCTTTGGGGTTATTTGAAAGGAAAAGTCTATATTAATAAGCCCCGAACCATACAGCAATTAAAAAATAATATACGCGACGAAATCAACAACATAACACCTGAAGTTTTGCGAAAGGTTATGGAAAATGTTTTGGAAAGAGCACGAATATGCGAACCAGAAGATGGCCACCACTTGCGAGATATAATTTTTCATAATTAAATTAAAAATATTCTCCATTAATATACTGTATTTAAAATTTAAAAAAATTAATAAACATATATGAGTATATAATACAGTTTCCGTGTGCATATAATTCCCAGCTTTAGTAATAAGCAACGTGCCCTCCAAAACTTTCCTGATTAGAGACGGGCATGCTTTTTGATAACGGTTGGTGAACGTGCACGTAATCTGTCAGAAATGTATAAATTTGAATGAGCATGTCCGTCTCTAATGAGAAAAGTTTTTGAAGGCAAGTTACATATTTTTGTTGAATATTTCAAGTTTGTTTCATCAGTATAATGAAAAGTTATGTGACAAATAAACATTATTATTGTGATCAACAGCAAGGAATTATAAATGCAAGTAAATAAACTTATTCAAACCTAAATAATGCTTTATTTTCTTTTTACTTGATTAAACAGCCGTTTTATAAAATGAACAAAAAGGATTTTATTAATCTATTAATTTTAATATAATTCTATAACATGTATAACAAAAAGCATAAAGAAATTAATTCAAGAGAAAATGTTATAAAACTTTAGAATTCTTTCTGTCTTTAGGCGTCTAATATTTTAAATAGAACTAGTTTTTCTCAAAACTCTCTCTTAAATGCAACTTAGCCCTAAAGATTACAAATTAAATATTATTCTGATAAATTAAATATTCTAAAAGACGGACATAATGTGAACACAATACAAATACCTGAATAAAAAAATTGATTAAATAAACTTTCATTTCTCTAGCAAAACATCCAATATTCTAAATAATACATACTAGGAAATAAGCAGGCGTTATGGACAAATATTTTGCATTCGAATTTCGCGCAACAGGAAGAGTTCAACGTGTGCACGTGTTATTGTTTAATTATTCTGGCGAAGATATTATTAAAAAAATAGCCTACATACGAAAAATTCGAAAGTGAACTGAATTTTTATTGAACAAATAGAAGCATGCTCGTGAAGACACGCAAGATTGGCTTTGATTGAAACTCGCTTTTTGCTAGTGCATTTGGCACGTTTACATAATACATTATATGCACTTTTTGATAAATAATCAATTTCGTTCTTGTTGTTAAAAAGAACGTCTTATCCAATGGACTAGAACAAAATATTGATGTAGTAAGTGAGAGTACGATGGCGATGGAAAAAAATTATAGAAACAGTGGTGTCAAAAAACAATTGACAACCATATTAAATTCGTTCGAGGAACTAATCTCTATTTCATAAAAATTGATTCAAAAGTGTTACACACTTATCAATCAAAGCAGGCAAGCATGAATATATAACTTCGATACATAAATAATAGGTATATATAACATATTATCATTACATCATTTCTAAAAAGTATATGTATTGTGTAAAAGCTCGAAATTTACTCGGAATTGTTGTAACGATTATTTTTTTAAAATATTTAATATATCGACACATAACTTTGTAATAATATAACACACCGAAGCAATAATTTCACTACTTATTTTTGTCTTGGAAAAGTACAAGAAGGAAAGTGTACTAGAATCAAATGACGTTATATTAATAGGTTACAACGCTTAAGCTTCTGAATAAAATAAATTTTATTGTAGTACGTTTGGCGTCCAGATCATACAATGTATTCTACTGTAATAAACCGTAGTAAATACATGATTTAAATGCCAATAAATAATATACCAGCTGAAACCTGTTGCTATATATATATATATATATATATATATATATATATATATATATATATATATATATAGATATAAAGAGAATTATTTCGTGACCTTTGTATGTTATGGTAAATTCAATTTGTTGGCGATTTAAGGTCTGGTTTTACTTCAAAATGTATATATTTAAAACAATCATACATGTTTTGGCAAATCATGCCTTTTTCAAGGAAAATAAAATATAAATGACAGTATATTGATATACTGTCATTTATATTTTATATTCCTTGAAAAAGACATCATTTGCCGAAACATGTAGGATTGTTTTAAATATATATATTTTGAAGTAAAACCAGACCTTAAAACGCCAACAAATTGAATTTGCCATATATACATATATATATATATATATATATATATATATATATATATATATATATAATTAGACCAGGAGTCTTTGCCGTTAGAACATGTATGGAAAGGATAATCGTTTTTTGTGGAATCCAGCAAAATTAAATTCTATTACTTAAGTCACTTCCTTATTTTTTTATCCCAATATTTCGCATCAAATCCGTATGCTTCCTCAGGGGATCAAAATGTTTTTGTTTTTTTTTTGAGAAATTACTCGTCTTAATATTCATATGTTTGTAATATTCTAAATTAATACGACTAATATCAACAGACTATACACATATCAACTATGTGTACGTCCGTTGATATTAGTTCACATTTTGATCCTCTGAGGAAGCATACGGATTTGATGCGAAATATTGTGATAAGAAAATAAAGAACTGACTTAAGTAACAGAGTTTAATTTTGCTGGATTCCCCAAAAAAACGATTATCCTCTATATATATATATATATATATATATATATATATATATATATATATATATATATATATATATATATATATATTGTAATAATGCTGAAAGCTGCCCCACGTTGTGGTGACAATTTTGTAATAAAGCTGAGTTGCTATCAAATAATAATTAATATATATAAAGGATATTAATTATAGAAATATTAATGTATTGCTAGCTCAAGATATATAGAAAGAATAATAAAAATAAAGCAAAGACTTTATATCTCAGGATCTAAAGGCAGGTTCCGGATGTGTAGATATCAGGAGATTAAGTACATAAAATAAAACAAATATGTAAATGGTAATAATAAATATAATTCAGAATTAAATTGTTTTTTTCTTTAAAATAATCAAGATACAATTTAGGGTTTTATGAGTATGTTATTATTATAACAAACAAGTGTAATGGGTTGTCTAGTCTAACCCAGTATATAAATGGCGAATGTAAACAAAGTATTAAAGATTTATCTGATGCATAAATTAAATTTAAAAGGTAAAATGATTATTAATTTTGAGATACGTGAGTAATATTAAAAGTATTTAATACTTGAAAGAAATGGAATATCTTGCGTATTATTACAGGTAATTAAAACTATGGTAAATACCTGTACAGATAACATAAGTAGTGACTAAAACTGATCTACAAGTAACCTTCTGGATGACATATAAACTGTAGGGCAATCCGTCTGTTACAGATGTGGAAAAACTTGGAAGACAGGACCAATACGGCTAGTAGACAAATCCAAATATTAATCGGTTTAAAGTCTAGATGTTCGAAGAAAACTGCAAGGTTATGTGTACTTATTAATATCAGGAAAAGGTGTAAAATATCCTAATATATCCAAAAACGATACTGGTAACTCCTTTAATATCGCTGCATTATCATAAATAAGGATTAGTAACGAAGCTTTTACATATATATTGTATATAAGTATTCCAGGGTATTTTTCATACGAAGAAATCCTTTCAGCAAGGTAAATATACCAATTGATCATAAGTTAAATACCTCCTAGAGTAGATTATGTTAAGATATCACTATTAAATTACTATTCGAAGAGGAATCTTTTAATATATCTGTTTATACACCAATTTTCTGTGCAAAAATCTACTTATTTATTATTCTGTTTTTTCGTAGTCAAGACTCCCATAAGAAATATTAACATTCCATAAATCAGATTTTCTATGAAAATGTACACTGAATTCAAAAATTAAATCAAATGTCATTTTGACAAATTATAAAGGAATAAGTTTAAAATGTTACTTTAAAGAAAATCTTTCATAAACCAAAGATAAAAATAACTCTGACAGATTAATCAGAATATACATTAACATCACTCACGTAATCGCAATGACAGTTTTAGGAATTTAAGTAAATATATATATATATATATATATATATATATATATATATGAGGTAAACTTAATAAGTCGGCGATTAAAGGTCTAGTTCATTACTTCAAAGTATATATATTTAAAATAACTTTACATGTTTCGGCAATGATGCCTTTGTCAAGAGAATACAAAATATAAATGACAATATAAATGTCAAATAATTAAGTTGCTATGGTTTAAATTATTCAAAGATACATTCCAATAATAATAATAGATCATGCCTTAGTATTCCAAAAAATAGATAGCAAGGTGTGAACATGTGTTGTTCGCTGCCAGAAGCTTGTGTCTCTTTCTGGGTATGAACCTGTGTGTTGGTTGCTGCTGGCAGCTTGCGTCTCTCTCTGGGTGTGTGATTTTGGTTTTTTAGGGTTGGCGGCCCTACGCAACGGCTGGTTATCCGATCTCTCTAAATTTACGCGACCGGTCACTAAACACACGCACGAGCGCACTAACATACAAAACCCTACACTTACGCGGTCACACAAATACAAAATCACACACCCAGAGAGAGACGCAAGCTGCCAGCGAGGGATTGGCAAGTCATGAGTTATTATTATGTCTGCGCCTGTGGAGCGACTTAAGATTTTAAGCTGTCGGCATTTGCCTTGAACGAGAAGGAAAACCACGAAAATCTACTCGACGCATTTTGAAAAAAACAATTCGTTTAATTACGTTTATGCCTATTACAAAAGTATAATTAAAAATCTCTTCACATAATGGCATTGAATTTATTCTATTGCTAGTTATACTGTATAGCCCGTTTCTAGTAACTTTAGTTGTAGCTTGTGTTCTATTTCATTTATCTAATTTAAAATCACAGCAATATGTTGATGTTTTTTTGTGGATATTAATAAATGCTTCTGCATTTATGTGGCATATCTCGACAGTCTTATGGTGCATTGCTATCTGTATATTAACTCCTACAGGGCCGGACTAGAATAAAGAAAAATAATTTTGTAGTTACTACATAAACATTGTACCGCGATTTTTTGTATGAAGATATTACTCATATGTATCTTTCACCCCATTTCTTCTTGGTCGCTATTCAAAACTCAGATTGTATTTAATTCATTAACGTCAAAATTTTTGTAGTATTGTAATTCAGTATGAAATATGTCATTAGCTAGTCGTCAGGTGATGTCATTCCGAGTTGTCACAATACTTAAGTATTGCCTCGTGGCGCTATCTACATTTAAATAATAGTACTGGTACTATTGGTATTATATTATTAGGCCCCCAGCTTTCTCTCTGGTGGCCAGATCGAGGATTACAGTAGCTTCAAACTTTTTCTGGACAACGCAGAATAATAATAGGCGATGCTAGCACCAAAATAGGAAGAGAAACAATGTACAAACGCATAATACGTACAAAAAGTAAACATTTCGAAAGTAATGATAATGGAAGAATATTATTAGAATTTACCGAAGAATATAATATGAAAATTAGGAGTACTGCAAGAGAAAGAATATTTACAAAGGAACATGAACCTCACCGGATGGGACTTACACAAATCAAATTGATCATGTAATGGTGAATGCAAATGTGAAATCGTGTACAGGGACCTACATTAATTCTGACCATTTTATGAAGAAAATTTTCATAAAAATAAAAAGATCCAAAAAAATAAAAATTTGCACAAATTTTTAATTTTTCAGTGTCAGGTGCTTACAGAATGCTACCCAAAATCAAATTCCATTCTTATCAAATGGTAGTCGTTCAAAAGCTATCAAAAGACTATAAAATTAATCGTTTTTAGTTTTGTAGACATTTTGCAGCGAAACATATCTATATCATGAAGAACCTTCTTATGAGTGACGAAGCTCATTTTTATTTATAGACACGTTAGTAGATAAAATTGTTGTTATTGGTCTTTGTGAAGCCCATGTGAAATCCGAAACCACATCACTCACCTAAGGAGACCAGTATGGAGTGCTATTTCCACAACTACTGGGCCTTATTTCTTCGAAAAAAATGAACACACATTTACAATAACTTCACAAAGATATGGAAAAATATTTGGACCTGAAAATCAACAGTTATCAGAAGATTAGTGTGTCCAGCTAGACGACTCTAGAAGTTATACAGCAAGAGTTTGTATGGAATTTCTGTTGAAGCTCTATCCTTGGCAATTAGTCTCGCGACATGGTGATTCGCCATACCCAGCTAAGCCACCCTATCTAACCACGTATTGATTTATTTATATGGAGAAGAGTAAATGGGAGAGCATTTGTGGCGTACCATATTTTATTGACGAATCATCCATATTTGTTAAGTACTTTTATGTTCAAAATTTATTAATTTATAAATACCAAAACTATTACTAAAGTTTTAAAATGGTAATAAAAATCTGATGCTCCCTGTAGAGTTCGTTCATTTACAGAAACCTCTGTTGCAATATTGCCAGGTTAAAATTTATATCGCATTGCTGATATTCATTGCAAGTATTCTTATTCTTTTTGTCATCACCCTTTACTCGACGAAATCGACTTTTTGCAGCAGCTATATGAAAGGATATTGCGATACAAATGTAATGCTTTGTAAACACAACCTATAAAATTAACTAAATTGAGTACTAAAAATTCCAATCAATGAGATAACTAAAAATAATTTTGACAAAAAAAGAAATAAGAAAAATATGCATTTATTACCGCAAATTTATAAAATTTCTAATCTAAAAGAACCACCAATTCACTATCTATCACCAAGAAAATCCTTAATTATAAATATTTATGAAATACACCATTTTATATATTATAAAAGACCATCTATTATTTAACAAATATGTCACATCAATTAAGGATACTCCACCCAAGTAGATCGATATCAGATGGCGCTGCGTCTCTGTTAGTCACGATGTTACAGGTTCCTGCATGACTGCACGAATACATCGCAGATTACTCCCTTTTAACACTGCTAATGACAAAACAAACGAAAGAAGATCAAGCGTCTTAAGAATTTCAGCGCTTTCACTCGCAATAGTCCAATTGAGTCGATTACAAAATGCGATTCATTCAAGAAATCGTTAAAAGATATCTGTATTAAAATCAGAGGCGTATTATAATGTTTATAAATGGAATTATTGAAAATAGTGCCGTGTAATAATTCTCTTTCTGGTTTCAGACCTGCATTCCCTTTTAGTGTCCCATAAAGAATATACTATTACTCTCTAATTTATTATTAAAAGAATGTTCTTTACTGTAACGTTAAAAAAAGCAGGTTATATTTGGACACTAGAAAATATATGTAGTATTTTAATCACTACATAAATGTTTTCTATTCCACATAGACAAAAATCTTTGACTTGAATGTAGAAGAGTGAATGAAAAAGCCTTTGAAGATTGATATTTTTTATTAAATAATAAGAAATAATGCAAGCGTAGGGAAAATGTCGCTCACCTAAGCAAAACATGCCTTTACTCATGAACAAAAAATGTTAAGAAGATGATTGGTATATAACTACATAGAGTAATTACCGGATTTCTAAATTACAAGATTATAAAATTTTATTATATTATTTACACCAATTTTTTTAACTTTATCGATAAGATGTCTTTGAGCGGTGTTAGCTAATACCGCTCATGTGTGCACCCATTCATTAAATAACTTTTCTGTAGAAAATAAATGATTATTTATTTTATTAACGGTATATTTTATTTATTCTAGGATTTACAAAATATAAACTTAAAAAAATAAAATAAAAATTTTATTAATGGTATATTTTATTTATTCTAGGATTTACAAAATATAAACATAACAGCTTAAATATTCTACGTTTTAAATATTATAAAAATATTAAGCACAAAAATCGCAAAAATATGGTTTACTTTTGTCTTAATGGTTCATACATGCTTCATGTGCAACCATACCTCATTTTTTCCATATTCCCCACAAACCAAACATTCATTATCATCCATGTGTTCTTCCCAATTATCTGAACTTAAGTCATCACAAAATTTGTTTTCGTCAGCATCGAGATTTTGATTGGAAGTGTCGCTCTCCATACACTTTACTTTCCTCTTCAGTCTTTGGACAGTGAAAGCGGTTTTATTTTCTCTTTTTCTTTGTCTGCTCTTTTTCCCAATTTTTATATTATCTGAATGTCCACGTCCTTTCAATACTTTTCTTGCCATCAATTTTCTTTCTTTTTCTAATTTTTCCTCCTGGTTTTTTTCTAGTTCTGTCTCTTTTCTGGTGTTGCTGTAAAAATTTTCGATGATCCTTTCTTCCTACATTTTTTCGTTTCTGCCCTGACCCAGTCATGGCGTTAACAATGAACATTGAAGCAGGTTTTCAGAAGGGTCTGAAAACATCCGCTTTTGTTGACCTTTCCAGTGCCTATGACACATTCAGAAAGAATGGAATGATTTTTAAATTCCAAAAAATCATTCCATGTGCTAAATAAGGCACACTTATCCAGAATATGCTGAGCAATCGCCGAATCGTAGTCTTGCTAAACAATCAAATTAGTAATGGCAAAATCTCGACAAATGGCCTTCCTCAAGGATCGATTCTGGCTTCTCGAATGTTCAATATTTACACCAATGATCTCCCACCCACAAAATCACGAACATTTCTATATGCAGATGACTTGGCTTTATGCCTCCAAATCAGGAATTTAGAGAATGGAAATGGCGCTTAGAACCAAACGCTTCAAAATCTCAATCATCTGCCTTTCATTTGTGTAACAAGGAGACATCAGAGAGGTGAATGTTGAATTTGGTGGTAGTAGGATCAACCATAACCTCCACCCTAAATATCTGGGTGTAACGTTAGACCGGTCTCTGATATTCAAGCGGCATCTCTATAAAACTAATTGAAAAATGAAGACCCGCAATAACATACTACTTAACCTTGCCAGCAGCGAACGGCAGCCATCGCATTGGCTTACTCTCCTGCTGAATATTATGCTGCTGTTCAGTATCGAAGCTCGCATACCAAGCTAGTAGATATTCAACTTAACGATACAATGAGGGTCGAGGAAACTAGTCGATTTCAGCTTTTGCGACTGCGGAATTGTGAGACAATCTATGGTCCACATTGTAAACGACTGTCCCAGAAGAAGTTTCTGTGGTGTCATTCACGAGCTGAGCAAGTTGAGAATTGTAGCTTTGGACTGGTTCAAAAATTTGGATATTAGTGTATAAGTTAGTGTTATGACCATTTTTTTGTCATAAAGGTGATTTATACACTAATATCTAAATTTCTATGTAAACTTAAATTTCGCTCCTCATACGAAGTAATAGTAATAATTATTGATATTATTACCTGAATTATTTTGCTTTGCATATTATAAAAGCAAACATCTAGCAGATTTACATAAGCCAGGTATGTAGTCGCTAAAAGAAAAGTTATAAATAAAAGTCGTGATCTAATATTGCACGATCAAATCTAGAAATGGAATAATCACCAAAAGTATGTTAAAGCATTTGAGTGTAGGCAGCAGTTTTTATTTTAATATGTTAGTTCATTGTTGCCACACCAACTAGTAAGCTTATATTATTTTAAAGACTAATACCCAATTTATATATTGAAATAACGAAAAAATTATTAACCAAAAATATGAAAGACCAAAATTTAGGATTTTGAAATATGCTGAAAGTGGCAGTAAATTCGTACAAGACGTTACTGTTGCTCTGAATTTTCAAAGTTTCAAACTTATTAATTGGTGATCAAAAAATTCAAAAGTATGTGGAAAACCCAGATAAGGTACATACACGCGAGCGTTACTGTTCAAGGAATCGATTATATAGATATTAAGAAATGGAAGCAAAATTTGTTACTATAGAGCGACAGGGTGAAAATCCATGCTCATATTAGATATACATATGAGCTTGAGTTCCGCCATAAATACGATAAATTACTTGCTCAAAAATTTTTAGCAAAATTGTTCGTGATAAATATAAACACAACAATAGTTACACGTGTTGAACGCCATTCTTAAAAATTTGACCGATGAAAGCTTTTTACAATGCACAGGAAAGTCAGTTTATTATAGTAGATAAAGTTTAAGTAAGTCCTTAAGTACGTTACTAAGAGAAATTTTCATGGACGACTTAGAATCCATTATTTTTAATAATCCCATAAGAAAACATATTTTCTTCTGGCATAGATATGTAAGTCTATTTGCCTCACCGGAATATAAAGACAATTAAACTTACTACTGAAATTCGTCAGTTATATTCATAAAAATATTGAATTTACCAGGGAACAAGAAGTAAACAATAGCATATTTTTTTGGATCTAACTATTAAAAACCCAACGATAACGGCCACGCAGATAATCTAATTGAAAATAAGCTGACGAAGGAAACTATTTATCTCATGGTATTTCCTGTAATAAAGAGCAAACAAAATTCAAAATTTAGATTACATACATACACTGGGAAACCTAACGAAGATATTTAAATTTATTTAAAAGAACTTAATATAAAAACTGTTTTCAAAACAAATAATAATAATTGCTGTAATAAATGTTTATTAAAAACAATGAAGATATATGTTAGTCAAACAGAAAGATCGTTTTTGCAAAACGCATTTCTGAACTTTCTTTTTCCTTTTTCCATGATTTCACTTTTGTCAATCATTTAAAAGAAAAAAAAACACATTCAATAATGATTTTCAAATTCTATATTTAGAAAATAAAGAAACAACATTGAATTTACTAGAAAGCTTAGAAATTAACAAATTAAAACAATCACAAATTTTACTTAACGATCATTTGAATTTAAATAACTCACCTTTGTTAAAAATTTATTACATTAAAGCAAGCGTTTGGAGCATAATAGGAATTTATTAAAAAATTTTATTTGTAACACGTTTCGTACCAACTCAAAGTGTTTACCAGGTGGACCACACATTTTTACTACAGTATTTATGTAAATTCTCACATTTTAAACTTATTGTACGAGGTGCATTCAAGTTCTAAGGCGTCCGATTTTTTTTCTAACTAACTACTCACCCGAAAACTATGAAACTGGTGTTACTTCTCGACGTAATCTCCCTGCAGACGTACACATTTTTCACAACGTCGACGCCATGATTCCATGACCGCGGCGACGACTTCTTTAGGAGTCTGTTTCGACCACTGGAAAATCGCTGAAGCAATAGCAGCACGGCTGGTGAATATGCAGCCACGGACAGTGCCTTTCATTGTTGGAAACAGCCAAAAGTCACTAGGAGCCAGGTCAGGTGAGTAGGGAGCATGAGAAATCACTTCAAAGTTGTTTTTACGAAGAAACTGTTGCGTAACGTTAGCCCGATGTGCGGGTGCGTTGTCTTGGTGAAACAGCACACGTGCAGCCTTTCCCGGACGTTTTTGTTGCAGTGCAGGAAGGAACTTGTTCTTCAAAACATTTTCGTAGGATGCACCTGTCACCGTAGTGCCCTTTGGAACACAATGGGTAAGGATTACGCCCTCACTGTCCCAGAACATGGACACCATCATTTTTTCATCACTGGCTGTTACCCGAAATTTTTTTTGTGGCGGTGAGTCTGTGTGCTTCCATTGAGCGCTTTGTTTCTGGATTGAAAAATGGTATCCACGTCTCATCCATTGTCACAATCGACGAAAAGAAAGTCCCATTCATGCCTTGGTTGCGCGTCAACTTTGCTTGGCAACATGCCACATGAGCAGCTTTGTGGTCGTCCGTCAGCATTCGTGGCACCCACCTGGAGGACACTTTTCGCATTTTCAGGTCGTCATGCAAGATTGTGTGCATAGAACCCACGGAAATGCTAACACTGGAGGCGATCTGTTCAACTGTCATTCGGCGATCCCCCAAAACAAGTCTCTCCACTTTCTCGATCATGTCGTCAGACCGGCTTGTGCGAGCCCGAGGTTGTTTCGGTTTGTTGTCACACGATGTTCTGCCTTCATTAAACTGTCGCACCCACGAACGCACTTTCGACACATCCATAACTCCATCACCACATGTCTCCTTCAACTGTCGATGAATTTCAATTGGTGTCACACCACGCAAATTCAGAAAATGAATGATTGCACGCTGTTCAAGTAAGGAAAACGTAGCCATTTTAAGTATCTAAAACAGTTTTCATTCTCGACGCTGCCGCTACAATTCCATCTGCCGTACAGTGCTGCCATCTCTGCGACGTATTGACAACGAACGCACGCTCATTTTAAAGCGTCGTAAAATGTAGAAAGCATTTATTTCATTTTACGGGGTGCTTTCAAGTTCTAAGGCCTCAGATTTTTTTCTCTAGACTGGAAAGAGATAGATGCACATGCTTCTATCTCTTTCCAGTCTAGAGAAAAGAATCGGAGGCCTTAGAACTTGAAAGCACCTCGTAAAATGAAATAAATGCTTTCTACATTTTACGACGCTAATTATTCGAATTTTTTACCAGCAAAAATTCACCCTGAAGCAGGATTCGAACCTACCACTGAAGTTTCAAATCGTCGGAAAGTCTTAAATCGCATTAAGAAACAGATACTAATATTGTTGCCTGTAGTTGGCAAATTTGTAGCAAATCAATTGCATTTTCGCGAAGTAATGGATGTAGAAAAATGTAGAAAGCATTTATTTGATTCACATTACTTCGCGAAAATGCAATAAAATATTATTAACCGTTTTGTATTTATGTATACCGATGTTAGTTTTAACGTGCTCCAGTAAGTACCTGACAAAGCCATTGTGCTGGCGAAGAAATTGTCATTTTACGAACAAATATTAATAAAGTGAAGGTTTTAGCTATTAGTTTTATTTCTATTTTAATTCAATTAGAAAAATTAATTTTATGTATTGTAAAATAAATAATTTTTTCTATAACAGATCCGTCCCTGGACTTTTAGTTTATAAAACCTCGCTTATAGAAATTGAGTTGGCTCAACGTTTTTCACGCATCTCAATAGAAAGGACAGAAGAAATTTGCGAATACAAATATCCAACCGATTTAACGTTTGATACGCTTTTTAATTGAAATTTCTCGACATAGAAAGGCAATAAATAGTTATAAGTAACAATGATCTTCCGAAAAAAAGTAATCCAATCCCAAATGTAATAATTGCTGCTTATCGCTTTAATATACCATAAAAGCACTTTAAAAAATAAAATGAGAAATAAGCAAACACTATCTTCTGTTTACGAAGGCTGTTTATTTATTTTTTGTTATAGTACAAATATCTGCAGCATTAGATATGTTTTATGTAAGACTTTTTAGGTAAGTTTACGAAAACATTTTTTATTGCATCCAGTGTGAATTAGGAGCATTCAATTTCAATATTACAGGACATTTGCTCATGTTCATATTATATCTGTTTAAGTATTGCAAAAGTACAGAAAGCAAGCTTTCAGACGATATATAATTTATTCGAAGTGTTCACCTCCTGCATCAGTACAGATTTGCAAATAACCGGGTGTAATTTTGAGAGTAACTACAAATTTGGACGGCTTTTCTTACAAGCTGTATCTACAGTAACATGCCACAATTGATAGTCGAAGGAATTGAAGTCATTGTTACCAAACTTAACAGCCTCAGTAAACCCAGGTACGTTATTTTTCAGTCATGCTTGGGACGTTTCTGCTTTGTGAGGTGCCTAATCCTGTTAAAACACCTTCCTTCGTCCTAAGCAAGGAGTTTGTAAAATACGTTTCCAGTTTGAAACACAGTTTCTTTGTATACTCGACCGGATGTTTTCACTCCAACTTCATAAAAATTTATAGAAGAAACTGCTTCCTGGGCCCCCCCCCCATAGTGGGATGTCTCCCACGAGGGCGTCTTCTATAAATTTTACCCTGAACCGGTGTCACGATCTTTCGGGCGTCTATGCAACTTCGAGCATACATTATCGTTTTGTCGATTAAATTTTTTCACAATAGAAAAGATTTTTTGCCGCAAGAACTTAACACTTTCTTCGCTCTCTCGGATTTTATAGCCTTCAAAGCTAGTATTATTATCCTTGTTTTTTTCTGAAAGCCTTCTTTCATAAATCTTAGCCAATTGTGGGAGATGTTATGTTCATTCGACTGAACAAGATTTTTTTGCTCCCGCAAAAGATTTCGAGTAATTCCTGCACAAATAGGTTTTGCATACGTAAGGTTTTTAATACTAAAGAGTAAGAGGAGTTAATATCTGTCGCGCAATGTTCTTAATTTTGTACAATGCAGTGACAGCGATGTAGTTATGGTATTCGGACCACTCCCTAGTGTAAATGATGATTACTAAGCTGTTACCAAACAAGTATTGACATATTACATATTTCCCAGGTTAATATGAAATTCTCTGACTCATAATTTCATGCAATTGGGCCACACTGACAGTCTTTATGGCTAGATTGTGTACTTTAACTTCCGTACAAATATTAAACAAAATATTATTTTTTATAAAATCAGTTCTATGTAATTACTTTCACTTTCTCTGTATAAGAAGGAGAAGGGGATATTTTTCCTCAGCAGTCAAACGTAACTTAAGAAAATTGTTAATCGTTTGAATATTTACCTGCGCGAAATCCAAACCTTATACTCCATATGTCTAAACCTTTCTCAGTTGCGCTGTGCAACCTTTCACGGAATTAATGCTTTAAGTTAAGCAACCTACATTATACAAATATTTTACACAAATTCAACAACCTTGTGAAAGTAAGCTTCTAATATCTATTTGAATATTCTTTCTTTGAGTTGTATGATTCAACAGAGGCGTTTATTAAACACACTGCAGCTTTCGATATTCCTTTCTTGAATTCGGCACTTCTCTTATTTCTCTTATTTACCGGAAGAGAAAAGTTATTGATTTTTTTCTTCAATGTTTACATCTAACTCAAGAGATTATCAATCTTCAAGTATCAGTTTTAATGTAGTAAGTTGCACGAAATCTGAATTTTTGAGTTTTAGATGTTTGAAGATTGCATCAGTGCATTGTTTAGCCCTTTATGTTAATAATCTTTTAAAATGAACAATATTTTATAGATCGTTAAAATGTTTCAAGAAATGGCAATAATACGCTAAAAACAATTCAGACAATCACAAACTATTACGTTTACTTACATCAATATTGTTCTTTAATTTTTGGGCATTCTTTTCTAAATATTTTTTATATAAACTATTTATAAAAAAATTAACATATTGTATTTAGTTTCAAAATAAACTACTTTTAAATAGCTAGAACGAATATTGTGAGGATTATATTGTATGTAGCGAAATAAAATCTAAACAATAACATACTTCGAGATTAAAATTTTACCTTTCTGAAATATATGACATTTTATTAAAAACATAATTTTTACAACTTATTTTGTTTGTGAAAGTATCCTACGAAAGAACATTTTAATTCTTCAGCAACGATATATAGTTTTTCTCAACAGTTAAACCTGTATGACACGATACATAATTTGGTGTAGAATTCCTAACAGAATTAGACACATAAAAATTATGTACGTAGCATACCTATTCTGTGCAGAAAAATTTCATTCTGTACAGAAAATTAGAACTTGCTCTATATTTTTGTACATAATGTGGGAGGAGCGTATGAAATACGTGAATTGCGCTTGCGTTACGAACAATAGTTCGATAATGACCCACTTCTTTTCATAACATAACCACAACACAGCGATGCCAACCCTACCGATTTATCGGTAGATCTACCGATTTAGAGGGTAATCTACCGATATACCGATTTGGCACTTCATCTACCGATTTTTAGGATTTTGTCAGATATTTAAGAATAAAAGAGATCGAGGTAAGTATTTTTTATATAATAATAAATTGAAGGATTTTTATAGCACCATTTCTATTAAAAAAATTATTAATGATAAGATTTCAATACTGTACATATATATAAATGGCTTACATATTGGTATCTTAGTGTGGACATAATTCTAATAATGCAACGTTAGTACAATTTACTAACATCTACATATTTGAAAGTATGTATACGTATATTTAATATGTATAGTATATTTGTTGACATTACAATTCCGACGCCCATTCAGCAATGGGGAAGTACCCTGTTCGTATCGCGTCCCTAATATTTGAACTCTGCAGTTTCGTAGTAGAGAACGGACAAATATTTTATTATTATTATTTTATATATTTTTATTATATGAATTGTTGTGTTTTATTTCTTTGTTTATCATGTCGAGTTCTTCGAGCAGTGAAAATAGTGAACCAAAAATTGTAAAAAGAATTAAATATACTCAACGTTATAGGGAGGAATGGGAAAAAATACCAGAATTTATAGGGTGGTTACAAAAAAGTAAAAAAGGTTACCAATTTGCTTTTTGTAAAAGTTGTAATAAAGACATAAATATTAAAAGTGGAAAAGATTCCATAATTAAACATTGTTCCCGAAATATTCATAAAGAGAAATGTAAGACTGTTGTTAAACAAAATTCTATTACTTCATTCATGAAACCTGGAATATCCACAAACACACATGAACAAGAAATTAAGGAAGGTAAGTTTTATATCCGGTAACACCATATTTTTTTACGTTAATATATGTTTTTTTATAGCGAAATACGTTTGGCGGCGTTTATTGCTGAACATAATCTGCCATTTAACACCATGGAACATCTTCCAAAGTTATTAGAAAAAATATGTCCCGACTCGAAAATTGCTAAGGGAATAGCATGTAGTCGAACAAAAACTTCTGCTATCGTTAAGAACGTACTAGGACGTCAAAGTTTTCAATTAATTTGCCAAGACTTAAGAAAAAAGAAATTTTCACTGATAGTGGACGAATCAACGGACAGGAGTGCAATAAAACATTTATGTTTAGTGGTGAGGTATTTCAATGACTCTGATAATATTCAGGATAATTTCTTCGGATTAATAAGACTTTCGGGGGCAGATGCGGTGACATTGTACAATCATATAGTAAACTTTTTTAATGAAAATGAAATTCCTTATAAGGACAATATGATAGGGTTTGCGTCGGATAGTGCGAATGTTATGTTGGGGTCTCATAATTCCTTAATGACATTATTGAAACGTGATGTTCCCTCATTATTTGTTATGAAGTGCATTTGTCACTCATTCCATTTATGCGCATCGTATTCATGTGAAAAGTTGCCGCGGTTTGTGGAAGATGTGACAAGAGATATATACAATTATTTCAGTTCCAGTCCTAAGAGAATTGCGGAGTATGCCGAATTGCAAACATCTTGTGGCATTAAAGTACAGAAAATTTTACATCCCTCGCAAACACGCTGGTTATCAGTACATAGCGTAGTTTGTAGAATTTTGCAACAATATGGTGCTTTACAATTATTTTTTACGGATTCAGTAGCAAATAATGATATTTTAGGCGCAGAGAATATTTTAAAAAAATTAAACGACCCTACAACTAAGATGTTTTTGCAGTTTTTGGAATTTGTCTTGCCTTTTTTTTAACAATCTAAACAAAGAAATGCAATCAGAATCTCCTAAGTTGTACAAATTACATACAAACATTACTCAAATACTTAAATTCATCTTTGATTGTTTCCTTAAAAGAGAATATTTGAAGAAAACTGAAAAAGAAAATGTAGAATATGCCAATCATGCAGGCAAATTATTCAAAGATTTCCATTAAAAGGAAATTTTCTTGATCCTAGCATTGTAAAACATGGTTCAATAAGTTCTATTGCTGAAGTGGCCCTTTTGTATCCAAACTTAATAAATCATACTCAATTACAAGCACTTGACTCTGAGTGGCGGTTATTGAGAAATATCGACGGAATTCTGTAATTTTCAGATAATGCTGTAGAATTTTGGCGAGAAGTTAAGAAACTGAAGCTGAGTGATGAGTCTTTAATGTTTAATGTTTTAAGTTCTTTTGCTTTCAACATACTAACTTTCCCACACTCCTCGGCTAATGTAGAAAGAGTATTCTCTTCTTTAAACTTAATGAAAACCAAGCAACGGAACAAATTAAACACGGAATCTATAATAGGATTGTTACAGACTAAGCAATATATAGGAAATAATAGTTGCTACGATTTTCCTGTTGATCAAAAGTTATTGACTTATATGGACAAGAAAAATTTGTATTCTTCAAGCAAAAATTGAATTAGTTTATTTCGAGTTGTTTTATTTTTTCAACTCTTATTTTATTTTTGTATTTGTTTTCTAATAAAAACTAATTATTTTGTCTGTAACAATGTTTGCCTCTATATTACCAACCTACCGATTTTTTCCGATATCTACCGATTTTTTATGGTTAGTTCTACCGACTTTTGGATTTATAGGTTGGCAACGCTGCCACAACACACAATATAGTTCAGAGTGTTCAGTGTAGAATATCTATATAAAATAGAGAGAAAATGTCGTGGTCACGGGCACAAGTTTCCCAGTTAATTGAATTATATGAACAGCATGAATGTTTATATGCAATAAAAAGCAAGTTGTATCATAATATGGTAGCCAGAACAAATGCTCTAGTAGTAATTAAAATGCAACTGGTTAAAGCAAAACCTGATGTCACCATTGCTGAAATAAAATCTAAATTTAATGCCCTACGAACCAACTTCCTAAATGAATATAGAAAATATAAGGAATCAATTAGCAAAGGCATAGGTGAAGATGAGGTATATTTACTCTGAAGTACATGTAATATCATTTCATGTTGTTATTGTGTTGATTAAATATGTAAATATTTATCTACAGGTGTATAAACCTACGATATGGTATTTCGATTCAATACAGTTTCTGTTAGATCACGTGACAATAAGAAAATCAGTGGACATAATTGCTATTTCTGAAGAAGCAGAAGTTGAAAATGTAAGTACAAGTATTGATACATTATCGATAATAGTTAAAGCAAGTAATGGAGTGTTTATTTTTATTCCAGGATTCTCAAGAAAGTACTACATTTCATACTTTGGAGAATATAAATGTAGAATTTCTACATGAAACTTCTGAACAAAATCAAAGAAATTCTAATGATGAGTTCGGCACAAATAGTAGAACTACAGTACATTCTCCAATTCCATCAACAAGTGTAACACCAACTGCAAATAAAAAGCGAAAAAAGGACCACAGTGATAGGAATACAGATGAAAAACTTTTGGAAAGTATCGGAGGTGCAGTTAATATAATAAGTAAATCATTAGAAAAAAAAGGAATCTAGGGTAGTAGAAATAAAATCATCAGAACATATTTTTGGGGAATTTATAGCAAGCGAGTTAGCTAAAGTAACTGATGAAGATATTTTATACGAAGCCAAGCGAGATATCATTCAGATAACATTTGATGCTCTTCATAAAGTGAGACAATTATAAAAAAAAACATTAGATTTTATAAACTGAACATATATTAAAAATTTCTTTATGTAAGTAAATTAAATGCATGTTTGCTTGTATATGTATATTTTTTCATGTTTGTTTTTAAACAATATTTCCTTTCAATAAATTTTAAAGAAACAAGGTATTTATAATTTTATTTTCAAATACAAAAAAATACATTATTATGGTGAAATAGCCTTTTCCTGCCATTCTACGGCTCCCAGTGGACTATTAAAGTATAACAGAAATTCTTCTCGAATCAGCTGGGCTTCATTGGTACTACGATTAACATTTTGCCAATTCACACATGGCAACTTAGATATATATGATTGGTCATTTACTATATTATTGGACTGTTCATTTTGAGTAATTATTAAGAAATTATGCAAAGCAACACATGCCAGTGTGATTAGCTCGACCTTATCTACACAAAGATTTATAGGATTTAATAGAACTCTGAAACAATTTGCAAGTATTCCGAAACTATTTTCTATTACTCTTCGTGTTCGAGATAATCTGTAATTGAAAATTCGTTTCTCTTTTGATAATCCTCTTTGTGGATATGGCTTCAATATTCTAGTATTTAAGGGGAATGCTTCATCAGCCACAATTACAAATGGACTTCTTAATGTTCTTCCTGGTAATGCTTGGTTGATAGGAAAATTCAGGGTGTTGCCATTAATAGCTTTAGATAGTCCGCTTTGTCTAAAGACACCTCCATCACTAATTCTTCCATTGACTCCCACATTTAAATAGGTAAACTTATATTTTGCATCTGCAAGCGCAAGAAGAACTATGGAATGGTCCCCTTTATAATTATAGTAATATGAACCATCAGATCTTGGTGGCTTATACTTTATATGACGACCATCTAAAGCACCTAGACAGTTTGGAAATTGCCACAAATTATTATACTCATCCGATATTTCCTTCCATTCTTTGGTAGTAGCAGGGGTCTGAAAACATGTAACGCTGATAAATATAAGCATGTATTTTGACTTATTACATGTTGTTTGTTTTGCATTGTAAAACTATTGTAAGGGTTGTTAAATAATATATACATACACTTAGATATGGTTCTCGTAATTTTACATAAATAGCTTTACAAACTTTTGGAATTAATTTCGAAATAGTTGTTTCAAGTATTCTCGTGCTATACATAAAAGAGCGATATGATTCTCCAGTGGCTAGGAAACGTAAAGTTAGTTCCAATCTATTAAAAAAATAGTGGTTCAATTCATAAATAGATTAAGAAAAAATTATACATACCTATTTCATGGATAAATTTTGTACACAATTTTTTTTCAATATCATACCCAAATTTTTATTTAACAAAATATGAGCAAATTTTCGTTTTACATAATTTGATACGTAATTATGTTGAGCATTACGTAACAAATTATGTATCGTGTCATACAGGCTTTAAAGGTAGCTGAGCAATATTAGACACATACTCATCTAGGGTAAAACCAGTTAAGAATGACAGGCGGAAAATATGCGAACTATATCGCGAAACACCCTATCCTCCGCGTCCCTGACCCTATTGTGCACTCTTGTCAACAATTTCTATATGACAAATTGTTAATAGTTAGCATTTCGTGTTTTCGTTAATATTCTTATTATTTTTCATTTTTGTTTTATTGTCATTTTATATAATATTGCACCCATTAACAACAATTATTATAAGAGCGATATCATCTACTGCCTTTCTTTTAGGTGAGTAATTTTTTAACTTTCACAACATTAATAAATAAATAATAATAATAATATTTATTTAATTGCACCCAACAGTAAAAACCAAAACGGGTTACAGCAACATAACTCTAAATGTGTATAATAAATTTTAAAACGAAAGTTACATATTGAGTTCATTTCAGTTCAGAAACCAGAAAAAAAAGAGAAAAAACTGACAAAAAATAATAAAACATCACTAAAGTCACTACCTTTTAGTCCCTATAAAAATATTTTCATAGTAAGTAGATTGTATAACTTGTATTCCTCTCTGGATACGAACTGTCTCGTCTGTAGGAGAGTTAATTTAAAAATCGCCTCTGAATTCTCTCTAATTGAATTTGGTGAGAGACGTAGTTGGATGCCATAATATCGAAGCGTATCCTAATTTACTGCGTACCAATGACACGTAATAGTTTCGAGATTGGTCAAAAGTTTGGAGTAACGCATGACAAATCCAAGAGTTTTCGAAGCCGATTTCCATATACTAGCAACGTGTTCATCAAAGCGAAACGAACTATCGAATAGAACTCCTAGGTCTTTCATTGACTTCTTGCACTCCAATACGTGATCGTTTATGTTGTAGTCATAAGATATCACATGCCTTCGCTTCGCATACCTAATAACACTTTATATTTTAAGGGATAATTTATTATCGGAGCACCATTCTTTAACAATTTCGAGATTATGCTGTAGGTTCATTGCATATTTCAAGTTGTTTAAAGTTTTGTACACTTTGAGATCATCTGCATACGCGAGTACAGAACATGAAAATAATTCGAATAGGTCATTAATAAAAATTAAGAATAAAATAGGCCCCAAATTGGATCCTTGAGGTACTCCTGATGTTGGGATAAATTCTAACGATTGATAACCATTGTATCGTACGTAATTAACTCTACCCGATAAGCATGAGCCAATGAACGACATAAAGTTTCACTAAAATCTGAGGCAAAGCCATGGTGGAGAGGTGAAAGTTTTGATTTGAATTTGTTATAGACTACATGTTATAGACTATAGGATATGCTCGAAAACCTTAGCAAAATTACGAAGTATTGATATTGGCCTGTAACTACGCACATCAGTAAAGTCTCCACTTTTAAATACTGGAGTAACTCTAGTTCGCTTGCAATATGATGGGAAGCTATTCTTTCGAATCGATAAATTATAAATTAAATACAATATTAAGAGGAAATGCATCATTCTGGAATTCCTTATCACAAATGAAGATACCTGATCATCACCAGCTTTGCCTGAGTTGTTTAATTTTAATATATTATTGATTACATCAGTCTCAGATATGTATCCCACATCAACAATATCATAAGGGAAAACAGTATTGCAATTCACATCAAAAGAAGTAGAATTAGGTAAGTAAGCGTTGGAGAACATCTTGGCAAAAGCATTAACAATGTCATCAGGACTATTAAAATGGAAAGCGCCATCGTGCATTATCGCGGGAATTATGGAGTTTAATTTCTTTTGATTTATGAAATTCCAAAATAGTTTTAGGTGCGTTTGAAGTTTAAGTTCCGCGTTTTTTATATAAGCTTCATACAACACAGAAATATTATTTTTTATAATTCTTCTGAGACGACAGAAGTCATCGTAAAAGTAAACGCGCTTAGTACGGATCCACTTACGATGATAAAACTCCTTAGTCTTCAAATTACGTTTCACTTCAGCAGTAAACCAAGGTGGAAGGGTTTCCCTGTTGTTGTTATGAAAAGGCACGGACCTATTATAAAATATACAAGGTGCATTCAAGTTCTAAGGCCTCCGTTTTTTTTTCTCCAGACTGGAAAGAGATAGAAGCATGTGCATTGTTTTAAAATGAGCGTGCGTTCGTTGTCAATACGTCACAGAGATGGCAGCACTGTACGACAGATGGAATTGTAGCGGCAGCGTCGAGAATGAGAACTGTTTTAGATACTTAAAATGGCTACGTTTTCCTTACTTGAACAGCGTGCAATCATTCGTTTTCTGAATTTGCGTGGTGTGACACCAATTGAAATTCATCGACAGTTGAAGGAGACATGTGGTGATGGAGTTATGGATGTATCGAAAGTACGTTCGTGGGTGCGACAGTTTGATGAAGGCAGAACATCGTGTGACAACAAACTGAAACAACCTCGGGCTCGAACAAGCCGGTCTGACGACATGATCGAGAAAGTGGGGAGACTTGTTTTGGGGTATCGCCGAATGACAGTTGAACAGATCGCCTTCAGTGTTAGCATTTCCGTGGGTTCTGTGCACACAATCCTGCATGACGACCTGACAATGCGAAAAGTGTCCTCCAGGTGGGTGCCACGAATGCTGACGGACGACCACAAGGCTGCTCGTGTGGCATGTTGCCAAGCAATGTTGACGCCCAACCAAGGCATGAATGGGACTTTCTTTTCGTCGATTGTGACAATGGATGAGACGTGGATGCAATTTTTCAATCCAAAAACAAAGCGCTAGTCAGCTCAATGGAAAAACACATATTCACCGCCACCAAAAAAATTTCGGGTAACCGCCAGTGCTGAAAAAATGATGGTGTCCATGTTCTGGCACAGTGAGGGCGTAATCCTTACCCATTGTGTTCCAAAGGGAACTACGGTGACAGGTGCATCCCAAGAAAATGTTTTGAAGAACAAGTTCCTTCCTACACTGCAACAAAAACGTCCGGGAAAGGCTGCGCGTGTGCTGTTTCACCAAGACAACGCACCCGCACATCGGACTAACGTTACGCAACAGTTTCTTCGTGAAAACAACTTTGAAGTGTTTTCAACAATGAAAGACACTGTCCGTGGCCGCACATTCACCAGCCGTGCTGCTATTGCTTCAGCGATTTTCCAGTGGTCGAAACAGACTCCTAAAAGAGCCTTCGCCGCGGCCATGGAATCATGGCGTCGACGTTGTGAAAAATGTGTACGTCTGCAGGGAGATTACGTCGAGAAGTAACACCAGTTTCATAGTTTTCGGGTGAGTAGTTAGTTAGAAAAAAAATCGGAGGCCTTAGAACTTTAATGCACCTCGTATTGTAGAGCTTATTATAGAATGCGTCGACACACAAATCAACATCCTCGTAACCACCCATCTCATTCCTATTTGCGAAATTGATGTCATTATAAAGTTTTATATAATCAGCTGTATGAAAATTGTAACCCTGGTTGCCGTTTGAAGGAAATGGTTTTTGCTTTGAAATAGAAGGCAATGTTAATGTTATAAATAGAGAAGGGTGATGAATATCTTCACATACCAGTGGTATACAATCCCGTTGTACCACTATGTTGAATTCAGTATTGCCAAATACAAGATCCAAAACCTATTATTGTTATTCAAAACATTATTATATTGACGAAGATTTATTGCAGCCCAGAAATTATTAATAATATTTCTTTTCAGACAATTGACGGAGGACGCATAATAATCTTGTTTTAATATATTCAAGATAATATGGCTATAAGAGAAAAGTGAAGTCGTTACTTTATTACAGAGTATCATTACATTCTGCGAGGTGGAAAAAGCCGCAAACGCATATACTTTTACTGTTGACAAGGTTGTATATTGTGTAATCGCGTAGCAACTATGACAGAAAAATTTGAGAAGACAATTCGACGAATTAAAGTAAAGAAGCCTAAAGTTGATAAATCACAATAATTGCCACGGCTAGAACCTCAATTGTCGACAAATGTTTGTGCACCTCAAAAACATTCTCCTCGTATTATTATAGATGACATGGATAGGGGAGACCGGGGCAAAAGTAAACGCGAGGCAAGAGTAGACTTTTTGAATTTAGCGCGCTATGGTAGACCATTTGAACCGTAGATCAATTGTAATTGAAGGTGGTCGATGCGTCAAAGCCACGCAGTGAACTGTGCGTATATTGTGCGAGTTTGTTAGAAGAAACAGGTAAGCTTGAGTTTATGATAGTTCGGATGTAAGGTTTCTTTACATCACGCCTATCACGATTGGCAATATTTTCATGGCTACGAGACGATCTTTTATGATATAACCTATAATTTCACCAAACCGTAACTCACTGCAGTGGCGTGTGATTGGGTAAAAAATGCATTTTGTGAACCATGCATGGGAGGCAAGAGTGAACGCTGCGTTCATTCTTGCCTCATCAGTGTCCACCCTTGCCTCTTTGTGTCACAAAATTGCACATAAATTTAATAGAACTAGGAAAATGGCTGGGGAGCAATGGGCTGCAAATTTTTTAAGAAGGGTTGACGGTTTATCAATTCGCACGCCAGAGCCTACAAGTTTAGCCCGTATTGCGGGATTTTCCAGAACAGAAGTTCATGGATTCTTTAAACATTTGCGAGAATTAAAGAACAGATATAACTTTCAACCGGATAACATATATAATCTGAACGAAACTGGGTTCACTGTTGTTCAACGCCCGAAGAAAATTATAGCTGCTAAAGGAAAAAAACAAGTAGGCAGAGCTACATCCGCAGAAAGAGGGCAAACTGCAACAGTTGTATCCTGTGTTAATGCCTATGGATCATTTATTCCTCCAGTTATAATTTACAAACGAGTCCGGATGAACCCACTGTTGCTAAATGGAGCAATATCCGGGACCATAGGAATACCAAGTAGTACTGGATGGATAGACACCGACATATTTTATAAAGTTCTTGAACATTTTATTAAATCAACTCATGATAGAAAAGACGATCCAAAATTACTAATTGTAGACGCCATTCCAGTCATAAGTCATTGAAGGCTATAGAATTATGCAGAGAACATGGAATTATAATGTTAACTATGCCACCACACACAACAAATCGTATGCAACCACTAGACCTAACTGTCTTTGGTCCTTTTAAGAGCTACTTAAATTCAGAAATGGACACAAGGATGATTAACAATCCAGGCAAAAGAATAACGGAGTATGATATGGGTCCTATGATTGCTAGTGCCTTTAAGAGGGCAGCAATCATGGACAACATAACCCATGGCTTTGAGAAAGCTGGCATACACAACTTTAATCCAAATACTTTTACTGACAGAGACTTTGCTAGTGCAGAAGCTCTCAATCCTCGTGCTGAAGGCAATTCGAGTCAGCAGGGCACAAGTGATGAAATAAGTATTGCACACGAAAGAACTCCTGACAGAGAACATGAAAGAACACCTGAAAGAGAACACGAAAGAACCCCTGAACGAGAACATAAACAACAACCCCGCGAAGAAAACCAAAAGATTGCAACAAAAATCTGATATCATAACAAGTAGTCCATATAAACAAGGTTTAGTTGAAAAAGAAGCCAAGAAGTCAAAGGTCACAAGAAATATTAATGCAAAACCTTCTACTTCAGGGCTGATATCAAAGAAGACCAAGAAGTTAGAAAAGTGCAACACATCTGTTGATGAAGATTGCACTTGTCTTTACTGCGATAAGACATATAGTTCTTCTGTAAATGAGCAGTGGATACGTTGTGAAGGATGTCGAAAATGGTCTCACGCAGCATGTACAGATGCAGAATCAACGACTGAAGCATTTCTGTGTGATTTTTGTAGGGCGTAATAGTATTATCATTCATGTTTACTTTTGCCCCACCACAGGAGGCAAGAGTAGACACATGCAACTATTTTATTAATAATATCTTCTTCTTGTTTTTCTTTAAAGAATATATTTTTTTTTTTATTATGAATTTCTAAAAGAGTGGTTATTGATGTTCTGCCTAATAAAGTTATTTCTGAAAATTGTTATCCCAACAGGTAATTTATTTTGTAAAACCGTTCACTCTTGCCCCGGTCTCCCTTACGTAGCGTTTTAAAATTTTATGTACAACATTTGTACTTTCGTAGATGTGTACTTCGAAACAAAATACATTCTGTATATACAATCGATAAAACTGTACCCATACTAGATATTTTGCATGGATTTATGGTACAAGAAGCATAGTTTAATGGCTACACAGAAACACCACGAAAGCTTATGAATATGTGTTCTAAATATATGGAAACTAAATCTAACAGAAAATTATTGATGGAGCATTTTGATATTGCAGTTACTGATTACAAATTTGCCCACTTTTGAAATTACCGGTTTACTGGTATTTATCGGTTTTTAACTAACAAAATTACGGACGGAAAAAAATGAAAATAAGCTAAAAGAATAAGTTGCATGGCATCGTCTGAATTTAAAACTTATTTATTTGTTACATACATACGTACACACCGTGGATAACACAAACATCAACTTTAAAGTTTTACATTAAAAATATACTCTTGATTAAAACTAAAAATAATTCTATCTAACGGTACTGGAAGTTGAAACTACTGAACTGAATACTACTATTACTACTATTGAACATAAACATAACATAAAGAAGGCATAGGTACTTTAATAACAAATATTTTTTTAATATTTATCTATTTGTTCCTTTTTGTTTCAGAAAAAATCGTCTAAGGAAATAAAGCTTGTCAACACTCCTATCGCTCGACTGTGACCTAACTTGGGTGCAAATTGTTCCTGCTGCAGAAAAAGCTCTTTTGGACTCTACACTCGTTGGCCAAACTGTTATTAGGGCCTCAAAAGCCATTTCTAAATATTTTCCTTGAATTCCCTCTTCTAGAAAATATCGAATTTTACTGTATACTCGTATTGACCGAATCTTCTATCTTCAATAGCATGTCTTAAATGTCTGAAGATTCTGCCATTATGCTATTGAAAGTTAAAAAAAAATAGTGCTCTGAAACCAACATCTCCTGACAGATTATAAATTGTTTTCAGGAGTATGACAACAATTATAATATCATTTCCACTTTTAAACTGTGATAAATATATAAACATCTTAATAGATCCCCATCAATAAATTTTTTAAACACTTAGTTAGGATTTTGTGTTAAATGTATATTCATTTTGATTTAATGAGCAATTAGTACGGGACAAATAACTTTCAAGCAAATTAAGTTACTATTAATACCAAAAAGACAATGTGTTATACAGATAAGGCAGATAGGAAGAAATTAATTTCTTCATTATTCTAACCAAATTTTAACAATAAAATTAAATCCAAAATTTGAAATCTGAAGGTAAACACTAAAACTAGTGTGAAAATATTTTGTTATTTAATTGATTAATAACAAAATACTTTCACATTTAAAATAGCAAAAAAAGGCAACAATATTTTCTGCAAATATAACAAGAAAATCGAGGATCAAAGATAGATAATGTCAGTAAATTGAACATTATTTTGGAGCAACGTTGTAAACCTTACTAAGTAATCGATGCATAGGTACATTAATAAGTCGACAAAAATAAACCAAATTTACACTTATATAATTTGTGAGAAGAATCTTTTCAACTAGTCTAGAAAGTCGTAAGAAACAATGAAAATTAAACCTATTCAGATGATTCGGCAAAACAAGCAGTCAACAACAAGTCAGCTGTTCAGTTCTTTAGAAATTATCGCTGTGAAAATAAGATCGCAAACACCTAACTGTATTTAGACGATTTTTTTCTGTACCACTATAATCACGAGGCATATTGCAACAATAATGCTAGGTCAATAAGACATGGTCACTTCTAAATGGTACACTCCGACGTCGTTCTTTAAAGTCCAAGAAGACGGTACCAATTGACTAAAAGGAAGAGAGCATAATAACATACTTCTGTTCAAACAGTTGTTACGCTTAGCATATAGTAAATTTTTAATCTATTTTTTTAAATATATTTCTTCTTTGAATATCTCGATTTAAAATAATATATTAACTTAAGACATTTTTACATTTGTACAACTGTACATATTCATGTCCAAAGAGAAAGCATTTCCTTTGTTATATTCTTAACTGACCGAGACCTTTTTCTACCTGACCGTGTCAGCAACCCTAACGTTACGGTCGAATTTTTTTCTAGTACATTCCATTTTAAATTCTTTTAATTAATATTACATACTTCTTCTTTCATATGTTGTGTTTGATATCGTTAGAAAGCTTATGTCACAAGGGTTATTCTAATAATATTTATGACATCGATAGAAGTCCTCTTCAGGTCGCGCTCTTATTAATTATAATTAAAGTTATCGACCCCTCTCTTCGATGGATCATAAAACAGACCGTTTTCTAGACCGTTTCTTTTCGATACAAACTATCAGTCCTTCTTCTCTTTCGAACCTTTCGTGAGTAAACAACTTCTCGTGCTGTTCAAGTACACAATGGAACTCACCAAGCCGTCCGGCCTCTTCCGCTTCTAAGGTAATGTTGTATTGTTCAATATATATTATTCTTTAAGCGAATCCATATTAATTAAACTAATTAATTTATGTTCCTCCGGCCAAACATCGCTCTGCATATCTGTCCGGGTATACGACGCACCACGTGGCCGCCCCTCGCCGCAAATCAAAGGTAACTCTGTATTCTTCGATACAGAGGTTATTTTATATACATTAATTAACCCTTAATTTACTACTCCATTTAACATTCTCTTCAGTATATTCTTGGGTTAATTTTAATCTACTTATTTACCGCTCCTCGTGTAGATATTACTTTTGTTTTAATTACTTTTAAATATACCAATTTCATTTCTTTCTTATGTAAATATAAATACAAGCTTTAAGGACAACATGTGTTTTATTTAGTAAGTAAGTTGTAGTATATTTATTTTAATTAACAATCATCACGCACGTCCTGGACTTTGAGGGAACTTCACCACCACCAATTAATTGTTTTAATATCAAATAATTTCATTATTAGTATCCCCAGCCAAGCCCTAGTTAGTAATACAGTGGTCTATTTAATTAAGCATAGCATAGAAATGCTGTATCAGTTATGGACAAATACTCCCGTGCTGACACCTAACAATTTTTTTATTCTCATATTGCTGTGTTTTCTTCTAACCAAGATAAATTGAATAATTAAATAAAGTTGAAAACAATAATGGGAAATTTAAAACAAATAAATTTTAAATACATAAACATTAAACAAATCTCATAGTAAATTGCATTTAAAGTTTCTTGTTATTTTCTGTAATAAGTTTTTATATGCAACGATACAAATCGTGTTAAGAAAAACACATCTGTGTATATTTAGTAAAGTTATATTGTACGTAAAATGTCATGTAAATTATTATGTTTCTTTACGTTCTGGTTTATAATTGTTAATAACTTAGAATTTAAATCATGCTGTATATATCAATGTATAAAAGAATATTTTTAAGTTATAGTAAGCTTCATAATCAATACTTCAATTTTACAAAATCTCTTAAATACATAAATATTGTTTTTGTAAAAGTTTTGTAAAATTTCAAATAAGATTACTGAATTGTAAAGAAAACACGACGTCAAACGATAAAACAAGGAACACTTGAAAATAAGAATACCAGAATAATTGAAACATACATGAGTGGATAAAACCCCACCAGTTTTGTATAATACAAAGGTATTTTTAATAATATAAAATATTATTAAAAATCTGGTGTGAAGAACACAAATACAGGTTGACTATTAATATTTTTTGTGAACGTGTCCAAAAATATCCCCCCAGAGACGCAGATACGTATCTAACCTTTCTACAGGCTCATCGGTACGCCCCTGCTGGAGAAAGGATATCTTCAGAAACATTCACAAAAAAGGACCACATCGCCATATCACAGAAATTATCCAGACCGAGCGTAGAAGTACATTCAGCGCTGCCTGTTGTCAGACAGCCGAAGTACCTCGCCCTGTCCACATAATCAATGTGAACCAACGACGCCCTTCCAAAGGTGGCACAGCTGTCTCTCTAGAAACTGTATTTTGTGTGTGTCTTCACTCATACTACGAACTAACCGCTTGTGTAATGTATCAGAATAATTCAAACATACATGGGTGGGTAAAACCCCACCAGTTTTGTATAATACAAAGGTAGTTTTAATAATATAAAATATTATTAAGAATAGTTATTTTTAATAATATAAAATATTATTAAAAATCTGGTGTGAAGAACACAAATATAGGTTCACTATTAATATTTTTTGTGAACGTGTCCGAACATTTCCCTGCCCAGAGACGCAGATACGTATTTCGCCTTTCTACAGGCTCATCGGTACGCCCCTGCTGGAGAAAGGATATCTTCAGACATATTCACAAAAAATAACCACATCGCCATATTACAGAAATTATCCAGACCGAGCGTCTAAATTAATGCAGCAGTGGGTAGTTCAGTGGTTTGTGAAATACAGAAAAACATAATCACAATTCACAAATTCTCCAGTTCTAATCATCTCGGGTTGCTGTAACGTTTCTTCAGTTTCCTTATCTACGTCAGCACTCTCTATCCGGAATGGCTCTATTTTAACAAAATTAGTTGCGCCATCTGTTGGCGAAAGCTTGATTTATGAAGTGCCAATCTTTTCTAAATAGTTTATAAAGATTCTACGAAGTTTCGTTCACTAGAAGCCAAAATACTATATATTTAAAAGAAAATAGTTTGCATATTTAGCCGAAAAATTAAGAAAGAACAAAGAATTAATATCTTCTTTTCTATTCCAGGTGCTTCTTCATTTTCATCTTATTGATTAAAACAAAATTTTTATTTTCTAACTTCCTCAAAACTGTACTGTATATTACAGTTGACATGTATCTGTAAACAACTAACTTCTTCTTTCCTGCTTTATGTTTTTGCACTGAGAGTGCAAAGTTTTATTAACTTCTCACCTACATTTCATTTGACTTTTTTCGAGCTTTGTAGTGAGAAATAGATCAGTGTCTTAGAGTGAAATTAGTACTGACTCAGTGTAATTCAATGAACTAGTTAATTATGCCATCCGTATCATGTTGGAGTCTATTTCGGTGTTCTTAGGTTGTAAAATAAAAGAACATATTAAAATAATATAGAAAATAAAATAGGGCAAGATAATACTCAGCTTTAACCGTTACACCACTAGACATTAATTCTTTGTGGATAATCCCATTGTAACCGTAATTTTTCTGGATTTCTTTCATCTAATGACCTCCACTCAGGGCGCACGGTTTCGGCTTTGTATTGAAATCATCATATCCCAACATCAGTTACAATCATTTTTAAGAAGTTTTCGTCTACTAAAGATTCTCTAATGATGTTTTTACAATGCCCAATTCGATGTCATTTTTAATCCATCATTCACTGTGGAATCAAATTTGAATTTATTTTCCGCAGAGCAAAATTTTCTATTAAAATGCGATCAATTATTGTTTTGTATATTCGAAGTTCAAATTCTATAACTCTCCCTAAATAGTGTACAACTCCGTCATTGAGCGAAAATGAAGGTGTTTTACGAAAAGCGATCAGGTAAATCAGTGTAATGTCAGTGACGGATAACAAGAATCAAAGACAAGGGAATTCAAGGGAATCGTCGAATTACACAAAACCAAATTGCTCAGTGTAAGGTCAGTAATAAGGTATTAGTCAAGAAAGAATTGAGTACAATGTTCAGAAGCTTAATTACAGAAAAATTTGCGCCAGATGGGTTCCGTGATAATTAGGGAGCGGATACGAGAGGCCGATGGCTCATCGCCCATGGGCGTACTATTGAAAACTTGCATTTTTATAGAGTTTTTAATTTTTTTATATAATTGGAAAACAAACGGTGGTGATCTATAAAATACAAAATACATTTTTATTTGTTCATTTTGTAGTTCAAGTTGAGTAAGAAGTAGGTATTAATATTAACTAGTAATACTTTCTCAAAGTTCTCTTCTGTAAAATTTGTTCTCTTT
Source organism: Melolontha melolontha (assembly GCA_935421215.2). Classification (NCBI taxonomy): domain Eukaryota; kingdom Metazoa; phylum Arthropoda; class Insecta; order Coleoptera; family Scarabaeidae; genus Melolontha; species Melolontha melolontha. The sequence continues at coordinate 94,472,540 of OW285242.1, read as the reverse complement.
GAATGAAATACATCCTTCTAGATAGAAAACATCCTTTCTACATCGCAACTGGTTATAGGTGCATAATGGAAATATTATTTTATTTCAGGGTATTTAGCAGTTAGATTTTGAGTCATTATCGCCATACACAATTGCTACAATCTGGATTTCTATTAAAAACTGCGAATAGCTTTTGCCGAAGGCCACATCCGAAGTCACTTGGAATATTTTTCAAATAATTAGTGGCCACATCTAATGTGGTTAATCCATCTTTTAATTTGAGATTTTGATTTTCAAAATAAGTGATTAGTTTTGGCGAATTTCCAAAGTATACCTGAAGAAAATACAACTGATTTGTTAAATTTGGAATTTGTTTTAGTTCCTTGCACTCAGAAATACTTCGAGCATCGTCATTTAAACATGTAACGAAATTTTGTAAACTATCGAAATTCTCTGCATAAAACTAGTAGCTTCCAACCATGTTCACCATCTAGTTATTACTGGAGAGGGAGGCAGAGCGTAGAAGTAAATTCAGCGCTGCCTGTTTTGTCAGACAGCCGAAGTACCTCGCCCTGTCCACATAATCAATGTGAACCAACGACGCCCTTCAAAAGGTGGCACAGCCGTCTCTCTAGAAACTGTACTTTGTTTGTGTCTTGGCTCATACTACGGACTAACCGCATGTGTAATGTATCAGAATAATTGAAACATGCATGAGTGGGTAAAGCCCCACCGGTTTTGTATAATACAAAGGTATTTATTTAAGGCGAAATACGTATCTGCGTCTCTGGGGAGGGATATGTTCGGACACGTTCACAAAAAAATATTAATAGTGAGCCTGTATTTGTGTTCTTCACACCAGATTTTTAATAACATTTTATATTATTAAAAATACCTTTGTAATAAGAATACCTTTAAAATATGTAACATTATTAGAAAGAAGTATTAAGGAAAATGTAAATCAGTATAAAAACGAAAGTTTTTAAATATGGAATATTATTTGCAAGAGTATTTTAACTTAAAATGTATTTGAAGAAGAATTGACGTTACGGGGCATATATAAAGAAAATTTCTCAAGGAGAGATTGGTCGAAATAACGTTTTCAAGCGGTGGTCAAATGAAATTTCGGTTTTGTAAATTGTATGGAATTTAATTCGTCTTTAGAATTTTTATATTTTTAATTTAAGAAAATTATTACTTTAGTTTGTTTAATATAGTAATAATTACGACATGTAAATTATGTAACAAAGACACTCAAGACTTTGAAGTACTAAAATTAAATTTATGAGTTTATTTGTTTTATGTGGACTTGATCGTGTGTAATTTCAATTTCTGTATTAAAACAGATAATAAAATAGAATACAGCTGTCTTTAACTTATAAGTAGGGAAAACAATCTCACGAACATTTAAAGATATCTGGGTTTAGAACTCGAAATTTTAAACTCTTATTAAATATATGAAATACTAATTAAAATATATCGTGTGTTATTGACGATTTTATGTAGCAGGGTAAAGTTTCGTCACGTAGATATGAAATAACACATTTTTCCTTTGTAATATTATCAACCTTTAATAGTATTAAATCCACAAAACTTTACAAAATATTCATTTTTAGATAAAAACATTGTTTCATGCTTTAGCATCTTGTAGAGTACAAAAACTCACAGGTCTAAAGTAATACACAGCTGTGTTTTGAAATATTAATGTTAGAATCTAAATCTTCAAAGTCTTATTTATATATAAATGTGAATATTATCTGACTAGATATAGGATTGGTGTATTACGTTTTACTAATAATTGACGATATTTAATATCATATATTATACATATTATACATATATTAATATTAATGTATGTTTTGACAAAGTGTGAATAAAAAATGTATTAAACTTAACATGCTATCGTATTATTTCTCTCCTTATTACATTAGATACTAGGCCTAGTCTTAGGCAACCCTTTTTGTTAAACAAATCCTCAGAGTAATTTTAAGAGTCTAAAACTAAATATGTGTGTATAATGACTCATGTTTAATAATTGACGATACATATTTAATACATTGGCGCCCATTTTGAAAATCAAACTACACGGCAATATGTCAAGAACAAGTTATAATAAATGACAGTTAACTCAGCTAATTAGGCCAATGAGACTTTTGAAGGAGAGGTAAATAATGTGCCTCAGAAACATGAAATAAATGTGAAATCTGGTTTCTTCGAATGTTAAAATGTATAATTTTTGGGAAATGTACTTTCCAGTGTTGAAAGATTCTTTATATAAATAAAACTAGAAAAAAGTGTAATAAAGTTCTTTATTTCGACAATATTTTTTATAATAATATAAGTATCAATGCCCAAATTTTTGGTAATTTAATAACTTCCAAAATAAACAAAAAGAAAAAATAAAATAAACACAAAATATGTAAGCTATTCTAGTACATTTTGTAATTAAAAACAAATAAAATAATTAAACTTTCTTGTAAGTACTTAAAAAGGCGAAATCTTTTTTTGCAAAAAGTTTAAGTGAAACATGGGTAACCAAAAATATCTTGCTTATATCAATAAAAATAATTAAAGGATAATTATACCTATTGAAGTATTATACATTTCTACTTCATTTCTCTTTTTTATCATTTCTTTTAAATATAGTACAAGTTTATAGTATTCATAATAATTCGGGTTAACTTATTGCACCCAGTCGTATATATTTAAATCCACTTATTCGGTAGAGTCACTTAGTTCACTCCGAATATCTTATTTATTCTCACTAGTAATAATAATGTATTAATATTAAATATAATATAGTATTTACAATCGGCGTAATATTACAAAGACTAATTTACAAAATATTTAAACGACCAGTATATATTTTGCGCGCGTGTGTGTAATTCGAACAAGTTTAAACTTGCGTGTGTTGTATAAAAGTGTACATAATAACCCTATTTGTAGAAGTAATCGCTGGCGGCTGGCAACTATCGGCAATATTTAACCAGTTACATAATAAAATTTAACATACTACTAGTCAACTGTAATAAATCGCCAGTAATTGTTCTATGAACAAAGTTATTATGTCTGTCTCATTCAAATTAAGTGCAGGAATTCGTGAATTATAATAAATTCGAAGATCAAGAACAGTGTAGGAACTCTTAAGAAAATTCAATAATTTTTACAATATCTAAAAATTTACAATGTGTTTTTTGAAAAGTACCAATAGGCAAATGAGATAATTCATCAGCATCTATCTATTCATTAAGTACATTTATACGCTTTTGTATTTTAAATATATTCAACAAAATTTACTACACATATTGAATCTTACGAGTCGACACGATCTTTGCTAATATAGTACAAATCATACCTTTTTGTGTAAAGAGAGTTAAAGTTCTGGAATAAAATTGCATTGGACACTTAATATTTTTTATATTATTAAGGACTTCTATAAGAGGCAATTTTAGGATAATTTAATCGTGAAATTTTCCAAAATATCATGTTTTAATGAGAAGGAAAACGGATATTTTGTACATGTACAGTTATTACAATAAGTATAATTAACTAAAACACTAGAAAACAAACGTCTTTTTTTATATAAGTCGGGCTTTTCCAAAGATTAAGTGACTATTAGCAGGAAGATAATACCAAGTAATGGAAGTGTCCAAATGCACATTTGTCTTCCATTACACAACAACATGCTTTCCGATTATTTCACCTCTACCATTTTTAATGTATAAAATCCTTGCAGTCACTAGGTGGGTGTTGACACGTGAAATTCAATCCCCAGTTACTGCATCTATGCACTGAAAATTAAAGTTTTGTATGAAATTTGAATATTAGCTATAATAAGCTCCGTCTATTAGAGATAAGATTAAAATTCTTTAAAATAAGTATACATGTATAACTCCTCCATTTAAAAACTTATTACTCAATCGCAAGATGAGATCAAAAGAATTCGAATTAGTCATATGTGATGCACCCAATTCTAGTATGTTAGTCGCGACTAGTTACTAGTACTTTCATTTAAAATTTTTACGTGCTATTCAAAATTTGTATTTTCTCCCATAGTCCTTACTCATTTTAGCGTCGAATTTAGGGTTGTTTTTGCATTTTTATCCATTTTTTTTTTCGTATCATGCCATCCTCTAAGTACCTTCGTCTACTTCTTACTATTTTCTCAATTCTTTCCAAAAAGTATTTCTGGGACTGCCCCTTCTCCTTTTGCCTCTATTTCCTGTTCCTAGAACCTTCCTATTTATTAAATTTGGTGCCGTTTTAGCTATGTGACCGTATAATCTAAGTTGTGTATTTTCAAATTCTGTTATGGTTGGTCTTTCTTTCGGCATTTCTCTTATCTGTTTATATTGTATTCTTTTGTACCTTGTTTTTCCAACTATTTCTCTGACAAAGTTCACTTGCATTGCAATAAGTTGCACCTGGGGTTCCTTATGTAGTATCTGTGGTTTACGTGTACGAGTATGTAACGGGTGGGGCAAAAGTCCCGCTACCATATTGATTGCGCACCATCTTGGTTATGTGACGTTTAGCTCAATTTAGCTTTAACCATTGTGTTGTGTAGACGTCCAAATTTGATTATGGATAAATATACGCCACAAGAACGAGCAGAAATAGTGACAATATTTATTGAAAATAATCGTTCCATTATTGCCACTCAGCGGAAATTGCGTCAAAAATATCCTAATCATCCAGTGCCTCACAAAACCACAATTTATCGTTTACATGCGAATTTTCGACAGTACGGTACGACAGCAGACAGGCCTCGTTCTGGAAGACAACGGACGTTTCGTAACGCTGAAAATGTGGCTCTGGTGCGCGATAGTGTTGCAGAGTCTCCAGAAACATCAATTCGGAGACGTGGTTCCCAGTTACACATGTCTGCACGCAGTTTAAGGCGAATTTTGAAAACTGATTTGAAAATGTTCCCGTACAAAATTCAATTAGTCCATAAATTGCTACCGAGAGATCATGATCAACGAGTTGAGTACAGTAATGCAATCCTAAGGTTGTCTGATGAAACTGAAGATTTTTCGTTTAAATTGATAATGAGCGATGAAGCCCATTTTCATCTCAGTGGCCACGTCAATAAACAGAACAGTCGGTTTTGGGGGACACAGAATCCTCAATTAATTCATGAAACGTCATTGCATCCACAAAAAAACACGTATGGCGTGGTATTCATGCTGGAAACATCATTGGTCCCTATTTTTTTTAAACTGACGAAGGTGTTGGGGTTACTGTTACTGCTGAACGGTACCAAGACATGATTCGAAATTTTCTTGTGCCTGAAATGGAAGAGCAAGGACTAGAGGAAATGTGGTTTCAGCAGGATGGGGCCACAGCACACACAGCTCGTTCAACAATTCTATTATTGAATGACGTTTTTCCACGAAGACTAATTTCGCGAAATGGCGATTTAGCATGGCCAGCCAGATCTCCGGATTTAGCTGCACCTGACTTTTTCTTATAGAGTTTTTTCAAATCAAAAGTTTATGTGAATAAGCCCCAAACGATTCAACATCTTAAGGAGAATATTCGTCAAGAAATTGAAGAAATTCAGCCTGAGATGTTGCAGGATGTCATGAAAAATGCCATAAAAAGAGCCGAAAGTTGAATAGCGAATCGCGGTCACCATTTAGCCGATATAATTTTCCAATCATAATGAAAAAAAATGTAAAGAGCAAATAAACTTTTTATGAAAACAAAACTTACTTATCTTTTCTTTCAACAAAGTTATAGGCAATCAAAATGGTAGCAGGACTTTTGCCCCACCTTGTATATAGTTGGTAAGATTATTCTTATACACTGCCATGTTTAGTTTACTACATATTTCCTTTATTTCTTAGTATTGTTTTATTTTTGAGTCATAGATATTTGTTCTTTTGTTTTCTTTTAGGCATTTGTATCTACTTTATATTTATTTTTTATATTGATCATTTGATATTAAGCTTTCTAAATATTTATATATTGTTACTATCTTCAAACTGTTTATAACATTTTATATTTCTGCCATCATCAGTTGTTCTAATTTCATTGATTGTTATAACGTTACCTTCGTGAGTTTTAATTTTTCTTCGGGGATTTTCGATTTATTGTGATCACTTGTTTTCGAGAATTTGTTATCGTCGTCAAGATGGGCTATCTAGATTATAGAATTATGTTTCCATACTCTGTAATTATTTTCATGTTCTTCCTCTAGTACATCTAATTAAGAAATCTTTTATTATGATAAACAATAAATGGTTCAAGTTTCCTACTTGCTACACAGTTCCTTCATATTAAAAGAACCTCATTTTTTTATTTCCACGTTTGCTGTTACTCTTTAGGTTATTCTAATTAACTTATTATTTGCTTTGAATTCTTTTCAATTCTACTATATCGGTTTCTTTTCTTTCATATTCAATGAAGGTAAGATATAATTCTTCTCCATTTTCCGCAACTACTTCTACTCAAGTTTATCACCATTGCTGTGTTATCGTTTGCTAATTACCTGCTCGTTGCCTTCATCATTCTAGAATACACCTTTTAACTAATTCTATATTTCAAATTTATAATTAAACTTACACATACTGCTCTATAATGAACAAGACAAAGTACAAGGCAATTTTAAAAGTAAATGTTTTAGAATAAGAAACTTAAAACACAGGGCCTCTAGAATTGACTGAATTAAAAAAACTTTAAATCAGCCTCGGAATTGGGTAGGGGGCTAACTAGCTATGTGTATTAAGAAAGCAGTGAAAGAACACCATAAATATTTAAAAATTAATGTTTTCAAAATTACTAAAACGTTTAAGTAAGCATATTATCCGAGAAAATATTACAAAATATACTAAAATCAAATATTGAGAGAAAATAATAGAAAAGACCCTGTTTTGCAGATAACTTTTTCATATTGCAATTATTAATGAAAAGCAATATAGTGAAAGGTGGTAAAATTCATATTCACATTATTAATTCTATAGCTTGAAATATAAATATATATATATATAGATATTCATGATAGGTAAGGAACTATATTCGAATAAAGTATATGAGAAATTGATATGAAATATTTAGATCCATTAAAATAACCAAAGGACGTCGTTTATATTTTTTCCTTTTCAATGCTTATTTAAAAGTAGTAGTGTTTAACTGGAAAAAGTGTCGTGAAGAACCAGGATTTAGTAGCCTTTATCTAGATTAAATTACAAAAAAAAATTCATTTAAAACAACAAAATATATTGGAATGGAATGTGTTGAGTGTAAATTGATATATAAAAGCTTCAGAAAATTATTAACAAGTGCAATAAAATTCCTAGTAAAAATCGAAAAGCTGGAATATACCATTTCTTTGTTTGTATAATTCGTGCTTATGTCAAGTAAGACAGTAGATTTTATTCGATTTTGTATTAATTCAAACATTATGTACCTTATCAGTTCTGTCTTGTGTGATTAATTTGTATATACTAGGTAAATCCAGAAAATCAGTTTTCGCCGCGGTAACACTGCGGTCGCAGTTCTGTGCATACGCGGCAATTATTGCTCTGAACCAAGATGAAAGAGATTGCGGCATTTTGAGATCGCTGTTTCTTGTGTACGCTTTCTAGTGCTTGTTTAGAAAAGCGGCGTTGATTGAAAATCTCACCGCTTGTGAAATTAGATATGTAATTCGTTTTCTAAATGCAAAGAACATTAAACCAGTCGACATTCATTGACAAATGTGCGAGGTTTATGGAAAAAAATGTAATAAGTGATTATGGAAAACCATAAGTTTACGATTTCTGCTCTATCTATTGCAAATTTCAAGATCATGGATGAGACTTGGATTGCTTACGACACCCCTGAATCTAAACGACAATCGATGAAATGGAAGCAAATTTCCTCAGCAACAAGGACTAACGCTAAGCAAATCTTAACACCTCGAAAAATGAACTCGAAGCACATGTTACCACATGGCTGACAACACAGACGGTAACCTTTTATGAAGAAGGCATACAAAAACTTGTTCCATGCTATTACAAATGCCTACAAAATGGTGGGAACTATGTAGAAAAATAGTTTAAAGTTTGTAGATCGTTTTGCAATAAATATTTTTCCTGTATCTCTACTTGATTTCTTTTCATTACCAAACGAAACTTACTTTCTGCACTTACCTCGTATGTAGGACAATACATTTATATTGAAATTTATATGGACTTTCTTGCTGTAGAATAGTGTACACCAGTGTATTAATAAACAAAGTCAGCAGTAATTTATTCGTCGCTCTATTAAAGCTTCTGAAAGTTGGAAAGCATAACAATCACTGGGTTGAAGTTTTACTTCGTGTTATCTGTATTTAAAAGTAAATACCTTCCTCTATCGTTTTGTCTTTTCTGAATTATCAATTTAAATTTGGAAACATATAAACACGAGACTGTGCCTGAGATTAGAGATAAATTTGGATCTCTAAATATAATAGCACTTAGTAGAATTATATTATGCATATCACAGTTACTGATTGATCAACAACAGTAAAATTAAATAATAACATTCTTTCTTACTGTTCTTTAAGCTTACACATTAAATTTAATTCGAAGATGTAAAGATATTGAAACGTTTATATTACTTTCCTACCTTCGTATCTCTAAAGAAAATGATAATTTCAGTATTTGATTTTATCCTTATACCCCGGCAACGTGCTGGCTGCAATCTTCAGTGTTGTTTGATCTTTTTATATATTGTACATTCAATACTTAAAATAAATTATATTTATAAATAATATGGGAAAATGTAGTAAATTTGGCATTCTCTCTTTAATAACTAAGACAATTTAATTGCAAGTGAGATACAAAACTCCAATGTTTATATTTACTTTTTCTCACTGGGGAAAAGTTCCATCTTATATACACTATTTTTGCCGACATATTGGTTAAAATGAGCCGTTTTAGATCCTTTTGAAGATTCCTTTTGAAGGATCCTTCCAAAATTTATTATGAATTTTTGAAAAACTTTAATTTCGCAACATGTATTAACATCAGTCAACTTTTCTAAAAAGTTATGTTAACAAGTTAGTCTGAATATGCACAATAAAAGGAGGAGATAACATATAATTTTACTTTAGATATTAATATAAAATTTCGTAAAACAAATCTATCTGAAGTAGAAGGAATGTACAAAAGGCGTAATCATCAACTTCACAACTACTATTTCTAAATCTTTCTTTACTAAACGTTAATCAATTTTATTGTACTTAATATAACATAATCGTGTGGAAGATAATCTAAACCGAAAATATTTATTGTTGCTAATAATTTAACTAAATTTACTTTCCATAATATTTTAGAGAAATAGACTACATTTAGGCTGGGTAGTCAGCATTAAACTAATATTTGGCAAGTTTAGCTTTTCACTCTCATATAATTTGCTCATTGGTACTTACTTCATCAATATTATAACAAAGTGTACGTAATTATCGAAAGATGTTATTAAAAGGCTGTTGTATACTAAAACACTAAGTGGAAACCTCTAAACTTTGGTCATTATTGTTCAACACTTCATCCTTTTCTTGTTTAATGGTTGTACTAAAATTTATTTTACTAAGTGGGTAATCTTCTTGTGGCGATTCCTCTGAATATGTTTCAGAATCGTCGTCGTCTTTCTGAATACCATGCGTGTTAGGTGGAGTATACAAGCCTGTTTGATTAAAGCCATCACCACCAGAATACGTCACTTTCCCCATAAACGTCCTTATTTCATCGAAGTACGCATCTTCTCGCTCATTTTCGTTACTACTTCCAGGAGAGTCGGCCACAGCTACGCCGCCACTTCCATCATCCGCTTCGTGTTTCTTCAAGTGCCTGTCCAAATTGGTTTGTTGTCCAAAACAACGGTCACAAAGCGGACACTTAAAAGGTTTCTCCTTATTGTGAATATTTCGCACGTGTCTTTGCAGATTGCTGGATATACTAAAAGATCTCTCACAATATCTGCATTTATAAGGTTGTTCTCCAGTGTGGGTTCTTAAATGCCTTGTTAAATTGGCGCTCCTAGGAAACACTTTTCCGCAAAATTTACAGGCGTATCTGTCTTTAATTTTACCTTGAAATTGTTGTTGTTGTTGCTGTTGATGTTGTGTGACTTCATGGTACGACTGTACGCCTCCGCAATGCAATCCCGATCTCAACAAATCATAACTTCTTTGCTGTTGCAAAGAATTCAGAAAGGAGAATCTTGCTGGAACAAAAGGAGGCGGTAATAGTCTTTCACTGCCTTTACTTTGAAACGCAAAATTTGGTCTATATATATCGAAAAATGGATGAATCGGGTGAATAGGTCTCGGACATGCCATCGTGGTTGGTTTCTCAAAACCTCTTTCCTTTTCCTTTTCGTGAGTTTCTTCTACATCTACAATTTCAATTTTTTCCTCTTCAATTTTATGAATTGGACTAGATGGAAATTTATCTACCTTCGCTAATGGTTTCTCGTTCATTTCTCTTGCAATATCTTTCTTGCTAACGCTCAAATCCAGTGGTTTTTCTCCATCGTCTTCGCTACTGGAGGATTTAGAATTTTCTTCCATTCTCGCAGGTGAAACTTTACCATCCTTGTTTCTGGAAAGATCTTTCGGATACGGACCCTCATCTTCAGGTGTGAGTACTTGATTATTAATAACTTGCTCTCTAAGATTTGTAAAGACGCTAGCACTAATTGGAGGCCTGGCTGGAGAAGGAGTTAAGTGAGCTTCTTCCGCTGTTGGAGGACTCACTTTGGCCGTTATTTGAGTTAGTCTAGGTGGTGTAAACCTTTCTTTCAAAGGCGATATTCTTTCGGGGCTGACAGTACGCATTTTCTTGAATGGTATATGATCGCTTTCTTCAGCTTTTAATTTTGGTAATTGATTGAACAATAAAGGGTTTATAAAGGACGGTGCGGGTGGTCCGGACGTAGGAAATAATTGCGGATAAGGTGGAAAATGCGGTGGGAAAAAGGGTAAAGGTGGTCTATACATTGAGAAAGGATTATTTCCGCTCATCGGATTTATGGGTAGTTGTGGATTTCCTAAGGTTGGAGAAGGAGTTGTAGAATCACAGAATCTTTTGTGCTTAGACAACGAAGTAACTGTTGAGAAAGACTGTGAGCACTTGACGCACTTAATTTGCATGCGACAATCTGCATGCATCCGCTTGTGGCGACATAAATTGGAGAACTGGGTGTATGCCTGAAATCAAAAATAAAAATTACTTTTAATGTTCAAAATAAGTAGCATGCATAACGAAGTAATTATTAATATAGGCAAATTGAATACGAACATTGAATAAAAGAATTTTATTAGTTTTAGTATTTACTACTACATTTTTTGTTATTCCATTACAAATTACTTTCACTTTATTTTATTATTATTTTATATTTATTCAAGAATTATACGATTTACTTATATGCCATCTTCCAGAAAATAACGGCGAGTTACCGAGAGAGTGATTTTTCAATTAAATACTTATTTTAGGGTAAAATATATTTTGTTTTTCAACAATCCAATTCTATTAGCCCAGCCGTCTATAAAGTACTCTTTCGGAAGCTCAACAAAATAGACTTTCATTGCGGCTATCACCATTTCATTTATCCGAAGTCTCTACCCACCAAAGCATTTCCTCAAGTTTGGGAACACGAAAACATCACTTGTAGCGAGATCTGCTGAATGTGGTAGATAAGACAGAAATTCATATCTGAATTCGACAAACTTATCTGTAGCAATAAGGGATAATGAATATGCACTTTATCCTGATGAAACAAAACTTTTTCTGAATAAATGCGGTCGGTTTTTCATCAGTTCGTCATCGAAACATGTCAATCATTGTTTTTACCGTGTTTTTGTCTCTGGAGTGCGGTGATATTTTCAAGTTTCATCTACGGTGACATATCCAAAAATTCTCTAGAATTTTGTTTGAATATAACCATACAGTCATTACAAATTGTTAGATCTATCATATTTAAATAATGACGCAAATCATTGTGTACCAGTTCGGCTTAGTCGTTTACGATATTTTGTCTCTAGAGTATAATGATGCACCCAGCTTTCATCAACGATCACAATGAAGAAAATCTCTAGGCTTTCGTTTAGATATCGCCATACAAATATTGAAATTGCAATACGAGTTCGAATTTACTCAACAGTAAGCCAGCAATAAGCCAGGCATCTTGTAGTTAGCTTTTTGATTTTTAAATCTTGATGGCAAATATTGTGTGCCCGTTCACTTTAGGTGTTTACAGCATTAGCTATCTCACACATCTTTATTCGGCGGTCTCTCTTTAGAAAAGTGTGTATTTTTTAATAATTTTGGTAGAGGATACTGCTAATGAAGGCTACGGCCATTCAGTATCTCCTGTACTCATATGACCACTTTTTACATCAGTGAACACTTACAAATCATTCCATGGGAAGGAGCAAATATATCATAATATTTATCCAACTTTTCTCCAGTTTCATTAGTAGTTTCTTAACGCAAAAAAAAGGTTTAATTCATAGAAAAAATTCTTTTTTCTCTATATTAACACAAAAACAACAAATAATTCACTTTAAACCATTATAAAGGCTTTCCTATCTGCTAGATTTTAGAAAAATTTCGGCATTGAGTTTCTAAAATATAGTTAAAATGAGCACTATACTCATGGCGAAAGTGTTACCAACTCACCCTCGTATTAATTGCATTTAAAGCACTTTCGTTCCTAACTAAACTAAACTCAACTATACGTAGATACTGATGTATGTTAATTGAAATAGCTAAAATAAAACATCATCACATAAATGCCTGACTACAGAAAATAAAACAAAGATATACAAAAATCGTGTTTAAATTTCAACACGATATTGTCTGCTGACTCCTTATTTTGAAGCACAAATGTCAATCAGTTAAATATAAAGCTTATACTATCATACATTGGCTTTGGAAATTAAAAGGCAAAACATTACTGGACCATATGCAGAAGACTAAAATATGGCAAGAAAAAAACAAATAATATAAAAATTTAGAGAAGAGAGTAAAAATCAGATTAAAGCTTACTTACATATATTTAAATTGAAGAAACGAAATATAATTACGAATAAATGATAATATGAGTAAACTGCTTGTAAACCATCTAGAAACCCTCAGTGTTTGCAGAACCTCGTTTGGCAGTGTATACATCAGGAAGACAAAGTGTTCGGTAAACCCGCGTTGCTAGAGTGTTACTAGAGCGTTGTACTAGGACGCTGCACGTAACCGAGTCTGCACTTGCTAAATATAGGTTAGAAACTAGACAAAAAATTAAATTCTAATCTTCCCAGATCTTCCCGCAACCCCTATCACTTTTAGCCGTAAAATACTTGAATCCATATAAATCCTAAAGCATTAAAATAGTATCAACCGCGATGACAAATACTCTCTACAAAATACCTGGAAAAACCTTCTGTCTCAAAAACTCAACCATCACCGTATCGTTTCAGTGACCCAGAACTACTTTTATAAAACCCCGTCTCAAACTAACAGGTTTTCAGTTTCAGTGCAACAACAATAGTAGCAGTCCTTAAGATGTTCCTTACAACAGTGGACAAAATATCGGCAAAGGCTTTTTCAACCAATTTGCAGTTAAATGAAATTTGACCTCATTAGTTTCCAAAAAATTATTTAAAGGATACAACTAGAACCGGTGATATCAGTTGCTTTTCGAAATACTAAAGCTTCTATCGTTGAATAAACACAAACTAATCAGAAATTGCAACCTATTCAATTTTGTAGAACATCAGAGAAAATATTCTAATTGTTTTTTTTTTTCAAAAAATGTGTTGCCTTATCTCATTATAGTCTTCAGAATTTTCGTACTGGAAAGTGCTTAGAATTGGACCACTGAAATTAGCCTTGTCATATAAATATAAAGTAAATCCATTGAAATTCACAGAATTTTTACATGAATTAATTTTTGTGGTTAATTTTTTTAATTGTTAAAAGTATTGAAACGGTGCATTTCTATATAAATACTATTAATCTTAATTATCGCCTGATTTTAGATCGTTCGATATGTTCTCATCAGTTTGCCGATATATAAAAAAATAAAACAGACTAAAATTTATTGCATGTTGCATTTTTTATTTGTATATATTCACAAGATTTCTTTTATACTCAGCTCCAATTTAAAATCATTTATTTAACAAGTTTCGGAATAACTTCTGAATATTTAACTGCAAGTCATAAGTTTGGAATCATTCCTAATTTGGCAGTCCACATTAATATTGTACAAATTAAGTGATACTCGAGACGCTGAATTTTACTAAATACTAACTTATCTACGAGTAAGTGCTACTGACGCTTTGTTTATTTTTCAATAAATTATTTAAAATATTCGCCTCCATAGTCGTAGGTTTCTAATTGTTGCCACATGTACATTCGCCCAAAAATCACAAACGAGTTACCTAAACTATCCATTGGCTGTCGGACATTGTTCTCAAACATTATCGAGTTATTCTTATAAAAGCTCGGCAGGATCAATATCCAATGATTGCAACCTCCAAATGATATCCATTAATACATCAGTAACATATTTTTCTAAATATCTAACCCATATGCAAATTATAGATGTACATTTTGGATCATTACAAACTTTTGTACAATTAAAAGCACACTGAATAATACAACCTTGCTTTCGAAAGTGTCTCTACAGCGCCTTATTCCCAACGTTATCTCAATTTTTATAATATCACTCATTCTAGATGAGCAAAGACATCCCAAAGTCATAACGGAATTGAAGCCGGGTTTTATTGTGCATTACACACCGTGATGTCAATTTTTTCCTGGCGGATCCAAAGTGTTTGTATTCAATTTCTTCTATTTTCCAACTAATAAGTACTGTAACCCTCCGCACCTCGAATAACCAAGCCCTGCTGTTGTTCAGTTGGATTCGATTAGAGTTTTACATGCCTTTAATTTTTAATTTTCTTCGACGTCACTGTTATTGGTAGATTCTCAACAAGTAACTTTACACTCCATTGATCGTAGTTTACCTTGATATCTGTAGTTCGAATTCTTTTGATTTGTGTTTTGCACACTTTTTTAAGAAATCTAAAATATTTTGTAAAGTAATCTTTACGAAAGATTTTTATTGTAGCCATAGAAACCATTACATAATTGTAGATGTAGGTTTCATTATAAACACATACTTTGTTTCGATCTTTATAATATACATAGGAATACTGCCTCAAAGTTATCCACAGTTCTTTCTCAACGTTGGAATCTCGCTTATTATGAGAGATATAAATTTGGTTGAATGGGATCAAATACTCCAGAGGTAAAGTTGTACCCAACCCTATACACTAGCTTTGAATATTTAACGTACTTCGCGTGCTATTGCAAAAAAAAAGTGAATTTTTGTTTTTTTCGATTTTCTTTAATAACTCATTTATTTTTAAAGCAATACAAATTTAATTTGCACTTCCTAAAGGCACTTTTTTTAACAGGAATCTGGTGGTGTATTTAGATTTCTTAATACTGGTGTAGTAGTTGGGCTACAATGATCAAGTTTGATTTTTCTTATGGGAGTCATAGTTGGATATGACACCATCGAAAATATTTTTTCTTTCTCTTTGCAACAGCGCCCGAAGTACGTTAAATGTTCGAAGTGTATATGCTAGTGTATATGGTTTGGTTCAACTTTACCTCTGGAGTATTTGATCCTATTTAACCAAATCTCTATCTCTCACAATAAGCGAGATCCCCGTAATGAATCTGTGGACACTCTGTATAACGATATATAACATAAGAGAAATTTAACGATTATGAACCTGAAGTTTTTCCAAACTTATTGCCTGCAGGTTGTACATATTTACTCTATGAAAATGATTCAAAGACACTTACTTTAAAGCAAACTTCGCACTGGAACGGCTTAACAGACGAATGTATGTGGGTATGTTGTTTCAGTCCTGAGGATGTCGCAAACGTTTTACCACATTCTGGACATGCATGAGATCGTGCACCTACGTGATGTGTCCGAATATGTCTCTGCAAGTTACTAGGATCAGTAAATACCTGCAAAAATGGCCAATATAAATGGCATTTTGAAATATATATCAATCTTATTTTTATTTACAAATGAATGTTAAAATTAATATATTGTTATATTATATACCTTAGTACAGTTTTCACAATGATACTTCTTATGTTCTCCGTGCAAAATTGATTTGTGCTTTATAAGGCTAGGCTTGTAGGAATAAGTTTTCGGACATATATCACAAGTATATTCATCTCGCCTGTAGTTGTGCTTCGTTATTAGATGTTCATCTAATCTGAAAATAATACATTGGGAAGTTAAAATATATATGAATAATTTATGATTTGTAAACTCTAATGTTTATCAAGATTTTAAATTAAGAAAATAATGCTGGTCAACACAGTTTGTTTTTTTTATACACCAATACATGTAGTTGATGTTTTTTGTCATGCTGATTCTGAATCTGATTCAAAATTTACTCCATCATGTGAGGATTTTGAAAAATTTTTTTAAATAGCTTTTCAAAAAACGCATTAAATTTTATAAAATTTTAAAGTTTCTTTTAAATGTATAAGAAAGATACCACTAAAAATATTCTGTCGCACATTAAGTGGACGTGTCTAAACATGAACATGTCCTTGAATGTTGCCTACGTCAGAGCGCTTAAACCACGCCCATTTTGTTCTGGAACCAATCAAATTAAAAATTTGTAGATACGGTCTGCGACATAAAAAACGGGACACTTTTTTTACTTATTGTGATAGTACTTTATTGCATCATACTAACTTAATAATAACAGATACATAACCTTTTATTCATATCTACTAATATTGACGAAAGATTTACTTACTAAACTAAATTAATGTCAAAATCGTTATAAGACCCGTCCCGGTTTTTTGACGCGGACTGTATCTGGCTATGTGGGTATATAAAGAGCTACAGACGACTCCTTCGATTCAATGTAAGCCAGTTTGTGATAACTGATAATAATCCAAACAGTTTCTATTATATATGTGGAGAATTCACTATACACCAGCATAAGCGAAATATTACACTTTTAATAGAAAAGTTATATTTCCACTATTTAGAATTAACCGTTGAACATTAAGATATCCCATGGGCTCCCAATATTAACTGTGCTGTGCTGTTACTTTGACGAGCTAGATAACCGGTAAGAAAAGCGCTGTGCCATTTGGAAGACCTATGATTTGACGTGAACAAATGGACCATTCTACTGATTGCTACTTTTGCGGCACGAAAACTTTCGGGTTTTCCAGCAAAAATAAAAAAAAACATTAGTTATCCTAGTCGGCTCTCTGCTACTCATCCAGTACCTCATTCGGAAGCCTTGCTAATGCCAAGACCCATAGGTGTTTCGAATGAAATATATTATGAGTGAAATGCTTAGTAATTATTGTTGAACATTGATCGAGGAACAGCATAAAAGAAAAGTAAAAAGAAAATCATTTTAAACAGGACGATACCATACAGTACATATAATGTACCTTATGAATATTATTTCATTTACTTTTCAATTTTTTTTCCAATGCCAGACGTGCCAGAATAAACCTGTTGTTATTACTATTGTTAGAACTATAAAAGAAACGATAATTGTTCATTGCTTCTAAAAAAAAATGAAAAAAATTTAAATTTATTGACCAGTGTTGGTCTCGCTCGTATTTAAATAAAACAAAATTGAAACAAAGAAAGAAAAAATATATTAAAATATTTAATTTATTTCTAACTTTGTTACACTCTCATTACATAATCGAACAAGTTCTGTAAAACGTTTATGGAAATTTTCTTCCATATTTTAGTCCAAATAATTCCTATCGCAAACTGAGTAGTACGCAAAAGCGAAAAACGAAATATCTACAGTTACGAATATAATTTAAGGGACAATTCATAACGATTTTTTTAAATTATTTTTAGGCATTGTAAATCAAGCTTTTACATGTAATCTAAATACTACTTTCAATCGTTAGAAACATTGCTAAAACTTTGCCTGTTTTACAATGTGGAAATGAAACTGTCCCGTAAATTATGAGTGCAACCATACATTTTCTTTTAAAATTTAATGTAAATAAAATTGTTAATTGACGAAGGAGATACTTGTTGAAACTTCATTATAACGCTAAGAAACTATTTTATATTTTATATATATATATATAGTATATATAGTATATATAGTATATATAGTATATATAGTATATATAGTATATATAGTATATATAGTATATATAGTATATATAGTATATAAAGTATATATAGTATATATAGTATATATAGTATATATAGAAAAATAGTATATATATACTATAATTACTTATTTCTTAGCGTTATAATAAATAAAATTGATAGAGACTTGAGGAGGAGTACCAATTAATAAACATAATTCTAACAAAATATTACTTTTCGTCTCGCAGCGAGATGCCAGAAATGATCGCCAACCAGTAAAAGTTTCCTCCTTTTCATATATATCACGCATCCTATGTATATAGGGTACATGTTAAATGAGATTTTACCAAAACGTTGAACCTGTCCTCGGAACAGAGGTATTTCTACGCGAAAAAGAAAACGTAATAACGCGACCTCCTGTAAATACAGTTTTAATTTCAAATCCGCAAGTTTCTTCTTGGCAAGTTTATCTGTTCCTCTTGCATGTAGCAGAAATATTATTTGTCAGCTATTGTCTTCTTCTGTGTGTTTTGGTCTAATGTGTCTGTTCTTTTGAAAAATGTAGTAGTATCTTTCGCAGGTTATTTAATTCAGTGTATAAGTGACTGCCGTCTGCTATCTTCTTTGCTCCATTATGACTGTTCTCGATACTGCGCAGAACGATGATGTGTCTTACCATTCATGTAACGCTTTGTAAGTGTTTTTTTCTGACACAGTACGCTCCAGCGTGATATTTGGCCTTTGGTAAGTAAGTACATCCAGAAATGGTAATTGTTATTCAGGTTCTATCCTCATGTAGATCTTATATTCGAATACGAAAATTGTATTTACACAAGATCGCAAGATAGCAAACGTGGTAAAAATGCCGAAAAGACAAATTAATTTAGAGGGCAACATAAACAAGAATCAAAATAGATTTATAAGCCATTTTCCTAGTATTGAGCTTATACAATAATAGAGCCTATAACTATATTTTTTTAGAAGCTGTCTATGTGATCTTCACATCAGCATTGTCTTATTTATAAATGAGCAAAGACACAACGATTTTTGAAAATAATACATAAGTAAAAGTTTGAAATTATGAAGACTACTCTTACTAAACATTACTTATAAATAGAGACCGGACACGAGAGGTGGATGACTCATCGCCCACGAGCGTACTATTGAACATTTCTATTTTTAAAGTTTTTGATTTTATTTATATAATTATACTTATAATAATAAGACGAGTATATATACGGCTACAAAATACGAAATACATTTTTATTTGTTCATTTTGTAGTTCAAGTTGAGTAAAGGAGTATTAATATTTACTAGCAATACTTTCTCAAAGTTCTCTGTTAAATTTGTTCTCTTTGAATGAAATACATCCTTGTAAATAGAAAACGTTCTTTCTACATCGCAACTGGTTATAGGTGCATACTGGAAATATTCTTTTATTTCCGCGTATTTTGCTGTTAGATGTTGTGTCATTGTCCCCATACACAATTGCCGCAATGTTATTAAACCTGGATTTCTATTAAACACTGCGTCTAACTTTTGCCGAAGGCCACATCCGAATTCACTTGGAATACTTTTCAAATTATTAATAGCCACATCTACTGTCGTTAAGCCATCATTTAATTTGAGATTTCGATTTTCAAAATAAGTGATTAGTTGTGGAAAATTTCCAAAGTATTCCTAAAGAAAGTACAATTGATTTTTTAAATGTAGAATTTGTGTTGGTTCCTTGAACTCAGAAATACTCCGAGCATCGTCATTTAAACATGCAACGAAATTTTGTAAACTATCGAAATTCTCTGCATAAAAGCTAGTAGCTTCCAGCCATGTCCCCCATCTAGTTATTACTGGAGAGGGAAGCAGTGACAAAGATGGCAGTTTTCCCTGTAAAGAGCTACTCTCAATGGTGTTTTTCTGAAAACTTGTTTAAAAGTGGATACAAGTCTATCAAGTTCAGGAAAGGTGTCTCTGATATATTCACAGATTCTGTGGAAAGCACGTGCTACACAAGTAATATGCAGCATATTAGGATATGTTTCCTTTAACAGTCTGCCCGTTTTTAACATATATGCAGCACTGTCACTTACAAATAACAGTACTCGTTCTTTGTACCTGTCGTCCGAATTAAGTATATTTTCAATATTCTCGCTAATGGTTTTAGCAACTGTCTCCGCACCGGTATATTTTTTGAGAAATATTTTGAAAGTGGTATTGTTAAGTTTATTTAATGGAATATTAGCCGCAACAAAAGTTTCACAGAGTTCTTCGTTAAAATTGTCAGATTCCAACGGTTCCAATTTCTGTGCATGTGTTTGCAATGCTAAGTCACGTTGTACGTGCGACTTCATGGAATTTTTTAACGATATTTTACAAATTTTGCAATAAATTTCCGAATCACTGACAATGGACATACAATCAGTATGACCATCAATCCAACTCGCCATTGTTTTACGAACCCGTTCTCGACGTTCTTCCATATCATATCTGAAGAAGTAACTTAAACAATGCTCTTGATCTAAATAAATGAAAACTAAAAATGTATGCGTAAGTTATTGAAATTGAACGAAATTCAATCCACACGTACGTCGAAATAATTGGGAGAAGTAGATTCAATCAACCGATATTAAACAGAATCTATCACAAAAATTACGAATACAAGTCGACAGTTACAAATGTCACGGATAGTTCTCGTTTGGTCTTGCAGGATAGCATTACGCACTTTTGCCACATTTTATGGCGTGTTTCCATCGATGGACGACCGAAACGCTCATTATCATCGACCGACAAACATCCATTTTTTAAACGGTTGTACCAGTCACCACAAGTTTGCGTTTGCCCTAAAGCATTCTCACCTTGTTTATATAAAGCTTGTTTAAGCATTTTCAGAGTTTCCGCTATCGTTTTATCAAGTTTGAAGCTGAATCTGGTACATGTTCTTTCACATTAGACATTGTAGTATCGTCGAATAACTCGAACATAACTCAACAAATATAAACACAAAAACTGTTTATCACCACCCAGTAAAGTACCGTTTGACAGACTGGCTTAATCTAGCACTATGGGGCTGTACCACCATCACTTCCTTTTGTACATGTTTTTGATCGATTTTAGTATTTTCGAAACATATTTTTCTCCAAAATAATTATAACCTCGCCATTTATAACTTACCTTCCTTCAACATTTGATTTCTATTTTTTATTAAGCTATCTTATTCAAGTCGATTCGATATGTACTTCTTTTAACTCAAATCGTCTTCTACAAATTTTATGCTGTGATGTAATGTTTGTAGTTGTTTCTTAAATATTTAGGGTTTTTGTGAAGATTGCTTACCTATAAAATTAAACAAACATTATTGATATTAATAGAAATTAACCTTATATATTTTCAAGAAGTCTTTTATTACTGCTGTTGAAAAAGTGTTCTTAGTAGGCCGCTAGAAATCGTGTAAATGAATAAATTTCAGTATATCTATAACACTAATCATAAACCATTCGACCAATAAAATTACCGCGTACAATTTGAATCGTGATTCAACATTTTTGATTATTTATATGAAGTGTCGGATGTATTCAACGCTGATAGCCATTCCTTGAGGACTATAAAACGTTCAAATTTGTAAAAACAATAACTTGAGCCTGGCTGATGATACTCGCTCTTGAAAATGTAGCTGCAATACGAAGATTTATTCAAGAAGCTGGCACGAAACATATAGGTAAATTCAGAAGACATTTGGTATCAATACAGCAGCTGAACACGCAGTTCTTCACGATTATTTGGAAGTAAAAAAAAGTTATAGTCTGTTAGTGCCTCACCGCAACAGACTCTGATCAATCTCCTACTTTAAATTTCATAATCACAAATAATAAACCGTGAATTTTTTGTTGTGGTTTACTATTAAAATCAATAAACAAACAGTATTTATACTTAAAGTAGAAGAACCACCCGAAATGGTAAAGCAAACGCCATCTGCTTAAATTTTAAAAATTATTACCGTAATTATTAAGAAAAGTTTTCCCGGCTCAGAAACGGATATCTGGTTTCCCTGGACAAAGCTCTAGCTTCTGACTATCAGCAAATGTGGAAACATGTTCACTAATTATACAGGCCTGCAAAAAAATTTGTGATAACGTGATTTTTGTTTGTTAAGCTCAGTTTTTATATAGCAATAACTAATTAAAATACAGTTGGTCTCTACCACCCACAGATTTTTTTTGCACAAAAGAAAAAGAAAAAAATATAAAAAAAATCTTATAATAGGCGTTTTAATATATTTTAAAATAAATGTACTACTTCAAATTCTAGGTATTAACCCAAAAATGATTTTCTGTTGTGGTTTTAAAGAAATTTGTTAAATAGGCTCTCATTACCTGATGTAAATCTTTTATTACATGTATTAATTTTGGACAAGATTTCGGGGAATTTTTACCTGCTAAATCCTATTTATTATGCTTTCACTTTATTAGTACTGCGAAGAAGGATTTCAAGTTTATCACTCCAAACAAAATGTATATTTTAATGTCATTTACTTCATTATAGCTCTGAGTGTCGATCAGTAAACAAGTAAAATTAATTTGTCTTTAGTGTTGTGCGTGGTATTTGATAAATAAACATTGCTTAAAAATATGTCTAGCCGGTGTTGCAAAAACAAACCAGATGATTTCTGTTATATTTGTGGATACTTCGTCTTGAAAAAGATTAAGAGACCAATTGGTGAATTTGTAAAAATGCATATTATGCTTATTTCAAAATCAAATTAGGAGATCAAGATAAAGATTGGGCACCGCACGTTGTTTGTAAGGTATGTGAAGAAGGTTTAAGACATTGGACCAAAGGGAATAGAAAAAGCCTTCCTTTTGGAATACCGATGGTTTGGAGAGAACCGCAAAATCATCATGAAGATTGCTACTTTTGCCTTTGTCATATTAAGGGGCATAATAGAAAAACTTTAAAACATATTTTGTACCCAAACAATATTAAATCAGCTATCAGACCAGTTCCTCACAGTGATCATGTACCTATACCCCCCAAAGTACTACAAGAAGATATTGAAACCTCTTCAACTTCCGGCTCCGTACAGATGGATAGTGATTTTGAACCATCAACCTCAGGTCAAAACCAACCTCAGCTATTTTCACAAGCCGAACTGAATGATTTAGTAAGAGATTTGGGACTTTCAAAAGATCTTTCTGGAGTACTGGGGTCTTGGTTGAAACAAAAAAATTTGCTTGCCCCAGAAACTACATTCAGATCTTCCTTTAGCTGAATATGACAGAAAAACAACCAAACGAAGCTTTTCTGAAAAACGAAAACGTTTTTTTAAGAAGCATAAAGAATAAATAACTATTTCTAATAGTTTCTATGTGTACATTTTTGTATTTTTTTTTAATATAATATAAAACTAGCTTATAAATGAAATAAATCGTGTTTTTTTTATATTTTTTGATTTTACTGGTTTGAAAAATAACCTTACGTGATACAAAAAAAAATTAAAGCAGATTTGAAATCAGCGCTACCCAATTACTAGAAAACATTTAAAATTTTTAAAAAGTTGAAAAATGCAGGCCTGTTATTATTTTTATTATATAAGAAAATCTATTGTAAATTACAGAAATTGTTTAAATTTTTGTATATGGAGAGCAAAAATTATTACAGTTTTAAGAAGTTTTTTTTAGTAAATGTAATGAATAGACCGTTGATTATAAAGGCTATAAAGATATTATTGCGGTGTAGCTACGTTCTTCGCTTCACTGTGAATGATTTGGAGATAATTAAATCGGTAGTTAGCTACCCGTCGTTCGATAAAATATAACAAAATACTCTAATAAAACTAATTCGAAATCATCAACTTAAAGTAACGATATAGCTCAATACGTGACGCGTCCTTCTTTTACATGGAATTATTATTTTTGTTTCTTTATTACGAGTAATTTTGATACCACGACACAAATGATAGAGGTGCCCAAGTTAATCCATTATATTGATGATTCGTGATGCGGTTGTGGTGTAGCGTGGTAGGCCTATTACGGTTATTAAAGTATTTTTGATAGTCTGTGAACCTGCTCAGGTGTCGTCGTTCGTGGGTGATATATCAACTCGATCAACCCCTCTGATATACAGGTAGATCGTTCGCGTGAAATCTAAATAATTTATTAATTGCTTTCCTTTAAATTGTTAAAGAGACACGGTCAGGGAGTGGGGTATTTTTCACGAGCATACATGAAAAACATCATTATAACATATGCTATATTTAGTTGCGAATGTTTATCTGTAATTGTTTATGAATTCTTTTGTATAATATTCGACGGTTTTAGCATAGGTGATACTTACTTGTATATTTATATATATGAGCATCCAAGGCACTATTACAAGTTGATAATGTCACTTTTAAAATCGTCTTACTGTGTAAAATGTGTAATTAAGCAACATCTAGCCCATTCTTTTCATGTTTTTAGAGTTCATATTAATTAGTCACTTGATTTTCTTAAATATTTTTGGTCTTCAATTTATATTAATATGTAATAGTTGCTGAAAGCATATACGCATGCCATTTTAAAATATTCTCTACAACTATGATTGTAGCCTAAATTCCTAATGTTCGTACTCCTTTCTTTATAGGCAAAGATAGTGAAGATTATAAAAGAGAAAACAAAATTGAGAATGTAAAATGCGTACAACTACTTTAACTTAAAATTCTACCATTAATCGTACATGCTCGCAGGTTAAACTAACTAGAAGAAATAATAAGTTATTGAGTAAAAGATTTTTAAGTCGCTGTCTATACATACGTTTGGAAGATGTAGACGATAACTTAATAATAATTATAATTCATGCCCTAGGATTCCACAACAGCGAAACGCCAATTACACCAAGCATTGACAGACCATGCTATTATACTCGCGTCCGCGGAGTGACTTAAAATGTTTAGCTATAGACAATCACCCTAAATGAAACGGAAAACCACGAAAACCTTCTAGGACAGCAAATCTAGAATTAAACCATTGGCACGATAAGACTTAATATAATCCGGAACATTATTCAAAATTTTGCAATCTGATGTAAGAATGAATGTTAAAAAAATGCTGGATTACGTAAACCCTTGTTATATTCCCTAGAAATGCAAATTTAATATTGGTACGTTAGAACGGAATAATATTTTTTTAACCGAGAAAGAGGATTATTACTTGCCAGTATCTTATTAAATAAATAGAAAATACAAAGGAATCTCCTGTATTTCATATTAGGCCATATTATCTAACTAATTTGTGGAATATATTTGCTAATTCCAAATATGATGTGTAAGCTATATTTTTGGATTATTTGTATATACATATTGCCATGTATGTATGTGACAAGAACCATAAAACTTACTACTTAACCTTCTGTCGGGCGCGCCTGATCCAATTGATACACACCAAACGGTTTCATCTGGTACTTGTAAATTATAATGTGTAGCGACATCTACTTTCTGGTAGCTTCATTTTTCCTAATGCCTTACATTATCAGTACATTTAGTTTTATGGCAACTGTTAGGTTGATCAGTTCTGGAGTTTTATATCACTTTTATACACTGCGCCCGTTCTTGTTATAATTTAAAAATATAGAATTTAGTTATGCTTGTGCGTAGGTAAGTACCTTTCTCTTATATGGATACATAAATGTCAATCATTTCATTATCGGTTTTATTTTTATTTTACCAGCGCGCAAATATCAAATTGATACACCGCGCCCGAATAATAATAATAGGAAATATTTTGTAAGAAAAATATTTATCTTTCAGTGTACTTACACCTAAAATGGCTGGCAAGGGTAAAAAATATGATTTAACAAATGCGAAAGATGTATAAGAATTGGAAAGGATGATGTTTGATGACAATGATGATTTGCAAGAAAATTTCGAGGACGAAAGTGACACTGATAGTGAAGATGTAACTGAAACTCTTGAAGGAGATTCAGGAACCGAAGAAGATGCATCAGACGACGATTTTCCAGAAAGTGAAGAAAACTGCTTCCTTGGGAAAGACAACACTACGAAATGGAATAAAACTCCTCCCTCACAAAGAGTGCGCTGCGGAAGACACAATATAATTCGAAAACTGCCGGGAGTGATAGGTGAGGCAAGAACAGCACGAACTTGTTTGGAATGTTGGAGTTGCCTCATATCTGATGATATTTTGAAAATCATTCTTCAATATACGAATCAGTATATTGAAATAATCAGACCATTGTTTCAACGAGAGAGAGATACCAGACCAATTGACGTTATTGAATTAAAAGCATTCATCGGTCTTCTGTTTTTAGCCGGAGTGTATAAAAGTAATAGGCAGAGCTTAGAGGACCTATGGGGGGCCGATGGAAATGGTGTTGAAAAATTCCAGCTTGTGATGAGTATAAAACGGTTCAAGTTCATAGTGAGGTGTTTACGATTTGATGATCGCGAAACCCGAAAAGAGCGGCAATGCCTAGATAAACTAGCAGCTATTCGTGAAATATTTATGATATTTCTACAAAATTGTCAGAAATCCTACACAATGGGTGAAAATGTTACTATTGACGAAAAGCTTGAGGGCTTTCGTGGTAAGTGCGCATTCAAGCAATACATACCTAGCAAGCCTAATAAATACGGTATTAAAATATATGCTCTTGTCGATTCTCAAACTTACTACTTACACAATTTAGAAAGATATGCTGGAGTGCAACGAAATGGTCCATATTGTTTGAGCAACAAACCCATGGATGTAGTTCTACGACTGGCTGAGCCTCTATATCACTCAGGGCGAAATATTACTGCAGACAATTGGTTTGGTAGTATGGAACTATTAGAAAAACTAACAGAAAAAGCCTTTCATATGTAGAGAGACAAAAGAGAGTGTACAAAAGAGAGTTTCCGTTGGAATTTAGCTCTACAAAAGGCAAAGATCTATATAGTAGCCTTTTTGGATTTAGAAAGGGATGTACGTTATTGTCATATATACCAACAAAAGGAAAGTGTAATTTTGGCATCTACATTACATAATGATAATTGTATAGATTCTGAGAGTGGCCATAAGCAAAAGCCTTCGATGATTACATTTTACAATCATACGAAAGGGGGTATTGATACAACAGATAAGCTATGCGCCTCTTACAATGTGGCTAGGAATGTTAGTCGTTGGCCGATGGTAATACTTTTGCCATGTTGAACATGAGTGGGATCAATGCCCAAGTGATCTATTTTGGCAATGATCAGGACACTATCAGAAGAAGTCAATTCATAAAACAATTATCAAGTGAACTAGTTTTACCTAATATAATTAGAAGAAGCGCAAATACTTCGGGGATGCATATGGACCTAAAACTGAAACTTCAGCGGTACAGACCAGTGGAAGAAAACGAGAATACGGTAGCAGTTAGCGAAAGAGGAAGTAAGAGGAAGAGATGTGAAATATGTACTGAGAAGAGACGTTTAACTAAATATAAGTGTGTCAAATGCAACAAATCAATATGTCTCATGCATTTACAGAGCTTTTGTTCAGAATGCAGTCAAATAGTTTGTAATTTGCAACAGGACGACCCTGAGAGCTCAGATTGAAGATTTAAATCTATATCCTCCGTTATATTTTACTTTCTTTTTAGTTCTTGAATTTATGTGTATTTAGATATGTCACTATTTTCATTTTCAAGCACAATCAACAAGTGCTATTATACATTCTTCTGTTCCAACATTATTGTAATAAATTCCTTTACTAAAGTGCGCATGTTCATTATTTCATTATTTTCATTAATTTCAGTATTCTCAGTCAAAATACCTATACCAAAAGAGAAGTATGTAATTACTTTTTGTTTTAACACTTTTTTTCGCGGTTGAAAAGAAAGAATGATCATAGTGATTATTTTGATACAGCGCGCCTGATCTTATTACGATTATGACCGCGCCCGACAGAAGGTTAATCAGAGGATTTTATTGACCGTGATTTTGAAGATTTTATTTCATCAATAAATGGCTACAACCATATTTAAAAATCGTGGAGATTTTTAATTTTTTTATTTATCCCATATTTACATCTAAGAAAGTTTCTCTTCTTCTCTCTATTGTCTTTATTCACAACAAATAAAATATCTACATTTTCATCCATAACCACTGTGGCAGGCCGTCTCTGGTAGAAATTATAACCGAAGTGTACGTGTACGCATGCCAATCATAGGCAAACTTTGTAGTACTGTGTTAACCCCAAAAGTCTATAATTATTTTGCTATATATAATCGCTTAAAATCCTTGAAAATATTTTGACAAATTCGTTTACTTTAAACGCGACTCACCTCACGTCAGCATCACCTTGTAGTAGCTATTAAATTCTTTGACGAGTATCGCCATCTACCGAAAACTTTCGGTACTACCTTCGTGTATACTTAAAGATAAATATAACAATTCTAAGAAACGACACCCTACCCTTGTAGTGGATGGGGTTGCATATGGAAATATAAAAGAAATGAATTGACAAAAGTAATTAAATTTCTAGGAAAAATAATATATTCCACAGTAGGAGAATACCTTTATTTGACCAGAATAAATTCATTTTTGATGGTAATATGTTACAATTTTACCTAAATGTACTTGTTAATTATTTAATAAAATTTTCCCATATGCAATCTTATTTTTAATTCTGCGCGCTTTTAGTAGCATTTCGTTATTGCTTATATTTCGCCTGCAACTTGAAATTAGAAGCATCTGAATCAGACAAACTCTTCGTCGACAATATCACTAAAAACTGTGAAGAATTCATTTTATTGAATTTTTACATTTCCCGCGTATTTCTACTTGACAATAACATTAAAAGCTTTTAATATATATCAGGGTGAGTCGTGAGGAATCGACCAAACTCAAGGAGTGTATTCTACTGGTGAAAGTAATGTAAAAAAACTCAAATGTTGTTATCCGATTTTTATTTGTTTTCGAGTTATAGCTTAATTAAAAATGTAGATTTAGTATACCATGTTTATGTATGTATTCGTAAAAACAGTGAAACCCCGGTAGCAATTCATTATAGGGAAGTCTTCCTAGCTGAAGCGCTACCTGTTCGTGGTTTTCCGAACTAGCGGTAGTGACATTGAAAGCAGTCGAGAAATAGTGTAGAGTGGTTTGTATGCCTAATGCGTCTAATGTCACTACCTCTAGTTCATCGTTGATATAGTGAGGGCGCTGCCATCATAAGAAATGTTCCCTATACCTTGGAGTAAATTATAACATTGTGTTCGGGTATTGTGACATTGACTTGACGTTTGTACGACTATAGTGTAACAAACTAAAATGCCACACACTTATTCTAATTTAGAATATGCTAATATGGTGTTTGCTTATGGATTTTGTGATGGGGATGCTACAGCTGCTGCTAATGAATATCGTCAACGGTTTCCACATCACAGACATCCTAATAAAACTGTATTTATTAGTGTATTCAACACATTGTGCGCGACCGGAAAGCTTCCGAGTGTAAACATAATACCTGAACGAGGCAGTCGACAACAATTACAAGAAGTAGTAGATATTCTGGATGTAGTAGAAGAAGACGCAACTACCAGCTCACGGAGAATTAGTATTCAATTAGGCATTCCACAAACAAGGGTGATAAAAACACTCAACGAGCATGGCTTACGTCCGTACCACGTACAAAGAGTACAGCACCTACAACGAGATGGTAATCGTAGACGTATGGAATTTTGTCGATGGATAAATGATAATCCTCGTTTTGTATCGAATATACTGTTTACGGATGAAGCGACATTCACCCGTGACGGTATTAATAATTATCATAACCAGCATGTATGGTCAGACTAAAATCCGCACGCAACAGTCGAAAGTAAATTTCAACATAAATTTTCGGTAAACGTGTGGTGTGGTATGATCGATGGTTTTTTAATTGGTCCTTACATTTTTGAGAATCGCCTCACGGGAGACACCTATTTACATTTTTTAGAAAATGAACTGCACGGACTGATAGAGGATGTTCCCATAAACATCAGAATCCAAATCTTCTACCAGCACGATGGAGCGCCTGCACATTACGCTCGTGCAGTCAGGCAACATTTGGCTGAAAGGTTTCCAGGGAGTTGGATTGGACGTGGTAGTCACATTGGTTGGCCTCCTAGGTCTCCAGACCTCACGCCACTCGATTATTGTTTATGGGGCTGGTTAAAAAATGAAGTGTATCAAGTAAAAGTGGACACTCGTGATGCACTAATTCAGCGGATTATGAATGCTGCTGACAATATCAAACATCAACCTGACGCAATCAGGAACGCAACCAGCGCCCTTGGTAGACGATGTAAAAAATGTTTTGAAATGAATGGCGATATTTTTGAAAATATATTATAAAGAACGATAATACCAATAAAATACAAAAACTTCAATGTATGAAGTTTTGTTTATTTTTAATTACGCTATAACTCGAAAACAAATAAAAATCGGATAGCAACATTTGAGTTTTTTTACATTACTTTCACCTGTAGAATACACTCCTACAGTTTGGTCGATTCCTCACGACTCACCCTGTATATATATATATATATATATATATATATATATATATATCATTTTGAAATACTAATAAATAAAAGAAAAAATATAGCAGCAAATTAAGCATTCTACGTTCACACACGACTTCTAAAACATAAAAACTTTACAATAATAATTAATAAAAACATATAAGGCCGACATAAGACCAGTGTACCCTACGCTACCGAAGCGATGACAATGATAAAAAAGATAGAGGAAATTTTATTGAAAAATTTTCTACGCAAAGTACATGTTTCAGAATCCAATGAATATCGAAACTCTTTCTATCAAACAGGTGCATATTTTAGGCTTCCGCGATTGCTATACATAATTGCTTCATAGATTCCGAGCTGAAACCGTGACTATAGTACTGCTACCTTCTGGGCCGACGTTTCGTCCTCTGTTGCAAGTATTATAATCAGGGCTGCAATAACTGTGTCAATGCAGCACCAGTAGTAGCAGCCCTGATGATTTTGATTGCAGCAGTGGTCGAAACGTCGGCCATGAAGAAAGCAGTACCGGTTCCAGCTCTGAATTTAAGATAAAATTGACCATTATGGCATTTAATTTTAATAGATTAGATAAATACAGGTATTATAAATTGAATTTGGCAATGAGCTTTCAACGAATTAGCTTTGTACGAGATGCCCAAAAGTAACTGCCCCTGACAAAAACATTATAGAGAAACATCGCAACGTTGCTGTTTATTTCAGGCAATTCTAAGCATTGATGTGAAAGGGAATAACATGCACGATTATACCCAGTAACTTAACATCAACTCAAAGGATAAATCGTGTTAAAGCAATTCTGACCCGCTTTGCTCGCGAATGCAGTTGCAATAGACGAAAATCTACTCATATGTTTGAAAAAATCAACAGTTACGGTGATTGAAGCTCTTAAAATAAGCCTACTCTAACAACAAAAGTTATTCGTATAGAAGCTATGAGAAGAAGATTATCACCAGTTTCTTAAGTATTACTGGGCAGTAGGGCTGGGCGATACCGGCGTTTTCGGTATCGGGTACCGATACCAATCGAGGTATCGATACTTAGCGATGTATCGGGTCTGTGCACGGTATCGATTCTGAGTACTGGAATCGGTAAAGTATCGATACCTTGGAATCGATACCTTGGAATCGATACCTTGGAATCGATACCTTGGAATCGATACCTTGGAATCGATACCTTGGAATCGATACCTTGGAATATACCTTGGAATCGATACCTTGAATCGATACCTTGGAATCGATACCTTGATTCGATACCTAGGAATCAGTATTCATAACCCGTTTTCTAGGTGTCGATTGTTTGATATCGGTTTCAAGAAATGTAAAATTAATTTACCGATTCTACCATAACTACGGTATGAAATTTGCAATATTGTGATATTTTGTTTTTTTTTTGTTTGTAATAATTAAAGTTTTGGCATAATATGGAATTTGCTACGCATAATAACCAACGTCTTTAAAATATATATTATGCATACATACTTAAAAATTCTTTACTTAAAAAGTTATTTTTATATACATTTAAAAAACGCAGAAAAATAAAATAATATAGGCAAATATGCGTGCTATTACAAAATTATACAAAAAGCCTAAAATATTCATTTCAAAATAGAAACAAACCAAGCACGTTTTATACCTACAATTAGGGCTGGGCGATACCGGCGTTTTCGGTATCGGGTACCCGATACCAATCGAGGTATCGATACTTAGCGATGTATCGGGTCTGTGCACGGTATCGATTCTGAGTACTGGAATCGGTAAAGTTCCACCTTGGAATCGATACCTTGGAATCGATACCTTGGAATCGATACCTTGGAATCGATACCTTGGAATCGATACCTTGGAATCGATACCTTGGAATCGATACCTTGGAATCGATACCTTGAATCGATACCTTGGAATCGATACCTTGATTCGATACCTAGGAATCAGTATTCATAACCCGTTTTCTAGGTGTCGATTGTTTGATATCGGTTTCAAGAGATGTAAAATTAATTTACCGATTCTACCATAACTACGGTATGAAATTTGCAATATTGTGATATTTTGTTTTTTTTGTTAGTAATAATTAAAGTTATGTCATAATATGGAATTTGCTACGCATAATAACCAACGTCTTTAAAATATATATTATGCATACATACTTAAAAATTCTTTACTTAAAAAGTTATTTTTATATACATTTAAAAAACGCAGAAAGATATAATAACATAGGCAAATATGCGTGCTAATACAAAATTATACAAAAAGCCTAAAATTTTCATTTCAAAATTGAAACAAACCAAGCACGTTTTATACCTACAATAGCTTGATAAGAATTCTTGACCCAACTTTTTTTACCTTATTATATTAATTAATACTACATATTTATATTATATTTTGTTTATTTTAGTTCCAATTTACAGTCGTGTATTGTGTATTGTGCATTCTATAGAACAGGAAAGTGTTTTATATTTATATGAATATGAATATCACCTATATTTCTCTCAACACTGCTTTATACAAATTATGTGTCAACAAATTTTTGCTGTTCCCTAGTTTTGATTTATTATAATTCCTACCTTTATTCGTCGTCTAAAGTTTAATATAAGCACTTATATTTCATATCATTTTAAGCTTCATCACTTTGTTCTTATATCTTGGTGTAATAAGTGGATACGTACGTACCAAAATGTCGAAAAAAAATAATGTAGTTTGGAAATACTTTGATAAAATTAACGACCAGGGCGTGCGTTGTAATGTATGTAAAAAATAATATAAGTATACTGGCAATACTACAAATATGCTAAAGCATATAAAATGTGTTCATCCTTTTACATATTTTAATATTATTGAAAAGAAAGACAAAAGAGACGGTGATAGTGAAGTTACTGACGTTGAAATATTGGCCTCCGAAAGGTAAAATTATAATTATACTAGCTGCAGACTTATGTATGTAGTTCTTTTTTAATCCTTGCATGAAAAATAAGACAATTCTAAATTGTCATTTTGCATAAAACAACAACTTATATACCTATGATGTACGCATACTCATTTAAAAAAATGCAGAAAGGTAAGCTACCCGATACATGGCTACCCGATACATCGCTACCCGATGCATCGATACTTAGCGAGTACTGGAATCGCTAAAGTATCGATAGGTATCGATGCTTTGGAATCGATACCTCGCTACCCGATACCTCGCTACCCGATACATCTATACTTAGCGAGTACCGGAATCGGAATAGGTATCGATGCTTTGGAATCGATACCTCGCTACCCGAAACATCGATACTTAGCGAGTACTGGAATCGGTAAAGTATCGATGCTTTGGAATCGATACCTTGGAATCGATACCTTGGAATCGATACCCTGGAATCGATACCCTGGAATCGATACCTTGGAATCGATGCTTTGGAATCGATACCTAAGAATCGATACCTTCGTTATATGAGGTATCGGGTACCCGATACCAGTTATGGTATCGGGTATTGGACGATGTACCGATACTTCGCCCAGCCCTACTGGGCAGACATAATTCTAGATTACGAAATTTTTGTCAAAATTTCTCAACAAATCCGTAATAATTGTCCAAGTGGAAAAGTTATACTACATCATGATAAAGCTCGCCCTAACTCCGCCACTAGAATAATGAACTATTTTAGAAGACAATGCATTGAATTGCTGAGCCGTCCACCACGTAATCACGAGTTAGTTTCCAACGATTTCTTTTTATTGCTAGAAGTTCCTCGGCCAATGGAGACTATCCACGCTGGAAGAGTAAATATGTCAAATACTGGCTTCTTAAAATGTAAGCATGTGTTTCCTATGATGAGAATATTTTAGAGAATATAAAACGAGTGTTTCAGAATAAAATATTATGTTTTAGACTTAAGATTAAAAGAATGTCTCCGATATCAATTACTCTAAGCCAAAGAAAAATCTTAAAATATTGTTTCTAGCTAGATAAACTTTTGAAAAGTTAAATATTTCATATTCTCGTAAATTATAGTGGTTCAAAAAATATAATGTAATTTGTACTATTATCAAGATTTAAATAAATACATACACCTCGAATTTATAACTTTCACTTTGTAATTGATACAACAACAATTTTCAATTTCAATTATAAAACTTTAATTTAAATCTTGGTTGTTGCATATATGAAATTACTAAGACGGAGAAGCAAAATGATATAAAAAAAAGGAATAAGAAAATACGAAGAATAATAAACCAAGAATAATCACCATAAACAAGGAAAGAAAGCATCTAAGTTGGTCATAGAATGAATAGCATCACAATAATAAAAAGAAGAATAGATGCCAGAAATATGAGTGGAATAACAAAAGATAATATAAAAACTGAAAGGAGAAAATAGAGGAAACGAGGCAACAAAACGGAAAAATATTGGATGAAATGAAATGACTAACAAAGGACCGTAACGAATGGAAGAAATTGATTAATAAATGAAAAAGAACATGCACGTCACCCTCAAGAGTATAAAAAGTTTATGAGGAAAAAGAAGCAAAAATTAGTAATTTAGACTGAAGAAGGATCGTTTTTGTGATCGAAAATTAGGTTTCATTTCGAATTTAATGAAGTATGTTATACAGGATTTTTTCAGCCTTTACTTGACGAAATTCCATTAGAACTATTATCCGGACAAAATAAAACAAATTTTAATGAATTTCGCTACTTTTTACTTTACAAAGTAACGACCGTTTCGCTACACAGAAGCTTCGTCAGACATATAACTAACTTATGGACATATCTTTACATAAATGTACCGTAACAATCACATGTTTTGAATAATTGGAGGAATGGGTAGCTTTTATTACTTAAATGTCCATGCAAAAGCTTTCATGAGAAGATTGAACTACAGTTTATACAATACTGTTCGTAAAGTTATAAAACTAAGGGTCTACATTATGTTAGAGGGAGGTAAAGCAGCGCTATGGAAAAATAAAGCACATGACAGTCTGAATATCGAATAAATAAATTAAGCAACGGTGAATTATTAATTTCTGAATGATCTTATCAGTTTTCTTTAATTTATTAATTTCAAGTGACTCTAACAAATTCAGCTTTTTGCCATTATTTTCTATGTGGAGTATTTTAAATTCTTTGTTAAAGTTGTGGTTTGTTAAATTAATATGAGACGCGTATGAAGAGTCACTTGTATTACGAAGCCCCTGTGAAGCTCCTGACGAAGCTCCTGCAGAGCGAAACTATCGTTACTTTGTAAAGTGAAAATAGTGAAATTCATTAAAGTTTGTTTTTTTTTATTTTATCCCGATAATAGAAGTAATTTATATTATTACTCTATCTAATTGCTTGATTTAAATATTATCTAGTCCCTAGATTACGCTGCTCAATAACCATATTTTGACGCGCATCTAACACGGTTACTTAAAGGACTTATGTTTCGATATCAAAAATGTATATCAGATAAGAATTCTTACTGCAGTCTATTGTTGCAACTACATAATATTGATTTGTTGTTTGATTCAGTGCTAACCTTCTAGAAGCCATTAGATAGTAGATTTGATCGTCCTTTATTACCTGAAGTAACACCAACAGTAATCTTTGAACTAATAATATCGTTACATCGTATAACGAAGAATTCAGTAATATATTTGTTAAAAGGAAGCGACATTGGAAACGATTTATTTGCAGTACTTCATATTTTTATTTATTTTGAAAAGTGGTATGTTATAAAACAGCATAACGTTCAATCAAAGTTTACTGGCACGAATATGGTATTTTATGTGCCATCTGTTATTTTAACCAATTCTTGACATTCAAAATTTATCAAAAACGTATGCCATTATATTTTAACACCATTTAAAACGCTTTTAATTTTTAATTTTCTTATAAGCTTAGGGAACGTTAGAAGTTCGCTTTTATCTATGTTAATTTATTTAATATTGAGAATTTACTAAGATTTTTTCTGAAAACTACGGAAGAAATTTGCATTATTGGAAAAATATACGAAACGCATTATTAAACAGTTTAACTTAACCTAATATCACTTTACAATAAATATATTTTATATATATTACGTATCATAGGATTATTACATCTCACGCGAAACACCTCTATATCAAAAACGTTTGTAGGTATATCCTCCTTATAATACATAATGTTCCTGTAATTTTTCATAAGTTTCTCTTTTTAACTTTTGACACTATTATACATAAAATCGATTTAAGTTTATCATTACCTTTTCTATCAATTTTACATGATACAATTCCAGCGCCATATTGGCTATATAAACACATACGTGTGTATATTGTTACGAACAAAAAAATGGAAAATTAATTTTTCTACAGTCCCAGACGTACACTGCGTGGTATCATCGCGTGTTCGAGAGCAATTTTCCGATAGACACGATTTTTGTGACATCGCTGTTCGCCTTAATATTTACAATAATGATGCCATCGATATGGCACTACAACGCGTTGAATTAGTTCTCCTCATGAGAATCAAAAAGTAAATAAAAATAAATGTTATCCTAGCGATACGAAAAAGAAAAAGGACAGCAAAGCAAGTTATTAAGTAATTTTGTTTGCAGATTCAATCGCATACAAACGTATGGTCAGATTAAGTGTATATATATACATATATATTTGTCGAGAATGATAGCAAACATAGAAAGTCACAATGGAGATTAATTTTTTGGTAATTATACTGCAGGGAGAGTTCGAGTAGTTTTATTTTTATTTCCATATATAAAAAATTAAGTAGTAAATCTACTGCAATTTTATTAATATAACATTTACTATGATGATCAGTAAAACTATTCAAATAATTTAAGAACACCATTTTGCAGTCTAGAATTGAAAAATTGTCATCGAGGGCCATCACAGGGGATAGCCTGAAATAGATCGACACTACATCACCGATTCAGTATGAAGGAAAATTCAATTAACATTTGTTTGGCGCGGTACTGAGCGAAGATCTTATTTATAATGTATGGAACTTCAACAGATCCTGTAATGTGCAAGAAAATTGAAATTAGGAGACACTTGTGATCATGTAATTATGTATACAGGCTGTTTCAGGAGAAAGTACTTCAAGAATATATTCAGAAGGTCAAAATAAGTAAAATAAACCAATATATTTAAGTCCGATTTTTAACCACTATAGAAACAATTTATTTTCT
Source organism: Melolontha melolontha (assembly GCA_935421215.2). Classification (NCBI taxonomy): domain Eukaryota; kingdom Metazoa; phylum Arthropoda; class Insecta; order Coleoptera; family Scarabaeidae; genus Melolontha; species Melolontha melolontha. The sequence continues at coordinate 94,434,725 of OW285242.1, read as the reverse complement.
ATTTTTTAATCATAGTAGCATTGAAATAATATTATTTGTTAACATTTGACAATTTAGTTTTACGTTTACTTAATCATTTAAACTTAATTGACATAATACATCTTTTTTAGACTGTTAGAAGCAAACAATGCCACATATATTTAGTCATAAAGAGTATGCCGACATAGTTTTCGTTTATGGTTGTTGTAATGGTAACGCAACTAATGCAGTGGATGAATATCGACGTCGCTTTCCGGTTCGAAAAATTCCAAACAGGAAAGTGTTACAAAATGTATTTGCAATTGCTAGAAAAACAGAAATGCTTCCAAGTGCAAAGATTGTTTCTGAAAGGGATCGCGGCTTAGATGTGGATCTTGAAACAAATATTCCCGACATTGTGGAAGAGAATCCTGATATAAGTACGAGGCAATTTCAAACTAAACACACGGCCACTTGGAGATTGCTGAAAGAGAATGGTTTGCATTCTTTTCGTATTCAACCTGTTCAAAGCCTTCACAGAGGTGATTATGCTTCAAGGTTGTAATTTTGTAATTAGATACTTCAAAATCGCAATTTATACAAATACATTTTATATAATGATGAAGCCTGAATTCACTCGCGATGGAGTAAATAATTGCCATAATGAACACCGATGGTCAGACGAAAATCCACATGTCAGAGTTGAGCGAAACCTTCAAAATCGTTTTAATATCAACGTATGGTGTGGTATTTTGGACGGGTTCATTTGTATTGGATGGTCGCCTTACTGGCGAACTGTATTTGAATTTTTTGGAAGTTCACTTGCCAGATATTATGGATAATTTAGCACTAAATGTTAGACAATTTCAACACGATGGAGCCCCTCCACATTTTATTGCAGATTTTAGAAATTTCTTGAACCTTCATTTTCCCAATCGTTGGATAGGTAGAAGTGTACCACACAATTGGCCACCGGGATCTTAACCCTTTAGATTATTGTTTATAGGGCTGGACAAAATTTTTAGTTTATGCAACAAAAGTGGACACGAGAGAGGACACTACTGGATCGTATTTTTAATGCTGCAGCTACTATAAGAAATAATCGCCGATCAATTAAACATGCAACTCGGGCAATTAATAAACGAGCAAGAAAATGCATTGAATTTTATGGTGGTATTTTTGAAAATAACCTCTGATTTATTATTATTTATTTTTAATAATTGTTCTATTTTAAATATTAAATTATAATTTATTTCTATAATGGTTAGAAATCGGACTTAAATATATTGGTTTATTTTACTTATTTTGACCTTCTGAATATACTCTTGAAGTACTTCCTTTTCCTCCTAAAACACCCTGTATACGTGAATGCTTTCATGTATAAACTTCTCTTTCAATTTGTATATTATTTTTGACTGTAAACACAATATTCTCTTTATCTCGAATTCTCCTGGAAATAATATGAAAGATTCAACTTATTTTACTCTATTAAAAAATTGGAATAATCCAATTTCTTATAAAATAATTTAGTTCGTGATTTTTTAAAAAGTTTTCACAATTTAAAAAGACAAATGTAAGTATATGCAATAGTTTTATAGGAAATAAAATACTAACTTATCTACATCTGGATATGGTTGGTCGCAAACGCAACATCTAGATTCGTTTTCGTCTTCTTCGGCATCTTCTCGTTCGTCTTCGACAGTTCCACTGTGTTGAGAAGCTGAAACAGCAATACGAAAACATATTTAATGTATTCAATTTGCCCAATTTATTATTTATAACAATTAAAAACCATATAAATCGATTTTATCTGTTGCCAATAAGTTTACGCTAATTCTGCTAATATACGAAGTGTTATTGTTAACCATGTAAAAGCAAACCAAAAAGTTTTATATACTCAATGTATACAAAAGCGGGGATAATCAAATTAACCCATTTATCGTAACTAATGACAATCTAGATATAGTGTTTGAGAAACTGTATGTAATAAAAATTTAAAAACTCATTTTAAAAAAGTATTCATATTACAGATACAATAAAAATATATGAGTGCATTGTATACCAGATGTCACACTATTGAGCTTTCAAAAGACAAGAAATTAGCTTTCCTTTATTATTTTGTATGATTCCAATTATTGTGTAATTAAATAAACTATATTAATAAAATGTATCATCTAATTGAACAAATGCAAAATATAAAAAGGAACAAAAACACTTTCGGATATCGCTCTTCGAGTACCTAACATATGTAAATATATAGTTCATGGCTATACAAATAAAATTCAGGATACTTAAACAAATTTATAATACAGAAAAGCATAAAGCGCTCAGAACTGTAACACAACTCGTATAATTAAATACATATAAATTAAATTTTAAAGCATTCTATGGCAGGCCATCATTTTGAGAACAAATATAATTGTACACATAATTTTTTAAACCCGTTAAAATGGCACAGACTTAATTTTGAACTACTCCAATTATCATGGAGTACTTTTTTTTCATGAAACGTGTACTTTAAATATCTCCGACGACTGCTTCCGAATTAAAAGTATAGTTCACCTTTAATTTCTGATACCCAGAAAGCTCTACAGGAGGCAAAATTTCAAACTATAGATCTATCAATCATTATTACGTTCAACAGACAGCCTAATACAAGCTCAAACATATTAAAGATATCGATGAAACATATTAAACATATTGATGAAAACAGCTACATAAGTCGTAGGTTGTTTAGAAATGATTTGCCTAAATATGTAAGATATTCTATCTAACTTCAGATAATTATTCAGTAAAAACAGCCAGAGAAAAAAATCCAAATAGATGACGTACAAGTATAATTAATTAAGGAAATGGTTACAGTTATACAAATAGTATTAGGCAACCTTTACTGCCGAGCCAGAGAGTTTGCGAGACAAGCTCGAAGATTCGAATAATACTGACATGGCAGTAAAGAGTCTAGCGGACGTGTATTGTACAATAGCTTTTGTAATATCTTTAATTCGTCCATACTTATCTTTTTTTAAATAGACTTTTTTAATCGAAAAAAAGCGTTGTCATTGTCAATCATTGTTTATAAAAAAAGGATTTCCAATTTTATTTGTTCAACGTTAGTCTCTCAAATACTTTAAAACGAATGGAATCAAGATATTTTTCGAATGTGTCAGATTGGCCGCAGAGCAAGCCATCGTTGATGCCCGCGAAATCGCCCCGTACGTACGCTAAAGTGCATACTGAGTTCGCAGATTGGCGTCACATGAAGAATGTGTAGGGTATTGAAAAAATAATTCTGCCATATGTTCAGAAGTTTGTCACAATCTTTTGCATCTCCTTTGTGGCCATTTTGTCGATGTTGAAGGCTTCCTTGTTAATAAAAAAAATTAATACAAAGGTATTTCTAATAATATAAAATATTATTAAAAATCTGGTGTGAAGAACACAAATACAGGTTCACTATTAATATGTTTTGTGAACCTGTCCGAACATATCCCTCCCCAGAGGCGTAGATACGTATTTCGCCTTTCTACAGGCTCATCGGTACGCCCCTGCTGGAGAAAGATGAGAATGTGTCTGAAGATATCAGACACATTCACAAAAAAGAACCACATCGCCATATCACAGAAATTATCCAGACCGAGCGTAGAAGTAAATTCAGCGCTGCCTGTTGTCAGGCAGCCGAAGTACCTCGCTCTGTCCACATAACCAATGCGAACCAATGACGCCCTTCCAAAGGTGGCCCAGCCATCTCTCTAGAAACTGTATTTTGTTTGTGTCTTCACTCATACTACGGACTATTCTGATACAAAAAAAAATAACATTTCACAGTAAGTGGCGGTGTCGTTATTAAATTGTGATAAATAATGCTGTAGTAATTAAGTCTTTACGGTTTTTGCAACCTTGGGTATATAGTAACAAAGCAACCTTTGACAACTTAATATTACAAAAATAAGCACCACAGCACACATGTAGATGTTCTTCGACTCATACGACACATATACCATGTAATAGAGGTATAGAGTTAGCTCACATGGGTAGTAAAGTACTACGCGTGCGCACCGAATAAGGTCAAATGTACAAAGCGCAAAAGCAGTCAGATAATCAAGAATCACATGGATGTCCTGGCTATAAGCCAGAACATCAATGGCTGTAATCAACGATATAAACACGATTGCTCCTCAATTGACTAGAACACTTAGCCAAACACAGTATCCGCGTATGCCATACAAACATTGAGAGCAGAAGTATGAGCAAATGTGAATGTCTTTAGAGCATATTTATCCCAAAAAGGCAATAACGTAGTCCCAATCCAAGAAACATATTGTCATGAATTTTTCGCCGAAGAAAAATGAAGAAACAGTAAAAGACTATTTATAATTATGTACATTTTATTCCAGCAAAATAATTAGATATTTTGTATATTTAATTTAAAAGTTGATTATAATGTGTATTTTTGTCCACGCCTGTAGGATGTTCGAATGTTGTCTTGAGCCAGGCAGTATGACGGTTGCCGGGTGGAGATTTTCGTAGTCGATCTTATGATTTATGTTATAGGCATGGAGATATTCATTTCCATGGGGGAGAGTTAGAGATTTTTCATCCGTTAGACAGATAGGTCGAGTTAATTTTTCTGAATAAAGACCTCTTTATTCAGATATATATTAGTTAATTTCGGTTTGTGTTTTTAGTTGTGATCTTTGATGTGTTTAAAGTAATTTTCGATTAATTACGAGTTTTTGATACTTGTAATTTTTGATTTGTGCGACCTATCTGAAATCTCTCTTTAAGTATAATTTTTTTAGTGAGGTGCGACGACCACATTAATTAATGTACGTGTGCATTTGCAAGTATATTTATATGTATTAGTTAAGATATTTGTATATTGATTGAGCTCGTAAATTCAGTAAATTTTATTTTATAATATAATATATATTTTTAAAGTCAGAAAAATTTTCAACATTTTAGTTTTTTTGCTAGTTTTTGCATTCGTTGGCGGTAGTTTTATGAAGGTCAGGGAAATTTGGTGGGAATTTGATCATGTTATAAAGCGCATGATTTTGTCATTTTGTTTGAGTTGCGCGCGCTGACAGATAATTTTCTGTTTCTGTTTGAAGTTTTTGGGTAACGTAATTTAAAGTTTGAAAGTTTTTCCAACTATTTAATTAGTGTTAATTTAGCTCGCGGTCACGTGAGGTTTTTTTTCTTGTATTCCAGTCATTAGTATACAAGTTTTCCTCACGCTATTGTTCTATTGTTGCATTAGCACTTCTTTATACTCTATAAAGTCGATTTTTTTCTTTTTATTTTTTTTTTAAATTATATGTTTGTGTTGTTAATGTGAGTTTTATTTCTAATACCTTTTTTATTTAACACATAACCCTTGGTGGGTAACCTGAAGATACAAGAGCTCCTGGAAGGCTGAACCGACTTGAGTTAGACCGAGCAAGCTGTTGTGTATTGTGGGCCAATTCAAATAATTAATCAACACCACAATTCATAGCACATTTAGTGAGCGAAAAGCAACTTTTCTCCATAGGAAGAAAGCATGGTTACAAGTTATTGAGTTACTTGTCATCAAACCTACGAGGTATATTTTAAATTACAATATTCTTAATATAAACGTTTTACTTTATGTACGATTTATTTGTGATTATTTGACATTTAATCAATATTTACATGTAACTTTTCTTGACCTTTGTCTTTGAATTGATCACTGAAGAGGTAGATCCACTAGACTATAACATTTCTAAACTATAACGTGAATCTATGTTTGTAGATTATAATTACTTTGTTTTGATATTTTAATATCATTGTTATAACAGCAAATGAGAAAATAAAAGTATAAAAAACTTATTTCCGACCATTTGCAGTAAATAAACTGTGCAAGACTTGCTATTTATGTATCGGAAATAACAAAACAGAAAACAAATACATACTTATCAATGAAAATGATTTTATTCCTTTCAAAATATTCTGCGTGTTGATCGAGGCACTTTTGCACACGTTTGAACCAATTTTTACAACACTTTTTCTATTCATAACGTACGAGAGCAGAAAAAAATTACTAGGGCCAAAATCACGGTTGTACGGCAAATGACTCATCAGTTCGATGTTTTGACGGTCTAATATTGAGTGTTTGTGTCAGTGTGTGGAAGTTCGCAATGTTATGGTAAATAATTATCCTACGTTGCTGGTCGTTTTTTTCATATTTCTTCAAAGACTTCTGTCAAATAAATGGTTGCGTGCCATTCAGAATTGACCGTTCAACGATCCTCTAGTTGTACTGCAGCCATATGTTCATTTTTTCATCATTTGCTCCGAAGTGCTTCTTGCGCGAACAACTTCTGTTGCGTTTGGCTCACCTTAGAACACCGCACCTTCGATTCCTGTTTGCTTTCGAGCTTTACGCATAGATCCAAGATTCGTCGTCTGTGTAAATGTTATTGAGCGATTGTCAAATTTTGCGGTATCCAACGTGGATAAATATTTTTTCACGCACAATATCTTATGCATGCTTGTCGTACTAATGCTCAGTAACGTCCCAATCTTACGATGTATTATATAACGATCTTGCATTCGATTTTGAACTACCTTTTTTACATTCGTTCGTAACCAAACGACAGCAAAGATTTATTTCACTAAACCAGTAATATACAGTGGTTTTAGATGGTCCTTCATCACCAAAAGTCTAAGTGAGTTGATTTATTCACTGTTGTTTAGATAATCCACGTTGAAAGGGGTACTAAATTATCGCACAAAATTTTTCATGAGTTAATTCCATTTTTTGACTGAGATAAAATTTTCAAGTAACTGTAAATAAAACAAATAACGTCCACGTGACAAACAAAACCTTCGGAGTAGGTATATCATAAAAAATGTGAAACTTTACGATGGATGGGTGTCAACAACACTAGTGTTGCTAGGCTCCTTCAATATTAAAATATAAATGTTTTAACAAAAGGAAGGTGTTTTAAAGAGACGAAAAAATAGGTTAAGCGCACAAAATTACTAATAAAATAAATAATCTAATTTTAAGACCACCTGCATCGATACGATAGTTTTAATTGAGTACTTAATTATTATTATAAAAAACATTTTTCTTGTAAGCTATGTGAGAACATTAAATATAAAAAATTAATAAAAAAAAGGTAATTAATTCCAAAATAAATTATTGTAATGTATATCTTATTACTTCCGTGTTTAACAAACATGTCTTAATATTTATAAACAATAAAAATGATTTATACACCTCATTAGTATAAAGAAAAATAAAAAATATCCTTCCTTGAAACGTATTGCAAGATAGAAATTAATTAACTTTCCAAAAGAAAAATAAAGAACGCACAGTATATTAGCGTAAGTTTTTATTAATTATTAGTTTATCCAGGTCGCCAACAAATATTGACATATTTTCTGCAGTATGCGTGGTTTGTAGTTCTTGTGAAATCAAATCAAATTTATTTATTAAATAATGCATCTTACGTCTTACATCACCACCAAACTTTAGTGGAAATTTTTCGTCAGTTTATCAGACGCAGAAAGAAATCGCATTTTATTCTTAGCTGAAATTAAATAAACAAACACATAGGTAATTCTTACTTTCCATCCAGTCTTGAAATTATAATACTTAACTCTCGTATAACAATTTTTTTACCTGATGCTGGCAAAATAATTCTCGTTTTACAACAAATGTTAATAAAGTGAAGATTTTAACTATTGGTCTTATTTCTATTTTTCTATTATTTATTTATTTATTTATTTTCTGGTTATTTATTATAATTACGAGGGTCACCTTTTATATTTTTACAAAATCTGGGAAGAAAACAAAATTATTGGGATCAAACTATTTTATTGTTTCCCAAAATATTCGCCTTTATGGTCTATACACTTTTGCATGCGTACGAACCAGTTCTTAAAACATATTTTCCACTCTGAAGGTTGTATCTCAGGAACACGGTTTTTAAAGGCTTCGACTGCTTCTTGAGGTGTTGAAGATCGCTGTCCATACATTTTTTGTTTCACAGTTGGGAACAAAAAGAAATCACTCAGTCAGGTGAATATGGACAATGAAACATTATTTCAATACTTTTCTACTTCAAATAGTCGACTGTTAGATGCGCTGTATGGAAACTCGCATTATTGTGATGAAGAATAATGCGACGTTTTCGGTTGTTCTTCCTGATTTCGTCTATAACTTTTGGCAAACAAATTACTGTATACTATTCAACGTTGGCAGTTTTTCGATCATTTAAAGGAATTGTTACGATGTGTCCTGTACAGCCGAAGAAACAAGCGATCATTCTTGGAAGTGTTCCTTGCACGAACAACTTTTGTGGAGTTCGGTTCGTCTTGGAACACCCATACAGAAGATTGTTGCTTGGTTTCCTACTCATACGCATATATCCATGTTTCGTCACCTCGGACGATGTTGTATACTGACTTCGCGGTTCCTACGTCGAATTTTTTGCGCATCTCTTTACACCAATTGACACGAGCTGCGTTCTATGCTTCGGTCAAGTTATGTGGAATCCATCTGGAACATATTTTTTTTTACAAATAAATGTTCATGTAAAATCGAATAAATTGTAGTCTGTGATATGCCAAGAGATGCCTCTACCTCACTGTATGTCACATTTCGATCGTGTTCTATCATTTTTCGCACAGCAGCAATGTTTTTTTGGAATCACAACAGTTTTTGGTCGACCTTTACGTGGTTCATCACTCACTGAGGCACGACCATGACGAAATTATGCAAACCAGTTGTAAACTGTCTTCTCTGATGGTGCTTCTTTACCAAAAGTTGACCGAAGCGATATAATGCATTCTTGTGGAGTTAAGTCATCCAGCGAAAACCTTCACGAGTAATCTCCATTATTTTACAAACTCACTGTCTTAAAACTGTCACTGTCTACAAACTACTGACTCAATTTCTAAGCTATCGCGGATTTCTCATTGACAAATGTCAAACTTTAAGAATATAGTGATTACATATGTCAAAAGCACCATCTAGGGCGATTGTAAAAATATAAAAGGTGTCCCTCGTAAACAGTTGCAGAGAAATCTATTGGTAATAAATTAATTAACACGAGGTATATTTTTTAAATAGGTTCCGTTTTTGAGTAAGAGGAAAAATACTGTAAATATCATTAACATATATTTATTTCCACATTATACATACTTCCATCTACCTTTCTACATAATTTACATTTTTGTTCAAGCATTTGTCACACCGTTCAACAAGGAACTCCTTTCCTTCCCCTTCAAAAGACCTGATTAGACCTTGTGTTTGTGTAGAAACATGTGGCCTTGCCTTATTATGAAGTAAGATCACACTGAAAACCAGTAGACCACGCCACTTGTTTTGTTCGGCACATCGGAGTTTTTTCAACACAAAATCCTTTCCTGTCCCAAAACATAGTTTCCATAAAATTTCGTGCTGAATGTGTCTGTTTGACTATGACTGCGGTGGGCGATGATGTGTGTTGCCATTAAGTACATTGACTTGGACTCAAGAGTCCTGTGAGACACCCAAGTGTCATCTCCTGTAACGATGTGATCCAAAAACTCATCTCCTTCCTGATCGTATCGAGTCAAAAACAATAAAGAACAGCCCAATCTTTTTGTTTTGTGATCGTCAGAAGGTAGTCTTGAACCCATCGACAGCACAGTATTCGATATTCCAAGTTCTCCGAAACAATGGTGTACAAAACTGACCTTAACACCTGTGGAAAATCAAGTGACAACTTTGAAATCGTGAATAGTCGGTCGTCTTGAATACTGCTGTCCACTTCACGAACCAAATCTTCAGAAATCAAAGAAGGTCGGCCAGGGCATGGCTCATCATGCACATTAACTCATCCGTCCTTGAACATTCTCACCCACTTTCGAACTGTACTGTCACTGATAGCATTATCGCTGTAAACTTCACAAATCTGACGGTGAATTTCCGCTACCATCAAATTTCTCGCATTTGAGAATCGAGTTGCAGATCATAATTCACAGTCGGCGGAGAGATCGATTTTCTTAAACATTATAAGCTTCTACAGCTCAACACATAGACAGACAATGGGAGCAGACGCGCATGCGCAGTGCTGCGATACTCACTCATTCCCAAACGGACCATATTTAAAAAATATCCGTCGTGCATACAAACTTACAGCAATTATCATAGGAAAAAATAGTTACTAACAAAAAAAGCAATATACAGGTGTAGTGTTTGTGTCTATTCCCTTTTTCTTTCACTATTAAAATAAGTATAGTAATATATATTCACCAAAAGATGCTCTCATTTTTTCAAGTACAAGCAAAAATTCTCTTATTTTTTATTTAAGATGACATTATTCAGCGAAGTACTCTTTTCGACAATTATTTTTTACCTACGGGAAGCAACCCTTACAGTTTTATAAAACTCGCCACCATTATTTCCGTTTATAGCTTATAGCCTGCCGATTCTTGAAATTAATATTTGGTATTAATTCCCATAGGCCAACCAGGTAAATAAAAATTCGAAGTGAAACCATAAATTCTTCTTAATATGATTATGAATGCTTGAATAGAATTATATCACAACACTATATTACTTCTGGAATTAAGGCGAAAATGTCAGGCTTGTAGTATTACTAATATATAAATAACACTCTAATGAGTAGACAATGATATTTTTACAGTACCATGTGGTAATTTGATTCTTAATAGGAGAGTCCAAATATCAAGCTAAACAAGATTTAAAATACTTGCATAAAAATTATTTAACTTTAATGAGTACCTATTAAGTAACGTGGAAGAGACACATTCAAAACAAACATAACTACGTTACTATCTAGCCGAAATTATTCAGACAGAGCGTGAAGGAATATTCAGCGCTGTCTGCATAATAACAGCCGAACTAGACGTGTTTTTTATAGTCGGTAACCACCGTATCTATAAAAAACTGTATTCTCGTGTCTTCACAGTTTTTTATAGATACGGTGGTTACCGACTATAAAAAACACGTCTAGTTCGGCTGTTATTATGCAGACAGCGCTGAATATTCCTTCACGCTCTGTCTGAATAATTTCGGCTAGATAGCAACGTAGTTATGTTTGTTTTGAATGTGTCTCTTCTCCAACAGGGGCGTACCGACGAACATGTAGAAATGTGAAATACGTATCTACGTCTTTGGAGAAGATACATTCAAAAATACATAAATGAACTTGTATTGTGTTCTTCACACCCCATTTTTAATAATATTTTTTATATTATTAAAAATACTTTTGTATTATACAAATTTAGTGAGGTTTTACCCACTCAAGTATGTTTCAAATTATGTTGTCATATAAACATTAATTTAATGTTATAAATTAAGAAATTTAATTTAAACTTTAAACTTTTATTTGATTAGAAATGCGTCTAATGTAATTGTTAACTTTAGCTTAGTACCTTCTTATTTACTAAAGACCGGACTTAAAGGCACCAAAAAAAAAAACAGAAAAAGGCACTTAAAAGGGCATAAAATTTCGACAAAAAAAAGCATTAAAAAGTATATATTTTTAATAATTCATAAAATTCCAAGAAAGGAATAAAAATTAGATAAACAACACAAAAATTAGTATAAATAACTAATAACATTTCATTTTCACTTTATATAAAGAAAACTACTAATCCCGAAAACCATTGATCTAATAACATGTTATTTTCATCAAAAATACATTTTCAAACCAAACTTTTATAAAAAAAACTACTAAGCCCGAAAACAACTCATTATTAAATACTGTTCTAAATGTTCCATTGTGTCTTCTATCATTTAACATATTTTTGTAAGCCGAAAAACTTCTCTATACGAAAACACTACCATCATCCCGTCCGTGTAAAGTATAAGCATCAAATTGGCTGATACTTGAGTTCCTTTCTAAATCGTTTTGTATATCTAAAATGTTCATAAGGAAAATATGTCTTCCTGAGAGCCATATCTAGATGATTTTCGGGTATGGTAATTGGTACATATTTGAATTTTGTTGTGTTATTTGACCAATATAACCTGGTACAATATATTTGAAAATTTTTAATCATCTGTGCTTCAATAACTAACGGCAAATCCTGCTTCTCAAGTGATTTTATAGATTCACTTACATTAGTGTAATTGGTTTTTATAAATCCCAAATTATTTCTTAATTCTACTTCAAATTATTTCTTAATTCTACTTCCTTTAGTACGGCCTGACAATCTTGTACTGCAGAACTAGTTGTAGCTGGAAATTTATTTATTAATTTTTTTAAACAGTCTAAGGTATTTGTGTAGTATATAACGGCACTAACCATGTTCCCCATCTTGTTAGAACTGGTTGTTGGGTTTAGGGGGTATTTGGTAATCTGTCTCTAAACATTTCTACCCTTAAAGGAGTTTTAGCAAATATTTGCTTGCCACATGTTGTTCATTTATTTACTAACGGGAACTGCAATCTTATAGTTTCAGCTACTCGATTAAGTCCGTGCCCTAAGCCAGCCCAATTAATTAAATTCGAATAAAAATATCTTATAACAAAATAATTTAAACATACATGAGTGGGTAAAAACCACACCAATTTGTATAATACAAAAGTATTTTTAATAATATAAAATATTATTAAAAATGGGGTGTGAAGAACACAATACAAGTTATATATTTGTGAATGTATCTCCTCTCCAGAGACGTCTAGAGAAACACGTTGCTTAGTTCGACAGTTGTTATCTAGACAGCGCTGAATATTCTTTCACGCTCTGCCTTAATAATTTCTGGTTGATAGCAAGGTAGTTATATTTGGTTGAATGTATCTCTTCTCCAGCAGGGGCGTACCGACGATCCTGTAGAAAGGTGAAATACGTATCTGCGTCTCTGGAGAGGAGATACATTCACAAATATATAACTTGTATTGTGTTCTTCACACCCCATTTTTAATAATATTTTATATTATTAAAAATACTTTTGTAAAATATCTTATAATTAGATGCAACTTTTACCATATTGCCACTGCGTCTGACAGCATGAGTAAAATTTTATCACTCGGTACAGGCTCCGGAAAGAAAAAATGTTTTTATTATTATTTGTTTTACTTAATTCTTTCGTACTTATTAGAAAACTTTTTGAAGAATTTTCATCATTTAATACTCCGAGCATTAAATTTGCCACGTATGGTCAACATACATCTGTTGTTTTGTCTACACATATCCACATACAATTATTTCCAATAATATTTGTAATTTCCTAAATAGCTTATTTGCACACTGAACTAATATAAGTTTGCCTTGTACAATATGTTTCTAAAAACGTTATGAAATATTTGTTTTTCAATTTATAAATGGGTATATTTATTTTTACCAAAGCTTTGCAAAGATTAAAATTAAATTTTGATTGTTCAGTATAGCCATAAATTGATGCCATAGATTGCATAGTTTGTTGTTTCTTGGTTTGACTTTTAGTCACGTGACGTTTAGTGACGTTTCTGTATTCTGAATTATGTAGTTGCTCTTGTCACATTCAATCTGGTAAAAGAAATTTAGTAACATCAACACATTTTATAATTTTAAGTGCAAATAAAACTTACGATTTTTGAACACGCTCGGCAAAATAATTGTCTGTGTTCATATTTCAATTTCTTGTAATTCTTAATCCATTCTTTAACGGTGGACTTTTGTTTTGGCATTGTACTACGAACGCACTTCACAGTGTCACACTAACAACTTCAACACAACTAAATGAATTGATGACACGACGCAAATCAAATCACAGTAAACACGAGGAATCGCCCTGTAGACGGCACAACGGGGAATTACAGTACAAAATCATTCACGAAAAAAAATCTGTAGTGGCGCAGCGAAGATTTCTTTTCTTAATTAATTACGTCTTGCTTTTATGTAATAATTTTTTCGAATTTATCTGTCTCGAACTACCGACATATGTCATACAGATTTTAATTTATTTATACCGGCTTTTGTGAGCAAATAAAACTAATAGATAAATACTGCGATATTTTTTATACCCTAATGTACGATCATTTTGGTTTTACTTATTCCAACCTACTTGATTTTTGAACATGTATGTGTATGATTTCCTTCACAGATAGTATTTATTCGCAAATCTCCTGCAGAAATACTTTCACAAGATGATTCTGAGGATTGTAATTACGTAAATTCTAATTGTTTATGTGACTATTACGGAGTGTAATCTTAGGGTTGAAAATATTTATGAAAAATACCATTTTTTAACCCTGTGCATTAAATATACACATAAAATGTATTCTTCCTTTTGAATTTCTCAATATAGTAATATCTTCAGTATTTAAATTCGTTTACTCTACTGTAGGGTCTTTAACTTCCTCGATTATAAGTAACGTCGCGTCGATACCTCATAAAAAGCTGTGTAATACGCTTTAATAACATTGTCTGAGACACCAGTTCGTTTGGCAAATATTTTGTTATATAAAAACATTAAATTGCATAGTTCTCAAACGTATCATTTTAATTTGTTATTCATTGATTTAACTGCGAATAAAAGTTATATTTTTCGGTCCTAATACAGAGACTTTATTTTATGTCCGTTCTCTACATTCACTATTAACAAGGCTTTTTCATTAAATTCTTGTATAGTTTGAATACTACATTTAGAAGTAGATATTTCGGAACAGATTTTGTTGTCATTTTCAACCGTAATTTTGAATGACATTATGTCTTGACTTTTTAAGTTTTTTTCAATTTAATGTTAATATTTTAACCTGACTTGTAAACTAATGATGTCTTTCAAGTCTTATTTTATAGTATTGTTAGTTAAATTTTATATAAATATCTACTTTCTACGTCTAGATTAGATATTCTATTTTGTTTCCTTTTAATCATTTTATATTTTTTAGTATTATTCAGTTCTGATATTTGCGTTATTTTCGTCTTTACATCGGTTTCTATTTTATTCTAATTTATTTTTTACATTTTAAAACTAAATTCATACCAATCGTTTCGTCCGTTTTTAGTTTTTGTTTTTCTATATTTATTTATTTTAAATTCGAACACATGAAAAACGAGAACAACTAAAAATTGTCTAAATTAGTGTTGGGACAGTTCTATGATGGAAGTAGCATTTGAAAAGTGAAGCTTTCCTGTATTTCAAATACATTTATATTTTGGCAACATTTTACATTTCCGACACCGAATTTGGTGAAAGTAAAAGTGACACTGTATTCTGGTATTAATATTTTTTCCACGAGTGGTCATTTCATTTCATTTCATGTTTATCGTAAAATATTCTTTTAATATTTTGCCTTATAAAATAACATTGTTTTATTCAGATGTGTTAAAACATTAATGCGAGGGGTGTCTTTTTAGTGTTGCATATAGCCATAAAATCAAAAAATCAAACAGTGGAATCGACTCAAAGTGCTTTTCAAAATTTTTTCAAAAAAAAAATTTATACAGTTCTGCATTCGTTCAAATCAATTGGTAAACAGTTATTCCAATCTTCAGTTGGGACAGTTAAAATTGCCGTTTTGAAGGCATCTGTTACTTCTTCCGGTGACTGAAATCGTCGACCACGCATTCCATTCTTGATCTTTCGGAAGAAAAGTCGTTGGAACTAAAGTCGGGACTATACAGAGGATGTACTAATAATTTGATATTTTGTTGCTTCAAAAACTCATTTGTTTTTGAACTGTGTGCGAAGTCGCATTGTCATGATATAGGATGATTTGCTGTTGTGGGTTGATTTCTCGGAGTATGGCGATTATTTATTACAAACAAACAGTTGTGTACCAATCCCTAGTTACATAACCGATTTTGAGACAAATGTTTCGACCATCTTGGTCGATGCACTTCACTAATGGATAACTTTTGTCAGACTCTCTTCATCTTGAAACACCCAAATAGCTACTGACGTTTATTCTTGAGTTCATAGGGATAAATCCATAATTAATCGCCACTCATTATACTATAGACGTTTTTTAACTTATCGTTATTGAACCGGCTCAAACTTTTTCGGCACCAACTAACGCGAGCCGACTTTTGATCTTCGGTTGAAAGATTTTGGAATCCGACGAGAAACTAACTTTCTCACACCCAGTTCATTATGTGGGTAGTTTGGATTGAGGTCTGTGAAATACCCATGAGATCGTGGCTGATACTGGTGCATCCACGTTGGAATTGATGTGGTGCTTCGTCTTCAAAAAGAGAAAAAACTCAGCAAGACATTGTTGTTGAGTTAATCCTCTCCGAAAGTTGTAAAAAATTATTGCTCGAAAATTCTCTTTTGCGAAAAAATTCTCGATTCAATTCCATTTTTCGGACAGCTTATATATAAACTTTAAAAATTCACTATGACTAAATCACTTGCCGTATCTTGATGAAACTTTAGATTTCGGTTATCGAAAGATTGAGATTAATTTTGACACCTGATGTTTTATTACTGGCGCCCTCTATGAGGGTATATGCAACACCAAAAAAACATTTCTTTATGTTCCGATAATCTTCGTAAATTTCAATTCTATAGTTCCTATATGTTTTATAATATTCAAATTTGGAACAATTTGAAGGCTGTTGAGCACCGTCTTAAAACACTATTAGTATCATCTGCACGTGATGATACATAATTTATTACTTCTTCAAATTTTGCAATTTATGATTTAATAATTAATATAACTTTCCAAGAAACCTTTCCTAAAAATTAGTATGAAAAAACTGCGCTAATGATTTTGGATAGGAAAAATATACTTCATGCGAGATAACATTTTGCTTCAATCTGTGAATTACTCATATAAAAACCTGCGGAACATATCAATTAATGCTGAAATTGGTCAATTTAAATTTGAACAATATCTACTTAACTACATGAAAAAAAAAACAATTTGTACGGCGAAATTTATGTCCTATCACCGAGCAAAATAACTAGAATAAGACAATTTAAAGGTTCTAGAACTGCCGAATTGGAATTTTCGCAGTATGAAAGATCGATAGCATGTCTCACATAAATTGTTTTAAATTTCCCAAGGAGTTCCACGCGAAAGTTTTTTCATTAAAAAAAAAAACTGATTTTTTAAAGTGCATGAAAAACCGGGCAATTATAATTGTTCAAAGCATTTACTTGAATCACTATACTCTTTTTGAACTTCAAATAGGTACAGCCTTTGGCTATTGGGATAGCGAATTTATTCAAGTTTCAGAACGCTTAAACTCTCATTAAAATCTTGTACACCGTTACTTTTTAATCCCTTCACCATCACAAACGATTTCGAGTTTCCATTAATAAAATTACGCACGTTGTATATGATAAATATATAAATATTCATCGCCGAAACTTTGTGAGTTTCTCTAAAATCTTTCAGAATCTCTCTTTAGAAATCTTAGTTGCGACTCATTGTTTCGAACACTACACTATAACTCGACTTATAATGGAACAAGCATAATGAACAATTAACATAACATTTATGAAGATTCACTTTCAAAAACAAGTAGTTCGAACAGTTTCTTCAATTTCTGAAATCTACAGCTTTTTTTGAGCCTTTGCCTTTACCACTACCATCTTTCTTCTTTTTTAGCATATATATTAAAAGTAATTTATTATTTATATGGGATACGTGCTGTTTCCATAAAATGTGAGTTCTTAAAAAAAGTCTCACTTCCTTTATTTTTTTTCTTGCTTTAACTATTCGAATAGACTAAAACGCAATATATACTGGACAAGCCATATAAAATATAAAATAAATCCATCGTACGAACAAATATTTATAAATCTATAACGATTATATATAGTAATATTTAAGGCTGTTTCTGTAAATATATTACGTTCATAAAAATAAATACACCGTGAAGATCAAGACAGATACAGGAGGAACTTCTCCTGTACCTAGTTATAAATCTAGTTCTCGCCGAATTATCTCGGCAATACAATTTAGAGAATTATCGTTTTGAACAGGCCTGTTAAAATAAATACACCGTGAAGATCAAGACAGATACAGGAGGAACTTCTCCTGTACCTAGTTATAAATCTAGTTCTCGCCGAATTATCTCGGCAATACAATTTAGAGAATTATCGTTTTGAACAGGCCTGTTTCTCAGGTGTACAGTACCATTTTATATTTTAAATTTAATCTTGAAGATTTTATGCATATTCTTAATAAGCCTGAATAGCTAAAATTTGCGTTTATAAAAACACTTAAATGCGGGGTTGTTATACATGTATTTAAGATAATTAAGTGACGTCCGAATAAAAATAAGTTTAATATATTATTGAAACAGTATTTAATGGGAAAAATACTTTGTCCATTTAATATATTTTTACTTAAATACTAACGTAACTAATTAAACATTTTAAAGATAAGGTGAGTATAATTTGAAGTAGCTTTTCTAGAAAATAAGAATAATACACATTTTCTCCGAAAAGTATTATGAAGATATGGAATCATGTAATTTACTTTCGCCTGTCATTTCTAACTCTAAATTATGTTAGAGCGCTAACTTTGCAGCTATCTGCAATTACAAAAATATTTCCATTCTTATAGTACCTCCTATTGTCTGTTATATTAGGCAAATTGCAAATTGTACGTGAAATTCTAGAAAATTACATGTTTAGTGGTAATAAGGTACCTTTTTTTGTAAAACAGAACAAAATCTCTACGTACTTCCGCAAATTTAACTGTACTCTTGGTATAAATTAACAATTAGTATATAGTATAATTTCATTCTTTCACTTGTGTGAACGTTTGATGTTCGAAATCGAATGGGATATGTTTGTATATATGCGTACTATGTTATAACGGGTTGGCTATTTAATGTTGCGGTTTTAAAAATCGCGCTATTCCCTTGTATATATAGAAATTAATATAATATATATTTTTTACACTAGAGGGCCAAGCGCGGTTTACAATAAATATATGAAAAATTTGCCTTGTCAGTTTTCAAGATGGCGTCATATCCAACAGAAGTGCGTGTGGAATTAATAAAATATTATTATAGAAATGGGGAATCTTTTGCAGCTACGGCAAGACACTTGCGTACTCTATTCGGGAGAAATAACGCACCAACGGAAAACACTATAAAAAGGTAAGGAAAAAAAGATAAATTTAGAAAAGTAACAAAGTATTCGTTATCGTGTTTCCATGTCTACTAATCCGACAATATCTTAGGATTGTAGTGAAATTTGAAGGAACAGCATCTGCGGCAGAAGAAAGATCAACTGTTAGAGAACGTCAAAAGATAATCCGGGTACCGGAAACCATAGAACGAGTACGGGAGCACTTTACAGCTCAACCTTCAACATCGACCTCAAGAGCATCTCAAGAACTTGAAATACCCCGTACAACACTAAGGCGGATCCTAAAGCAAGATCTAAAGATGAAAGCATACAAAATCCAGATCGATCAGCCGTTGAGACCGTTTGATATGGTGCGACGCTACAATTTTGCGAACGAAATCATCGAACGCATTGAAAATGGCAGCATGTCATTGGAACGAGTGTGGTGGTCGGATGAGTCACATTTCGATGTATCCGGCAGTGGCGGCTCTTGATGACGTACGATGTGCGCTGCTGCACGGATGAGACTACTTCGAACTATTTCGGAAGATTTCGGTACGGTTACTTGCTTCTCTGTATATATGAAAGCTTAAACGAAGCAGACTCATCCGTGCAGCAGCTCACATCGTACGTCATCAAGAGCCACCACTGAGTATCCGGTTATGTGAATAAGCAAAATTGGAGACATTGGGGGGCAGAAAATCCACATCTAGCAATTGTTCGTCCTCTTCACCCTCGACGGTTGACTGTATGGTGTGCTATCTCGTCGGCAGGAATTATCGGTCCCGTGATTGTCAATGGAACCGTTACTTCGCAAAAATATTGTGAAATGCTTAATGAGTCTTTTATTCCCGTGGCGCATGGATTAAATATGGTGGAGAATGCATGGTTTATGCAAGACGGGGCTCGTCCGCATCGCACGGAAGAAGTTTTCAACATTCTTGAAGAACATTTCGGTAACAGAATCATTGATCTTGACGCTCAACAGTTTACAGGCGGAGGGATAACATGGCCACCATATAGTCCAGACCTCAATCCTTGCGATTTCTACCTGTGGGGATCATTAAAAGATACGGTATATCGCGATGGTATAGACACCCTGGATGACCTTGAAATGGCAATACGGCAGCGAATAGAAGCGATACCGTACGCCACACTTCAGGCAGTTTGTCGAGAATTCGAGAAGAGGCTGCGAAATGTTATCGTTGCTCGAGGCTCTCACTTCGAAAACCTGATTTATTAAACCGCAGATCTTGTTGTTTAATTGCACAAATAAATCATTTTTTTAAATTAATGTTTTGTATGTTTAATATGACTTCAAAAACCGCAACCTTAAATGGCCAACCCTGTATATTAGTATGTGAGCTTTACCAATTTAATTTAAATGAGGCAATTCAATCTATCAAGTATATTTGATTTACTCTTTATTGCTATCTTATTACCAACGCTTCTTTATAGTAATTAATAATATTATTTTTCCTTGAACTAGTACATTACAAAAAATAAATAATCTTAAATAATAAAATCTCTCATAGTTAAGAATGTTAATAAATATAAACCAGTAAAATTGATAAATTCGCAAAGCCAGTACCCAAAATTTGTGAACTGCACTTTTCTGCAACCTCATTCCACTTAATGATATTTTCTTAATAAAAAAAAGATAATAAAATAGTGTACACTGTCAGATTAAGAATATGATACAAAAGATAAGAACAATAAAATCCTGCATTCTAGACCAGAAAGCAATTTCAACTGTAATTTTCAGGATTTTTGTTCGAAGAAGTTAATAGGTATTTTATTACATAATAATCTTTTACAAAGAATTCTTGTTAAGCATTGCGAAACAACAAAAGGATTTATTAGTAGTAGTATTATTTATTGTTCTAAAAAAGAAAATTATGAAGATAATATTATTTTTCCAATACGATTGCACTATATCTGCGAAACTACGATATGGCATTACATTGCATTACATTACATTACATTATAATGAGCATCATGTTTTACACAGGTGCTATATTTAAAGATATCAAGGTAAGCGCCTTAATGCGTAATCTAATACACTAGGAATAACGAAAAGTTGGTATCATCCTGGAACTAAGCAACTAATAAAACTTTCTTGATGTGGTTTTTTTAAAATAATCGTCATATATACATTATAACGGACGTCTGTTAGCGTTTTTCACGAGACTCCGCTAGGACAGCTCCTATGATATAAGTGGTATAATGGCTCAAGCTTTGGAGCCTCCTAAATCAGTAAATTTTAAAGCTAGATAGTCGCGGATGGTACTAATCGATTCCTTTTGGCGAGATACACGGGTATATCTTGACCATGGATAATTACGAACCCGTAGAAAAATGTTTCAAAAAAGTGCAGAAATGCCGGATTTGTTCCCCGACTTTTTTCAGTGGAGTTGTTATTGCTCCCCAACGGTATAATTTTCAGAATCTCCATGGTCGAAGGCGTTGAACTTATTTTTTTTTGTATTGAAGTAACATGTGTGTAAAGAGATATATGCAAATCCGAGTATATACAAATTTGGAAGGCAAAGGTCACCCGAATGAGGAATACTTGCTATTATAAATAAATGGATGAAAACTTGTAAAAGCAATCTATATAATGTGCTACACATTTCCAGGAACTACCGCTAGAAAAATTAAATTGTTTAAATTGTAAGCTTTCTAGTGGTTATCACGTTTGGCTATGGACTACATGATCCCAGTTCAAGCCCGTCGATCCGCTTTTTTATTATTTTTTGTTTTCTTGTTTTATTATGTAAAGTAAGTCAGAGATTTCGAAGTTTAGCTTAATTTTGGTCTCCAACCAAGTTTTCATTAGATAAAAATTCATTAATCAGTTGTAATTGTCGGTTTATTTGAAACCTGCAAAACCCATAAATTAAACCCAAGAACAGGTTTTGGGTTCACCCTTTCCCAACCATGTGTCTACAGGAATTTAAGATAGCTTCGAAGCTAGTAACATTTCTTTGTCCAAGTGCAATATATTTCCCCAAAAAAGTTGTGAACTAGTTTACTGCAAAAAGCCTCAATGGTACAGAAAACGGTAAAATTTTTCATATGTTTGAGTCTTTAAGAAAATAAGAATGGGAAACAAGAAGATGACAAGTTGAGAGAAGTCCTGGATTCAAGACTCCAAAAGAGCCCTAAAAAGATGTAATAAATTATGCAAAAAAAGGATAAAATATACTTTTTTTTGTCATCATTTATAAGATTTTTGCGGCTTGTTTAGTGGTCTGTAATCCCCAGCTTTTATCAGCTTGATACCTTCTTGCCAACCACTCAAAAGCAATCTACATTATATGGTGCAGATGACACTTTTTCCTATTTAAGAATCTTTAGTAGAAGCTAAGCTATTAACGATTTTCGAGAACACAGCAAAAAACATCTTATAAATGATGCAAAAATAGTATACTGAAACACAAGTTTCATACGGCACCATTTTGTTGCACGAGCTTTCCAAAGAACGAGTGCGACTAAAGGCCTTATGAAACGAGCTTTTTATACTACTTTTTCCATTTTGCATTTTTTACATTAATAAACTGAAATTATTTAATTTGAAATTTCAGAGTTTTATGTTTATATATGCAGTTATGTATGCAGTTGGTACATTGATACTTGACATTTTCAAATTTAAATATGTATTGCTTTTCCCGAAATATTATTTATTAATTTTCGTTAACATTACTTTATATTTTATTTAAAAATGTAAACATAAGTGACGTGGAAACTAATATATCTTGTTGCCAATTATATACACTATACGTTGTTTGTGTAGCATTTTTCTTTTCTATGTATATCATTTCTGTCAAATACACTTAAATTCTTCCAATCAAATGACGCTTGTCATTTGATTTGAATGATATTTATTTCTGCGTTCGAACAACGCCAACATTGCAAAATTAAAAGAAGCTGTTTTGGTTTTCATAATATTATTTATTCATTTTCGTTAACATTATTTGATATTTTATTTAAAAATATAAACATAAGTGACGTGGAAACTAATATATCTTGTTGCCAATTATATACAATATACGTTGTTTGTGTAGCATTTTTATTTTCTATGTATATCATTTCTGTCAAATATACTTAAATTCTTCCAATCAAATGACGCTTGTCAGTTGATTTGAATGATGTTTATTTCTGCGTTCGAACAACGCCAACATTGCAAAATTAAAAGAAGCTGTTTTGGTTATGAGCGCAAAATAGAAAAAAGTATACATTATCCTTTCTTTTGTCATCGTTTACGAGATTTTTTGGGACTTTTTGGTGTCAGGAATCTATAACTTTTGTCATCTTGACACCTTCCTCCACCACTCTTACTCTTTTATTTGCTTAAAGACTCAAGCACATGAAGCCCCCGGCCATTTTGCAATAAACAAGTAGAGCATATGGTCAAAATCTTTTATACTCTTGAAAGCCATGAAATTATTTATGTATTGGCAATGACAAATAGGATACCATTGCCATATTATTTCACTGCCTTTTAGAGGCATTAGGTTTTAACCATATGGTATTTGGGAATAGTATATACGAGGCCGATTTATAGACTCACAGGTATAGAATTCACTCTGGTAGACTTTATAATTAAATCATAAATTAGTAACATTATTCACAGAAAACTCTTGAAACAAATGAAGAAGCTAAAAGCATCGAATTCAGAGAAGTTTATCACTAGTTCTTTTTTACACGTACAAAAAATGCGATTTTAAACATATTATTGATTAGTTAAGTTATAATAAAAATAATATTTTTGCAACCAAATTGCTCTCCGAAGAAATATTACATATTTAAGTTCTATTTTTTTAAACTGAATAAACACCTATTCTTAAACTAAGTTATTTTGAATATTTCTTCTCAATTTAAATATACGTTTTTGTGTATGCCTATGACATTTTTTATTAGACTTTTAAATTTAAATAATAAAACAGAAGGAGTGAAATTATTAGAAGAGGATTTTAACTATAATATAAATATTTTAATAATTTAAACTGTAAATACGTTACATTTGACATCATTAAAACTTAAATTAAATTATCAAACAGAATCAAATACAGATCAAAATACCAAAATACCAAAACTAAAGAAAGCAATTGATTATGTACAAATGCGGCAAACTACAGGTTATTGAGGAAAAATTCATCAAACCAATGCCAAAAAGAAGTATAAATTGAAACATCTATTTTAAGATCTTCTTGCTAAATGAAATTGGAAAAAAGCAGATTCATCACATAAACTGTTAACCGGCTAAACTCTTTTACGCATTAAAAGTATTTAACTTGTTGGAAACTCAGGGAAATTATTAAATTAACCAGCGTTTACACCAAATCCAGCACAATTAACTCTTGAGTTAATACATAATAATTGAAACATACATGTGGGGTCCAACCTCACTAGTTTTGCAATTCAAAAGTATTCATACCAGATTTTTAATAATACTTTTGTATTAGTAATACATAATCTTGACAAAATTATATTACTAGGCAATACTAAATTGGTATTATCTGAATATATCATTTTAAGAAAGAACAATAGAAACTCCTTCATTATTATTGAAATTTTGAACTCAAAGTTAAAGAAGTCACCCTGCTTTCGAATAAATATTAAAGGTTGATATTATTGTATATTAATTCAAATAATCGTGTTCTTATCACAAAACTCTAATAACCTAAATTACACTCAACTAGTTAAATCTTTCAAACGTATTTATAATTATAAGACTACTTGATGCCACTAAAAAAACTTTTTTCTTGTAAATTCCAAAAACTATCAGCACAAAGCAATGTATAACGTCAAAATATCTTACCAAATTTGTAAAAATTAACTCGAAAATTGAGGGAACCCACCAAAAAAACGCTGTAACTACAATTTGTTATTTTAAGCACCCTCTGAAGCCACAGGTTACTTGTTATGAACTAAACAATGATATCGAGAGTCACTGTCACATATTGCACTTCACCTGGTCCCTTTTGGCGGGGTCAAAGTGACCCTTCACCCCCGCGATATCACTCACACACATCAAAAAAAAGTACTGAAAAGAGGGTTAATAGTTACACCACGACTTTATTTCCGTCTTTGTCGTGTATGTTGAAGATATGGACGATTCGCTTTTACATGAAAAAAAATTATATGACTACTTTTAGTGGAGGGGATGATTCGCTTGTTAGGTGAGATATTTTCGTTAACCCCATTATATTCCACGCGGGCGATAAGATTCAATAGTGATTTTTAAGTTTCCAACATACGATAATTATTAACGGTCAAACAGTAATCATTAGGGGAGAAACGGTTTATCAAAAGAACTAATATTTAATTAGAGTTTTATAAGTCTATCTACTAAAGAATTATTAATTTTATTTGATAAATTTAGAAAATTTTTTTACCCTTTGAAATTTTAAATATTTTACTTTGCTCAGACATCCATGTTTCCTATTTAATTTCTTATTTTTTCAATAAGACGTTTGAGTAATTATCGTTTAATTTTTTGTTCTAATTGAATGAAATGCAATGTTTTAATCGCTAAATTTTATTATCGTGTTTCAATTATTCCCGGACCTCATTTTATGAAAGTACTCACTTGTCTATTTTTTCTATACAATGGATAAAAACTTGATGCCCTTGACATTTAATTTACCTCTTCTAATCTAATGGAGCTAATGACAATTATCTAAGTGATCAGGACTTTTTTAACGGGTGCATTGTGTTAATTTGTAGTAATTATATGGTTCTTCTCTCAATCGAAGATGTTCGCTTGGTATATTTCCAATAAAAGTTGAAATATGCGGTAGTGACAAATGTTTTTGAAAAAGCCTGATAATAGCACATTCTCCAAAATTTGTAGAAACATAGTATGTCCAGTAATACAAGATGCTTTTAACATGGTTTCAAGTCTCAAAATGATGAGACCCCCCTATATTTTAGTTTCTCAAAATTTTCCACGTGAGAGCGAACCTGTGACATGGGTTTGGATTTATCAAAAGCCTTTAACTATATTTAAGGGAAGTATGACACTGTATAGGAAATAAAACTAATACTTATTTTTGTGATTTCCTATTCCATAACTTCGATATAGAATTCAAGATAATGCTTTATCCTGGATTTCATCTTATCAGAGTGGTGGTATACAGATTCTTCAAATTACCCTTCAAATTAAACAACTTTTATAAAATTATTTTTACAAATTATTTAAATATATTGAACGACAAATCTGTTATAACTTACTGTATTGATGACACTAGTAATGGGTTATCCATTTCGTGGTTTCAAAACCATAATACTGTTATTTGATAGCTGTCAAATATTTATGTCAACCGAAGCGTCAAATTGTTAATTGAATGTTTGCCATTGCATCAAATAATAACAGAACAATGCGCTAAAGTTGTTAAAACCTACTACAAAGTGGGGATTCGAACGTAGCCACGTTTCGCGCAATTAAAAACGATTTTGGCCGTCATAATCGCCCTACAGTGCAAGCAATTAGCAAAATAGTGAAAAAATTTGAAGAAGCGGGGACCGTGTTAGATATTCAGAGGATATCATCGTAATATACGGTCTGCTGAGAATATCGCTGCCGTGAGTGAAAGTGTGGCCAAAGAGCAGAATTTTTCGATTCCTCAGAGTTCTCAGTAATTTGGCCTGTCTTACGGTTCATTATGGCAAATTTTGCATCTAGATTGACATTTACATCTATATAAAGTCAAGCTCACGCAATAATTAAAGCTTGCTGACCATCAACAACGCAGGAGACACGTTAAATGGGTCCTTGAGCAACAGGTCATAAATGATGATTTTTCGAACGAAATTCTCTTCAGCGATGAGGCACATTTCTCACTCGGTGGGTAATAAGCAAAATTGTCGTATTTGGGGCTCTAAAAATCGTCAAATAATTGAAGAGAGGCCCTTATATCAAGAAAAAGTAACTGTGTGGTGCGCATTATGGTCGGGCCGTATTTTTTCGAAAAGATGAGGGAAGAGCGGCTACTGTCAATTCGGAGCGGTATGGTCGAATGATAACAAACTTTTTTTGGACTGCGATTGAAGAGATGGACTTGGACGATATGTGGTTCCAGCAAGACGGTGCCGCAAGTCACACAACACGACCGATTTTGGCGATATGGAGCGAGACGTTTGCTGTCCGTCAAATTTCACGTTTTGCCAACGCCAATTGGCTGCCGAGATCATGCGATTTGACTCCGCTAGACTTTTATTGTGGAGCTACACAAAATACCGTGTTTATGCAAACAATTCTCTAATTTTAGAGCATTTGAAAGACAACTTTCATCAACTGATGGCTGAGATACCGGCTGAAATGTGCCGAAAAGTGGTCCAAAATTACCTCACAAGAATCGAGTGTTGCCACAAATCCCGAGATGGCCTTTTGAATGAAATTGTATTTCACACATAATGGCAATGTTAAAACTTTATAATAAAAAAAAATTTTTATCAAAAATTAAATTTTATGCGTTTTTTTTTAAACCTATATTTGGTTAACTAATTAAATATAAATCGTATTATAATATAATACTTGAAAATTGATTTCATAGAAGCTTTAAATTTTAAGTAAGTTATAATAAAACTAAGGAAATGTAAATAGAAATATTTCCTTTAAAGGCAACTATTATGCATTGGCTGATAACGTAAACTTGCTAATAATTACTATTGACAACTTAAATAAGCAAAAATGAAGTAAATTTATGTTTGAGAATGAAAATATGCTTTCTATACTTTACGACGCTAATTATTCGAATTTTTTAATAGAAAAATTTGCCCTTAAACAGGATTCGAACCCACGTCCATGGTTTGCCGGACCATTGCTTTAACCACTAAGCTATTAAGGACTGTGATTTCGAATCATTGTGGGAAGGCCTTAAGTCACGTTAGGGAAACAGATGTATAGTTCGCCCGTAGTTGGCAGTTGTTGCAATTTTTTTGGATTTTCGCGAACTATGTAAATATGCTTTCTACATTTACGACGGACTGTAATTTCGAATCGGAATAATTCGAAATAACGGTCCTTAATAGCTTAGCGGTTAAAGCAATGGTTCGGCAAACCATGGACGGTTTTTATTAAAAAATTCGAATAATTAGCGTCACAAAATGTAGAAATCATATTTACATTCACATTACTTCGCGAAAATTCAATAAATTATGTTTGAGAATATTATGTAGCAGTACTGATTTTGAGTTCAATTTGATTCTTTACTTTGTTTTTATCCACAACTTAAATATCGAATCTGGTAGAGGCAAATTTAAATTAGAAAAGAATTTGAACAAACTATTACATACACGAATGCTCAAAATTCGCACATAGTCAATAGATTTCTTATAATAGTTATTTTAAACCTAATTATAACGTATGATCAAAAATTATTTCAACAGAAACTATATAAGTTTGAAAGAAGCAATAATAAAATTAATAAGTATCTAATAATAGATCTTTATTGTCCAACAATGGAGTTATTTACAGAAAAATATAATAGTAGAAAAAACAAAACCAAAAGGTACGGAATTGAAAATGAAAGATATACTAATAATTAAATATTACAAAGTGTATAAATAAATAATAGCAAATACATAATAACAACAGAAAAGCAACTATTTTAATATCCATGCACAATAATATTTTTTGTCTAAGAAATTAATTATTATGTAAACACAAAAACATGCAAAGAACAAAATTCCAAAAATCAATAAAAAATGCCCACATATACAATTCATTAATGATGGAATATGCCAATATTCATCTTGTTCGTATTTCTTGCCATGCGATTTTGAAAAAATTGCTGCAGAATATTAATTGTTTCACCTGCTGCGTGTGCTATAGCTCCGCCTTGTAGAAAGTAACCCTGTGTTATTTCTTCGTCGTCAAGCTGTTCGATAAATGGCATAATAATTTCTTGTCGATACCTTTCTCCTGTTAAGGTTCCGTTAAAAAAAATAGGGCCAATAATTCTCCTTCGACTAATCGCACACCATACACCAATTTTCTGCGGATGAAGTGCGGTTACAACAAAAAAATTATGTGGTTTCTCATTAGTCCACATCCTCATATTTTGTGAGTTCACATATCCATTCAGATAAAACCATGACTCATCAAAAAAAAAGGTTTTGTCAAGAAGGTCATTATCAAAATTATTTAGGAACCACTGACTAAACGTTATTCTTCTGGGATAGTCGATTTCCTTGATTTCTTGATAACAGGTCATGTGATATGGAAATAAATGTAAGTCCTTTTTCAAAATTGTATGACATGTGCCAATTGACACACCCACTTGTTGTGCTAATGCTCGTACGGAAGTTCTTGGTGCATTATTTATAATTTCTCTTACATTATTAACTAGCTCTTCTGTACACTTTTTCGCCCGACCTGCGCCTTCTTTCTGTTTAACACTCCCTGTTTCTCTGAAAACCATAACGGAATGTGTCACTGTGTGCCGAAAACTGTCATAATCAAAGATGACGTTAGGGAACTCATTTCTAAATTCTTCTAAACAATCTTGAAGAGAATACTGCCATTGTCCGTCAATCTTACGTCCGTTTCGAAAATAAGATTCTAGCTTGAATGATTTGCGTTGTATAGTAAAACCATGTTAAATCAATTTGAAATTACAAAGCAATTTTTGTCAACTATGCATCTGTCTAATTGACAACTAATGCAAATTTAAATTATTAATAATCATACGTTTTTAAAGGAATGGCCTACTAGGGGCAAAGCTTATTTGAACGCTTTTTATTAGTTCGAGTAGAATCAATAGAAAAGTATTTGTGGAACGCGTATTATGAGCTTGTACACTAAAAGAAACGAGGGAAGGCAGCGATGGAGAAACAAATTGGGTATTAATAAGTTGGTCTAAGAATTGACTGCTGGCTACATCTCTTCGAGAAGCCAATGGACGAAAGTCATGACGAACAAGCAATGAGTTATAGTCAAGTCCACGAAACAGATAGGCATCATCAAGTTTGAAACTTAAATACTTTTAGTAATATTTTAAGAATTTTCTCCAGAACTGAGTGCTGATAGTATGAGTACCAAACACCCCAAGACAAAACTAAATCTTTTAATGTTGAAAGATT
Organism: Melolontha melolontha; assembly: GCA_935421215.2. Classification (NCBI taxonomy): domain Eukaryota; kingdom Metazoa; phylum Arthropoda; class Insecta; order Coleoptera; family Scarabaeidae; genus Melolontha; species Melolontha melolontha. The sequence continues at coordinate 94,404,674 of OW285242.1, read as the reverse complement.
CGAAAACTCCCTGCAAGATCTACTTACAAAGCTATGAGTACTAGAAGCTGAATTACATATGCTAGGGATAGGGTTAGAAAATTTAATTTGAGCATCAAACAATATTCCTAAATCCTAGTAAAACACTGTGCAATCTTCGAATCCTATAAGAGTAAGTGACAGGACTGTTGCTTTTAGAATATGTAATCCATAGCGCACTTCTCTATATTTAAGAAGATTCATATTTTCATTGGATCAATTATTAACAATATCAATATCATTTTGAAGTTTGACATAACCCGAGGTAGATGAACTTCTAGAAAATATTTTCGGATCCTCCACGTAAGCTAAAACTCGCAACATCTCACAGACAATAAATCATTAATAAAACCATTGAATAAAAGAGGTCCGAGATTGGAGCCTGGTGGCATACCAGAGGAATCAGTGAAGGAATTAGAAGTAAAGCCATTATACGATACAAAGCAAGTTCGGTTATTCAAGTAAAACGCAATAAAATCGATGACTCCCAAAGAAGAGGCGAGGAATGAGATATTGTCAATCAAAGGAGAGTGATTGATAGTGTCAAAAGCCTTCACAAAATCGGTGTAAATCGGTGATATCAACTTGTTGACGCCTGTTCAGGCAATAACAATAAAACTGAGTAATTTCAGTCAGATTGGTCGTCGTAGAAGACAATCATAAATCCATGTTATCTTATTGAAATATAAGATTTAACGCTGTTGTCAAGTTTAGAAAAATTGATGTTCAAATACCTTAGCATAGCCAGACAAATTATTTATAGAGCGACAAGTTCGTACGTTTGAGTAATTACCTTTTTGGTATATCGAAGTTATATGACATAATTTCCAGAACTCTGGAAAAGTAGAAATTAAAGATAGTCAGTATCAGATCGCATAGTATTGAGACACCATCATGAATAAAGTAGTTCGGAATACCATCCTGATCTGATGTATCTGATAATATGTTAATACTAGAGTTAAAAAGTAATAAAAATTAGCTGTATAAGCTCGTATAATAAAGAGTATGGTATAAAAGAATTGTTTAATACTTTGAGAGATTAATTTCATTTCTGTTAATACCTTTGCATTACTTCTTGTTTTCGAGCATGTGATCTTTTAATATCCACTGAAAATAAACATTGTTATTATTATTAATTTTAAAATAAGTACGATATTCTACTAATTAAAAGGTTAAAATATTAATTCAGATACCTTTATTACGAACTGTTTCACGTCAAACGAAATAATAAACTTGTCAACGCCATCAAAAGATACGAAATCTTTCAACCATATTAATAAATAATTTCCTACATTTTGCGCCTTATTGTGTCAAAGAAACGACCGTGTAATTTCCCACAGCGCTAATTCAATTTATTTCAAACGTTATAATTTAAACATGCTGCTGTTACTGGTCCGTTGTATCTATATATATATTTAAACACGAAGAGACCGTGCCTTATGGGTATCCCTCTTTTCGGTCGGTGATTCTTTCGAATAAGCACCTGTTAATTTCTTTCAACCATAACTTACACACAGTTTAGTGCCCGACCATGCCGTGTGATGATATTTACCAACAGTACTGTTATCTGATAGAGTGAGGGTGATATAAATGAAGAAAAATAGAAGCTTGAGAAAATAATGTGTGAATTTTACATTACGCGTCATCACAATACTGCGGTCAATATACAGCGAAATGATAAGTCCGTAACGCAGCGGGATTTTGTAATTCCAGTTATTAAAGAGAAAATGTCATAAATACCAGGAAATACAAAGAAAAGAAACAGATAGGCACTTTAAGATGTAATAAACTCGACTGCGTGAATAAAAGAAATTACACGGCTTATTAGAATGTTTGCTTTGATGAATTCTTGACTTTTTTCGTCTTTCTTTAGAAATTCAGAAAAGTAAAAGGTTAGACTTGATTAGATTGTAAATTGACCGATTCAAAATACGTTTCTAACAAACATTCGCGTCTTTTTTTTTTCTAGCGATCTTTACGGTAATTTACGAAACTTTTACTAAAAGGAACTTCATTTCTCAGCTTGGAATCACATTAATTTAATTTATTCCAGATATATATCATTCAAGGATTTATTAGTTATCGTTTAATACCTATATTAAAAAAAAAGGCGCTTTATATACAATTTTTCTTTAAACCGTGTAACAATTTACATCAAAAATTATGTAAACTTAAGTCTTTATTATACAAAAACTGCAAAGCCTTTCCCAACAACTATTGATCATAAAATTATTACTATTACATATAAAAACTAGAACTTCATGTTGATTTGACCATTACTTAATAAAATTTAAAAATTCTCGTAATATTTATTTAAATACATATTAGGATGAAAATTATAAAATATTTTCTGAAATTTTTCACAAAATATTTGCATTTATTTTGAATTAAATGAAACGAAAATAATTAGCACATACAAAAAGGAGATCAAGTTAATAAAATATATTCAAACTGTCGGACGGGGACCCAACACAAATAATAAAACTTAAACAAAGTATAGAAATGCCAGTGTGATTTAATGGGAGAGTAACTTTTCAATGAAATGGTTATTTTTAACGCAAAAAAAAATATTTTGTACAACTTTTTTTCTGAATAAATACAGTCGTTCTTCTTCGGTTCGACATTAAAACATGTCAGTACATTGACATATGCCATTTATTGTACCTTCTTTCTGTAAATATTCGATAAATATTGCTACTTTAAAATCCGAAAAAATAGTGGCTATAATTTTTGTCTGTTTCTGCCTTCGGTTCGGTTTCTGCCACATTCACTGGAATAAATCCATTGTTTTGACTATGTTTTTGTCTCTGAGATATAGTGATGTATCCAGCTTTCCCACGATGAAATATCAATTAAGAAAATCTCTTGAATTTCGTTAAAATTTCGTCATACAATTGTAACACAAGTTTGCATTTACTCAACAGTAAGGCACCCATCTTGTAGTTAGCTTTTAACTTTTTCATATTTAAATGTTAATGCCAAATGTGTGCCCGTTCACTTGAGATGTTTACAGAATTAGTTATCTCACACAATTTTATTCGGTGATCGCTCTTTATAATGGTATAGATTTCTATTTCATTTCTGGAGAAGTTACTGAAAATGAAACCACCGGACATTCAGCACCTTCTATGCTCATGTGACCAAGCCACAACGGGCAGGCAGCGAAATTGATAGACATGCTTGTATTTCGCACCGTCTAACCAGTCCGTCACTGGTTTGAGGTGGTCTCGCGTTGATAATGGTTAAGAGCTCGAACGAACTAGAAGTGTTTTCCCCTCGCCACATGAGCAGCGTATCTGCGCGGATACTGACCTGCAGAGTCAGTAGGGATTTAGGTAGATCCCTCCTCTATCCGTAGAATGCTGGAAGGTTTCTGTGGCCAAAGTCGTACAGATAGCCCATTTGTTGAGAACGGACGCGCTGATTGAGCGTATCTCAATCCCAATGTCATTGATGGCTGTGGTAAATAGGCCCTCGTGGATAGGCGTCAGCACATTAAATATCAACGAGATAATAGTTGTACTCATGCATGGCCAGTTTTAGAAACAGTTAACCACTTACAATATCATACCATGGGAAGGAGCAGATTCATCATAATTCATAGGTAAATTTCCGTCGATTTCTTTAATATTTTTCGACGTAAGGAAATAATGTAGTTTCATGTGTTAATTAAGAAACCAAATTCGTTTTTCTCTATATTAATACAAAAGAGCAAATAATTTAATTTAAACGATTGCAGAACTTATTAATATGACAGATTTGAGCGAAGTTTTGACAGTACAGTTCTAAAACAGTCCTGATGTCGACAATATATTCACTTTGGCGAAAGTGTTGTCAACTTGTGAATAGTCACTTTCCCATCATATCAGCCTCGTACAAAAATGTACCAAAATTATTTCGGTGTTTGGTACTTAACTCATAACTACTACTATTCCAAATACATAATGTATGTCCAGTATGAAATAACGTATTTTTAAAGTTTTATTTCATGGAAACCTCTTAACAGGAACCTTATGCAATATGAAAAACGAATAAAAAACATTATATGCAGTTATGACATATTTAAACTGCACGTGTTTAAACATGTAGAAACTTTACATTTTACATAGTAATTGCTCTATTGTGTCCGTTTTTATATTACATATGCGACATCTAGGTCATTTCGAGCAACTAGGTTCTTCCAATAGTATAGGAGTTCCCTTCATGCGATTCCTAAATTACCTGCAGTCACTGAAAAAAGTATACTAGGCATTTTTGAATTTTATACTCGCACCATCATATATGAGGAATATAATTCGTGGTTTAATTCTTATACAAAATAATACCTGGAAATTTAGTCTTAGTTAAATGAACTCATATATAATTTCACTATTCGTTTCGGCAATATTTATTATAACATGAAATAGTGCCATAGGCGAGGTCTTCACGAGATCGAATATTTAGCTCATTTTTCAAGTACATCAATATCTGACTTGGTACTATTGTAATAGGTACAAATTTATCTTCAGTTTTCTGTGTTTTAGAGCAATAGTGCACATTAAAGCAAACACAACGGCTCTTTGTTGTTTTGATATACGAGAAACAATTGTGGTTTTTGCCGAAAATCCAAATAATGAAGAACTTAAAGAACTGCTTCACTTAGTTTAAAATTAAAGGAAGATCTGCCTTTTATTTTTCTTACATTGTGTCTATATTTGTCAGACCGCGATTATTTAATTCACAGATTAACTCGATAGCTTCTGCTTCAGTTAGGTTAAAATTGAAAGAGGATCTGCCTTTTATTTTTCTTACATTGTGCCTATATATATATATATATATATATATATATATATATATATATATATCTATATAATTAATTGAAAAGAAATGATCGACCGTGATATATTATCAAAAATTATTTAAATTCGGTTAAGCGGTCAATTAAAAAACTCCTTTATTAAATTACCCTATATTTCGCAACACTTTGTCGCTTCTTCTGGGGTAAAAAATGTAGAGTTAAAAAATAATAAAATTGACGTACAAAATATAATATAAAAATATAAAAATGATTAGATATGATTAGATATATCTAATCATTTTTATATTTTGTACGTCAATTTTATTATTTTTTAACTCTACATTTTTTACCCCAGAAGAAGCGACAAAGTGTTGCGAAATATAGGGTAATTTAATAAAGGAGTTTTTTAATTGACCGCTTACCCGAATTTAAATAATTTTTGATATATCTATATATCTATATATATATATATATATATATATATATATATATATATATATATATATATATATATCAGACCACGCTTATTTAATTCACAGATTAACTCGATAGAATACCAGCTCCTATAATATTACGTTATACTATAATGTTTCTTGTAAATTACAAATTGTTCAGGAAAGCTAAACCTGTACTATATCTCGATTCAGAATCCGTTAGACGTATATCTTCTTATTTGTAAAATAATGATTTTCAATTGGTTTATGCCCGGTTTCGCTCTCTGGATCATGGTCATTGAAAAGTTCATACTTCTTCTTAGTCTTATCATTTTCGTCAATCTATTGCCACCGAAGAAATCTGGCTTCACTATTGTAACTCTTGAATAAAACTTCAAAGTTGTAGACATGATCTAGTTGTATGGCTATTATGAAAGCAACGTTAATTACCAACAAGATAAAAGTATCTTTTTTCTGCTATATAAAAGATGCCATAAATGTCTTCAAAAAATATTCGAGGGATGTCCGATATTAAAGGTACAAGTCAAAATTTCACTAACTTATATATTTAAAGAAAATATTTAATACAATCTACAAAAAACTACCTACTTTTGTTTATTTCTCGACATATTATCCATAAAGATTGAGACATTTAACCCAGCGTGACAGTAGTTTGACCATTCCTTCACGGTAGTCTTGCCTGTCAAGTCGATTAAAGTAGTCCACAACTCTTAAGAATGCCAGTCAATTCCGCAATTTCACGAATTTTAATGCGACGGTCTTCCCTAATTAAACCTTCAACAATTGAGCAGTTTTCATCCGTGTGTGAGGTACTTGGTCTGCTTCCGTTTTTCTCCGGATCATCAAACAAGTACGTTCGTCCATCTTTAAATTTTTTGCATTAAATACTGACTTCTTTTCTTCTTAAGACCTTCGGACCATAAACGCCCTCTAATCTGCGATGAATTTCGCTCTGGTTAACCACTTCGGTTTGCAAAAATCGGATAACCGCACACACTTCACACTTGGAATATTCTTCGATTACACACGCCATGTTTTTTTGCTTCCGGTACGCTACTAAATTGAGTCATTCACACAACAACGCACCAGACTCTACTACCACGTCTCAACTTGTCTAGGCATGTATATGAACACAATATTTCGCTTGAGGTGTTTGTTTCGCAGCCACCTGTACCTTTAAAATCGGACATCCCTCGTATATATGACGAATATTATCCTTCCGATCTTTACTTATCTCTAAGGTTAGAGAATTGTATTACGAGCAGAGACTTTCATTAAATGAAGTCGAAACCACTTATTTTGCGAGCTTTGTCAGAAGCATTCTTCGAAATTAGGTCTTGTCACATGACTGCACAAATTATTTTAAAGGTTTATTGAAAGAAATTAAAAGACTTTTAATAATAGCTATATGACACTACCCTCACTTATAGTTTTCGTTGTTAGTAGTAGAAAGATGTAGTTAATTCAAGAATTCCTTTTGTTTCGATTATCTACATACACTAAAATACGAACATCCAGAAAGAGTCGACCACTTGCAATGAAATTTTGTAAACTACTCTGTTTTGTCTCCGATAATAAATGATAACAATATCGACAAAAAAAAAGTAGCAGTGTACAATATTTTTTTTATTTTGTTTTGCGATTTGTTCTCAATTTATTAAGTAATTATTTTTAGGCGCCGTTTACGGAACAATTTCAGTCATTTAAGTGAATTCGAAAGGGGCGCATTATTAGTATACGGGAAGCTGATTTTTCAATAAGACGAATTTCGGACCGCATGGAACGCAGTATGTCAACAGTGTTACAATGTTGGTCCAGATAGTCTCCGGATGACCTTGGGCAACTACAGCACGGGAAGATCGTCATTTAAGGATTGTGGCTTTACAAGACCGAGTTTCCACAACCCGGTCGATTGGAAATACTTGGTTGGAGTTTTACAACAAAGATTCTCTATGGCAACGATATATCGCAGAATACGCGCTTTAGGACTTCGTTCGTATAGACCATTTTTATATCTCCCACTGACACCTCGACATCGTGCACCTCGGATTGAGTGGTGTAACGCCAAATAAAATTGGGATGGTCAATGGAATCGTGTTGTGTTCTCTGAGGAGTCCCGATTCTGTCTGTGGGTCAACGATTATCACAGAAATGTAAGACGATTTCGTGAAGAACATATGGAAGAACAGAGGGATTGTGCTTTCCGTGTAATGGAAAAGTTGATTCATCGGTGAAGAGAATATTTTTAACGAAATTTTCATCTCGATGTATCTTTTCCATAACGTCTTGACAAAACTCCATTCTCCGCAAATTGTCCTCGGGAAATATTTCTTGAGTTTTCGAATATTTGAAACATTTTAAACCATTAGGTACGTTTCCAAATACGTGAAATAGTTCCCTTACACCGGGGGTGATGATATGGGGTGCGGTAACATACGGTAGCAGGTCACCTCTAGTTTTTATTGACAGAGATTGGAATGCAAATGATTACATACAAGACGTACTGCAGCCTGCTACACTGTCATACCTACGAAGATTAATTCAACCCCTTTTCCAACAAGACAGCGCATGTCCTTATACAGCAAGGTTCTTACAAGAAAATAACGTGACCCTTCTACCATGGCCATCTCGCTTCCCAGACTTGTCACCAATCGAACTTGTGTGCATGTGAACATCATTTAATTTCTAGCATGCCTCGAAGAGTTATCGAATACATAAGAAACGCACCCACTCATTATTAAATAACATTGTTATTTTTTTTTAATTTTAGTTTGAAAATGTAATTGCTTTGGTTAAACAAACATTATGTATAAATTTTATTGAAGTTTATCAACTCCTACTAGGTGTTTTGAAAGTCAGTATATTTTAATGTGTATAGCTTATTGTTTGAATAAATTTTATCATATTAATAACTAGTTATTAAAACTTTATTAAACTTTACATTTATAAAATGAATTTTTGTATTAAATATTCCTTATGCTATTAACTATTCCTTTCATAATACTCATCGAAACATTTTTTGCACTACATATCCTAAAGAAAGGTTACTATTATTAATGCTTTTAACTAATGGATTAGTCTTAAAAATACATGATACACATTGATGTCAATGTGTCTCCATTGAAAAAAAACTAACACCTTATTTACCAAGCGTAGAACATGCAATATGTGGATGCTGTATAATGACTGTATACCGAAAAATGTGTTTCTCTAATCGCAGAAAGCCACGCGCGCAGAGAACAAATAAAACGGATCCCGTAATATAATGGTCACGTGACGTTGGAATTGTCAGCGCCTACCCGGATTAGCGAACTCCATTGTGGTCGAAACCCTTTTATAATAAAGATGTCACAGAGCTTGTATACCGAGAGTGACAAAAGTTATTTATGATACAGTTGAGACGCCTCCGTATGTGCGCGTACGCATGGGCTATAGGTTACGGTCCTAATTCGTTTTCATACGGATGTTTATGCAATATTAGATATACAGAAATAGACGTGGAATCACTATTGTATGCCATATGATTGATGTTCTTGTTTTTGGTTACGGATACAGATCGAAAAAAAGGGTTGCGTAGAGTTAATAGTTTGGTGCAGTGTGCTGGGGTAAAGTATATGGAAAATATGGCATGCTTGATATAAATTTTGAATCATTTACTATACAATTGCAAGAAATGAGTTCAATGATGAAGCAATATATTTATTACTAAAAATATTATATAATTCGTCAATAAAAGTATTAATATTAAATAGATTAACAATATATGAGGAAAAAACTTAATATTTATGCCCCAGCAACTTCCAGTACCCTGTAAACGAAAATTCTAGTATATCACTTAAAAGAAGCGAAGAGTTGCATTACTATCTATAAATGGTACCTACCGAATGTATTATCGAAATTTTACATAAATACAAGGATCATTATTTTTTTGCGACTGTACACGTAGAATTATGACTGTAATTTCTTTTTATATATTGGCAGTATATTAATGTATCTTAATGTATTTTAATGCATCTACCCGCCTGTTCAAAATTGCATATTTGTGTATGTGTTTGTGAATAAATAACGTAGATTTATTATCAATTTAATATAACTTTATTAGTCCTATAACATATTGTTATGGATTTTTCCCTAAATTATATTTAAAATTTATTAAAAATGAATGTACATTATTTGTGGATATCTGTGTATATCCGATGTGTTTTAAATCTCACATGTGAGATAAAAAACTAGTGTTTTTTGGTTATCGATCTCATGTTTGAGGGGCCTAGAGTAAAATTCTAGGAGATTAACATCTGAATTTATACGGGAACGTTGTATAGATTGATATATTTAAAATTTAATTAGTACGGGTTGTTTTTTGAGTGTGACCATAGTGATGGTAGTTCATATTTATTCCCGATAATTATACGAGATTGGTGTTCTCGTAATTTTGTTTTTGTATTTGATTAAACAACGTTTTCGAGTAAATGTGTCTCCAATAAGTTTTTATGTAAGTAGATTTACATTCTTAAGACGTCTAATTAGAAAAGCTTTGAAAAGTGTATTTCAATTGTGTTAAAATAATTTGTTTAGAGTCTTTATTAGTAGTAATAAATAATAAAGAATAATTTTAAAATTTCTATGTAATAAAAAATTTATAACTGAAAATTTATTCGACGAGGCGTCAAGGGTATTTTTTTTGTTACATGTGATCGCGCATGTGGTAGATTTTTGATCGTGTTTCATTATATTTGTTTATACAGTGTGGTTCTCTGGGGAGAAATTAAAAATAAACTTTGTTATTTTTGTTTGTTTTTGTAAGTTTTGTAAGTTTGTTCGGAAGTAATTATTAGAAGAAGTTTAAATTCACTTAGCTGTCATATTCAGTGAATTGCTTTACCTCGTTGTATATTGTAAAATACACAATCTTTATACTCTATAAAGATAGTATTTTTTTCTTTTTTTGTTTTTTTTTGTATTAAATATTAAATTTAAATTTTATCTTGTGCTCATTTTATTTCTTATACCTTTACTATTGTTTGATTATTAAAATAAATAACTTATAAAATAAATAACCATAATGTTTGTCAAGAACGATTGACCGGCGCCTAAATAATATTGCAGTTCCACGTTTTTCCGATTGGAACCCTGAGAAGAAAGAAGTCTCGTTGGAAATCAACTGGCTGAGTATCCTAGTTGGGTAGATTAGTTGTGGATGCTGGTGCAGTAAATATATAAACCACAATTCATAGCAATATGTAATTATAATTAATATTTACAAAAAGACAGCAGGTGGATCTTAAATCAAGCAAACTGTACTGAGTCATCGGATAAAGATCTCAACTATCAATTGAAAAACTTCTGATTGATAAAGTTATTCTAAAACCTATTTGGACTTCCGTGTACAGCTGCAGGGTTCACCATCAAATTCAACTATTGAGATCTTGAAAAGATTCCAGTCAAAAGTGCTTCGGATGATAGTTTATGCACCGTAGTTTGTGCTAAGTGAAGGGATAATGCGTGATTTGCAAGTGAAATCAGTTAAACAGGAAGTGCGAAACTGTAGTGCTATGTACCAACAGAGACTCAACATCCACCTGAAAACTTTAGGAAGATCATTATTTAGAAGTAAGTATCGTAATCGTAGCGTAGGTCTTAAGCGGTACAACTCCGCAGACCTTAAAAGTAAGTAAAATTTCCCAATGCTCAGTAAAAATTAATAATGAACGACCTTTGTAAGAGACCTGTTTTAAGTATTCTCTTGCATGTCTGGAGCTAATTGTCTATCTACTATTGCAGTCTATCAGATTGCATTATTCTGGGATGTTAAATTTCAAAAAAATTCGGGAAAATATTTCTTTTTTTTGGAACTATTTAGTAACTGACGCGTTTTTACTTCATTATTATTTTTAACTGTACGCCTTACATTACGCAAATGAGCAAGTAAAGTGGTAACGTTGTAGACAAAAGAAAAATTCAAAATACCTTATTAAATTAATTGCAAATATATTTAATATAAGGCCTTGATATTTATGTTTGGGTTAAGAGAAATTAAAGTCATATAAAATGATAGAAAATAAAAAAACTGCAGCGAATACTATTACTTAAAGATAAAACCAATAACAAAGTGTGGTCAACAAAATATGAATAGTACAATGATTAAATTGAAAACAAATAAGAATCAATCCAATATTATCACGAAAGAAACAAAACTGTTAACAAACAAAAGTGGGAACAAAATACTAGTAACTGAAATATACTTCTGACGTGAACATCAAAAATCAAAAGCAAAAGTGTAAGAACGGAAGAAATTATAAGAACTAACGGAATTTTACAGTAATAATAGTTATAGTGAAACAACATATAGTCTGATATAAATACATATAGCGAGGCACTTGGAAATACTACAAATATTGTGCTATTGTAGCATATTAGAGGGAAAGTTATATTTTTTACTCGTATAACATACACACAATATACATTCTTCTTCGGTGGCGTATATACCGGTGTCATTGATATAAAAAGAACGTATGAGACATGGAAGGATGTAATTATATAGAATATAAATACAAAATATTTTCTCAAAATTCCTCTTATAAGCGAGAAGAAAGATGACAAAAGTATTTCAAAAAATTTATAAACTACTTTATAAAAAGTACCAGAGACGATATCTTAAAGCTGACCGACAATAACAAAAAGAATAGTTATGTAATTAATTGTGGGACTTGTTTTAAGATTCCTCTCCGATTCAGTCAGTTGTCGATATCGTTACGTACGTTCGATATGATATATATTTAGTTCTTCAATTAAAGATAGACTGTTACCAAATAGGACATTCAATGCCAATAGAGCACACATCTTATATGTTATTTTAATACATCGTCTTTAAAAATTTACATTCAAGTATAAATTTTTAACAGCTGACTTTCGTATGCGGTTATCGAACCCTTGCCATATAAAACTTATACACAACAAAAAAACATTCACGTACTACACATGAAATATCTGACCTTAACATATAGCAATATCATAGTTTTTATAACATCGACAGCTATTACGTATGTTGTAATATACACTGTAGGGTATGTGTGTATATAACGTCAATAGAGGTAATTATTATTTACACACATTCTGAATATTTTCAATTCATAGGTGGCACATAATCCCCAACATAAGAGTTTTTTTTACAATACTAGTTGAAAATAGTTAATTGACGAAGGAGATACTTGTTGAAACTTCATTATAACGCCAAGAAATAAGTAATTAAACTTCTAGTTTCAAAAATTCTTTTATTGTAAATACCACTACAATTCATCAGGTGGATGAAATACTGAGTATTTCATGCACCTGATGAAGCAATTGTATGGCGAAACAATATTGTAGTGGTATTTACAATAAAAGAATTTTTGAAACTAGAAGTTTAATTACTTATTTCTTAGCGTTACTAGTTGAAAACCTTTAAAAAAATAGGATTCTCTTTAGTTTCTACATTATTAGGTTAATATAAGAGTTCCAATTCACATTTTCATTTACTGGTTAACCAAAATTCTAACCTTGTTATTTAAAAGAAAAATATGTTTAGTATCTACATTAACCAATACTAAATTTTATTATTTGTTTTGAAAAGTATAATATTTATGTATTTTTTTTTATCATTTTGTATTGCCCGAAGTTTAGTATAGACAAAAACTTCTATTAAAGTTAGACAGTAATACGCAAAATACTCTAGGAGAAGCACTAATTTTTTTTTTCAATTAAGAGTTAGCAACCAATTACCTATCCACAGTATTGACATGTACAAGCATTATGTTCGGGTGCTTATTAAAGTACTTTTTGGAATATCATTTTATACTTTGAATCCAAAACCTTATTTGATTTAGTACCAATTAACAAAGCGCTGAAATCAAAATTCAAATTAAGCCAGGTACGAATGTGATATTTTCACTTGACTATCAAAAATTGGAACATCTAACTTTATTAAGCAATAAAATCAATTATAAATTGGAGCACACGCCCCAAACACATGTAACAGTAGCAAAAATAATTAACAACAAAGGATAAATATGTCACATATATTCACATATCCCTACGCATAGCACACACACACATACAAGCAGTGGTATATCGTTTATGTACATACAAATATACACCCCGTCACAGCAAAACTGACTTACAAAGGGGTTGCACCGTCAAATAAACCTCGTAATAATCTGATTAATTCCAGCTGCGCATTTGGCAAACACCCCGCAAAAAAAACTAATATCGGCCCTTAAAAAATCACCAATATCACCCTTTAAAATGGTTCGCTTTCCTTGTACCAATTGTGCAACAAGAAGGGTCGTTTGGACAGACTTATTTCGCTTGAAATGACATCGAGATGTTCGATGTTAAATTACAGATACGTATCGTGTTAGGTATTATAGTGCTTTTTATGTTAGCTGCGGTCGTGTCGTGACTTATCGTTTATGAATTTAATTTTTCGAGTACCCTTATACACTGTACGGGATTGGTTTTAAATTTTCCGGAACTGAATTCATCTGTTTCCGGGAGGGTATAGTGAAAGAGAGATGGTCGACCGCGATATATATCGAACCATATGGTACATATGTATGTATATGTGCATTGTTTTAACTAATTTCCATCTTCTTTTAGCAGACGTATATATGTATGGCATTTCTAGTTAGTTAGAGAGAGGTACAGTTACGGGGAAACAGATGTTATTAGAGCACCTGACTTTTGAACCTAACGGTCAGATTTAATCGTTTTATTTGTAAAATGATCTCTGAGGATAATATAATGGCAACGTAAAATCGCCGTACTAATTATTATTAAAATTTTTCAATTGCGCGCCATTCGAATTTATCAATTGCCCAGGTTTTCAAAATTTGTATACACATTTATTTAGTTACAAGAAATTGTAAATAAATTAATCATATTATTTTGTCTAGAGCAATTCCTAATAAATTCAGGAATGAAAGGATAGTGGAAATATAAATTTTGATAATAATGATCAAATGGTTTGATTTATATATAAAGAAACATGTTTTATTTCTGTTTGTGACAAAAAATGAACGAGTGTGCGTATGAATAAGAAAGAAAGTAAATAGATGTGTTATATAGTTTTAAGCAAACTCACAATCAACTCATACAAGAAGAGCGCTTGAAGACGTGGACCCTCAATTTACAAAACGCTCCAAAACGCCCATTAAGTAACAGAATTAATTAAAAATTCCCGTAAAATAGAATATGATTTTAAAAAATATGGAACGCAAGATTTTTTCTTGATATTCTACTACCTCACTCTACTAATAACCACACTACTAAATAATTTCTTCCTAGTTCTCCTAACATGTCTTTTGTGTACATTGTTCACATTTTAACGGCATACTTAAATATACAAGGTGTATATAAATTGGCGGACCCACTACACGTGGCGACATTCTTGGTCAAATTTTGAGTTAAAAGTCCTAATCCTAAAACGATGTATCAGGCTTCCTTTGTCTTCAGAATGAATTTGACAGTAGTAATGTATTTGACTAGAACAACATTAGGCTGCCTACTTATTGTTTTACGACGTTGTCAGATGTGTTTTTCGTCAAAATAAGTTAATAAACAAATATTAAAAACAAAACTTTAAAATCAAAAAGTAAACTTTAACGAAAGGATAATAACAACAATTCTTCTTTCTTCTAAATTGTAGCTCTTTCTGTCAACAAATATCGAGTAATAATGCTTATTTCAAGACTGAAAGTCCGAACTTTAGGAACCTCGTGCAAAGATATGGAGCATGGTACAACATTTTCGTATTAGGATTTTGGACTCCGAATTTAACGAAGAACATCGCCGCGTGTAGTGGGTCCGCCAATTTATACACACCTTGTATATTGAAGTGTTTAGTATTTAATGTATAGTATGCGATACCCTGGTACTTCACTACAAGGTCAATTCTAAAAACAAAGCTTCTTGTCTATATTCAAGAACAACGTGTATCTATTGATTTGATGTTTTTCATTCTTTTGAACAAATTATGACACATTTTTCTTATAGTTGTCTTTCTTCTGATGCCTATTTTATTTTTTCCATCTTAAATTTTACTAAAATCAGTATTCTTGAACATATGTAATACGTTTGTGAATTAATATAGACCGAACAAGAAATGAATTGGTATGTGTATTTGCGTGTACTGACTATCCTCCACGAATAGTGGAAGATGCATAGAAATTAGTTAAATCCTACTGTTAAAATAATGCTTGGAATTTACGGAATACATGTAGGAACAACCATATTATTGTTAATACGAAAAGAACGATTAATAAAGGTATTAATATTTCCTAATATTACCGCATAGGAGTGGTATGGGGCATTGGAATTAAATAATCTGACAAAAATATGTGAAGAGAAAGAAGACAGTAACCAATTAATACTCAGCTTCACTAAATAGTTACAGTTTGAAATACTTTGGTCAGAAACAGTAATGATAATTAAAATGCGGTGCTACTTGACAACATAGGGTACAATTATAGCCAATTATAGCAAAAATTCACAAATCGATTTATTTATCAAATACAAACAAAAAAGTTATATGCCATTTTTGTGAAATATGTGGCGTTTTGGAGAAAAAGCAGAGTTACATTTGTTAGTAATAAAGACAAGACACAAACAATAAAACCACTTCTTCTTCTTCTTCTCTGTTTTGGGTTGGACGCCACCACGTCCAGGCACTTGAGCTCTTTGTACTACCCCCAATAGATCTCTCAATTCCACTCTGTTAGTCTTGTGTCCTCTATAAAAGCCACTATCCTCCTCAGGGGAAGTTTGAGTACACTCGAAGGATCCAATAGATCTCTCCCGAAATATTTCTGTCTGAGTTCCTTCAGTTCCTCACACGTGCATATTACATGAAGGCTAGTTTCCTCCTGTTTTTCACATCTCCTACACCAGGGCTCGCTAACCAAGCCCATGGTGTACAAATGCTTCCTTAAAGAACAATGTCCGGTTATTAACCCGGTAATTATTTTAATTTCTCTTTTGCTACTACGAATTAGGTTGGCTGAAAACTTTCCGTCCAGCCCCCTTAGTAGTGTTTTGGTATGGAGTTGACCTTCCGTTAACCGCTATTTATTTTCTGTTCTTTTTCTAGCTATAACCAGATCTCCCTTTTAGTGGAATCCTTAGCGATTCCACATACAGGTTCTGGTCCTATGAAGTTCCAATTAGTACCTTCTTTGGCCAGTTCGCCGACAATCTCATTGCGTTTTCATATTAGTTATTTTAACATATACAGTATTGTGTTTGTATACACTTTGTATACCATTTCTTAGTCCAACACTAACAGCAGTCCTAATAAAGCTTTCCATATTAATTTTCTTGGAACGTTAACGAAAGCCTTTCCCAGATCAAGAAAGACTACACATCCTTCTCTATTTTAAGCTATGAATAATTTGTTTGATGGTAAAGACATCATGAGCGCATTCACAGTCTCTATCAATTGCCCGTGTTTCTTTATTCATTTATTATCTTTTTTATACATTAATTAAAGGAGAAAATGAAAGAAAGATATTTTTCGATATAACAGCTACGCCCAATAAATATAACTAGGCTAAAGGGTTATAACTTATTATTACAACTTTTATATTCTTTAAATAGGTTTTTTCAATCAAAACTTTTAGTTTACAAGATGACATTGATGTGGTTTTAAAGAAGTACTTCAATATCGAACAGAAGTTTTCGAAAAGGTATTAATCAGCTGCATTGAGAATGGAAAATTGTTGTACAAACTAATGGTCAATGTATTGGTGAATATTTTTTTAATAAATATATTCCAAACTAATATATGTTTTATTACAAAAATACAATGGAAGTTTCCACGAGTTTCAATGGTACGAAATCATAATATCAGCCGATTAAATGCGTGGGATTATGGAGCACCGCGCACTATATTGTACTTTCAAAAGTTAGCAAATCTATCAAATAATGTAGAAGAAACTTGTGAAATTTATAATTCAATAGTTAATATTTGATTAACTATTGTAAATATAAACACATTTTTTTTTACGAAAACATTATTCGTATTAGAATTATCATTTATTTTGTATGAAAACCAATTTAAGAGAGTAATTAAATTTATAGTTTCATTAATTGAAAATTGGAACTCGCCTACTATATATTTCAAGTCGAACACGTTTAGCTATCCGTTATATCGCTTTGTGTTATCTTCAGGTTAGCGCGAGATAAGCCACGAATCCGTATCAGTGCTGCGCGTTACCGGGGCAATTAGCACGGCTTCTGATAATAGTCTAATTAAATTCGACGTATTTGTGTTTGTGTGTAAAACTACTTATAGGCAACACGTTTATTTGTTACAGATGCCTATGATATCTGTGACATTTAAAGCACTGTGAATATGACGTTAATTAAGTTTACAAAAATAGAAACAATGCAAAATTCATAAAATTAAAGGAAATGTTGAAAATGTCCACCATCTGCTTCAAGACAAGCTTCAGCACGCTACTTTAGTGACTGACTTACTCGAGCTAGTTCATTTTTCTTATTTCTTATTGCCATAACGCAATTTTCAATATCTTCCATATTTTCGACAGGAGTCTTGTAGACCAGTGATTTCATGTAGCCCCAAAAATAGTAATTGAGGTGCCCAGACATGTGGTCCACCTCGTCCAATCCACCGTTCACCGTAAATTTCATTTAAAATGTTTCTGACCTGCAGAGTAAAATGTGCAGGGGCGAACCACATTATTCTACGTAGTTCCAAAGGTAATAAACACATAAACGATTTGGTAAATCATATGGGCCTATAAGTCGGATTCCAATTATTCCAACACACACATTGACAGAAAATCGACGTTGAAAATTTTGATCAATTATTACATGCAGGATTAATATCGGCCTATTGTGTAAATTAAGAATTCCACTTCTAGCGGCAGTCATTAAAATTTGCTCCGAAAATAAAAGATTTTCTGCAATATTTGTTAACAGCCAATTGCAAAATCGACGTCTAACGATAAAATCGTCCCTGTTCAAACTTTGAACTCTTTCGAAATGATAAGGATACCAAAGAGATTATTTAAGAGTTCTCCACACTGTCTAATGACTAACTCCAACTTGGCGAGCTACCTTTCTAGTGTTGATTGAAGGATCTACTTCAATAATTTGAAGAATATTTTCCTCAACAGCCACCATTCTTTCATCACGTCCTCCTCCCACTTCTTTTTTTTGGTACTACCGAACATGTTTCCAGGAGTCTTCAGTACACCGCTATTAAACTATTTTTGTTAGGTATTTTACGATGACGATACCGTTCTGCGTACACAAAATGCATGTCAGCGTACTTTTGAATGGAATATTGAACTATTTTAAATTTAGCAGAATTACTGTTAATTTGACATAATATTTTACTTTTTCAATATTGCTAAGTAACTCTTAAATATTTTAATCAACACGTCACTTCAGAGAAAAAAGGAGATTATATCAGTAGCTGCCTAAATTTTTGGAGTCTATCTTGTACATCGTGTTTCTCGAAAACCATACGACTTGGAAAAAAGCGACAATAAGTTCTTTGCAGAATCTTTATGAACAATCTGTTCTTTAATTTTAACATTCCCTAACAGAGAAGGAACAGAAAAAGAACAGAGAAAGAACAAAAATAATTTTGAAACGAGTTAAATAAAATAGACATACGATCACGTCTTTAGACACATTTCAAGATTCCATTTTCCGTATTCGATGACCTATTTTGTACCTCTCATCGTTTGCATATCGTGTTGATATTAGTTAATCATCGTTCGGCTTTATCGCCACATTTCTAAACATTTTTCATCCCCTGACATTTTCCCATCACAACCCCGTAATCATTTCTCCATCATAACCCTGTTGTCATCAACATCTAGGTAAAGCCCTGTTACATTTTTCTATGTTCCTTTGTCTTGTGTCTCCTGCAATAAATCTCGTCCATCGATTCTTTGAATATCATTCTATTACCTCTTAGGAAAAGTTGCCACCTAATCGTTTCTTATTTATGATGTTTAGAATAATATTCTATTAGTACATCTTATATATTTATTTAACCTGACCATCTCATCTCAATTTAATTATAATAATGCGTAGGTTCTAGTATTTCATTTATCCAAATTTTTCTTACAATACATTAATTACTAAAGACCGCCACTTAGATAGGCAAGTAGCGGCATCACTGCGTTTGCTTTACTGAAATAAAAGTGCTCGTTATTTATAAAAATGCTTTCAACTCGAATTACAGCTAGGCGTATTCATAAATACGTCTATAAACAACTACATACATATAGCGCTGGTAAAGTGAGTTGAACCTGTCGCTTGTCCACGCTTCTGTGAGCCGATCGAAAATGACGGTCTTTATTCATTAGACGTTTTGATAATATCCAGAATATCTCTTTCCACGAACTGTTCTTGTCCGGGTCATACTTTTTTCGATAGTATGTCAGTTTCCAGACTTAGAGCTTCAGTTATTTGATTCCGTCCGACTAGTGTTTCAGCATTACAAAAGTAAAATTTTAAAAATTAGTTGAATATTATGATATCGAATTTCGGAAATATTATCTCGTATTTGATATTCTGACTTTCTATACGAAACCCAGCCGTTTCAAATGAAGTTTTGTAACCTCAAATAAGATAATAGCTTGTATATTGATTATTATTGGTATATACCTAATCTACACTGAAAAAAAACTTACTTTGCACTGAATACTGAATTTATGGAAAACGTAGTAAATAAAGTAAACTAGGCTTGCAGGCTTCCGCGGGCAATGTCCATGAATGCTTTTGAAATTCCGGGCTGGAAAAAATTTCAATACAGCAAACAGTAGTAGCGGCCCTAAAGATAGTGGATAAACTGCGGCCAAGAGGAAAGTGGTGCCAACAACATGGTTAAAGCGCTGAATTCAGAAGCAATCACTGGATTACACATTACACATTACTAACAATAATGTGCAAATTTTGCCCTATCAGGTGACACCATATAATCTACTGACATCTGACGGACAAAAGACACTATGCCGAAAGTGGCAATTTTCCCTTGACCGGCTATGCCGGCATAGTCTCTTTTATCCGTCAGATATCACTAGATTATATGGTGTCACCTGATAGGACAAAATTTGCTATACCTTATGAGGCGATTTCTTTAAGCTTTACTTCACTAATCTAACTGATGAAACCTGATAGTAGATGGCAGAAACGCGTGTCTTAGGCGGAAGTAAATGTTGGAAAATACGAGGTGTATGTCCATGTGTACAGGTACAAACGTGTATATTGCATGTTTGTTTCATTTGTAACAAATGCGTAATACGTGCTTAACGTTTTGATATTCTTAAACTTTTTTTGGTATATTCTCTTTTATACTCATATTTTAATGGAAAGTTTGCCAATGTATTCCCAATAAATGCACGCCAAAATTAAACCAAGGAGCCTTATCTAACTGAACTATTTAGGGTAATAGATAACTATAACATTAAATTTGCATTTAAAAAGTATTTATTTTATTTCTATTTTTTTTTGGTTTAAATAACTTACAATTTAAATTATATATTTGTTACAGTATATGTATTATACAATTTCTTTTATTTCAGAAATAGCTGAACTGATATAGTTTAAGAATTTGTAATCTAATTAAAGAAAAAAATTAAAAGGAATAAAAAGCTGCATTGTTTCCGACATGAATGAATGAATAACTGTTGTTTGTTAAAAAAGAGATACACAGAACACTAAACAGCCCTTGTGCAACAGTAATCATGTCTCCGTTATGTTTGACTTGCAACAACGGAAGCTAGAATAGGTAGTGCACAACAAACACAACGTTCTTCCAACACGCAGATAATTAATAAATCACGTAAGTGGATTGCTCTTCCGCCTTCGCAATTATCGTGTCAAATGAAGTCAAAAGCACCACCACATAGAATTCGTTTCCAGGTGTCTACTCCGGATATGGTCAGGATATCTTCCGGTCACCGTCAAATCAAATCGCACACCCCCTGATCGAACTGCCTGAACGTAGCACGCGTTCACCCTATTCTTTTGTGATTTTTTAAAAAGCGAGATAAACAAGGTTAATTATCTAGAGAAACCATCGTGAATATAAAAAAATGCTATTAATACAATAAGAAAAAACGCTAGTGAAGAAAAGCGAAAAATACCGGACCGAAAAGCAAGTCGACTTGATTTCAAGCGTAAACTATTGTAATATCTTGTCAATACCTCATGATACCCTCAGGTTACTAGACTTCCGCTCTTTCTGGACTCTGATTCTTTCGCCTCCTTTTTTAACGTTTTATTACCGTTTGCGGTGATTCGACGTGTCTCCTTTCGGTTCGAGTCAAGTCAACTGTGGAATTTTCGCTCGTGCCAGCACTTTTCAATATTTACCGATCAATTTACGCTTCTTAATATTGATAAATCTTTGTAGAACTTATACAAACTTTCTCTCCAATTATTTACATCATATAATGATAAGCGTATATTTTTATTTGAAAACTAAACAAGCAGTTATAATTCTTACCTGTTTCTCGGTCCGAGCGATCGTCTGCGGATGCAGAATCTCCGAACATATCTTGTAAATTGAGAGGTTCTTTGGGTTCTAGTAATAGTTCGCTCCCTGCAGATACGTCCAAAACTGTCTCGTACCATAACTATATTAAAAGTAAAAAAATTTAAAATAAAAGTTTTACCAAGTTTTATATAATCAAAGGTAAATCAAGTAATTTCAATAAATAATTATCGTTCGCTATCAAGAAGTAGTATATGCCGCAGACACGGAAGTTATATAAGAAAAATAATTCGCCATTCAAAAGTCAAATAACGCAGTGGAACAGTATTGAACCCACAAAGTAACATATTATAAGACGCGGGTTTGTATCTTTAGTTGGGTCCGTTCATAATTTGAATCCGGGTCCTATAATTTCTCGGGGTTGATTAATCTCAACTTTTAAGAAAGAATAATTCATAGTTTATTCCATTTACAATTAATAAATTATCAAGTTATTGGATGATCTTCCATATAAAATTTATACGAGGTGCTACCCGGAAATTCCGGGAATTTGAATGTGACGTGCGAAGGCTACTATCCCTTCGCGCGTCCCATTCAAATACATTTTTCTGATTTTGAGATTTAGAAGTTCTCTTTTCTTTTTTACATAGACATTCCAGTGTAGTCTAGCATCAAGAACTATACCTAGATATTTAGAAGAAATTGCATAAGAAATCTGAAATGTTATTTATACTGAGAAGAAAATTATCTCTTCTTTTGTTGGTAAAATCCTCAAGGAACCGACTTTACCTCGTTCAGCTTATTTGCCATTTCTTGATCCGACTATCACTATAGTCTATGGTAATTTGTAGCTTGCTTGCTGCTTCGTCATAACGTTTGCCTGATGCGAGAATAGCTGTATCATCCGCAAAGTATCCTGCTTTGATTAGTTTCAATCCAGGATAAACTTCCTCTGGTTTTATTTTAAGGACCCCATCTGAAGCATATGATTCTAGCAGTTGTGAATACTGTTTTAGTAAGAGACATTTTATTTTGTGCTTGAGTCCCACGTCCTACACTTTATTAGAAGTCTGCACTATATCAAGGAAAATAGAAGAATATACTTGTCTTTCCTTCTTTTAAAGACTTGTCTATGGTATTAGTTATCCCGTGTACTTCATTAGTTGTTCAATAGTTTTGTCTAAATCCGAATTGATGAGATGAGATCTTCTTTTTTTTCTCTAGGATTAGTTTTAGCCTTTTGAATAGCAATTGAATAGCGAAAAGTTGGTCTATTTGATGACGTTTCATGAGATTCTCGTCTGAGTTTGTGCATCATTATGGCCTCTGTCACTTTCCCATTAATGTATTATCGGAATTTTCTGTAGACGAAGTGAAGGTAAGGTATCATAGTACTCCAGCACAGCTAACGTTTAATCTGTTTGCAAGTTCTTTTCAAGATTTTGTTTGAATCTCTCCTCATTAAAGTCCTTAAAACATCCCTCTCGACCAAACTTTCTGGTTTACACAAAGGTTCATTTTGAAGTGATCCACCCGCGAAACTCGAATGAATACGTTTGCGGTAATCTCCAATAATGATAATAATTTGAGAGTTTCTGCCCCCACTCTATTTCCATGTTTAGATTCACAGTGTGTCGCTCACAAACGCCACAAAATACTACGCACTGTTCTACACAAAAAACGAAATCGATATTTCGCAGATTATGTATGTATACCTCAAACAAACTTAGCGTTTTAACTTTATACTTCAACTTATTTTATCTTCCTGATACAACTTATAGCGACTTCTATGAGAGATTCATGTTATCGATTCAATATTACTTTTTTTAACGCACACTGTTTTCAGGAAAATTTCTCTAGTAAAACTCATTTCAAAGAAATATAAAAATTATCTCACCTGACCACTTTGCAAAAAATGTCTCACATTGCAGGAACCTTTGCTGTGCGTACTTCTTATCAATTTGAGCCAGTTTTGGGTATCAAGAGAACCATCGAGCCACCCTCTTACACTTGTCCCAGCGACAACCTAAACACAGTTCCACTAATTAAAACTAATAATAATTACGTCGATAATTCATAGAATAAAGCTAATTTAGTATATTTATAAGTTAATTAAAAGTCTATTATTCACTTTTTCAACCTGATTAAGATAAATGCATTACTATAACTTTTAAATTTCATGGATAGAATCTAAAGACTTACTTCAAGCTAAATTGATGACTTTATCAATATTCTATATCGCGGCCAAACCGCAAAAATTTACAGTACATGGAAATCGAAAGTATACAATATACTTTAAAACACACAAGCCAAAACAAGTGGAGTATAAATAATAGAGTAAATATACAGTAAATATGATTTTACTTAGACAAATGCCGAGTTTGCTCTTCCGAATATGGATTAAATTTGATGTAAAAATTGATTATAAATAATTGCGGTTACAGCCAGTAACTTATTAGTATTGCTTTTTTTATATTTTGGCAATACGATTAAACTGAGCGAACAATTTTGTCCAGAGTCTAACTTCTCTTTAAAGATCAAGTTTTATTCCATCGCAAATGCATATCTTGTTACTAAAGCTATTTATGATCATGACATGTTCTGGTAACGATATTATATTATTTATTAGCGAATGGAAATATATTTACTTTCATTTGAAATTAATTTAAAATTAATAATTAACTGATGATCTTGATGAAAATTAATTATAGTGATTCCGACTATGTTGTATATTTAACTACTTGTAATCATATATTTAACTCAGATTTCACTATTTTACATTCAGAAAATAAAGGTATTAAATTAACTTGAAACAATACAAATAATCAGACATAAAGTATATAATAATAATTTATTGAATGATCAAGTAGATTTTAATAATTTCCCAATATTAAACTTATTCCCATGTAATCGTGTAACACCCCCATATTCAAATTAGTTTCGCTGACTAGAATATATTACGCTCTGTAATTAGATTTACCTGTTGGCCTGACGAAGCCACAGTGTTGGTGAAACAATTGTTACTATGAATACAGTAAAATATTTGCGAGAACCACAAATTTTTTTAAATTTCTAAATAGTTCCAGTTTGTTTCAGTTCATAATTAAATAATAAAGGAAAATATTTAAAATCATATTCAAAATATACAATACAACGAAATCGTCTACCTAAGACATCTATTTAAAGCAAATGTTGGTAAGTCGAGGCTAAACTGTACGAAATTGGTTAAAAGGCATTTTTTAAAATAACACAGTACATTACATAGGCAAATAAAATCAAGGGTCAAAATGAAGCTTAATAATGGCTTACCGCAAGGGTCAAAAGGAAGCTTAATAATGGCTTACCGCAGGGATCTGTGTTGCCCCTCTCCTGTTTAGTTTGTATATGGCAGATTCGTCTGACACAGTTTTACAAAAATTTAGCTATGTAGATGATTGCGCGCTAGCTGCTAGGTACAAAAGCATTGAAGAAACAGGAACAACTACGACAAATGACCTGGCAATATTGAGGGAATACTTCTGCAGGTGTAGATTAAAGCTAAGCGCAACGAAAGCCAAAGGTAAGCTGCTTTTGCCAGAACAATGCTCAGGCCAATAAAGAACTTACTCTGTATTTAATGAAAATAACCTGCTGACAAACCCAAAATATTTTGGCGCCACTCTTCATAGAACTCCTTATGAGAAACACCAAAAACAGCAAAAAAACTGAAAACTAGGAAAAAAGGTTCTTCAAAAATTGTGTGACATCACGTGATGTTCCGTCACGTATGTTATAATATCCTCCACACTTGGACTTATGCTCGATAGCGGAGTACACCTATCCAGTCTGGCTCAACAGTAGAAAAGCCCGGTTCGGGAACATTCAATTAAATCAAACAATGCGAATAATGGCGGACCCCATTACACCAATGCCGCGCTAGTGGTACCCTGTTTTTAGCAACATTCCACCACCAAATTTACGAAGAAACAACGTCTTGAACAGGAGTTCATAAAGATCCGAGAAAATCACCAACTCCGTCGAAGTCAACGACTTATACTAGAAGCCAACTCTCTATTTCAAGAAGAATTCAATATTACTAAAGCTTGGCGAAACTAATAGGAGAGAAGCTCGATATAGGAGGCACAACAAATACCTTGTATTGAAACTAAACTACCAGGATAGGAATTTCCACATAAAGCATGGTAAACTTTAAACAGAATCAGGTCAAGCAGTGGAAGGTGCCCGACAGCCTGCATAGATGTAATAAGGTTACTGATTCGGTATATGACTACGGTGCTGAGCGTCAAACCATATGTCATGTTGTTGAGGATTGGATCCTGACGCGATTTAGAGGAGAGTTTGGGAAATTCTTGAATCCAGCCGAACGTGCAATAGACTATATTAAATTATTATGTGTTTGTTCATAAATAATTTATAATGTATTGTATATTTTTTATTTCTGTGTATATTATTGGTATATACAGATTTGCTTAGATCCCATATGTTAAATTAATAAATTACAAGTCACATGTCTATCTCATGCATTACATAGTAGTTACAAGTTTATTTCAATTGCTGCGTAAGTAACGTCAAAAAAGTTTTTCTTAAAGCTCCGCTACATGCCTGAGCCTAAAAGTATCCATTGACACCTCTTCCCTCTACTTCACGTATTACACAATGGAAACATGAATACGGAAATGCTGCTTTATTTTAAAGTTGTAATGAACTTTAGGTAATGACGCACATTATGTTATTCAATACTAAACGTACATTTTACTAAAACATTTTAATTTATTACAATACAGTCCCCAATGAAAGACCTTTATAAGTCTGGATGGATTAGGATACAGAGCAAAGAGTGAATGTTATCATAATAACTATAGTCTAACTGTGATGTATAAATAGGGCGTTGTTTATAGACAGATTGAAAGAAGCCTGCCACAAACAGTCCTTGAGTCATAGATAGATACATTATTATCAGAGACCGGAAACATCGGGTTGAAATGACGTCGTCATTAGCACCGACGATATAAATAGTCTACAACATCTGTAAGTACATCACGCATTTATTGAATGCACTATTGATCTGGCTAGCGCGCACATCTGTTTTCATCGACAATTGAGACTTTTGTGGGATATTTACAGTTAAATTCCTGTTTTCTTGGGCGTAGATAGAAGCGTGTAGAGTTTTAATAATTTAGTCTATTTAGATTATATTTCGTAAGATAAATAAAGTGCTGTGCTGTGAGTTAGTTTCTTGTTTTCATAGTTTTAACAGTTAATTACCACGTAATTTTTGCGATAGATCCTGTTTAATATCGTTTATTGAATCTACTTCTCCCAATTATTTCTCCTTCTACTTCTCCCAGATTGAAAGAAGCCTGCCACAAACAGTCCTTGAGTCATAGATAGATACATTATTATCAGACACCGGAAACATCGGGTTGAAATGACGTCGTCATTAGCACCGACGATATAAATAGTCTACAACATCTGTAAGTACATCACGCATTTATTGAATGCACTATTGATCTGGCTAGCGCGCACATCTGTTTTCATCGACAATTGAGACTTTTGTGGGATATTTACAGTTAAATTCCTGTTTTCTTGGGCGTAGATAGAAGCGTGTAGAGTTTTAATAATTTAGTCTATTTAGATTATATTTCGTAAGATAAATAAAGTGCTGTGCTGTGAGTTAGTTTCTTGTTTTCATAGTTTTAACAGTTAATTACCACGTAATTTTTGCGATAGATCCTGTTTAATATCGTTTATTGAATCTACTTCTCCCAATTATTTCGACGTAAGTGTGCATTGAATTTCGTTCAGTTTCAATAACTTACGCATACATTCTTAGTTTTCATTTATTTAGATCTAGAGCATTGTTTAAGTTATTTCTTTAGATATGATATGGAAGAACGTCGGGAACGGCATCGTAAAACAAGAGCGAGTTGAATTGACGGTCATACTGATTGTAGTCCATTGTCAGTGATTGCGAAATTTATTGCAAAATCTGTAGAATATCGTTAAAAAATTCCATGAAATCGCACGTACAACGTCACTTAGCATCGCAAACACATGCACAGAAATTGTAAGCGTTGGAATCTGACAATTTTAACGAAGAACTCTGTGAAATATTTATGGCGGCTAATATTCCATTAAATAAACTTAACAATCCCACTTTAAAAATATTTCTCCAAAAACATACTGGTCGAAATGTTCCTGATGAATCCACCTTATGCAAATATTATGTTTCTAAGTGCTCGACGAAAGCAGTAGAACGCATTAGAAGCCATCTTTCAAATCAGTACCTATGGATAAGTGCCGATGAAACTGTCGACATATTAGAAGGCTGTGTGGTGATAAATGTACTACATCCAACTATTCCATATAACGCATATGTAATAGCAACAAAAGTTATAAATACAGTTGATGCGGAAACAGTTGCTAAAACCATTAACGAGAATATTCAAAAAATACTTCATTCGGACGACAGGTACAAAGAAAAAGTACTTTTATTTGTAAGTGACAGTGCTGCATATATGTTAAAAACAGGCAGACTATTAAAGGTAACATATCCTAATATGCCGCATATTACTTGTGTAGTACATGCTCTCCACAGAATCTGTGAATATATCAGAGACACCTTTCCAGAAGTTGATAGACTTGTATACGTTTTTAAAAAGTTATGAGAAAAGCACCATTGAGAGTAGTTCTTTACAGGGAAAGCCTTCCATCTTTGTCATTGCCTCCCTCTCCGGTAATAACTAGATAGGAAACATGCTTGGAAGCTAGTAGTTTTTATGCAGAGAATTTGGAGAGTTTACAAAATTTCGTTGCATGTTAGAATGAAGATGCTCGGAGTATTTCTGAGTGCAAGGAACTAACACAAATTCCACATTTAAAAAATTGTTGTACTTTCCTCAGGAACACTTTGGAAATTAGCCAAAACTAATCACTTATTTTGAAAATCGAAATCTCAAATTAAATGACGGTTTAACGACATTAGATGTGGCTATTAATAATTTGAAAAGTATTCCAAGTGACTTCGGATGTGGCCTTCAGCAAATGTTAGACGCAGTGTTTAATAGAAATCCAGATTTAGTAACATTGCGGCAATTGTGTATCGGGACAATGACACAACATCTAACTGCAAAATACGCGGAAATAGAAGAATATTTCCAGTATGCACCTATAACCAGTTGCGATGTAGAAAGGACGTTTTCTACTTACAAGGATGTATTTCGTTCAAAGAGAACAAATTTTACAGAAGAGAACCTTGAGAAAGTATTGCTAGTAAATATTAATACTCCTTTACTCAACTTGAACTACAAAATTATCAAATAAAAATGTATTTCGTATTTTGTAGCCGTATATATACCCGTTTTATTATTATAAGTATAATTATATAAATACAATTAAAAACTTTAAAAATACAAATGTTCAATAGTACGCTCGTGGGTGATGATTCATCAACCTCTCGTGTCTGGTCTCTAATTATTATGGAACATCTACTTTTGTATACCATGATTTCCTTTCACTGAGCGTACGAAATTCTAGAAAGTTTTTGTGTTTTGATTGATATTATTTTCCGTGAACGATAAGAACTTCTTATAGTCGTTAATAATACTTACTTTTGATTCTGTTCCTTATTGCAAGAACTTATTATAAGCCTTTTCATCGAAATTTACTTTTTTATATTTTTTAAGAGCTCTATTTCTCTAGTTATCACTATTGTGCAATTCTTTGTGTATTATACCTGTATATATGTGCTTTTCTTTCATATCATTATTTGTGTATATTTTAATTTTTGAAAATGATAATTTCTGTATTCTCTTGTAAAATTTCAGGACAGTAGGTACCTGAATATGAACATTGTCGTATTATATAATACCGCTTCTAATCCGACATTCAAATTTGGAAAGTTTATTTCTTTGATCCCAAACTGTTGGTTACAGCTACTTTTGATGGCATATTATTAGTAAATATTATGTTCGATTATGTTTGTTCAAATTACTCCGGACTTTATAATCTCTGAAAAAAGGTTGTCGGATATTTTGTTCAATTTTGGCAGTAAAAAGTGTTCGACATGGGCCCGCAACTTAAATGTTCCTGTTATATAATCGATTTTCTGTTTCAAAATTAAAAAAATTGATCTTTGTGTTTTAAGAGTTGTCGTCTTTGTTGTCCTTTGTCAGTCTAACAGCACCTACATCCCTACCACATTCAATGCATGTTTTTGCTGCTCTCGGTTACAATGGGCATAGGAATTTTTGTCAGTGGGTTGTAAAAACTGGCAAAAGGTTCCACTTGTAGCTCATATTTAGTCACGAGACTGGATTTACAAGAGACGATATATTAAATTTTCGTAACAGTCACGTGTAGTCAGATGAAAATCCATAAGCTGTTGTTGAAGCAAGTGCAGTTGGATTTTTAAGAAATTAAATACCCGTTTTGTTGGAAGATATATCACTTTTTAACAGATTAAACATGTAATTCATCCACCATCGGGGTCCTACACACTTTTTCATCATAATTGGAATTGTATTAAATCAAGATTACAACTGACGATGGATAAGACTAGCAGTCTAACTCCTAGGCCACCTAGGTTCCCTAAACTCTTGGCTCCTATGTTTCGGGATTTATAAAGAAATTACTGTACGCACTATCTGTAAACAGTTTGGAGGAATTCAGGAAACAAATCGTAAATTGCTTTGGGCAAATTCAGAGGACTCCCAAGAATCTTCGAAAGAGTACGCCGATCTTTAACAAAGAGATGTGAAGCGTGCTTAAAAATGGACGGTGCATATTTAGAGCAATTTCTTTAATTTTACTAAACTAATACAAAACTCTTCTACGAAATAAATTTTTTAGAATAATAAATAATAAGAAAAACTGCCACTTGTAAAGAAAATCTAGACACACGCTGTATAAGACAACAATAAATTTGATTTATTTTATTAATTATATTAATTTGGATGTATTAAACCCAAATGTACTCCTTATACGCCACCTAATTGTGGTATTTTTATTTTGTTTATTACGGGTTTTAAAATTTCATGATAACGGAATTATTATTGTCATCTAACTACTCAAAACATATTTGTTACATAGACAAAGTACCCTGAGTCACAATACGCAACGTTCCATTGAAAAGACATTTTTTTTCAGATTATTTCATGCTTAAAGCAATAACCTTATTAATCGTAGCAAACATTGTACCACGAAAATATGAAATTTTAAAGGCAACATATTTATGTCGGTTCTATCAAAAATTCTAATTATGTACTAAAATTATTATTTCTGGGTCGAAATATACCCTAACATTAAAAGATAACTTCGAATATGTTTACATCGCGAAAAAGCGAGCTCTTTAACAACCTAAATTATATTTTTCATTGGTTGTTGTACTACTATGCGTTTTTTAACAGCTTCCTAATTTGAACAAGCCGTTCCGTCAGTAAGATTATTAATTGTATCCTAATAAGTACAAAACTAATTTTAGAAACTCATAAATCCACTAGCAAATATTCAACGCCTGCGTCTGTACTATATTCATATTTTTAAATAATATTTCCTCGTTCCATTGCGGTAATATGTACACATATACAAACGAAATCTACTATAAATGTACATAATATATACACTGCACAAAAAATCATCCACCTTATGCAAGACATTAATCTCAATTCAAGTAGATCATGTGATTGAAGTTTAACATCTACTACACATACACTCTCTCTCACACACACACGCGCGCACACACACATATCTAAAAATGTAAGTATATTAATGAATCTATTAACGAAGAGACTGCAAGACATTGTTTATGTACAGTTTCTAATGAATACTGCAGTTTTTCTCTTTGGAGGGCTACCAGTCGGCTACAAGGTGTACGTTGCGAATGTTTTCGTATATTGCATAATTCATTGCTTGATTTAAAGCGAACACGTTGTGAGTAAATTAAATGGCAAAAGAAAAAATCAATTATGCATTAATATGTACAGGAGGCGTATTATATAGGTTTCGAAATTTGATCAATTTGGCAAATGTAATTAAGTTTAAAAAACCAATGTGTAAATAGGATTTTTAAAATCGTAGTGTACGATGTAATTAGCTAATATTAAAAGTGCATAAATAAGGAAATATAGTTCGTTCGTCTTCTTGTTAGACTTACGGTTTTCGTGCCCTAAGACATAGGCTAATGTCACTTTCTCGTGATTTCTGAACTTGTTTAGGACACACACAATCCTGTAAAAGTTTAGATTTAACTTGCACTGAATCCAGTGTCTTCAACATTGCTTGGCTGTCGGAGAAAATGGTTACAGTGCGATTAGTTTCACTCCGTTCATTAATTTCTCCATGGCAATGATGTTATGCGACAATTTCCGCTTGAAATATGGTAGCAATTCTTTATTACCAAGAAATAATGTAGCACTCTTGTTGGTGAATGTGACTATAAGTGACTTCTGAGAGTTCATTGATGACTGCTCTATTTTACACCAGTCGTCTACGATATTTAAAATAACTTCTGCAAACCGTCTCTGGAGCCCAATTACTATATCGTCTGCATATCCCAGACAGTGAAAACCTTCGTTGGATACCAGACATTACCACTAATACCTCTTCAATGTTAACTAAGTTTATGTAATATTCTTATGACACATTCTTGACCATTTCCCTGACAATATCCTTGTACCAATAGCGTTTCGGTATACTCTGCATTGGTATTGTGAAGACCCATTCAACGATGCTTCGTGCGTCATACCTCTGGAGTTTTCTCGATGCATGCAGAACGCTCGAGAATAGTATTCGCAGCGATATATAAGCCATCAAGGAAGGGATTGAAGCATTTAATATCGAATTATCGTCGAGTAAACTTACATAAATATATAAATAAATAAATGTGCTTATTGTTAGTAATTAGTTTTATTTTGTTATTCGTTTTTTTATTATTAATATAGTGTGTGTCTAAAGTTACCGTTAGTTTTATTTAAGAACCCGAAAAGATAAACTTTACAGTATATTTCAAGGCCGTGATAAATCAGGAAAATTAATGTTTTTTTTAATTCAAAGCAGATGAGAAGCTTTTAAATCCTGATAAGAATAGATGTTTTAAATTTGACAGTCGTTTTATTTCGAAACTGCAGAAACAATAAAAATTGTTCGTGTAAAGGCAAATAATGTATTAGGTACTAGGTATATATAGCAAACACCAATTAAGTTGGCGCGAGGAGGGGGTGCGCAGATGCCGTTTTTAAAAACGTCCTCCCCCACTACTCAAGTAATTGTCAGAATACATTTGTCATTGACGTTTGACGGAACTTTGCTAGGGGATCATAAAGTGAGACACGCTCAGAGGTTAGAATTATCTGACATTTGATGTAAAACCAAATACATACAAATCTCCCCACTACTTCTAATCCTGCGCGAACTTACCCCTCCTCGCGCCAACTTAATTGGCGTTTGCTATACATACCTTAAAAATATTCTGCGGACAAAAAATAGGTAAAAACGGAAAACAATTTGAAATGCGTGGACACGTTTGCAAAAATGTATATCTAAAGAATTTCAGATACAAATTAAATTATCTTTTACAACTTATTTTTTTTTTTAATACTGGGAATGATTAAAATACAAATTTCACAAGAACCATGACAGTAATCGTGTCTTAGAAGGAGTACTTTTTCTGTAGTAAATGAGTTAAACAATCTAAGTTTTATACTTCTCTTCTTCCGTTGGAGTAGAAATTTAAAATACGCCTAGTTTTACACCTATGGAATTATGTTACTCAAAATTTGGATATGTTTTTTTTTGTCTCATAAAACTATGTACTTATAATAAAAAAAGATTTCAGAATTGTAACTTCAGCGCCGTATAGTGCCTAAACTAAGCAACTTTATACTTAGGTAAGTTGTCTTAAATCGGCTTATTGTGATGTAGGAATATGTAGTAGGTTTTTGTAAAAACCTTTCAGAAACACTTATATAAAAAAGTTTTTTAATGGACTGTTTAAGTATACGTTACTAATATAAATTTATGATACTCTACAGAAGTAGAATAACATTTTGTCTTTATGTTAATCTAGTCCAAATTCTATTATTGCTGAGGCAATAGAAAAACAACAATAAGGATATTAACATAGTAAAAATTGGATTACAGTAGGTGTTTAAGCTTGCTCTATTAGAACCTCTGTCATTAAATCGTTACATCAAAAGCTTTAACATACACACGTATTACGCAAAATAAGTACTATCAGCAAACTCAACAATATAGTTTGTTTCAAGTATCAAATTATTTTAATTATTAAAATAAATTTAATAAATAAATATAAAAATTTTTTAAGAAAAATATATTTGTATTTAAAAATTCCATTCTCGCAGTATCTATAAGAGATGTATCAAGTTTTAAGCGAATGGATATGCAAACTACTATTTGTCTTTAACTGACGTACTAGATTTGTTGTCGTAGAAACCTTATTTGCATACTGGTGGCGTATCCGAGGAAAGTTTGTACACGTTACACAATTACAAGATTAACGATCTGAAATCTTTTCAATCGTTATCAGGGTTTCGTAAGTACCACTAAACTTAACTAAAAGTTGTTCAGTGCTCGTGTACAATACATTAAATACCTCGATAATGTTAGATACACGTTCAAGTAAATATATATTATTGCATTGGCATTGTTTCATTTTTATACGAATTTATATTGTATCTAACGTCTATGAAAATAATAAAGTAGAAATTTTCAATCCTAGTGAAATTCATGTATACAGAGATTATATTAGGTTAGCGCATATGAACTACCGACTTTTTTCGTAGGATTAGTGCGCAATATTGTGTGATATTTGTGATAAAAAAAAAACACAAATTTGTAATATTAATAAGTCTCTATTGAATATATTATATTCATAGGACACGAGGTGCTACCCAGAAATTCCCGGAATGTGAAAAAAAAACACAATAAATTGTTCTTACAAGTTATTCACTACCATCTCCTTCAAAGTAATCCCCTTCCGGATGAATACTCCGCTCCCAGCGACTTAGCCATGACTGCAAGCAGTGCTGGAAGTCTTCGCGTGTTAACGTATTTAACATTGCCTGCAATTCGGTCTGAATCTCCGCAGTCGTCTCAAAGCGGCGCCTCTTGAGCTTCAGATTCAACTTCGGAAACAGGAAGAAGTCACAACAGGCAAGATCTGGGGTGCAGGGAAGTTGGGGTAGTACTGCCGTCTTCGTTGTAGCTAGAAACTGTCGCACAAGAAATGACATGTGGGTTGATGCATTGTCGTAGTGTAGGATCCACGAATTGATGCACCACTTGTCAGGCCGCTTGTCGTACGACAAACCGACAATGTTACAAATGTCTTCGATTGTTCTCCTTCGGTCTTTCAGGATAGCTTCACGCACTGTTGCCATATTTTGTGGTGTGTTTTATGTAGATGGACGATCGGAACGTTCATCAACATCAACCGACACACATACATTTTTAAAACGGTTGCACCACTCATAAGTTTGCGTCTAGTCTAAAGCATACTCTTTTTTAGAGTTTCCGCTGCCGTTTCAGCAAGTTTGAAGTAAAATTTAATGCACGTTATTTGCTCTTTCGGTGTCACCGAATAACTCAACAAATAAAAACACGAAAATTATTTGTCATCACCTAGCAAAATACTGTAAATATAGATGTAGGTCACACTATCTAGTGCTATAGAGCTGTACTACCATCCGTTCACGCACCACATTCAAATTCCGGTAATTTCT
Organism: Melolontha melolontha; assembly: GCA_935421215.2. Lineage (NCBI taxonomy): Eukaryota > Metazoa > Arthropoda > Insecta > Coleoptera > Scarabaeidae > Melolontha > Melolontha melolontha. The sequence continues at coordinate 94,369,175 of OW285242.1, read as the reverse complement.
GGATAGCAACTCGTATATATTGATATATATATATATATATATATATATGAATTTGCTCCACTCAAATATTTACTCATAATTCCTTTTTCGAATGATAAAAAATTAATACCAGTATGTAATGCCATATGAATTTAAACTTTAAAATAGTGCCAACAGAATAGAGTAATAATAATAATAATATTCTTTATTATAATGTATAGAATTCACGGTTGGCTCTTGGTGAAACATAATGAATAAAATTTACTAAAGAGAGCAACTTATGAGTACATAGTTTCATGAGACAAAAAAAAACCATAGCCAAATTTTGAGTAACATAATTTCATAGCCGTAGAACTAGGCGCATTTCAAATTTCTACTCCAACGGAAGAAGAGAAGTATAAAATTTAGATTGTTTAACTCATTTACTACAGAAAAAGTACTCCTTCTAAGACACGATTACTGTCATGGTTCTTGTGAAATTTGTATTTTCATCATTCCCAGTATTAAAAAAAAAATAAGTTGTTAAAAGATAATTTAATTTGTATCTGAAATTCTTTAGATATACATTTTTGCAAACGTGTCCACGCATTTCAAATTGTTTTTCGTTTTTACCTATTTTTTGTCCCTATTTCTGTAGGGGCTCGTCTTCCACTTAAATAGGCGCTGAATAGCACATTCGCTTTGTAAAAAGTTATCAGTAGAGACCAGAGATCCACATGTCAGAGATAGACTTTGAGTACTAATCTCAGCATTTGGAGGGCAAATAGCCCCTTTTGCGAGTGAAATCCTCAAGAGTCTTTGTTTGTGAGATTCATTAGGAATCAGAATTAATGCTCCAATACTATCGGTGTGGGAGTCACAAAAGAAAATTTGTACATTAAAGTTGCATTGATAGGTTAAGATATAGGTTAGGAATGAGATATTTTAAGTTACAACAAAAATGATATTCCATTAATTGATGTAGCAGACACTTCTTGGTGAAACATTTTGTAATTAACAAATTATTATAAAAACACACTTGGCTATTTCACAATTTTTTATTAGATCTATGTCTAACATATGTTTCGGCTGTTATGCCATTGTCAAAGAGTATCTTAAAACGTTTTAAGATACTCTTTGACAATGGCATAACAGCCGAAACATATGTTAGACATAGATCTAATAAAAAATTGTGAAATAGCCAAGTGTGTTTTTATAATAATTTGTTAAAAATGATATGTGAAAATACAAGCAAACAATAAAATACTTTTAAACTATTACTTTTTGTTGTATTATTCCTTTGCATTTACTTTGGACGCTAGTTCTAGTTGTGTAGAACCAAAAAGGTAGCCCTGAGATACCCAAATAATATACACAGTCTCACCAAAATTATGCTCGTGTAACTGCCCACACATTCATCCATTTTAAATTTAATTTGAAAGCAATGTTCACAGCAATATGTAACAATATTCGAAAATTATTATTTTCGCAAACTGGTTAATTTGTTCATAAACTTAATACAGTTGTACCCCGTTATCCGCTGACTCCGTATCCGCGGTTTCAGTCATCCGCGATTTACCTATGATGAGCAGAAAACGCGTTATATCAATAAATATAAAAGTTATAAAAGCATTTGTCGATATATCGTCGTATATATGAGTCATCCCCTGAATTCGGCGCTCTCTTATGATAAGTTAAACAAGTTGGAACGTGCTTAAGGTGCCACTAGCTTTTACTTGTACATATAAACGCTCCTGTTAACTATGAGTTTAGTACTATTCGAATTGTCGGACAAGACAGTGCTTGCAATAGTTTTTAAATAAAGCAAGTAAATTTGAAAATCATTTTAAAATGGCTTCTAAACCAAAAAGAAAACGTGAAATGCTCACTATTAGTGAAAAAATAAAAATCATTAATATGATTGAAATAGAAAAAAAATTATTGCAACTGTTGCTAAAATATACAATAAAAACGAATCTTCGATACGAGAAGTGTTAAAAAACAAAGATAAGATTCGAGCTAGTTTTTCTAGTGCACCCCAAACTGCTAAAGTTGCAACCACAATACGTAATAAAGTGTTACTTAAGGTAGAAAATGCCTTAAATTTATGGGTGGAAGATATGACAAGAAAACATATTCCTATCGATGGCAAAGTGCTACAACAAAAGGCGTTGGTTTTATATGAAGATATGCAGACCCAAGATTATACTGAAGAGGAAGGAAAATCATTCACAGCAAGTAGGGGGTGGCTGCATAGATTTAAAACTCGGTTTAATCTAAAAAATATAAAAATGACAGGGGAATCTGCGTCGGCTGATCATGTAGCTGCTGCCCTGTTTCCAGAAAAATTTAAACAAATTATTGCAGAAAAGAATTATCATCCTAAGCAAGTTTTTAACTGCGATGAGACTGGTCTTATGTGGAAAAAAATGCCTCAACGGACTTATATTCATAAGACCGCAAAGAGTGCACCAAGCTTTAAAGCAATTAAGGATAGACTTACCTTGATATTTTGTACAAATGCAGCTGGTCATATGATTAAACCCGGACTTGTTTACCGATCACAGAATCCACGTGCTCTTAAATACAAAGATAAAGCTTGCCTGCCTGTGTTTTGGCAATCAAATCGAAAGGCGTGGGTTACGGCTGTTCTATTTACACAATGGTTTCATCAATGCTTTATTGCGGAAGTGAAAAGATATTTGGAAAAGGAAGAATTACCATTTAAAGTGCTGCTGATACTAGACAATGCTCCTGGGCATCCTGTGTCACTAGGCACAGAAGATAAAAATGTTGAAGTGCTTTTTTTATCACCTAACACGACCTCATTGCTTCAGCCCCTTGATCATGGTGTCATTAGATGCTTTAAAGCCATATATATTCGACAGGTTTTCGAAATGCTGTATACAATGGCTAACGAATGCTCTGATATCGGGCTCATGGAATGCTGGAAGTCATTTACAATTGCTGACGCAATTCTATTTATCAAAGGAGCAATGGAGGAATTAAAGTCAGAAACGATAATAGCATGTTGGAAAAATCTGTGGAATGACATCATTCTTAGTTCTGAAGACACACATGATATTATTCACATCTAACAACGATATTTAGCATAGCACAGAAAATAGATGGAGAAGGATTTAACGATATAACCCAAGAGGAACTCAGTGATTACATAAACGAAGAGGATCAAGTATTCACCAACGAGGAATTGGAAGACCTTGTGAAATCTTCTCCAGAAGCGAGTGACGATGAGGATGAGGGTCAACAAGAACCGCCAGCATGGACGCTTGAAAAATTTTCAGCGATATTTCGAACTGCTCAAACATTAAAAGAACAGATAGTAGAATATGATCCAATAATGGAACGCAGTATAAAAATTACTCGCACTATAACAAAAGCCTTGAAACGTTTGGAGGATTTGTTTATTGAAATAAAAAGACAAAAACGACAACTACCAATAACAATGTTCTTTGAAAAAGTCTACAAAACTATCGATAATGCACAGCCATCAACATCGTTTGCTTCGGATCTAAGTAAACAATCGACTGCTAACTTTGACTTGGAGGAAGATGAATGAATATGTAGCTCACGATGATAAAGTTTTTCTTGTTGTATATTTTCTTGTTGTGTATGTAAATATGTACTATATGTACATATGTATGAACTTATATATTTATTAAACTTAAATTCTATTTGTGCCACAGCACAAGAATATTTATTTATTTATTGTTTATTTATTTTAAATAAATATTATATAACTTATTTTTTCTTATTTCATTGTTTTAACTTTGCTTCATATTTCATATTGTACTCAAAAATAAAGCGTTCGCTATTATCCGCTGTTTTCAGTATCCGCGGAAGGCCACAGAACCAAACCCCCGCGGATATGGGGGTACTACTGTATACATTTTCATATTTATAATTCATTCTAACATGTATCTGTAATAAATCAGAAACAAATCTATTAATTTTTGATAAATCATTTTTTAATTAATTACACATAACCCAAGCCTACTTAATTCTTTTAAAGAACTATTTTTTTTTCAATAATTAATCACATCTTTAAACGAAATTATTCTATCGTCTCTCTTAAAAATTTCAATAATGTGATTGTTTCCATTAGCGGAATATGAAGCTCAACGTCCTGAAATAACTACCTACCGCTGTAATCGCTTAGTAGACTGCAGTATATTACAGAGGATCAGGGAAAACCATTTGATCATTAACCTTTATTGTGTAATGGATGATCGTAGAGGATGCTTTTATGTGGCTTAATAGCATCTTCAGCAGGATATTTAATGACAGGATCAAGGATAGGACCATTAGTGTTGGAGGGTTGTTGCTTCCGACAATTAGAGGGGCGAAACCGTTGTTTCACCCAGCCGCGGTTTAATTGCTGGGGATTAGGAGGAAAAGGAGGAAGCTTTAAGGGTTGGCTTTAACTCGCCAACCTTAAACACGCACGACGTATCGCCCCCGAGTAGTTTAACACGTTCTTTAGTATCCGAACGAACGCCTTCCTGTTGATTGATGAGTAACAAGAGATAATTCTTCATAGGTTAGTAACCGGATTTTAGTTGTTTTATTGTTGTAGTAATTTAATTTTGTAGTCTAAGTAAATTAACTATTAAAACTTTAATAACATACATTTTAATATTTTATAAAATTTTAGATATTTGTCTTACCTTTTGATATTAGCTGCGGGTTAGACGTTTTAAATGTATTTTAATATTAGTAGTAGTATATGTTGAGCACTTGTGAAATTATTACACTATTAAACTTAAATAATACACCTTATATTTTCACAAAACAATAGTATATTTAACTATATGTACATTTCATGTGCACTGCACACACATCATCAGTAGTTACTATTTAAACGTATTATTTTCGAGTACATGTATAGTAAAAATATCTATTTTGGGTAGGGGTGTAAAAAATTTTTCAATTACAAATGGTTAAAAAACATGCAAATAATCGGAAAGTATGGTCGTATATTGTAAAAACTAAACTCTATTGAAATTCTAAGAAGGACAAATTTGGGAAGGACCGTTACATATGAAAAACAAGACATCTGACTGTGTTGAGTTATATTAAATAACAATATAGTAACGTGAAAAGGATCTATTAATTATTAGATACTGTTGGTATACAATTTAAAAGTTTATTATTAATAGGTGACATGTCATTGTTAAGGAGGTAATTTTTGTATTTTTTCATATGTATGGCTTCCCACATGTCTAAATTTCTGCTGTTACATTTTTTAATTAATTTTACATTATCTAAGCTGAAATTATGTCCGATATCTAACTCAAATTTTAGAAAAGAAAACAGCACAAAATCAAGAGGTACATCTCCTGTACGTAGATCTGAAAAAGGCTTACGACAGTATACCTTTAGTAAAACTATGGGAGGCTCTTCAACATACCAACATAAACACGGAAATAATAAAAGCCGTGAAGTCTTTATATGCGGGTTCCACATCTAGAGTCAAAACCAACGAAGGATTAACATCCGGATTCACAATAACCAAGGGTCTTAAACAGGGTTGTTGTATATCTCCGACACTATTCAAAATATACTTGGAATATGCACTAAAGACATGGAAACGGAAATGCAATAACATGGAAATGCCAGTGGATGACGACACGACAGTATATACCCTTTCTTTTGCGGACGACCAAGTAGTTATTGCACAAGATATACATGACATGGAATATATGAGCCGAAAGCTCATCGAAGAATACGGAAAATGGGGCCTGGATGTTAACATAGCAAAAACAGAATATACGTGCATAGGCGGACAGCAAGAAGACCTACACCTAGCAACGGGACAGATCATCAAACATTGCAATATATGCAAATACCTAGGAATGAAAATATCCAAGGATGGGACACTAGATGAGGCAATATCAGACAGAAATATACGGGGAAGAAGAGCTACTTCCATGCTGAACAGTATTCTGTGGGACAAGACCATTACAAAAGAAAATAAAAAAAGGATCTACAACTCCTTCGTGAAAAGTATATTAACATATAGCTCGGAGGTGTGGCCGATAAAAGAAAAAACAAAAAGAAAGATAAAAGCCACAGAAATGGACTTCTGGAGAAGAGCGGCAGGAAAATCCCGGAGAGATAGAGTCCCAAATGAAACCATTAGACAAGAAATGGGAATACAACATGACATTATAGATGACATTATAACCAAACAGCTAATATGGTATGGGCACGTCCAAAGAATGCCAGAACACAGAATCCCAAAGAAAGTGCTAAACTGGAACCCCCAAGGAAACCGAAAACGAGGAAGGCCGCGCAGAAGCTGGAGAGACGGAGTGGATAAAGAAATTCGAGAGACGGATCTGGAGGAGGGCCTATGGATGAACAGAGGGGAATGGCGATTAGGAATCGGAAGACGTAAAACGTTGTAACCCGATATATATATATATATATATATATATATATATATATATATATATATATCTAAATGATGTAGAGCTAATGCTGATTTATCTACATTGTGAAGTTTTACATGAGCTAAATGTTCTTTGAAACGGGTTTGAATATTTGTAATTGAAAAATTTTTTACACCCCTACCCAAAATAGATATTTTTATGTACTCGAAAATAATACGTTTAAATAGTAACTACTGATGATGTGTGCAGTGCACATGAAATGTACATATAGTTAAATATACTATTGTTTTGTGAAAATATAAGGTGTATTATTTAAGTTTAATAGTATTTTAATATATTTAAAATGTCTAACCCGCAGCTTACCATAATATTTCTTTTATCATTGTGATATATTCGCGCAATATTATTTATATATAGATATTGAGGACAACGAAAGTAGTAATTACTACAAAATTATCCTTTGTCAATTGTAAAATGTAATAGGATTTGTAATAATAGTAAGGTTTTAGTCGCTTCAAAAAGAAACTGGATCAATTTTTGAGGAAAATGCCAGGGTGCCATTTAATAGCAATTAACAGTACAGTTTAGTATAAAGACTGATGTCTCCGTAAATGCTGAATACTAAAAAGACATCATGGATGGCTGTTGAAGCTGGCTTCTCGTGTACGACAACGCTTCGAGTCACGCGACTATCCTCGTGCAAACATTTTTGACAGCTGTTTTCTGTCCATTCGATTACACGTCTAAACTACTTGCCGAATTTAGCTCCAGCGGGTTTTTTCTGTTTGTGAAACTCAAACCTCACCTGAAAGCAACACGTTTTAAGGATGTTAAAACGATCCTAGCGCGAGTGACTACAGTCTTAGAATCAATTTTCGTAGACAACTTTTTCCTGGATCTCCATAGACATTAAGAACGTTGCGAATTGTGCATATAGAGCGTGATAGAGTGTGTCGAAAGCTAGATACCTAAAGAAACTTTTTTTGGACAGCTTGTACTTCAATTAGTCCGGTACCTTTTTGAATCGAACTAATAAGTTTGTTAGAACCTTTTTTTAATAATGTTCTGCCTAAATTTCTTGGCAGTGTCCGATGCAACGTTTCTGAAAATAGATGTTCTTAGCATTCTGACAAGTGTTTCTAAATTTCTCTCTTATTAAAAACCCTACGTCCTTTCATTCAGCGAGACTGATTCGTTTTAGGACATCATATCTTTAGTCATTAAATCTTTTCGTATTCAATGAAATGCCATCAAAATCTTGCTGAAAAACTCTAGATCTTCCTGTTTTCTAAAATATGAGCACCACTGGCTTGCTTGCATATACTTTTTTATATTTTTATTATATTTAATTGTACCAGATGTTACATAACATAAGTATACAGTGTAAAATATTTAGAACTGAATTTTGTTAGAAGAACGAAGATTTATTTATTTATTAACGAAAAGAAGAAAGACGAAAACCTCAAACAGGTAATAATTTTGTCTCAACAAACAAGCATCCCTTTTCGAAATAGGAAATAGTTCGCGGTAGTGAATGAGGAGTTTTGAATGATAAGGATTAATCAGAAGGCAGAAAATGGAAATAGATAATCGAAACCACGAAATAACAAAGCCTGTAAAAAATAATATAATTGAATGTGATGATCTCTAACTTTCATTGAATATACAAAAGCTGTATGTCTACCTCAAAATTACTATTCAAACTGTTATTGTGAAAGGCTAAACATATCTCGTCATCCTTTTCATATTTTGCAAGTGATATGTACTACGAATTAAATATTAGATATATATTTCAATAAAAAAATGACACCGATCGTTTTTTGAGATCGATAAGCTCAATCTGCTACTTATGTGCTACAATATATATATTACGTTAACAGCAATCTCGCAATGCATGCAAAACGATCAAAAAGTGATATAATTGGACGCTGTTCAATGAGGAAGTTAGTGATCATAAACATTATACGAAGTGTGTCCGACTTCCAAACGTGAATAAAAAGTTTTCATTCACCTGCATCTATCTGGTACTTATCGCTACTAAAAACGAATTTATTTTCAATAATTGCGCGCGAATTGCGCACACAATAATATCGATATTACTAATTCATAAATGTGTATATCTTTCCTGGTGGCTTGCGTAACAGAAGAATGAACGCGAAATGCTAGAGTCAAGCACACGCCGTGCAGTTTGTAAACTCGCCAAAGAGAACGACAAAAAAGTTGAATCGAAGCGGCGTTGTGTACGGACTAAAGAACGTTTCGTTGCCACTAATTAACAAACAGATTGTAGTAAAGGCGAGAAATATGCAACAGATATACTATGTAGGCCTGTATATTTCCATACGATACGATGTAGAAATCATTCGGCGTTTGTTTTTTGGAGAGAATGCCTCGAAATATAGAACGAACGAAAATGTCAATGAATATGATAATTATCGCTTTGAAAGACGACTCTTTTTGTTAGCTCGAACATATTAATGTACACATACCATGGACTTTCGATATCTATCAACTTAAATTCCAATTAGATTTCTAACGTAATTTTAAATTTGCGCCGCATTTAAGAAATTTATGTTTTAATATATGCGATGTTTAATTTTAGTCAACTCAATCTACCATTTTATAAAGTAATCATAAATGTAAGTACCGGGTGGCGCAAAACTACCGTTATGATTTGAATGTTTAATACCTTTTTTAATAAATTTATATTTTTTATTTTTATTTCAGAATTTTGTGAAGACAACATGGTACAGTAAGACACCTTCCATGTACCGGAAGACCATGTACGGTCCACACGGAAGAAAATATCCAACGTGTTGTGGATAGTGTGCAGGACAGTCCAGAAACATCAACAAGAAGACGTTCGGCACAACTGGGGCTATCGCGGAGGTCCGTTCAGAGGATTATGGCCGCATTGCACATGTTCCCGTATAAGGTTCAGCTTGTGCAAAAATTGAAGCCGTTAGACTACCAACAACGGCTAGATTATGCCATTTCATTCCGACAAAAAGCAGAAGAAAATCGCGATTTCATTAACAATTTGATAATGAGCGATGAAGCCCATTTCCATTTGAATGGTTTCGTAAACAAGCAAAATTCCAGGATATGGGCTACGGAAAATTCGAGAACAGTTCATCAGCAACAATTACACCCAGTTAAGTGTACTGTTTGGTGCGGTGTATCGTCCGAAAGGATCATTGGTCCATATTTCTTTGAAAATGCACATGGCGCCTCAGTTACGGTTAATGGTGCTGAATATCGAACGATGCTGGACAATTTTTTGAGGCCAGCTGTAGAAAACCATCCAGAGTTGTGGTTCCAACAAGATGGAGCCACAGCCCACACTGCAAGGGATACAATGGCTATGTTACGGGACCTCTTTGGCGAACGCATTATTTCGCGCAGAAGCGATTTCAATTGGCCCCCACGATCACCGGATTTAACAGCGCCAGACTGTTTTCTTTGGGGGTATTTGAAAGAAAGGGTATACGTAAATAAGCCAGCGACCATACCACAGCTAAAACAAAACATTCGCAATGAAATTCAATCCATAACACCGGAAATTTTACGAAAAGTTATGCAAAATGTATTGGAAAGAGCACGAATGTGCGAAGCCGAAAATGGCCACAACTTGCGGGATATAATTTTTCATACTTAAGCCAAAAATATTCCCCATTAATATACTTTATAACAAAAAAATAATAATAATAATTAACCATTAAATAAAAAAGTTATTAAACATTCAAACCATAACGGTAGTTTTGCGCCACCCTGTATTTTAAAAGAATATATGAATGTAACCATATAGAGAAAAGTTTATATTTTATTAATAATGTTTCTATCAGCACAAAGATAATAAATAGTACAGCATTCATGAATACTGCTGTCGTTTTCATGTCATTGTACGATTACTGAATGGTATGGAATAATAATAATATATCTATTTACAAAAAATAACAATAAAGTCACAAATAAACAGTAATACTAAGAAAAACTAAATACATACAAGTATACAGGGATGGACAAATGTGTGGAACCATGTAAATATTTGTTAAATTAAAAATAGATATTGTAATTAAACTTTAGACACGAAAATTTGGGATAAAGAGCTCTCATTTGAAGTAATTTTAAAATAAAGATTGTTCAAAAAATGTGCTAAAGATATACTTTTTTTAATCGAATTTTACATTTTGGAATTCTCCTCGATAACACTATTTCTACAAACTATAACACTCGTCGTCTAAAGTATTTTTTATTTATTAATTGGTAAAGCAAAAGAAAATAAACTGGTCATACAAAACAAAGTTAAACTTAATTTATGAGGTTTTCAAACAGTATGCCAATCGGTCTATAAATTCTCTAGTAATCCTCACTATGATATATTGTTAAATGCTTCGCATCTCTTTATTAATTCTTTCAGCCAAGTCTTGCAAATATCTAGATTGGGTAAGATACACGTTCTATTTTAGATAGCCCCACAAGTAGTAATCTAGTGGATTGAAATCGAGAGAACAATTCAATTCATTCTCGCCTCTCCTTCCAATCCATCTTTGGACAAAAGTTCTGAATAATGAGAGGGTTCACCTTCCTGCTGAATCCAGATGATTTGTGGAAGATGGCCATTTTTCTCCAACGCAGGAATTATCTGGTTATTTTCTAAATTTCTAAATATCTTTAATATTTTCTTCTGTGAAAAGGGCCCTATTATTCTATTTCTACAAATACCAGCCTAAACGTTAAGTTTTCTAGGGTATTGCATATGCACTTCTTGTAATGAATAATACCGTTCAAATAAAAGGTCGCCTGATCCGAAAATACTACATTATATAAAAAAAATGTTATCACGGTTACAAATGTTCAACATTTATTAACAAAACTCTTTGCCTTCTGTCGAAATTATCTGCAGAGAATTCTTGAACGAGGCGGATTTTATAAGGATAGCATTTTTCTTTTTTAAAAATTCTTTCTACTGAACGACGACTAATATCATGCCTTTACGCCAGCTCCTTTTTGTAATAGTATAAATGGGTATTTTCCTCCACAGATATGGCACTATCTTGCCTTTAATATATTTTATAGAAGAATTTATACGTCAAATTATTTGCAAATTGCCAAATAATGAAAATATGTACCTGAAGTCTAAATTTGCAATACAAATTACCATTTTTTTCTCAAATGTCTTATTTAATACCTTTCTGCAAATATAGAGTATTATTATAAGAACTATAATAAACTGTCAACCATAGAACATATATTCAGTATGAAAAACTATATTCTCCAATGGTATAAAATTTATATTGTACACAACGGCTTCTAATCATATGTTAACTATCTACCATAAACTAGACTTTCCATACGCATACTAATAAGAACTTAAAATAGTGTTCATATTGCCCACCAAAATTTAAATATTATACCCAAATAGGTTTTTAAGCAAGGGCTACGTGAATGCATAACGTGATTAATCCCAGTATTATAGCTATTTCGTACATTTGTTTTCAATTCAGAAGCCTTATACCGTTTTTATCATACGTATTAATCATCATACTACCTTTGAAAAAAAAAAATGATGCCCATCACTGTATACTGAAACAACATGCTGTTTCCGCAAATTTATGATGGCTAAACTCAAGAATAATCAAAATAGCTCGATCGAAAATGAATGTAATTTAAAAACTATTTGAAAAAGATTAAGAAAAATTAATTTTAAGGGTTTGTTCATTAATTCAAGAAATAAGAAACAAGAACCCACTAAGGACGACAATTTAAAGACGTAGAGACGTAGTTCTGGAGCTGGCGAAAATAAATTTAACGTTTAAGCGACTAGAAAACCTAGAATGATATACGAAGGTGGCCACGTAATGATATAGGGTTATGCAATACCTTCAGAATTGGGTACTTTACATTTTGTGGGATAAATTGTGGAGAAATATTTATTTGCACATTCTAAAAACTTATTTAAAATCTTGTCCCAAAAAACTAAGTGTTAGCAACAAGTTTCGTTTACTTCAATATAATGATCATGCTTTGCGAGACGACAAAGAATATCTTCGAAGATCTGTTAATGCTGATTTGTATAAAACAATTCGTTTACCACAAGTATCATTCCACATCATGACAATGTGAGCTCTCACACAGCCGGTCAAACAATAGAATATTTGAAGACGAAAAAACGTGGAATTAGTACCTGATTGCCCCTATGATTGTGATTTATCACTGTGTTTTCTTTGCTAAACATAAAATTCGTGGAATACCAGAAGGGGGGGGGGGGCATACTCCACATTTCGAAACTACACACTTCTAATGGAAAAAATGTTTCCAGAATACAAAAGTATATAGATCTTAAAACCAACTTTTAAAAACTATGAAGCCATTTATACCAAAAAATTTGTTTTTTCATACCTTTTTTGATCACTTCCACAACAACCATCGTATAAGCAGCTCGTTTATTTTGTGTTGGATGAAATTAGTTGTGAATTACTACATTCGTGTATGAATTTATAGTTTTATATTATCCTGAAGCGAATAACATTTACTTTCTACTCAAATAATTGAATTTCAAAATTGTTTAAGATTTATTTTTCAAAATTTTTGGATTTAATTTTTTAAATTCAAGGAAAATGTCACATATTCTTCTTTACAGTCACTTGTAATTTTTATTTATTTCTACAGTCATACGATACGATTAGGCACGATACAATGTACAGTATCGATTGCAGAAAGACGGTGCAAACCATTTTATGGGGAACTCATTCAAATGGAACGGTAACATAAAAATTAAATCTCGCGGTAAGCCGCCGTCGTCATAGTCCTCCACTCCTTATCAATTTTGCGCCCTGAGCGACCACGATGAGTCGTCATGCACCGTAACTCACCCTCACTGGAGCACACGATCTTTGCAAGGTGATTCATGATTCCATTCGCTTACCTAATCTGTCTATTGCAAAGGAGTGAGATTGATTACCGATCAGACATAATAGAGAAAAAATTATCTTTTACTTTATCTTTGGAAGCCATCAAATTGTATCAAACTGTATTAATTATTTAGAAGTAAATGCAAAATGCATACTAACACCAGATCAATCATTTCCATAATTCTTGTTTAACACAGATACAGATGCAATTACAGTTACAGTTACACTTACAGTTACAGATATAGAGGTACAATTTACAAGTACCGTTTTAATAACCGTAATCGCTCTAGTTTTCGCAGTAGTGACTACCTCTTCATTGTTAGTGTTACGTAAAATCGTTTTTTTTAGATATTTAGATTTAAATGCTAGTTTTGCTAAAATTATTTTGCCTTAATCCTATACCTCTTTTACTATTTTATCGTCTCTTCGCCAATGTTAAGATTAATAACCAAAAACATTGTTTCGGTTATATTTAACAACGTTAATACACCCGGCCCTTGACACCCGTAGGGTAATTTCAAGGTTTATCGATTATAATAATAATAATAATACACCCGGATCAACGGAGCTGGAGTGCCATTACACCAGCTTTATAATTATGAGCATCTGGGTTGTCAAAATACTGCTCTTCTTCTGCAATAACTTTCTGATCTGTCTTGAATTTCCTTCCTGTGAGCAACAGATTGAGGTTTGAGAGTGAAAGTCTAAAGCGGCCAGATCCGGCGAATAGGGTGGTTGTAGCACAATCTGCAGTCGTAATTCAACCAGTTTTTCCCGAACAATGTGACGTGTGTGACCGTGCATTATTATAATGCAATTTCTCACAAGCCATTACGGGTCTTTTTCTTACTTTGTCCAGAAGGGTAGCATATGTCCCATTGATAATTTGACCCTATGCAAAACAGTCGATTAGAAGTATCCCCTCCAAATACCAAAATATTGTGGCCATTACCTTTCTCGCCGGAGGAAACACCTTGACCTTCTTTGAAGGAGAACTACCACTACGCCTCCACTGCTGGAATCGCTGTTTCGATTGTGATACGTAGTAATAGAACCAAGTTTCAAATATTGTAACAAAGCGATGCAAGAAGTCTAATAAAAATTTTCAAATTTTCTTTGGAAATTCGCACCCTTTAACTTTCTTAATCTGCATACAGTAAACGCGACACCCGCCTGGCAAAGAGTTTAGACATGCTAAATTCGACTTGGAAAATGTGATGCATACATGTTCAGTAGACATGCCCATAGCCTTGGGAATCTCCTCTACTTTCACTCTTTGGTTCACGTAACAAAACATTATTTAATTTTTCAACCATTTCTGGAATTGTGGCCTTCGAAGGAGCATCGTTGCCCAATGTTTGCTGTTTAACAGCCAGAATCTCAGTTATGTTCAACTTCTAACTTAATAATTACTGGATTGCAGCACGAGCAGCGATTTCATCTATTTTAAAATATTTACTAATCACGTCTTCTTTAAGCAAGTGTAGGTATCTGCCAAACTAAATGTCATAGTGTCGATAGTGAAAATAAATAGCCTCTTGTAAAAGCATGTAATTTCACTGAAATTAATATACGGTATTATACGAGCCATGCAAACTACTTTCGACCAATCAGTCTTAATAAATGTATATTATCCCACTTTATATTAACAGTTACGATAGTTGCAGAACTGTTTTCAGAAACAATGCAATTTACATATATGAATGTACATTTTCTTTAAAAAACTGCCAAAAGGTACAAATTATGTATATCCGATGCATCGACTATCGCATACAGAAAAGGGTATCTTAGACTCTTGTATTTATACTAAATTGCCTTTACTTATTAACAACAACATCTTAGAAAAGTAATTACAGTGTTTCGTATTCAATTTAGAAAAGTACTATCTGAACGAGTACTTAAACTTTTAAAATGACTTTTAATTTTATTACACATTTTTTACGTTTTCGTATACATGCATAATATTATGATAATATGAAAGAATAAATATGTTTCGCTGATATAAGATACCTCTTATACACAAAAAAACGATTATTAAACATAAATTTTAACACTCCATATCTTGAAAATGGTAAATAAGAAATCTCTAGCATAGCGTTACGCTTCGAATATAATAAGGAATTCGTTTTCGTTAAAATAGTCGCAATTTAAAAAAAAATATGTGATAAAACCACATCTCAAAAACAGAAATCGATATCTTCTGTTTTAAAAACGAAAGTTGACATTTTCATCGTCCAATACAAAGACAATTAAAATTGTACAAGACTTTATCACTACATTGTAGGAGTCATAAGTGTCATAACCGTTCCTTGTCGTTATTTTAGCCTAGTACATATAATTCATTGAAAGATAATTAAAGCCTCTAATATTAAACTACAACTCGTTATAAGAAGAATGGTATAGTCCAATTTATAGAGGCGTCTGTCTGCAGGCATGTGCGCGAACAATTATCATTTTAATCTTGTTTCGGGTAATTGAATAATAAATGAGGCTATTTACACACATTATGCTGTACAAGTTTAGAAAAGGTTCAAGTAGTCCATGTGGTAAAAAGATGTTACGGAAGTATAACCAAATAATGCACCTTAAGAAGTTACAGTTTAAAGGATGTTGCAGAAGGGGATATAATTAAAAGTAACATAACTAATAATTACAATCTTCACTTTATTAATATTTGTTCGTGAAACGACAATTGTTTCGCCAGCACAGTGGCTTCATCAGTCACACACTGAATTTGACAGGAGGTCTAGTAAGTACGTATTAAGTTTAATTTCTATTTTAAATTATGGATCTTGATTAAGTAAAAGCCGACTCAATTCAATAAATAAAAGTGGCGAATAAGTAGAAACCGAAGTGCGCTCTTTTCAGATCTCATCTAGACGAATTTTATGTTTTGTACATGTACTATCGTGAGCAATTGAAAGTAAACGCACTATTATAGCTGCGTAAATTTTACCAAATTGTCAAGCTAATGTCATTTATGTTATGATTAAATGCTGACATTGACACTTCAAAAGTACTGTATACATTAGATAAATTTTGAAATTTCGACATGCCAACATAATAAAGTGTTAACTTTCAATTGCTCACAATAGTACATATATTCAGCGCATGTACAGTTGCGGCCCCTACAAACTGAGACAGTTTGACAAATAATAAATGTTGGCTTTGTAACATGGTCTTAATATCGAAGTTTATAAAATGTCACCTAACTGAAAGAAAATCAGTGGCGTATAAAATAAAAAATTTGAAAAATGGAAGAATTCAAATGCAAATAACGTTTTTGCAACAATATATGCATTTTAAAAATGAAAATGCATTCTAGTTGTGCCAAATGCTCATGCCGTCCTCTAGCCTAGTTCTAATTATCGACTTTTGCAGTTCGATTAATTGAGGCATTTTAATAATTGTGTACACTTCTGTACATAGCCACATCACCAATATAATTACATAAGTCATGAGCAAAACATGACTCTCTTTTTTATTTGGGTATTATTATATAAGGCTTTTGCAAAGCATGTCCAAATTATAAAAATAAAATTGGTGCACTGGAATATGAAGCTTGGCTGGAAGGACATAGAAGATACTGCTAAACATAAAGGAAGTTCCGAAATATCTGCTAACGGATTTGTTTCAGAAATATAAAATTTACATAGTAGCAAATACAGACAATATGTTGGTGATAGGAATACCAAGAAATTTAAAGCTTTGTTGAAAATAAAACTAGAGATTGCATAAAAAGAATGCGTCAATCATGTGCAAAAAACAATGAACACAAAGCTTCCAAAAGTTAAAAAAAAGTACTCCAGACATTGGAGAAAAATAGCCCGGAATATTAATCGATAATTCAACGCAAGAACAAATGGTAATGGTATGGTAAATGAAACATGGTCAATATACAAGGTGTGACTATAAAATAACGAGGCATATGCTAGTACAGACGAACTACGCATGCACCAAGTCATACGATCGACAGCTGTATAGCTTGAATACTTTTCTTTGAATTTCCGCCCCTCTCGTATCTGTAGCCATAATAGTCTGGCCGTAGCCTTCATTTGTATAAGATTTATTTTTTTGTTTTGCCGAAAAAATGAAAAATGTTTTAATAGAGCAACGAATTATCGTGAAATTCTATACGAAACTTGGAAAGACTTTTCTTTAATTAAAAAAAAGATGTCTGAGAAGATGTCGAAGAAGACGTACGCGTTCCACGTCAAAAACTGATGAAAATATTGAAAAAATCGATAATCTGATCCAATTTGACTGTTGTTTAACTATTCGTGCGATTACTGAAGCTGCAGGAATTGACAGAAGATGCGTAAGGCAAATTTTACATAAGAATTTAAACATGCTAAAAGTGTGGGCGAAAGTGGTGCCGAAAATTCTCAAAATAGAACAAAAAGGACTAGTGAAAATATTTGTACTGACACTTTAAGTGCCACTGGAAATGACCAATCTTTTTGGAAAGAGTGATAACATGTCAAGAATCTTGTTTTTTCACCTATCATCCAGAAACTAAGCGTCAATCAGTGCATTGGAAGAGCCCAACTTCACCGAGAGCTAAAAAGGCACGAACGAGCAAATCAAAAAAAATAATAAACCTATGTTTTTGTCGATATTCATGAGATTGTGTACCTTAACTGACTTCTTGAAGGTCAAACTGTTAATCAAAATTACTTCCTCGAAGTTCTTGCTCAACTCTCTGAGAAAAACTCCCGAATTGCGAAAAAAAGTAATTTCTTCATCAGGGTAGCGCATTGGCGCACACTGCATTGTCAAGACATTTAGGACCAAGTATAACATCTCAGTGTTAGAACATGCGCCTTATGTCTGACCTAGCACCATGTGACTTTTATCTGTTCCCCAAGGCCAAATCGGTATTGAAAGAACCAAGATTAGAGGCCGTCGAAGCTGTGAAAGAAAAAGCGACACGCGTCATGAACTAGCTCACAAAAGAAGACTTCCAGAATTGTTTTGTACAATAGAAAAGTCGAATGGAGCGGTGTAGGGATAGGCAAGGAGTGTATATTGAAGAGGATACAAATTAAATATGTATAAATTTAAAATAAAAAGTTTTACAACATCAGTCTCTTTATTTTAGTCGCACATCGTATTTATGATCCATCAACAAATGCAAATCCAATGCGTGCACGTTGCTACAATATTATTTCGCCCTACAATGGAGAATGTGTGGTGAAACAATATTATATCTTAACATTATTATTTCTTAACATTAATATTGTGATGACTCATCCGACGATGCGTCAAGTCTCACACGGCCTGGCACCTTCTCGAAAGATATCGAGACGGAAAGATCGAGAATAAGAAAACACGAGAGAAGTGCGACGGCCAATATATAAGCCGTCGAGGAAGGGATTTGATTCATTCAACGAACAAACGTCGTGTGTGACATATAAATACTGATTGTAAAAATAAATGCTCTTATTGTTAGTTTATTAGTTTTTAAGATTGTTATTAGTGTATTCTGTTTTTATTTTTAATATAGTGTGTTTAGATTACCGTTAGTTTTATTTAAGAACCACGCAGAAAGACAAACAGTTTACAGTCAGAAAGACAAGTATATTACAATATTTAGATTTTTTTTTTTTGTAAAATCGTATTTTCAAAAACTAAAACCTTTTTAATTATTTCACTTTGAAATACCATTCACCTATAAAATATATATTTTGCTAAAGGATAGACTACAAGAAGTCGATGATTATGGTGATAAATATTTTATTTGCTTCATTTTATTTATGAAACAGGATTTTTTTCGCTCTAACAAAGTAGAACCGTTAAGAAACACAGTTATGTTTTTAAGTTATATTGTGGTCCTTCCCACATAAAGTGAAAAAACATTGCCATATCATCGAGTAAATCTTCATTAGTACGACTGGCAAACAATTCATTTTTAGATCACCTAGTTACAGGTAACGAAACAAGAACGCCGATAAGAATACCCAGCGTAAGCAAAGTCAAACCATCCAAATAAACGCTGCGAACCACTCCAAACGCTGATATCTAACCTAGAAAAATATCGTTACCAGTATGGTCAAATTTTTATAGTTACGTTCTATGCTTGCGTTCTCCCAAGAAAACCATCAATTCAGATATGTATTGTTAACAATTAAATTGAAAAAACCCCTACGCTTAGCGATTCGCGTTTTATTATGATAGTTCCAAATTGCAAACCCAACGGCTGATGGTATGAAATTCAGTTATTTTTTGCATTTTCCCTATTCTACAGATTTAGAACCGTTACAAGGCTGTTCAGTTCTAAAAAAATAACTTAAACTTATTTTCTTAATAATAAATCGGACTTTTATATTAGGAATATTTGAACACTGTCAGATCATTGGAGAAGAGAAAATAATGGAAGTTATTTAATTATTCGAATACTTTTAAATTCTAGTTTATATGAAAACATATATCAGTTTTGCAATGACCCAACGCATAAAATAGTCCTTGTGTAAACATATTGAGTAGTACATTATATTATTAATGCTTTATATACCAATAATAGATTATATCGCTGTCCGGTCAAATTTTAAAGAAATAAGAAAATTAGAAACTTGTTAATTTGTTAAGTAATTCAAAATTTCCTACAATCGTTTATCAAGCTTCTTAAATCTTCTCAGCTTGACTGAACATGTATAGATACTTAAATGTATAAACCTTGCATTTAGAAGTAGAAAAGCTCATGCCATTAAAAAGAAGAAAACATAACACACTTAGTGGTATATAAGTTCATAAATACTAATACTAAATAACACTTTTTTAACTAATTGGATTGATTCGGCTTCTGCTTGATATGATAAAGATCCATAATTCAAAATGGAAATAAAGCTTTTAATAGTTTAGTCTTCATTTTATTAAAATGTAATCGTAATACGACCACGTTTTATCTGCATAGTGGCTTCGTCGGGTACGTACTAAAGAAGTTCCAAATTAACAACGATATACATAAATGCATACATTTTCACACATACATGTATGTGTACCGTTGTTAGTATTACAATTAAGATTTAATAAAGTGTAGGTTCAACTATTAAAAGTTTTATTTCTATATTTTTAACTCTACATATTTAGCAATTTACACTAAATTAGTAAAGTATTAATTGATAATAAATGACCTGAGTATTTTCTAAATGTAAATATTTTCTTCCACTTCGATGTTAAGTGGACAAAAATATTTACTTCAAACTTCATGCTTACATATTTATTGCAGTACTATTACAAATAAATAAAAACATAAAAATATACATTCATATATGTATGGGTGCTTAAGTAAAATTAATCAAAACTTTCTTATATTAAGTAAGTAATTTTTGAGAAACATTTCATATTTAGATAACATTAATTCTATCAATACTTGTAATTAATTCTACGACTAAACATACAGACGCCATCTGCATTCAAATAGAGGAACTCATTTCCACCTGGACAGATTTCGAAGGCGCACACCTGTTTGACTTCGCGAGCAATCAACTCCGAACTCATAAGGCGAGAACAGAGGAAGTATTACATTTCGAGTCATGCCGTACAGGTGGCGCAATTGTTCACAAACCGTTTATGAACGGATTCGATGTAATAATTTAGAATTGCAAATTATTTGAATTACAGCAATTACATGTATGCCGGTAAGTTATAGCATATGTTGCACGAATTGTACGAATTTAATTAAAATGACGTGAAACAATAGCACGTCACAAGTCGATATTCTGTTGGTACATTTGCATATGTACTACATATGCAAATATATCTGTCGCAAAAGTTCTCCAGGTTTTCCAAAATAAATTTAAAAAAAAACACATTTTGTACAAGTTTATTTATTTCATCAAAAATTCTAATTAAGAAAGTGAGTTGAACGTTCACCTAATAATACCTTTGTATTATTAAGTGAACATTCAACTCATTTATTTCAAATTTTAATATCAATTAAAAGGATATTGTCACCGCTGTGTTCATCGTAGACAAAGTACTGGTTCCCTTCCCTCCATCGCTAAATCACATCTCCAAATCAGGCACATATTCTTAAAAAAAGGATGATTTTTCAAGCAAAAAAAAATCAATTCCCTATTATGCCAAAAATACCGAACTTTTTCGCGATATTCAAACCGAATACAACGTATTGGCGTATATACATGTGAATATATATAGTATTACCTTATCAGTTTCTTTAATTTTAAAATTTTTCGTGACGTATATCAGTGATCGATTTATGTTCATACAGGGTGCGACTGAAGTAACGCATGTGTTTAAATAGGAAAGAAATTTAAATATACAAAAATAAAGCTACTCAATGCACATTATGACAACTTTAAAATCTACTGAGTTATTTCTATTTGAAAAACATGCGCTTCCTCTACGGCACTCTGTACATATCAATAGAGTCTTTCACATAAATAATCTTTAAGTGCTTCTTCCAGAACACTCATATTTTTGACTTGTATTCCTAAGAGATCATGTAACACTATTTTATATGTGTTTACAAAATGGCATAAAATTCTATTGCCATGAAACTGTATCGTTTCTCCTAATTGTGCATATTCCATATCTATTTTGATCTCTAAATAATTGTTGCTTTTGTCCAAAAAGGTATCCAAAGTACAAAATTATAATTTCTTAAATGAAAATAAGTTTGCGTATTTGGACTTAAATTAAAACGTTACAATCTATCTAGAACATTTACAGAATGACCAAAGAATCTGACAAAATTTAGGAAAAATGCAAAAGAGAGAGTCACTGAGCCATGGCCCTCACACAACCTACGAAAAATCGTTATTTTCCTTGAAAATAACGATTGATTGGTTAATTAATAAACGTAATTTTATGCTGTATTGGAAAATTTATAAAAAACACTTATTCTAATGAGTATGAAATGGCTCGGAATTCAATCAGTTTATGGGCGTCTGGGAGGAGCTGACGGGGGTAGAGAAGGTGGTCGGAGAACTCTCAATTCCACGAAGCACTGGGATTAGCTTGTTTCTGGCTCAGTTCGATCTGCCCTTTAAAGCGCGGTCGTGGATTTTACTTTTTTGACTATTTCGAGTGTGTTATTTTGGTTTGTCAAAATGTATCTAATCAATAACATTTCAAGAAATCAATTTTCTTCGTATTCACGCAATTTTCGTGCAGTATAACTTTTAATTTAAAACTTTATAATTGTAACAGTTCTTTAACCATTATTTTATAAGTTTTTAATTTAACATTTAAGTATCTTTTTGTATGCGAGCCATTTAAAAACTTCTGTCCCATGTCCTATTTAATGACCGAATATGTGCAATTCCGAGAGAAATTGTTACGTGAGAGTTTGGTAAGTTACTTACACTAGGTACCGACATTTGGGTAGGATAAAAACTTACCCACGACCAGAATTTAAATTTTCAATTCGGTTATATTCAAATAAATTGTCTGTGGCTGTTTTTTAATTGACAATAAGGGACTGAACGAACTAAGCTGAGTAAGCTCAGTAAGGAGAGAGGAGAGGAGATTGGCCCTACCACTCAACATTGTCACGAGCTGGCACTGAAATCAGGTAGGGATCTTTGAACGAGCATGTACTTTAATTGCTTACTTACATTATTTTATTACTTTAATCTGCAAGTTTGTCAATTTTGTAATTAAAGTTTTCTGTTTCTTCTATTTAAACAGCGTCTCTCCATCATTACACTTTCTGCAATCAACAAGATTGTTATCCGTAAATTATAATGATTTAGTTTTATTTGGAATTTCTTAGTGTTAGTTTAAGTTTAGAATCAAATACTTCATGATTACATATTTAAGCATTTACGCTAAGAATAAAATGGTTTATGATCTTATACCCATGCACAAGTGATAAAACAATCTTCGGTTGTACTTTTCGGCAAATTTAACTTGAAAGTACACTCCGAATTCCTTCAAACCAAGATAAATTAGCAGTATTTTTTTTTAAATGAAAATAAGCATAGCTAGTTTGATTTAAAACTAAAATGCTGAAGAACAAATACGAGACATTTCCTATAAAATTTACAGAATGGCCAAAGAATTTTCTTGACCAACACTTGAGACGTTTCCCATAAAATTTACAGAATGGCCAAAGGATTTTCTTGGCCAACACTTTGATGGCCAACAGTTTTACAAATAATGACATCAATAGAGCTATACATAATAGAAAGAAAGCCCAACAGGAAAAGGAAAATATTACATCAAGAACGTTTTTACAGTACTTCAAAGGAACAACCGACAGAATTGGCAGAGTCATGAAGAATATAAAGACAATATTCACAACGGACTGAAAAATACGTAAAGTGCTAGGTACTCCGAAAGACAAGATACACTTAGAAAATCAAGGTCTATATGAAACTCCCTGCAAGAACTGCACACAAACATATGTCGGACAAACTAACAGGCGAATAAGTGTCAGGGCAGAAGAACATAAGGTCGCAATAAGAAATCGAACGTTTACGTCATCATTAGCACAACATGTAAAACAGACTGGACATACAATAGCTTTTGAAAATACCAAAACTTTAATGAATAGTACAAATATACGAACAAGAACAATATGTAAAGCCATATAAATCAACAAAAGACCTAAAAGCTTGAACAAACGGGACGACGCATAACGTTTACCACCGATATGGAAACCATTGCTTGCCAGGGAACGGATATAATCACCGATGTAGGCATCGTGCAGCGAAGGTCCAGTCGCGGGCGTTCGCGAGCAGGAAAATTATAGTACTGAACCGGTCACCCGAAGCCGCTCAACAGTGCCTATACGAATCGTCACCGAAACATCATGCCCGCTCGCAGCGACGAACCACCGAATGTGCCACCACTGAAACAAATAGGCCGTGCACTCGATCGCAGCACATTCCACCGCCAACCTGCTCCAGATGAAGATGAATGAGATTTCGTTGAAACGTCGAGATAGAGGTTCTTCTCGAAATCAAATCCACACGCGGAACTATACGCGAGAAACCACTTCGATATATATATATATATATATATATATATATATATATATATATATATATAATTATTTAGATAATTTCTTAGCCGTTCATTTAATATATCAATTGATAAATTGTTAGAGTTTTTCGGCTTTTATATGAAATATTTATAAATATTATCAAATTAGTATGTAATAGGAGTAAATGTGAATCTAAACATTGCTGTCTACAAATTACAACGCGTCATACGAAATTTAATTGAAAAATTTTGTCTACTACGTTGGGAATTGCAATGTTTACATTCTCATTTACTTCACAATTACCTACTAATTTGATAATATTTATAAATATTTCATATAAAAGCCGAAAAACTCCAAGATTTAATCAATCGATACATATATACAAATAGACAAAATAATTTTAATGTGTATGTAATCGTAATTTATAACGAGAATGAAATTTCTATATATAAAAATAAAACATGTCCTGATGAAGACACGATTATCAATATGGAACAAAATAGTTGTCGAAACGTAAACAGACTCATTATTCATTCTAAAAAAAGCCGAAATTCCAAGAATTTATCAACGTTTATACAGGCTGAGTCTTTTGAATGTTTAGCATTGGGTTCTCAGAAACTACTGGAGATAGAAAAACGCTTAAATGGGGAAAGATGCGCAGTTTTACGAGTTTGATTTAAAACTGCTTTTGTTTCTCCGATAACTTTCATGGCTTATTAGATATTCAAAGAAAACTAAATTTTACGATTTTTTTAAACATGCTTAGCATCGTTAATAGTAATTTTAGAGAAAAAGTGTTCAGACAAAAGTTTTAGATAATTTTACGCCAAATAAAACTATGTAGCTAATATTTTTTTTAGTTCACCATTATCGAGTTATGACACACACTTTTGTTTTTTTTTAATGGAAACCATAGTTGGTTTTGTCATCATTAAAAAGCTTATTTTTTGCTGATTACAATGATATGAGGTTTGATATGGTTATTTTAAAAAATAAAGAGGATATAGACATTTTTATGGTTTTTATGGAAAACAATTGAATTTCGAACTGATAAAATACAAACCAAACGAAAACTTATTTTGAAATCTTATGTAGTAATAAAATGAAAACTATAAGAACTTTTATTAAGGGCACACAACATTATTAATGTTCAAAGATACCTCCATTATTATTAATACACAAATTGCATCTCTTCAGAACAGAATTTGTAGCATTGCGGACTTTACGCCTATCGATGTTATTAAAAGCAACTAAGACAGCTTCTCTTAAATCGTCGATTGTTTCATATGATCTTTTGTATACTGTGTCCTTTAGTACACCCCACAAGAAAAAATTCAAAACTGATAAATCAGTGGATCTAGCCGGCCATTCAATGGGTGCATTTGGTCCTATCCATTGATTAGGGATGTTTAAATTTAAATAATTTCTAACATTCAGTTGATTGTGCGGAGGCGCTTCGTCGTGTTGAAACCATTGCAGCATTGCTCGGGTTCTTAAATTTAAATTATCTAACATTTCCTCGAAATCTTGTTCTAAAAAATTAAGATAACGATTGCCAGTTAGTGATCCATCAAAAATAAAAGGAGGAAGAACAGTTGATCCTATAACACCACGACAAACATTAAACCCAAATTTAATTTGTGGTCTCCTATGTTCAACGTGAAGTGGATTTGTTTGAGACCATATGTGCTCATTGTGCCTATTAAACATTCCACAATTTGTGAAACGAGATTCATCAGTCCATAATATTTTCATTGAAAAGTATGGATCGTTTTGACACTGATCTTTAAACCATATACAAAAAGCTATTCGTCTGATGTTATCACCTTCATGTAAAGTTTGTGATACTGATAATTTGTAGGGACGAAATTTATGCTTCTTCAACACTCTGACAATAGTGCGTTGAGAGGAGCCCATTTCTGTTGAAATTTGTCGGGTCGATGTAGATGGATTATGAGCCACACTTGCTAATATGTTTATTTCTCGATCTTCATCCATCCCTTTTTTTGATTTTGGTTTAACGAACGAACCATAATCTGCTAAATTATCCCATAATCTCTTAAAAGTAGGTAGCGACGGCTGACGTCGATCAAAATAATTTTCAAAATAAACTTCAACAGCTCTAGTAGAATTTTTCTGGCACTGAATGTAACATTCAACCATATCACGCTTTTCTACGTTAGAAATTCCATAGCCAATGCAAACTTATGATTAACGGCCGTTTGCACCGCTTATAGTTAAGTTACAATTAAATTAATTAATAGTTAATTGTCAATGTTTGACAATTAACTTGACTTAAAAGTAAAAATTAACAGCTCTCACTTGTGTGACTCAACGTGAAAGCAATGTTAGTATATTTATCTCGACTGCTCCAACGAACACTATTGTAACTCAGATTTTTCGTTTCTTGAATTTCAAAACACCAAACATTTTTTTTTTTAAGTTTTTACCTTGTAAAGTGTAAAGTATATCATTGTAATCAGCAAAAAATAAGCTTTTTAATGATGTCAAAACCAACTATGGTTTCAATTTAAAAAAAACACAAGTTTGTGTCATAACTCGATAATGGTGAACGAAAAAAAAAAATTAGATACATAGTTTTATTTGGCGTAAAATTATCTAAAACTTTTGTCTGAACACTTTTTCTCTAAAATTACTATTAACAATGCTAAGCATGTTTAAAGAAAATCGTAAAATTTAGTTTTCTTTGAATATCTAATAAGCCATGAAAGTTATCGGAGAAACAAAAGCAGTTTTAACTCAAACTCGTAAAACTGCGCATCTTTCCCCATTTAAGCGTTTTTCTATCTCCAGTAGTTTCTGAGATCCCAATGCTAAACATTCAAAAAAACTCACCCTGTATATTAATTAAACGGCTAAGGAATAGATTTGCTCTCTATATTATATATATGAATATATATAGTAGATTAAATTAGTCGACGATTTAAGGTCTGCACCATTTTAATATGTATATATTTAAAACAATCTTACATGTTGCGAGTGCCTTTTTCAAAGAAATTTGAAATATAAATGAAAGATAGATTTATATTTCAAATTTCTTTGAAAAAGGCACTATGCATCGATGTTTTAAATATATACATATCAAAATGGTGCAGACCTTAAATCGCCGACTAATTTAATCTACTATAACAAACAAAGGTCAAGAAATAATTATCTATATATCTATCTATATATATATATATATATATATATATTTATTCATATTTTGTATTCTCTTGAAAAAGGCGTATACAGCCGAAACATGTAGAGTTTTTTAAATACATATATTTTGAAGTAATATACAGACCTTTAATCGCCTACTGATTAGGTTTACTATATATATATATATATATATATATATATATATATATATATATATATATATTATTATTATATTTTAAATATTAAAGTAAAGCAGCCTTAAATCACCGAATACCTAATTCTACTATACCATACATACAAATGTCAAGAAATAATTGTCTATATATATATATATATATAGACAATTATTTCTTGACATTTGTATGTATGGTATAGTAGAATTAGGTATTCGGTGATTTAAGGCTGCTTTACTTTAATATTTAAAATAATGTCTTATATGTTTCGGTAAATATTACCTTTATCAAAGCTTTGTAAATCGTTTTTATTTTAAATTTAACCACCAACAATATAACGCCCATTTATGTCTATATTTTAACTCATATTAAATATTTCTTTACACTTTCGTTTCAAACATATACTTCTAAAAAATCTTTAGGCAAAAGCAAATTCATGACAGCTTTAAAAAATTGTTTTGTTCAGGATAAACTCTTTATACATCCCTAGCGAAAATTTTTAATAAACAAGCCTCAGCCGGGTAAAGAAAAAAATGAGTTTTTCATGACAAACAAAAGGCTCTCCGAGCGCGGAACGGCTGGCAAAATTAAGATTAAATGGAAGAAACATGTTACGGGCCAGACTGAGGCAATCAGTCATCAATGTTCAGAGATGCTTAGAGGCAAGTCTGCTGCGGATTTTCCGCATCGCTGACTTGGTTTTTCCTTTGTGAATTTTCCGCTTTTCGCGCAATTTAACCACCGCCGTCATATCACATCGGAGATAGAGAAGTTTCAACTCGAGTACGCCCATTCTAGCCTTATGATACGGCACTAGCGCACGGTCGTTTCGCCTTATACTTCGAGTATTCTCATTCAGTTTTAATGATGTTAATATGAAAAAGCTTTCTCGAGTTCGCTTTTTCCTTGAAGTAAGTAACACGAACTGTCTTCACAAAAGAAAGTTTACGTTAAACATGAAAGTTATTTACTTTTTAAAATATTAGTATGACATAGAATTAATTATTTCTCCAGTTATAAGAAAAAAAAGTTATAAAATTCTATTTATATTAAGGAAATTTACCTTAGATAAGGTCAAATTAAGAACATAAATCAATAAACAAACAGGAGAACATTTACTGACACATACATAAAATATAATTTTGATTCAAGGACCATGTAAATAATACTTTATTCCAACATGTAACATAACAGAATAAGAAACGAGAACAAATAAATTTTGTATGATGTTTACACAAATATCTACTATAAATTGTATAGGACAATTTTACTCTTTAGACTAATCAACAAATATAGTTTTGGTTATACTTCAAAAGTAATAAAATAGTAATTTTATTCCATTTGTTTAGAATGCGTTCTTAAAATCAAATTAAATAAAAACATAATAAAAATATACACATAAAAATCATAAACTGAAAAGTGTCGAGCAATATGGAAAAATGCATACTGAATAAGATTAAGTCTGTTAATTAAAAAATCTAAAGGTAAGTTTTTGAATTGATCGGCAAGTTACCAAAAATAAACAAACAAACATCCAAACAACTTCTTTATATTTTAAAGTACGGTTTTGGCGGAAGCAGATGACAATAAGATATAACTCCAGTGTTACAAGTATGTTTTAGTTCATATACTTCAAAAGGAAATTCTTAATTTATCTTCACAAAAACCGCACTTTCATAAATAAAAGTATTTAACATCATATGCTTGTTTTATGTTGAACCTAGGCTTGAAGTACGATTTTTATTCGAAAAATTTTTCTTCTTCTACCGAATCAGCCTAGTTTCTAATTTTTAAGAATTCATGCATCGTATACGTTCACCACTGCGTTAACATCTACACTTCGCGAGATTAATTTCAAACAAAAACAAATTTCCAAAGCGAAAGTTGAGCATCCATCTTCCAGGAAACGGACTTTTTAACATTAAGTAAGTTGTTCTCCATTATGTCTTAGTTCTTCCTCTTTTTCATCCGTTAGAAATGACTTAGTAGATTAAGTATTTTTTGCCCAGAACCATTCGTTGAAGAATATTAAACTATCGTCAACCTTCTGAACTAATTCTTCAGTCAATTTTGATCGTGTTACAAAAAAAGATTCGTTGACAAACATTATAATCAGACTTTCACGTTTGTTGGAATATATAAAATATAAACAGTAGTGGTACTACAACTGAGGCTTCTGAAGCCTAAAATTTTATTTCACTTCATTCTGACACAACTTGTATATTTTCATGTATTTTCATTGGCTTTCTTCTGTGAGGCAAGTATGACTCAATCCAGGTAAGCCCTATATCTCTAAATTATAAATTTTAATAATATTTAGTTGTACCCACAGTCAAACGCTTTCGACTACGACCAGTATCGCCCACTCATGGTCCGGGTCGCTATATTGTGTCAAAATTTTGAAAATCCGTAAATAGTTCTATTACTTATTGAAAATACTAGAAAGATTATCAAGGAAACGCGAAAATCAACAAATTATGACAGTTTTAAAAATAAAGCAATGCCTCTGATATTCTAGATTTCTCCGAAACGGAGGGAATAATTTAGTAAGGAATACTTCCAAAAAAAAGTTGCCAAATCGATTGAATCACTTCTAAGAAACTCAATTTTATGTTTCCTAATTTCCTACAATTCGGCTATTTTAGAAATAGAAATTAAGAAAGCTGTAAAGAGGAGGAAACCTAGTCTTTCTAGACAAATGAAATAACATAAAACACGCAGATATAAACACATAACTAAATAATATTAAATCAGTTTCTGCCAACATTACTAGTGTTTGGTTTAGCTGAAATCAAGTTGTCTTTCATACATGTCCTAGGAACCACATAATTAATATTCGTTCATTAACAGCAGCTGGTATTTCAGAAATATAAAAATTATACGCACTGGAGCTAGTAAAGCGTCAAATCATTCATTACCTATAATTTTTTGAAAACGCTTGTTCATACTTGCTACCAAATTTTACGCATTACTACATTTACTTCACTTTGTGTATATAATGATTTAATTGTTTATCACCAGATTACGGCGGAACCGTTTTTTTCCTTACTGAATAAATACGAAAGAATTCTGAATTGGATTGAAATCCAACGATTAAAAGACCGTCATAATGTTGACTTGTTCCATCCAGGTCATACAAGTTCGACTCCGACGTTTGGATTCGTTGTCTTCTCCCAACAGGCAATCTCTTGAATTTTGCGCCAATCAACTTCGAACTCAGAGCAAGTCTTTTTCTGGGGCATTATGAATTTTCACAGAAAATCTAAAGACGTAAGGAATGATTATTTTATATAAATAATTCTCCAGGTGCTTAAATTTCCTTAAAAAATGCACAACGTCCCAAAACTATGCATAATAAAACAAGGCCGCGTCTACCCTACAATCGATTATTATAACTTCTGTAAACATCTTTCCTACAAATCCAATTATACAAAAAACTTTTTCAATAAATACAATATTTAACCACTCACACTCCTGATATTTTTTAGGTACAGAGAAATATCGGGAACTACTGGTTGTATTTTTACTATACTTCTCGAATAAATAAAGATCCAAAGGTTATTTGTAACATTTACACAGCCGTTAATTGTAGCAGGAGCTGCTTCTCCTGCTACAATTAGCGGCTGTCTAAACGTTATTAAAGGCCAAGATTTGATTATCTCTTATTATCTGTCACATCCAAGAATGTTATGGAACAGCTATCTCTCTATCGCTTAGTTCCACTGGAAGGCAGGAGATACTGAAGCATTTCGTCATTATGGTGACAGTACATAGTGAACCTTGTGTAGAGCAGCTATACCCCTGCCTAATACCTTATTAACACTGACAAATCAAATCAAAAGTAGTTAAACGTTTATTGAATTAGATACACATTCAAAAATTGGTAAATTCAATTTGTTGGCGATTTAAGGTCTGGTTTTACTTCAAAATGTATATATTTAAAACAATCCTACATATTTCGGCAAATGATGCCTTTTTCAAGGAATATAAAATATAAATACCAGTATATTAATGTCATACATTTGTAGTTGCTATGTATAAAATTGTTCAAAGATACATTCCAATTTAATAATAATAAATCATGCCTTAGTATTCTAAAATAGATAAACAACAAAAACAGGTAAACGCAAGACATGAGTTATTATTATGTATGCGCCCGTGGAGCGACTTAAGATGTTAAGCTGTCGGCATTCGCCTTAAACGAGAAGAAAAACGAGAAGCATGATAAGCAAATGTATAGATATTTAAATAACATAAGATATATAATTATATAACAGCAACACGAATTATGATGGTAAATTGCAGATCGTTATATAATTAAGTTATAGTATATACTGCTTAAATTTTTTATATCACTTCTGTTGTTAATTGATTTTCTTTCCTGTTTAATACGAATCATTTCTTTAATTTTCCTTTTCATTGTGTGTTGTTCTTTATCAATTATAAATTATAATTTAAGCAGTATATACTATAACTTAATTATGTAACGATCTGCAATTTACCATCATAATATATGTTGCTGTTATATAATTATATATTTTAAGTTATTTAAATATCTATACATTTGCTTATCACGCTGACAGTTCCGTGTTTTGATTCCTGTCTGGCTGTCCGAATAGGTTTTCGTTGTTTTCCTTCTCGTTTAGGGCGTATGCTGACAGCTATACATCGTAGGACGCTCCACGGGCGCATACATAATAATAACTCATGTCTTGTGTTTCCCTGTTTTTGTTGTCTATCTGTTTTGGAATACTAAGGCATGATTTATTATTATTCAATTGGAATGTATCTTTGAATAATTTTATCCATAGCAACTACAAATGTATGACATTAATATACTGTCATTTATATTTTATATTCCTTGAAAAAGGCATCACTTGCCGAAACATGTAGGAATGTTTTGAATATATATATTTTGGAGTAAAACCAGACCTTAAATCGCCAACAAATTGAATTTACCATAACATACAAAGGTCACGAAATAATTATCTTTATATATATATATATATATATATATTTAATGTTTAAAGAAATTTGTTTTTTCTTTTTTATTTTATTCGCCGTGTTTTAATATTAAAAATAATAGATTTTTATTGGTTTTAGCGACCTTTTATTGAATTTAGATGTTTGTTTGCGACGTTTCGACCTTTATCAATTCAGTCTTTTTCAAGCATCTGGAAACAAGAATCATTACAATGAACATGGGAACTGTGTTTGTTTTGTGTGATATAACAATTGAATTGACCATTTTAAATTTAACATTATATTAAGAAATGAATTAGGATTAGGTTAGTGTTTTACGTTGAAAACTAAATAACATTAATTTAAAATAGCTTAGAATGGTAGGGGGACATTCATTTGAATAATATCTGTACGAATTAATTGGAGACTTAACAATATTAACAATTTTTAAGTTTAAAATTAGATTAAATATGATTACAAATCGAGCCAACATCCAACCTTGAAACTTACGTAAAATAAAAATAAGAATGGCTAAAATGAACAGGAAAGTTGAATTACAATACAATACGTAAAGAGAAAAATAAAAGTCAAACCAAACTCACATTTGTTGTTTTTTCTACACGGATACGCCACATGTGTTTCGACACCCGGGTTTCTTAGAACGAACATGCTTGTGCGGATTTTGTAAGTGAACTAATGCCCTAGTTTGCGGGGGTCTAATTTCTGTTTTTTTTACCATTCATTTCTTAATATAATGTTAAATTTAAAATGGTCAATTCAATTGTTATATCACACAAAACAAACACAGTTCCCATGTTCATTGTAATGATTCTTGTTTCCAGATGCTTGAAAAAGACTGAATTGATAAAGGTCGAAACGTCGCAAACAAACATCTAAATTCAATAAAAGGTCGCTAAAACCAATAAAAATCTATTATTTTTAATATATATATATATATATATAAGGTAAACTTAATAAGTCGGCGATTAAAGGTCTGGTTCATTACTTCAAAGTATATATATTTAAAACAACCCTACATGTTTCGGCAATGATGCCTTTGTCAAGGGAATAAAAAAAAAATTTTAATATTTTTTATTCCCTTGACAAAGGATATGTATCGTTTAACACATTGGTCCTTCTCAGTTTTTGCTCATTTATTAATTATATAAGACGTTTTTGTTTTTTTCTTTTCTAATGTAAAATTCTGCGAGACGACACATTCTGAAGAATAGCCACATTGACTTTCGCACACCAGTGTATAAAATTTGTGACCTTGATTATGAATAGTAACTTTTTCAAATTCGATGTTACACACCTGGAATCCAAAAAAAACTTTACCGGATCTTTTACACTATCATCCTCTAACATTTTAAGTATTAACTTTGTGACAAGAACATGTGTGTGTACGATTAATTCTTTTGTTCGTCAATATTGCACATGTGGCTTTCTTTTTAGATGTGTTTGTCCTGTGTTTTTTAAAATGTAATTTCGAAACAACTAAGTGTACGTCCGTTGACATTAGTTTTATTAATTTACAATATTACAAACATATGAGTAATTTCTCCAGAAAAAACAAGTTCACATTTGTAAGTATTAATTTATTTTGTTAATAAGTAATAAATCCATCTACTCTTAAAGTGATCCCCTGAGGAAGCATTCGAATTCGATGCGAAATATAGGGCTAAAAAATAAAGAACTGACTTAATTAATAGAGTTTAATTTTGCTGGATTCCAAAAAAAAACGACCATCCCTTCCATATATATATATATATATATATATATATATATATATATATATGTATCTGCAAACAAAAAAGCCTTGGGTTTTAATCAAGCTTAATGTTGTAAAATGTCAAATTTAGTATATTAAATAAAGAATCCCTGGCTAGTAACAGAAACTAAAGTAAAAGCAGAATTTTGTTAATTCTGATACCCGTTTCCTAGACATGATACATTTTATTCACCCACATCTTGGAACGTCTCAATTATCTAAAGAAGACCAGATTTACAGTCATCCAAATCAACAATTGAACCGCATTCTTGAAGGTAAATTGTGAAAGTATTCATTTGACCGTATTTAAGTCGGTGATAAATACACATCCATTTGAAAGTATTCGGCAAAATGAAAGGAACTGAGAAAGATGTTACAGTAGCTCGTACCTGCATCATCTATCAGAATGTGACTATTCTCGTTATTTAAATGATGAAAAGACTCACATTATAAGAATGTAGGAGGAGAAGGATGGTTATAAGTGATCTACGAACACGGTTGACACCTCTGAACGATGCCGCCCGCTGCGTTTGGAGTGACACGGACATGCTAAAGCTCTATCCTGAAAGCTTAGACATATCTGTGAGCCCACTAGGTTTCTTTTATTATGTAATCTCTCTCTTACTGTATTACGAGAATCGGGGACACTTTTGATGCCATTCACATGTTTGAACAATTTAAAATTACTTATGAATTGACAAAAAACTTCGACGCGCTTTATAGCAACCTCCAATGAGAAGAGAAGAATATATTTAATTCAAGTAAGAGAATTTATAGGAAAAATTACATTATTTTATAAATAAAAATAACTAAATGCTGTTCTTTTCTGGGTGATAATCCATCAATTTTTAATTAATTCTACTGCTTTATTAAACTTTCTTTTGGTTTTTGTAGATTAGTTTCTCATATTTTCAAATACTTATAATTCTAGAATTTAATTTATTAATAGCTTTTTTGGTTATCAATGAAAGAATATATGCGTTAGTAAATGCAATATCAAAGAGTAGTCAATATAGGAATGCAAAACAATTTTATTGGGTTACATGCAGAATTTGTAATTTCAAGTATTTTATTAAACCTATTATTCCATGTATGTTTCAATTATTCTGAAACCTATTATTTTCAAATTTACTAATTTCCTAGTAGCCAAATATTTAGCCTTATCAGGTGTTATTTTCATCTTCAGATAAGATCGAATATTGCCTGAATGATTAAGTGCAACAATAACCAATTTTATAATTAGCTTACGTATTGGTGATTTAGTAAACTGTTTAAAACATTTATAATTTGCATTCTCATCTATTTTTTTTATATACTAGCTGAAGCAGTGCTTTGCTATTGCTAGATTTGAATATACACGCCATATATACTTTAAATTGAAAGTCACAATTGAAAGTTTGATATCAATTATTTTGTATTTATGTAAAATTAGATATTTACATATACATTATTATTTTTGTGTTTTCGATTACATTATTACTGTTGTATCGAACTTTAAATTCATTGCAATGCTTTTGGATATGCAACGTTTTCCGTGTTTCCAAATCCAATCCAGATAGTTGCAATGATTGACCCTGTGATTTCTTTACTGTCACTGCAATAGCCAGTTTAATTGGAAATTGCAATCGTTTGAATTGAAATGGTGTTTCTGTTGGTATCATTGGTATACTTGGTATTAGCACGACCTCTTCTTTGAATTTACCTATTAAAATCGTTTCTTCGATGAGATTGTTTAATAATATTTTGACCGTCAATCTGGGTCCATTGCAAAGACGAAGTGGGTCTCATTGTTTCGATGAGATTGTTTAATAATATTTTGACTGTCAATCTGGTACCATTGCAAAGATGGAGTGGGTCAACGGTTCTCATAGAACGATAGAGAACACCAACCTTCAGATAAAGGGTGTGGGGTGACAATCCAGACAAATCAAGTGAATTTAAGAAGTTGGATAATTTATTGCTTCCTTTTGATCTATAGTAGTATCTAGTCATCTGTAAATAGCTGCTGCTTCTCCTGGAAACAGTTGTTGAATACCGACGTTAATGAAATTTACATCAACATTTTTGCAGCTAATATTGCACGTCTACTTAAATTGATGATTTTCGTAATTTTGTTTCATATCGGGAAATACGAGTAAGTGAAACCATCAAAATCGTTTGGTGCTTTAATGCAGCCTGTTGTTTCTTCAATTGTAATTTTCCCATTTCGAATATCTATTAATTGTATCCCAAATTGCTCTGCATAAAAATCGTTTTGTAATTTAACATGCACGTTTGTCGCCAATGAAAATTTAATAACATGTCTCTATAAATGTGATGCTTTTAAACACGCATTTAATTAATCGGCTGGTGTTGAACGTGGAATAGCAGATAATGTCTAACGAAAATCACCTGATGAGAATATTAGTGCACCAATGTTTCCAACGATATTTTATGACCCATTGTGCATTCATCCCATACAATTATCTTGCACTGCTGGAGTACTTTATTAATTCCTGATGTTTCTGAAACGTTACAAGTTGGTGTTTCACTGTTTTGTATATTCAACGGCAATTTAAGTGCTGAACAATAACCATCCAAGAGAGTTGCCGCAATTCTAGATGATGCGATTGTCAATGCGATATTATTTTG
Source organism: Melolontha melolontha (assembly GCA_935421215.2). Lineage (NCBI taxonomy): Eukaryota > Metazoa > Arthropoda > Insecta > Coleoptera > Scarabaeidae > Melolontha > Melolontha melolontha. The sequence goes on along the minus strand of OW285242.1, from coordinate 94,332,234 downwards.
TGCACGTAGGGTTGCTATTACCTTTGAAATAAAAATTGTTTTTCCTGTGCCCAGGAAATAAACTCCACCACCCTCATCAATTGTTACCCGCATTATCGCATCATAAACGTATTTTTGTTCTTGAAGTAATTTTTGAATATTTGATTCTATTGTACATTTAACTCATTGAAGTCGAAATTTTTTTCGCGTTATAATTCAGTATATAATATGTCATTAGCTAATCGATTAGGTGATATCATTCCCAGTTCTGATAATAGTTAAATATTATCTAGTGGTGCCATCTACATTTAAATAATAGTACCTACTGCTACTATTAATATTATGATATTCTCTAACTTTGTTTCTACTGATAGGATGGAGGATTTCAATAGTTTGGCGTTTAACCTTCTCCAGACAAGGCAGATCATTTACCAAAAAACCGCGCATTAATCGGTCCAGTAGCTTTTTAGTCTATAACGGATAAACATACAAACATTGCCTTTTACATATATAGATTGGAAATTATTTATATTGGGCGGTTGTAATTTTTGTAATGAAATTACTTGCTATTTGTTACTATTCTTCATTACAAATTTTTCACGACACCATTTTTCGTAGAGCATAATTTTTTAAATGCATCAAAACATTTTTACACACCATAATCCATAGATTTAAGAATTCTAGTTTCATGAACTTTCCAGATGAACGGAGCTTTTAAAATTAGCCGATTAACTTTCCCAAAATGGTGTTCTATCCTCACATTCTTTAGAGTAATAGTAACCTATTGATTCTAAATTTGATTTGATTTTTGGTGCTTGTCTTTGTATGCTATGTATTTCTATGGTTTGTGATAAAATTTTTCGCAACACCGTTTTGAGTAAAGTGTTTTAGCCATAGATAAAAACTTCGAATTTTCCGAAAATATCGTTCAAGCCATTATGTAAAGTTCCTAGTAATGATCAACTAATTCTGAAAGACTAGGCCTTCACTTATGCTTGATGACTTGGTAATAACTAAGGAGTTCACTTATGAGGCTTTTGAAGGACTATTTACTGACGGGGTATTTGATAAAACTTTATATTACAAAAATAATTCACTTTCACATTCATTGTGCTTCAAAGATCACATTGATCCTGTTCACTTGAGAAATCATAATTTTAAGAAAACTAAGAAGAGGAAGTACTTAAAGTGAGTGAGATTAAAATGCAGAGATGTATATTTATACAGCAAACATCGTACATTTGGTTTCAACTAGTGAAAATATGTCACCAATACAAAAAGGAAATAAATCTTCAAAGAAATCCGTTACTAGATCATGCGCTAAGTTAAGGCTAATAATAAGGAGTGGCTTCGTTTGTCTGAAGAAATCATGAAAGGGAACATTATCAAATTCAGAGCTGGTATTTCTAAATAAATTTCTAAATAGATGTCTGGTGGTACTATTCCACTGCGACCTCTCCGTGATACTCATGTTTAATTAAAGTACATTTCCTAGCTTTATTCTTCTCATTAGACCTAGCAGCTTCAAGAGCAATTTTTCTGGTTAAAGTTGCACTTCAGGATATTCATATTCCATTTGTAGAGACCGCGTTCTTATCTTATCTTAAGCTGTTAGAATTGAATTCCCATATATTCAGGCACTTGAGCATAATGCTCCTTGTACCGCGTTCAACAACTCTCACTTCTGTTGTCAGTCCTGTATCCTTCATAAAAGTTCCTATCCTGCTCAGGGAAAATGTGAGCACCCCCGTAGGCTACAATATATACATGAAGGCTAGTTTTCTCCAAGATTTGCTCACTAAATGTTGTATAAATGCTTCTTCAAAGGGCAGTATTCTGTTACCAGCTAATTAGGTTAGCTGAAAACCTACCATCCAGTACTCCTAAAAGCATCTTGGCATAACCGCGATCTTATCAACGCCCTACAAGGTATAGTGAACCGCAGTTTGCTCTTCTGCTTGGCAAAATCTACATTTCCTTCTTCTATCAAACTCATATTATTTATATGTTCGTTGAGGCTATAATGTCCTGTTAGTAGTCACACTGCGATCTTAACATACGGTACTGTCTATTTGCATATGTAATATGTGTTTACTGTGTGATAAAATTGATAGTAGGAAAACTTATAATTGAATTGATTCGGCTTTTACTTGATGAAGATCCATAATTTAAAATAGAAATAAAACTACGGTTTAAATCTTCAGTTAGGGCCGACCAGATGAGCGACATTTTCTCACTACAGACAATACTTGTATAAATTCATAGATTTCTTTAAAAATGTTGTAAAATAATACCAATCTTGTTGATTTTATATTTTTTTTTTTTTAATTTAGTTTCTAACGTATTTTTTAGCTGTAAGTACCTGAGGAAGTTACTGTGCTGGTAAAACAATTGTCGTCTTACGATCAAATATTAAAAAGTGAAGATTTGAACCGTAGTTTTATTTCTATTTTAAATTTATAATTGTTTATTATATTATTATTTTTTTCGTTTCTACATGCGGTCTCTTCAAATTTATACCGTCTCTAAAATGTAATTCGTCATTTATATTTGCTTCTATTGTATTGTAATTAATCTACGAAGGGCAGGGCGGGGAGGGGCGAGGCTTATAGCGGATATTTTTTCTTTCCATTTTCCATTTTCTCTCCCTTAACCCCTAATGCATTTCTTTAATCTTACAAATAATTTATATATACCACAAAAAAAAAAGTTTTGTCAACGCCTGCAAAATAGACAGAAATAGCCGACTTCACTTCTTCATCATCAGTAAATCTTTTTCCGCGAATTTCTTTTTTCAATGTTGGAAATAAATAATAATGCGACGAGGACAAATCTGAACGGTAATGTGAGTGGTTTAGTCCATCCATCACAACATGACTAGAGAATAGGTGCGTTGTCGTGCAAAAGCAGTCCATTTTCCTCTCATTTTTTCTTTAATAGTGTCTTTTAGTTTTCTAATATTGTAGCATAATGTTGCCCAGTGATACTAACACTTTTTTAGTTACAGTTAATCAATAAAATACCCTCTAAATCCCAGAAAACCGTAGACATAATCTTAGCAGACGATTCTGACACCTTGAACTTTTTGGTCGGTGCTGCGCCTTTTTTGTGCCACTGCATGGATCCTTGTTTCGACTCATGTTCATAGTGATAAACCCAAGTTTCGTTCCCAGTAACAATAAGCTTCATAAATTCTTCCCTCTTTTCTCTACACAAATTCGAAGCACACGCGAACACTGTGTGGTTCCTTCTGAAGTGGTGTGAGCATTCTCGGCACCCATCTTGTACTGACCATAGACATGCCAAGAGTTAATGGAAAATGTTCAAAACGATGGTAGGTGATATGCCGATTATTTCTGCAATTTGTTTTTCTTAAAAAAAACATCTTCGGGAACAAGTTTTTCTACTTTTTCAACAATGCAGAAATCGCGTCAATCAAGCCGGACTGAGTACTGATCATCTTGAATAGAGTCTCGTCGAATAGATTATGCCATTTCTAAGATTAAGTTAAGATTATACCATTTCTAAATCATTGATTTATCAGGACTAGAGTCCCCATCAACAAACGATACCGCTCTGTGCTGTTTTTCCTTGCCTAGTGGGGGATTTAATCACCCAACGAAACTCAATTTTCTGCATTCATGTTTTATTCACCATTGACTATTGTATCAGAATAATTGAAACATACATGAGTGGGTAAAACCCCACCAGTTTTGTATAATACAAAGGTATTTTTAATAATATAAAATATTATTAAAAATCTGGTGTGAAGAACACAAATACAGGTTCACTATTAATATTTTTTGTGAACGTGTAAAAACGTGCGAATATATCTGAGGATATCCTTTCTCCAGCAGGGGCGTACCGATGAGCCTGTGGAAAGGCGAAATATGTATCTACGTCTCTGGGGAGGGATATGTTTGGACACGTTCACAAAAAATATTAATAGTGAACCTGTATTTGTGTTCTTCACACCAGATTTTGAATAATATTTTATATTATTAAAAATACCTTTGTATTGACTACTGTATTTAGTGAGATCACAAACGTATTGACAGTTGTATTGAGTCACCAACTAGTACCAGGTGCACAAACGAGAAATCTTTCCTATCTAACTCCTCTATTACGCGAATATTTTAACCACCCTTCGTAATTTTAGTTATTGGATAATGAATATTATTATTTTAAAAATTTAAATTTACAGAAAGAAATACTTATTTTATTCGAAACTTTACTTCGCAGTTGCATGTATATTCCTAATATTAAAATTTATATTGTAAATCTGCAAATACCACTACTCATATATTTTAAGTTGATGGTTTTTTTTAAAGCAAAGTTAATGATGCTATATTATAATTTATATTACAAAGCGTATTTCAACCTTATTAATATAAATATTTCTTAGAATTATTACAAAAACAAATAGCAAAATATTCTGTTTATGCACAAATACGAAAGCTTGTAAATTTGACTTATCATTCACACAGTTGATCTCACTACTTACTTGTTTTCGTACGATTCAAACCATTCGATACACAAAGGTCCATCATCACAGCCTTTCACGCTACATTTTCACACCCAACTATACAACAACGATAGTAGAAATCTTTGAAAAAGATACTCACCCGATTGTTATCAACTGTTGTCCACCGGGAGAGTAAGAATGAAGAAGAGAAATATTTTTCGGACAATGCAAGAAATTATTACAGAAATGATGGTCCTCTCGTTTCAATAGAACGGTCATTGTGGTTCATTGTAACGGCAGCAAGAGAAGAATAAATCTCGTAAAGACGAGTTGAATACACCGAATCCATGCCACTGGACGTGGGGTTTTTATGATCTTCCGAAAGAAAGACAACTCAAACATCATTAATATTAAAGAATAATAGATTGCCTGGAGATAAAGAAATGTCTTCCTTCGAAGAGTTATCTTTGTGAATTTGCAGGGATATACCAAAATACGGAACAAATTTTAACCATTTTTATTATATACCTACAGTAAAAACATTTTGTAGTAATCGATCACGGACCATTACAGATAGATAAATAGGGGACAATAACCCAATGTTTATTGCAATGAAAACGATAAGCCAGTGCTTGTTATTTCAAGATTTTCGAATTAATTAACTAATATTATTAATGGGTTTCACTTGTAAAATATAAGTTCATATACTGTTAGTAAAAAAGTTTTATATTACTTAAAATTATAATTCTATTTACATTCTCGGTTTTCTGGAATATATTATAATTTCATATTTTTATTTGAAGATATGATTTGCACTAATTAAAAATGAATATATGCAATAATATTAACAAATGAATAACTCTCAACTCCGTATACGAGAATTACTATTTTCCATCTGACCTATCTAGGTTGCTTGACTCTATGATTTTTTGATATTTAATCAGAAGAAGTTATTATGTAAAAATTATTAATTTCACGTTCAATTTTCAAACAAGTTCGACTGATGATGAGTCTGTCGAATTTTATAATGTAGTTGAGGCGTGTGTCATATGTCTTGAGACCCCGTCTCATGACATGTTACTCACAAGACTGTTATTGTAAGTCGTTGGCATGCTTCTCTAAGTGCACTGACGAGAACTAAGACAAGTTCTAAACACGTGTCTGTACGTAGAGTACCAAATGCGTAATATACGTGTTGTGTTCGTCTATATATACATAAACAGATATGTTTTTGAACATTTTTGCATTACTGTATTTTACACTTGATGTTAGTGGAAGATCGATGGCTATCTTTAACATGAAATAGAAATAAAATTCGATATTTAGTACAAGTTTATTAAAAGGATGTTGTTTTATTAAAATACATGATTTTGTCCTGAATGCATTTGCTTAACAGCGGATGTGTGGATAAGTGATTCGTAATCGAATGTAAGAAATAATTTCTTGGGTTTCTCAGCTCACATTGTGTCAGTTGACTTTGAAACAAAATCTATGTGCCTAGAAATAACTCATTGTACTGAAAATATAGCACACAATATCCACTTAGCTATATTGAAGTGGGAAATTGCAAACAAAATTCAGGCCATTGTGATTGGCAGTACTAGAAACATTTCAAATGCAGTCAAATATTTAGAACAAGAAGTTCCTGGTATTCAACAAATTCCCTGTGCAATACATACAGTACAATTGATGTTGAAGGATGGCTTATTTCAAAACCAATTGATAAAACAGATCATAGATAAATCAACAAAAATTGTAGATTACTTTCGCCACTCTACAAAGGCGGAAAAATTACTAGAAGCGCGCCAAAAGGAGCACAATGTGCCTCAAAATGTCTTAATACAAGATGCAGTGACGGCTCGGGGTGGTTCACATAGGGAGTGCATAATTTCAAAATTAAAAAGTGTAATACGAAAACGCTTACCCAATCCTTATAAATTTCACCGACGTACTGTTCCAGACAGGTACTGTTCATTGTAGAGTTTGTTTTGAGGGAATAGTAAATATTACACTACACAGTTTAATTACATCTGACGATAAACGAAGTCCATTTTACGTGTCTTTGACTTGCAGAACAGTTCTATCACTTTTTCATTAAAGTTTGGGAAATCATTTATACATTCTTTTTCACAAGATAACATAGTAAGGGCATTTAATCTCTCTTCTTTCATTGTATTTCTCAGGAAAGTTTTTATTCTCTTCAACCGTGAAAACTGGCGTTCCGCTTCGGACGTTGTCATTGGGATTGTAATGACCATTTTTAAAAGCATAACAACTTCATTAAAGGTGTCGCTTAATCCATCCAGCAGAAGACCTAGCAGACCTACAGCACCGACTTCTATATTTTGCCAAAATTCTTCTCTAGAATATAGAACGCTTAATTCAGTTCGTAGTCTGCTTTCATTGAGGCATGGATAAAATTTTACTGCTTCTTTAAGGCAATCTTCCGGAATTTTTTTTTGAAAAGAGGAGAACTGTCTAAAAGAAATTAAGTTTGCTAATATTAAGTGCCCTGTATACCGAAATCTAGGTTTTATTTCTACCAAAATAATATCGCACACTTCAATAGTTTCCCTCCTTCTTTGGCTACCATCAGTTACTCTTCGCCGCTTTGATGGTCGAGGAGTCAGTTCTGGGTCATTTTGTTTAACCAACTGATTATCTGTGTCAGCGATTTCGGTTCGAATTTTTCCAATAGCACGTTCAAAATTATCTAAATTATTCTTGATTCTTAATGCATCTGTATTGACATTTTGTAATTGATTAAACAATATGTCCACATGTGGCATAATTTTATGAAAGAAAGTTAACCAATAGATAAAATTTTCCTCCTCTAAAATTCGCAAATTGGCACTAGCTTGATGAATGGTAGTTTGTAAACTAGCTTCTCCCTCGATTTGTTCTAGAGCTTCAATTATTTCTTCTCGGTGCTCATATATTGTATTCACTGTCCTAGAATTGAAGTTCCATCTTATTTTTGAAGAACGAGGTAAGCTTTTTCTCTGAAGGAATTCTTCCAATCTTGCGTTGTGGTGAAGTGGAGAAAAATGTACATAATCCCGTCAGATTGGCAAAAAAAATTCTGCAATTACAACTGCTCGATGTAGCATGTGACATAATTAGATTTGTCTGATGTGCATAATAATGTACAAAATTAGCCCTTGGATACTGGTCTTGGACATGTCTTTGCACGCCGTTAATAGCACCACTCATGACTGCTGCCCCATCATAGCTCTGTGCAATCAGTTTTTCTGGGTCATCAACAAGCAAACTAATTTCGTTATGGATGGGGGCAGATAAAGAATTAGCATCATGTATGTCCACTAGGCAGAAGAAATTTCCAAAATCTTTCGACCGGTCTCGCGTTCACAATATATCTTAAAACAACCACCAACTGAAACTGATTGGACACATCTGTGATTTCATCAGCTATCATAGATATGAAGTCGGTTGTTTTAATTTCACTGGCAACTTGTTCATGATACACGTTCAACATTGCATCAAGCAGGTCATTCTGTATCGTTTTTGATAATCCCTTAAAAACCGGTGCTGCTTCGATGTGATCTCTGAGCGATTTATCCAATTCTGCAGTAAAATTTATCAATTCCCGAAAAATGCCCTTGTTATTCGACGTTTGCTGTTCATCATGGCCCTGAAGTGCCAGTTCAAACGCGCCACAAAATCTAATGCAATTTATTATTAAATTTAACACATGCCTATTTTTTGTTACCTTTTCATTGTGTTGTTGAATTGCTTTTCTATATGATGAATCTAAAACATTCTGAATGTTATTTTTTCCTAACATTCTTATACTAAATATATTTTTCAAATGCCCTTCGGAATTTTCATGTTTACTAATTTTAGCACTAAGATTAATTAAGTCTCTTATTCCGTTCATTGACCAAGACGGTTCACCACCAAAAAAAAAGACACGGAAAACAAAACAAAGTATCTTTAATTTCACACCCACAAATCCATTAATTTTTCTGATAAATATTCATTTTGAATTTTCTTATAACGTCTTTACCTTTAACAGATTGTTTATTTTCTAAACATAATTGAGGCATCGGCCGTTTAAGATTTTTTACTGCGACTTTTTCATTATACGTTAAACGCGAAAACGCGTTGTTTTCTAAAAAAGACACGGAGTTCATCGCAATAACGCCGAGAGCAGTCCGGTTTAGTTGCTCCAACGCTATGTATTATACGACATTGAAGTACGGCAAAATAGAGTTCTCCCCACCATCAATGTAATGTTAATGCCTTAACAGAGCAACGGTAGGGCTTTGCTCAGTATATCTGTGACGACGCTCGGTGTATGTACGTTGTTAGCGTGTCACGTTCCTCGTCAATATCTATGAATACATAATATACATAATAAATAAATACTTTAAGTTAGTCGCCGCTTGGTTTGTTTTGTTTCATAATTCCAGGGGGTGCAATTGCTCACTTGCTCTCATTAAAGAGCCGCCACTGACAAGATGTAACCACAAGGTGGAATTCTACATATTATATCCTCAACCGTTTATATGAACAGCAAGTTGCATCACAAGCAGTATTGTTAAACACTAATTGTAACTACGACATAAGTACTCAGGAATTGAAAATAATCGGAGAAATCACAAAATTACTATCAGTTTTTGAAGACAACACTAACGAACTAAGCAAAGATACGGCGATATTGTCTGAAGTTACTCAAGGGGTTACTGGTATGTTTCGACTTCTGCAAAAAAGAAGCAACAAGTGCGTGTGTAAAACACGTTGCTTTGGCATTATACGAGGCGTTACAAAGGAGATTTGGAGACATTGAGCAAAACATGACTTGTGTAATAGCCACAGCTCTGAACCCGAGATTTAAAACTCGTACTTTTAGGCAGGCCTCGACCCTGCAGAAGGCAAAAGAAGCCCTATACATTTCCTGCTCAGAGCGCATTAGTACTGGGACTGAAAACGCAAAGTTGAGCAGTGCAGCATCTGTTGCTCAGCATTCCATCAGCAAAATAGGTATTTGGGATATCTGCAAGGAGATAATTAATGACACAGAAATGGATGTGCCTTTTTCACTTCCAATCGGCAAAATTTTTGTTCAATACTTCTTGTTTTTTTTTGTTTTTTTTTAAATTTCAATCCAGTCAAAGAATAAGTAGATTCCTCTATCAAATCACCCAATCTACTACGGGATGCCAACATTTTTCGGTTTTGGAAAACTGCCACACAAGTTCCTGTTTAGAGAGAAATCGCAAAAAAAATATTTGTGTTTAAGTGTCGCATCGGAGAGGTTGTTTTCTACTCTTGGCATGATTCAGACCGATAAAAGAAACAGAAGGACTACAGAAAACTTAGAAATACTGTGTTTTCTGAATAAAAATTTGCAATATTTAAATTTTGATTATTAAAATTTATAACAGTTTGATTTTAACAACTTGAATACACATTTCCTTAATTTTAAAATGTATTTTATTTAAAATATACAAAATTTTGCCATAATCGTAATCGTCGATTATTGTGGCTGATAATCGTAATCGTAATCGTAATCGTTAAGTGATAATTGTTTCATTACTAATTTATACACTAATATCTAAGTTTCGATTTCGCCATTCATACGAAATAAATATATGAATTAAAATTAAAGATTGATTTGGTTAATCTTCTATTGTACAAAGTATAAGCTTTTTTCTTTGTGTTAACTATTTATTGTAAGTGTTAGTCATTTTTTTGTATTCGCAAAGTTTAATTTTTTAAATGTCATTGTGCTATTTTATTTCTTAAGGTGTATTAATTACTATACTGCACGATTTCGTATCATGAAATAAATATCAAATTATTGTTACTTATTTAGTCTTTTTCTTACTCACAATTCTTGTTCCATGGGATAGAATTTACCGACAAAATTAAGCTACCTATAAATAGCGTAATACACAAGAAATATCCTAGAATGATCAAAAAGTAATCTTAATATAATAATTTAATAAATACTTAATAAAACAAAACATAAATGGTAATCGAATTGTTACATAAGATGCAAAGTAAAAGAAGTTATTTTCTTCTTCAATTGTATTTAGGAAAAAATATGTGAAATATCCAATTAGAATTTTGCAGAGAACTATATTTTTCACACGAATTCAGTTATAAATACATACTAGTTGGGTAAAGTTTATTAATTATAATTTTTTTATTTATTTTAATTGAAATGGATTGATTACCCAATTTGATAAATATTATTTAGACCCATTCTTCTTTTAAAGCTTTTTATTGTATCTTCTTGTAAAAGAAATATCTCTAACAATTCAATTACCAGGAATCCCTATTCCAAACAAAATTCTACAAACGGGCAAAACACGCAAACTAATTCTTTTGTCAGACACAGAAATCAATCAGTGCCTGCATTTTGGGTCACTTTTGTACATTTATACACACACACGTACATCACCAGATGTACATGTGTATATGTCTAACTCAGCTGTCAATGGAGCGCAATGGGCCAAACGAAACACTTGGACACCCATAAAAGACGATGAGCGACCGGAATTGTGCATGGACGACTACACTGACACCTTAGGATAAGCGTTTTCAATAAGGGAAGATCAATAATGTAAAGAGCTTCCGATATGTAAGCGTCGAAGCGTTGATAACCTGATTACGGACAGCCGCAAAGTCCCCGGTATTTTTCGCACAACCCCTAATAACAAACAAGCTATGCCTGTACATGTACATACATAATATGAAACAGACCGAAGAGAATAGTTTACGTGAAATAAAGTTGTCATGTCTCTTTTAAAGTAAAAAGCAAGTTGTATATTGTATTTTTTGATTGAAAATTTGTCTGGTTTTTTGATATTTTCACGTTTATAATTAACTCACCACAGTCTTTAATAAAAGTTAAATCTACTGGTATAATATTTATAATGAAAACGAATATTTTTATATAACTTCTGATAGTTTTTACGTATTTTAGGATAAATTAGAGCTGCTACATTCATTTTAATTTTTTTTATCAATCAGTGTACTTTATTTTTCTAAAGCTCTTCAATTCTTCTACCTATTAGCTCCGTATCAGTATGGAGAGTGCTTTATTTTTCTTTTGAATCTCTCCAATTCTTTCTTTCAGCGATCATTTCCTCTGCTTGTCTCCATTGTTTTTATATACACATTCTCGTCATTTCATTTACTTTTTAATTTACCTCTCGTGCTTTTGATAATCCTTCCCAATTTACTAGTCTAGATTCTGCTAAAATGTCCATTCTAACATAGATAATTTTCTTTAATTTTGTTCTGTATTTTTCTCCTTTTTTCTTCATTTAATACTTCATTCACGATAATAAATGGTTTGCTATTACACTATTTGGGGTGCAGTAAATAGATAAGAGCTGCTCCCTGTCTTAGCCCCGTGTTAGTTTGAAATATGGTGAATTACTATTTATTCTTATGCAGTTTCTAATGTGTTCATACAAACTCATATTTTCTATCAATTGCTTATGTTTCGTTCTACCAGCATCTCCAAAATATTATTTCCTGTTACAGAATCAAATATCTTGCGATATTGATAAAGCATAAACACATATCTTAGTTTATCTCAAATTGTTTTCCGTCAATTGTTTTATTATGCTGTTCTCTAAATCCATTTTGGACGTCATTAATTTCTTTCTCTATTTCTTCTTTGTCTCGTTCATCTAGTTTCATACATTTTTCGTCTACACATAACATATGAATACTTCTGTAACCACTACAACCTCCGGTACCATTTTCGTTTTTAATAGTGGAATGATTACACAGGCCTGCATAAAATTTGTGATGACGTGATTTTTGTTTGTTAAGCTCAGGTTTTATATAGCAATAACTAATTAAAATACAGTTGGTCTCTACCACCCACAGATTTTTTTTTTGCACAAAAGAAAAAGAAAAAATATAAAAAAAATCTTATAATAGCCTTTTAATACATTTTAAAATGAATGTACTACTTCAAATTCTAGGTATTAACCCAAAAATGATTTTCTGTTGTGGTTTTAAAGAAATTTGTTATATAGGCTCTCATTGCCTGATGTAAATCTTTTATTACATGTATTAATTTTGGACAAGTTTCATGTTTTTATGGTTATTCCGATATATTCTGGGGCTTATTTTCTCATGACCTTTCCTCATCCGTCCGTTGTAATCAGATTATATTCGTTATTTTTGCTATTCTTTCATGCACTTCATTTCCTCGTTCACCATTCAAGAGTTTATTGAATCTCTCTGGCATCTTCTTAGTATTTCAATCTCTCTTATTGATAAATCTTAATCGTTATTCTTTTTAAAACCACTTTTTTCAAATTCTTTTCTTCACATTTTTTAGGTATCTATAGATTGATTTTAAATTTTTTCAAAGTTTTTGTTTTTCCGAAATTCATTTACTTTTTCTTTGAATAAAGTACTTATTATGTACCATGTTTTCTGAATTTTCTATTCTTCCTATAAATACATACTAAAATATTCCTGCCTTTCTGTCATTTATTGTTCGTTTTGCTTGAAATAATCCCGACACCAGTTGTTTAGTATCGCATATTCTCTCTCAGCAGTTTGCGGTTTTTGGACATGCTTTCATTACTTACATAATCCTTCTTTTTAATCCTTCTCTATATTTGTGTATTTCCTTCTAATTGAAATTGATTTTTATAATCATAAGTTCATTCTCACTCATTAATCATGCTAATTTCGAGTTTTCTTATAGTCGGTGGTATCTGTTAACATTATTGCCAATCCTTTCGTTAAAATTGGTTAATTATTTTGATGAATCCAGATTTTAGATATAGTAAAAGTTATATTACACAAGATCTTGTAGTTTCTTTTTCCTTCGCGTTCCGAAGATCTCCTATAAGATTTTCCCTAACTTTTGTTTAATATTCTTCATAAAATTTAGTGTAATATCGCTCGTGTAGTTACACTTTTCTACTGGCACATGCACTATATCAAATATTTTGCAAAGAATTTATAATTTCATGTAAATAACGTTAGATACTGATCATGATGTTTTCCAGTGCTAGAAATCTTTTAAAGAATTTCTGTTGAACTTTTGTTGTTCACCAAAGATAAATTTGGTTATTTTTTTATGTTTCATGAGTTTTTCACAGAAATAGGCTACTTTATTTTAATCTTTTGTACAACAGATTGTGAGATTCTAATCCAAATTGTGAATTTTATAAATGAATTTATAAAATTCTCTTCAATCAATTTTATATATTTATTTTACGTTTTATGGACGAGTTAGCTAGATTGTGAAAGTTTTAGATAATATTATGTTATATTATCTATCTTATTTATCTTATATTAATATATTTAATATATAAACAGAAAAGAGATATTCTATACACATCCCTTTTTAATTTATTGAAATGCCAGAATACAGTCCCTGTCTAGTTATCTTGTATAATAACACGATAATAAATCTCCCGTAATTATTTATTCTCCCAACAGATGTCGCAATGAATTTGTTACGCGACACCGTCTAATTGTAGTTTTGATGAGCGTCCAGTCTGACGCTCATTTTTTACACGTCCTCCGCCTCCATTCCGGAGTCCAGAACCCTTCACGCTCCAATTTTACCGTGCTTGACACCAACGGTTAACGATTCGGACATTCGTCTTATCCTTTTTTTGTCGTTGCTCCTTCAGTTTGCCCCAACTATTGCCCGTACACATACATACATAGGTATATCGCTTTCACTCTCTTTCCGTATATTCGCGATGATGCATTTATCCCAAGATTTGTCGTCGATGTAGCAGATGCGCTTAATACCGTAATATTATGACCCGTAACATTTGTACTGAAAAGGCATAAAGGTCAGATACATATTTCCACGCCAAATTCATGTGATATATGTTTGTGTGTGTGGGCATAAATGCACGTATATATGTGTATGTGTTTGTACATTATGCATTAAGGAAATGAAAATCCTAGATACATATTTATGTGTACAGGCCGTGCTTGAAATAAAGAGACAACGTATGATAAATGGGAAAATGTAATTACATAGAACATAAGTCTAAAAGTAAATTCCGACGCGAAATTCGAAACACTCCAAAAATTGGATTATATGACAGCTATGAATTCAAAATATTGAGCATATGTATAAATAGTTAATACCTCATACACACATACGCTACAGCGTATGTTTACATACGTAACAGCTAGACGACATGAACAATAACAAAACTATTCTTTTTGTTATTGTCGGTCAGCTATCGTCTTTTATAATATAGTCGATCGTGGCGTCACAGTGGCGTGACAAAATTTTTTTAAATATGTAATTCTTTTAGTCACTTATGAGAGGGAATTTTGAGAAAATACTTTGAATTTACATTCTACAAGAGTAGCACCGATTATTTCTGCAAATTAATATTTCTATTGAATTAATGGAATCAAACATGCTATGAAACAAATGTTTACTGTTTTTAGTTCGAATTTAGTTTTGATAAATGCAACAGTTATTTTGCAGGCTAATTTCAAACTGAGTGGTCTGCAGTAAAAATGTATTTAACGAGAGAAAATTTTACAGACATGATTTACAAAGTGTTTCATGACTTCGTGCTGCATTTGCTGATCAAGCTCCTTCTCAGAGGAGTACTTACAACTGGTATAACAAATTCAAATTTTGAAGAGTTTCACCTTGTGACGATTTTCGCGAAGGAAGGCCAATCTCAGTCGTTACTGAACAAATGTAGACGCCGTATGAAGAATGATTCAAGAGGACAATCGAATCATGTATAGGATTATTAGTAGCACCTTGGGTACTGGCATAACTGCAATAAACAAGATTTTACATAATAATTAATAATTTGGGTGTGAGGAAAGTCTGTTGTCGTTGGATACCTCATAATTGAACACAGGAACAAAAGCAATGGTGTAGAATGGTGTAAAAGAACGCTTAAGAAATATGATGGTGGTCGATCTAAACCAGTTTACAACACCATTACTGGTGATGAAAGTTAGATATATGCAGTTGCACGGGAATCAAAACGGCAGTCGGCTCAATGAGTGTTTCCAACAGAACTTAATCCAGTCAAAGTGAAAACATCTCGAAGTGTTGGAAAGAAAATGGTAGCCAGTTTCTTCTTAAAATCAGCACCTATCACAACAGTTGAAAGTGCTTGAAAATAAACGTACGGTTATTGCAGAATGGCACACGGCAGCATGCCTGCCACATGTTGTTCAAAATGCTCGTTTACGACGCCCTAGATCAGAGATTGTCCTACATCTCGACAATGCTTCAAGTCACACTGCGCGTCAAACAAACGAATTTTTGAAAGCTTCCGGATTAAAATTACTAGATCATCCGCCATATAGTCCGGACCTGGCACCTTCAGATTTCTTTCTATTTCCAAGACTAAAGGATGAAATGCGTGGTGTACGATTTGCAAGCCCAGAAGATGCAGAAGAGTCGAATTTATGCTATGATAACCTATCTAAATGCATTGAATTTAAGGGAGAATATTTTGAAAAACAATAATAAAAATAATTTTTGACTACAACATCATGTTTTATTAGTTTTCAGAAATAATCGGTGCTACCCTCGTATATAATTATATCTTTCCATTTTTCATACGTCATCATTTTATTTTAAGGAGACCCGGTATATGTATTGTATAATATAAGCGATCAATTTGTAGTTAGATACAAACGTGAAACTTGCACAAAATTTATACAATTCAAGAATTAACTAGATTGTGTTCAGGAATTCCTTAAAAAATACAAACGCAATCCAAGCTACCTACTTGCTGCAAAATAACCTAAACTATTTAAACTTGTAAAAATAAGTCGCACTGATATTAAAGTAATTAAAAAATTATTTGAAATTTTAGACCGTCGCGGCATGCTTCACTAATAATATATAGACCTGTGTAAGCAAACTACACATTAATTTGGATTGTAGTTTTCGTGATACAAGGTGGTCAGAATCAACACCAAATTTCTAGTGAAATTGACGAAACGTCAACCAAGAAAGAAGCTGTGTCAAGGACACTGTTCCGAGAAACAATCAAATGGCATGTATTTAAGTCGTTTGAATACACAAAAATGTTGTAATAAAGATCATAGAAACTCAAAGTCTCGAATGCTAAAATATGAATAAAGAAAACTTTGGAAATAAATAAATTAATATGCATCATAATACTTGTGTAGTAAAATTTCTACTCGTCCTCGTAACGCCTACTATAGACCTAATGGCAAAGCTAACCATAATATTTAGAGAACGTCAACTTATTATTGAAGATAATTATTAAAATTTGCATTTTTAAGAGAATTCATAACTCTTTCACAGAACAGTACAAGTTAATAACTTACGTTTCCTTAAATGTTATATGAAGCAGCACCTCCAAGTATTTCAAATATAGCCTATGAGATTGGCATCTGGTCTAGATGAAATTGCAATAAAATGGCGTTTAACCAATTGTTTGGTAGACATTATATTTTCAAGTCATCGGAGTGTGTCGGTATGGCGCACTTCAAAGTATTAAATAAATAAATACATTAAATATTATAGATCCCAAACTACAACCCTTTGGCCTACATACCCAAATGCAACGCGTTCGACTGTTAAAGAGTAATACCGAGATATAAAATATTACGTTGTGAGGAAGTCATATGTACGTTTCAATAAAATTTATGTATGTGATATATTAAATCAATTATAAGGTTTCCATTCTTGACAGGATATGGGGTTCACCAATGCGGACACCATTCAAGGAATCAACCGTGAATACACACTCCATGATCCAGTTGTTTAACCGAATTCATTATGATTTTTAATATTTACTGGATAAGTGCTTCATTGTATCATATCAATTATTCTAACTTGAACACAGTAATGTATTTATCAGATCACAGTCAATCGAATGTAACTAAATAATGTATTTCACTTATTTCACTTTACAATAGCCTAATTTCAAGCAAATTTTTATAGATATGAATAGATATGAAGATATAATAATATTTTGATTAAGCAAATCCTAAAAGGCTCGTTTATTTATAATATATGACTTTCAAAAAGGTTTTAAATATTTCTATACGTTAATGCACGTATAATGTATAATTAATGTTATATACAGATACAGATCTATTTATAAAGATTTGTATCATTTGTATACATTGCTTCACTAGCTTAGCTGATGACGCCTATAGATGGCAGAAACATATATCTTAAGCAGAAGTTAATGCCGAAAATACGAGGTGTATTGTCCATGTTTACAGATGTGTAAATTATTTACATGTCTGTTTCATAATGAAATATATGACTTTATTTGATAAATGTTGATTACATTTATGCTATCAAAGAGTAAAAAGCTTCTTTGAGCTGCATTTCAAATAAGCTTGTCAAAAGTTAACGAAAATTCTGCAAGGATACTAAGAACAGATTTTAAATATACTTTACAAAATGCGTACCATAAATAAAGTATCGTGCGTTCAATTGTGGATGCTACCGAGTAAAATGATTTTACCTACACATTTCTGAGAACTTGGTTACTTTCATTTGATGTAAACATAACCACTCTAAATTTAATGCTTTTTAAATGCTACTACTAAATAAACTGTAATAGATATCTTAAAAAATTGATTATTAACTGCATTAGTGGGAGATAGAAAATGAAATAAAGCTATCCCAAAATAAATAAAAACAATAAAATTTGGAATAGATTCATAAATGTAGATCTCGGTTTCTGGGTTGGAACCGCGTCGAGTTAGACGTAATTGCCAACGTTTCGTCCACTGTTTCAAGGGACATCTTCAGGGCTGTACGTAGATGTTCGTCGTTTCGCAGTACCTTGAAGAATGCTATGATAGAGACCGCCACAACTTCATTTCTTCAAGCATTCTTCAAGTTACTGCGAAACGACGAACATCTACATACAGCCCTGAAGATGTTCCATGAAACAGTGGACGAAACGTTGGCAATTACGCCTAACTCGACGCGGTTCCAACCCGGAAGGCGAGATCTACGTCTAGAGAACGACCACGGAAACCTACACCTACATTTAGATTCATAAATGTTTAGAATATTTGCAGAAAAATAAAAAAACTAGGAAAATAATCTTAAATGTCAACCCTCGTTGTAAATATTAAGTCGGTGCTTTGGAAATGTTGATTTTTCGTTTCGTGCAATAATAATATGGAATATTGTGCAATATTTGTGGAAAGAAGGGAAATTCAAAGTGTGAATGACCGAATTGGTTTTCGAAGTGTATGATATTGACGTCTATTTGATTTAAGTATTTACCTAGTTGTAATTTATTTTGAATGATAGTAGATAAATAAATAAAAGAAGATTATTATAAACAAAAATGTGAAGAAATTGAGGAGCTACAAGCCAAATACGATAACTTTAACATGCACAAAAAGATTAAAGAACTCGTCGGCACCAGCAAACAAAAGCAACTTAATATATTATATAACAACGGGAAAATAGTCACAGAAATAGAACAAAAACTAGAAATATGGAAGAACTACATTACAGAGCAGTTCGAAGATGAGAGACGGCATACGACTCTTGAAAATACGGAAGGGGAGTTGGGCCCGGACATAATTAAGGATGAAGTAACATATGCACTAGGTATGCTCAAGAACGGAAAAGCTGCAGGTCCGGACCAACTGCCAGCGGAAATTCTTAAACTGATAGAGGCGGACCGGATTCATGTTTTGGTAGAAGTAATTAATACCATATATAGAACAGGAATAATACCAAATGAGTGGTTGCTATCAACTTTTATAACCCTTCCGAAAAAGAAAAATGCCAGGCATTGCTCTGACTACCGCACAATAAGCCTGATGGTTCACACATTGAAAGTCCTGTTGAAGGTGGTCCATAATAGAATATTCAGGAAATTGGATGTAGATATCAGCGATAGTCAGTTTGGATTCCGTAAGGGCCTGGGAACAAGGGAAGCACTATTTGCACTAAATGTCCTATCACAAAGATGCCTAGACGTAAACCAGGACATATACGCCTGCTTTATAGATTACAATAAAGCATTTGATAAAGTTAGACATGATCAACTCATAGAAACATTGGTCAAGAGAAGGATAGACCTCAGAGACATAAGATTAATCTCAAACCTATACTATGGCCAAAAAGCAGCAGTACGAATAGAAGACACGACATCAGAGGAAATAGAAATACGAAGAGGTGTTCGTCAGGGGTGTATACTGTCGCCAATCCTCTTTAATCTGTACTCGGAGGACATAGTAAATAGAGCACTTGATGATCGGGACAAGGGCATTAAGATTAACGGCATGACAATAAATAATCTGAGGTACGCTGACGATACAGTTATTTTAGCTGGAACACACGAGGACCTACAGACGCTAATTAACAGAATGGTCACAGTAAGCGAAGAGTATGGACTAACGCTGAACATAAGCAAAACAAAATATATGCTGATAACAAAAACAACTAAAGATAATCGTAAGATATATGTGAAGAACCAGCCTATTGAGAGAGTAAGACAATACAAATACCTGGGCACGATTATTAATGAGAACAATGACAGCTCCCAAGAAATACGAGTCAGAATAGAACAGGCGAGAAGCACCTTTACAAGGATGAAAAGGCTTTTCTGCTGCCGAGATTTAAACCTTGACTTAAAAATACGACTGATGAGATGCTATGTGCTGTCTATACTATACTATGGGATGGAGGCCTGGACGCTGAAGGTAACCGACATGAGGAGACTGGAGGCATTTGAGATGTGGGTATACCGGAGAATATTTAAGATCTCATGGGTTGAGAGAAAAACCAACGTAGAAGTGATGAGACGTATGCATAAGGAGAGAGAAGTGATTCCGACAATTAAGAGAAGAAAACTGCTGTACATGGGACATGTCATGAGGGGAGAAAAATATCAAATACTACAAATAATTATGCAGGGAAAAATCCCGGGCAAGAGATCTATAGGAAGAAGACGGAATTCATGTCTGAAGAACCTTAGGGACTGGTTTGGATGCAATAATAATGAACTGTTTAGAGCTGCGGTTTCAAAAGTAAGAATTGCTATGATAATTGCCAACCTTCGAAGCGGAGACGGCACCTAAAGAAGAAGAAGATAAATACCAATGAAATATATATTATAATTCAATATGAACTTGGTCAGAATTCGTACTATCGACAAAATTACACCAGCAAATTGAATGACATTGGTTGGAGAAGTTTTATGGTTGAGATGAGTAATTTGAAAAAGAGCCTGGCAGTAGGCCAGATATCTTGGTAGACAATGAAATTTCAAGGAATTTATTGAAGGAGAATGTCCGATTCTCATAAATATCAACAAGATAATTGCTACTAGAATTCCAGTCAGGAACCGCGTCCTGAGCACTGCTTTCTTTTAGCCGAAGTCGACCACTGTTTCAAAGGACATCCTCAGAGCTGCTATTACTGTTGAAAGTTTATTAGTTTGGGAAGGGGTTATATAGGAGCTGTTCCGGGTCACTGGGGCGTCATTGTAATAGGGGTCGCGGGATAGAATCTGGGCAGATTGAAATTTAATTTTATGTTCAGCTTCTAAACTATGTTCGCAAGTGCACACCCAGTTACGTGCAGCACCCTAGAACAACGCTCGTGTTCCGCAATGCGAGTGCTTACCGAACACTTTATCTCGCCGATGTATATATTGCCACACGAGCATAGAATTTAATAAAAACACTAGAGGTTTCTAGATGGTTGCGATTCTTAACAGAAAAAGGGGCGATAACGTGGTTTGTTGTTTAAAGACAGTTTTGATGTTATGTTTGATGAGAATTTTCCTAATACAATTGATGAAGCCTGGTATATAAATTTTCCAAAAATTCTAGTTTCCCTTATGTTCTATTGTCAGCACATGAAATAGTACAACAATAGTACACACTCTCTGAATACCTAGCTAATTTAACTGATAACAATAAATTATTTTTCCAAAATTCAAAGCACTTTGCATAAAGGCTAAAATCACTTGCGGCGAATCTCCAGAATTTACTGGTTTTGACATTGAATCCCTGTTCGCCAAAGTCGTCATAGTTGACACCATACAAAAAATTATAGAAATCCTATCCTCTGACAATCAACTTAAGAATGTAACCAACCTAGTGGCAGCTTGTCTAAACTCAAACTATTTTTAAATTCTCTGACTGTTACTAAGAACAAGCGCCTGGTGCAACCATGGGCTCCCCCCTTTTCTCTTTCGTTACCAACATATTTATAGAGACGTTCGAACAACAAATTATTTGTTCCTACACACAAATACCGAAGGATTGATTTACGTACGTTGATCATATTTTCGTCTTCTGGCCGCATGGACGTGGCTCAGTAAATATATTCATCAAGTTTCTTAATTATCAACATTTTCATTCTTTCCATTCGTTTTGCAGAGTCGGAAGGTTTCCTTCCCTGGACTCTTAGTGAATATTCAGCCTGATGATTTTTTAGGATAATCTGTTTATCGAAAACCTATGCATATCGACATAAGTATATTTAAACTCTCTTTTCCACGATCATCCTGAAAAAACTTGATGTTAAAAACTCCTTGGTCCAAAGAGCTTTCGCTATTTCTGAACCTAATTCCTTGCGCAATAAAATTAACTATAAGTTGCCTATATGTTAATCAATAACTATTCCAGGAACAATGTTCAGCGTACCATAAGCCAACACCTTAACCGTAAATCGTCCAGTTACGTTTCTCAACATACTTCTGCCATTTCTAAAGCCCATACCTTATATACAAGGTGTCATCGACGGTATCAGAAAATCCTTATCAAACTTATCATCAAAACCATCTTTAAACCACACGCCACAATATGAACCCACGTTTCAGTTAAGGACAGCAGCAATCTAGAAAAATCTGGTGTTTACAGAATTCCATGCTCGTGTAGCAGGGAATACATCGGCAACAACCACTTAATTTTTACTGCAAAATACATGAATCTATGGAGATCGTAAAGCATCCTAATAATATCAACCGTAATGACGAATATCCTCTACAGAACACCTGACAAACTCTTCTACCACAAAACCTCAACCACAACCGTGAAATTCCAGTGACCGGGGACAACTCCTACCTAACCCCCTCCACTTTCAGTTTCAGTGTAGCAACAGTAGTAGAGTTCCTAAAGATGTCCTTTGCAACAGTGAACAATATATCGCTCAAGAACAAAAAGAAGAAAAACTGCGAAGTGCGCGGTTCCAGCCCGGAATCCAGAAGCAATCATGAGCAATATATAATGGAAAACACTATATATCACAAAAAACATTTTTGAAATAACGTGTGTTCATTTGAAAAGTCAATCTAGGTTACTTTGAAATTTTGATAGAATAAGACGCATATATATTAGTATGTGTTTGTTGTTCCCTAAACGTAAATCCAAATGACATTTGATAATGTCAATCACATTTGTTATTTATTTGTATGTATGAAACTGTCAAAATATACGAATTCGTAGGTTAAGTAGTAAATTTTAATTTACGACATACTTCAAAGTGTTCTCAGTAAATCACATGCTACTAGATTGACTTTTCAAATGAACACCCGTTACAACTCTCTCAGCTATAGAATTCTATAACATGCACCAGATTTGTCTTCAACCTAACACTCTATTATTAATATCAGTAAATATAAGGGCGGCTTGACTAATTAGCGCGATCGTACAAAGGAATAATTTAAATAAATAAACTTCATCTGTGTTCAAGCTTCTTTATTCCGTCTCGAAACTGATTTTCTTCTAACCCTGTAAAATAATCGTCCATTGTTGAAGTTAGATCTTCATTTGTGCAGAATTTTTTGCCTCCGAGTATTTTTTAATTTATGGAATAGAAGAAATTCGGATGGTATTAGGTCTGGCGAATATGGGCGCTCGGTAGTAATTCGAACCTTAATTCTTCAATTTATTTTGCCGCAACAAACGATCTAGAAGATTTGCGTAATATTCACCGTTTACGATCGTGCCCTTTTGTAGATAATCTCTCAACAATATTCCTTTTGCATCCCAAAATACCGATGCCATCACCTTTCCCGCCGATAAAACTGTCTTGCCTTTCTTTGGAGTTGTTTCTGCACATTTGGTCCACATATTTGAGTGGTGTTCAGATTTGGGTAATATAATATTGAGCCCATGTTTCGTCGCCAGTCGGGTATTAAATCTGTTGCATTGCGTTAAAAAATTTCTAAATTATTCATCATATTTGACAGCGAACACGTCTTGCACCCATCTTGCCGAAAGCTTTCTCATATCAAGTTCTTCGTGCAAAATATAAAGCACCATCTACTATTTCTAACGCTTTCAATTGCTGGTCACTTAACAACAAATTATGGACTTTATCCACCATTTCTGGACTTGTAGCCGTGTTTGGCCGTCCACTGCGGAGGTCATCTTCTAAGCTACTTCCGCCACGCTTAAATTTATTTCCCAATTTTCTGACAGTTGTATACAAAGGACAATCCTTACCCAGTGTATCTTGCATATTTCAGTAAAGGACATGTCTTTCCTAAAAGATACTTAATCGCAGCACGATGTTCAAAATTATCCATTTATACTTTAATATAATTTAATTTATACACTAATAGTAAACTGATATGGCATCGGTTGTGAAAATTTGATGTGATTTTTTTTGATTTCACGGCCTACTCTAAGGGATCGTGCGAATAAGTCAACCTGCCCTCGTATATACATGTTAATTCAGTTTACCTGTAAATTAGAACGACTATATTAATTGAATTAATTAAATTAAAGTTTAAAAAATAGTTAAAAATATAGTATGTTTGCAATTCTTCAAGGATCTTATAGCTACGATTAATTAACAACTGTATATTCACAAAAATAGTAATAAATAGATTAGATATTACATTTCAAAACCAAATTCTTGAATATTTAATCTAAGTAAATAACCCACCCTGAGCTAATAACAACATTGTATAAGCAGTAGAAAACGATGTTTCTGATACAATAATTTATTAACGACACGACTATCTACGACGATTACGCTCTGCCCTAAACAATTCAAAAACTTATTTCCTAAACGTCAAAACAAGAAGTAGATAATTGATCATATATATATAAGACGAGAGACTTCACCCTTCACCCTTATGCCGCCCTGTCAGTTGTGCAGTAGAGGGAGAGATGATGGCTCTGGAAGCGGAGCCGCACCTCGCGAACGAGACATCACGATGGGGCGCGTCGACGAAGAGAGAAGAACGAGGTCAACTGCCATCAATGGCAGCTGTCAACTGATATACGAGGTAATAACCGCGCGACACTCTGATTATGATTTCATCCCTCAACTCTGCGAAAGGAAATGTTCATTACAAGAGCTATTGTCGGTTGCTTTAATTATCGCCAGTAAGTACTACAACAAAACAGATTTCATCTTATTTATGTTAATATTAATTAATTTAACTTCGAAACTTAATGAATTTTTGTATCTTACAAATTTGATCGTTTAAAATTTTAAAAGAAGGCTTTTTTTCAATATTTAAGTAA
Organism: Melolontha melolontha; assembly: GCA_935421215.2. Classification (NCBI taxonomy): domain Eukaryota; kingdom Metazoa; phylum Arthropoda; class Insecta; order Coleoptera; family Scarabaeidae; genus Melolontha; species Melolontha melolontha. The sequence goes on along the minus strand of OW285242.1, from coordinate 94,307,324 downwards.
CGATTTTATTTTAGTGGAATGACCGATGGTCTCCTCTTTACTTTTTTAAATTACACCTCGACAAATGAAACAATTAACTACTGTCATAGATTAGATATACTTTAATTACATGAGATTAAAATGTCTAAACATCAAATAAAATCTAAAAATCAAATAAATAATATTTCTTCGTAAGAATTTGATAAGTGCATATGATATGTTAGATTTGATTAGTTAATTCATTCGAGCATATATTTAAACTCATTCACTAGTTTTATAAAACAATCTTTTATTAATCAAAATAATTACTATCAGAATTGTTAGAGGCTGCGCCTTGAATCTTAAACAGAGAGAAACAAGAAAAAATCACTAACTATAATATAAATTAATGAACTCTAAATACGTATTTCAGCAACTAAATTGCCATCTTTGGTAGAATAACCTGAAAAAGAAAGTTAGTGTTAAGCGTAGCGTCAATGGCTAAGGTTAAGGTGGGATAACACTGAGAGTGTTATCCCACTGGCGATTAGAGCATATCTTCAAAGTTTGTACTTTAGCCAAAGACGCTACGCTTAACACAGTCGCTGGCGCTTTCACGCAACGAAACGATCGATATGTCACAATGATCCTTATTTTTCAGGTTCTACTGAAGATGGCAACTTAGTTCCCGAAATACGTATTTATACTTTATCAATTTATATTGTGATTAGGGATTTTCCCTGTTTCTGTCAATTTCTATCAGTTTGAATATCTTTTGCCAACACAGGGCGTAATAATATCGAGAAACAAATCTGAATTTCTGAATTTAATGAATGTTTCGACAACGCCTTTAACCTCTTCTTCATTAAAAAGTTATTTAACAAAAATATCCAAATGCTTAAAGAAATAATAGTCTAACGAAGATAGACCTAGAGGATATGGTAGATGTAAAATTTCATTATTTATAATCGCTAGGTTTCGAAATTGTTATTTACGATGTGTAAAGTCTTGTATTATTGTGTGTAAGGCCCAACATTGTATGAGAACTGGAATTATATTTTTTTCAATTTTTATTTATTGTGCATTTGCTGAATACATATATTGGCAGTATTTATTGACCGTTAGCACGTTTTTTAGAGCTTAGTACTGCAGTTCCGTTAACAATCAATCTATGTATTTGTTGTTCTTTCGAGGTTAAATTTAAATCTTCTTCCATTAAATCCTTAGAATTTCGTCGTCAACCAAGATTTCGAACCTTCTGCGAGGCTCACTTTTAGGTAACCTTCATGGAAACTTTCGAGACAACATTGTTCGTTCTTTTACGGTAGTTTAACTTTGTTTATGTTACCAGTAATATCGTGTATATTTCACCAAAGTATGATTAGAATTTCCTGTGGGTAAGGTGAAGGTTTTGGCATGTCTTAATGTTTTATATTCATCTAATAATCGAGATGTTCTGACACGATCGTCATATTAATTTTCATCACACTGTTGCTATAACAATAATAATAATATATGTCGTTCCATTAGGCAAAAAGCATGGAACATATCAAATATAAAGAAAAATATGTCAAGTACAATAAACAAATATAAAATAGTATATAACAAATAAGTAAAAAACAAATACACAATAGAAAATAATAAACATTGACACATATTAAAAAATCTAAATTATTTTTATATCCTCCCGGAAGAAATCGTTCACTAATACAGTGCTTTCTCGAGTAAGTGTGTCTTTAGTATGCGTTTAAATATTATACTAGGTTTGTCTTTTATGTTGTTGGGAATGTGATTATATATTTTTATGCAGAACTTGCTGAAAGACTACACTTTTTTGCACTTTCGTCAGGTTTGTTTGTGGCGGAATTAGATACATGCGCATGTTACCTCTGGTATTATGACAGTGGTCAACTTGAAATTTCTGGAAAAATTTATTATAATTTCTTCTTACAAACAACGCCCACTCTAACACATAAATTGATGGCAACGTTTTCTTATCTATAAATATTGGTTTGCAAGAATCTTGGTGGTTTAATTTAAAAATAGTTCTTATTGAAAATTATACGGTAAAAAAGTGCATATTTATTTCTTAACGAATGCGTCAAACACATATTTGGCCGATCCATTTTGTTTTTCTCAGAAAGTTCATTTGCAATCAACTTGTCCATTTAAGTCTTGTCTATGTCATGCAGTTGTTATAGTGGCGTAATTAACGTTTCATATATCAACAAATTTTCTTGAGGTTTGACTTAGATATTCTTCCAGTGTAAGTATTCATTGCTTACCAAAGTTTCAGGAATGCCGGAAACACGCCTTCAAATAAGAATTCACATAGCTATTAAAAACAATTTATTAGAACAGGTTATTTCAGAGTTCGAATTAAATAAAATTGTGATCAGAAATGTTCTTTATAATATTTTCATTTTGTTATTAAATTTATTAATTAATAATTTTATTAATTATATATTCAATAATCTCAAACTAAAATTTGATAACATACTTACATTAGACAATCGTAGGCTCAACATAAAAATTGTGCATTACCGAATGTAGGACCTAAATGCATAAGATGTTTAGAGATTTGAGCTTACTTTATTGGATAGCAAACAAATATCAAGTTAAATTTTATTTCCCGTATCAGTTTTATTATCAATTGCTGGAATATACCTATATACATGCAAAAACCGATATACACTGGTCCATACACTCGATTAAAGATGTCAAAAACTTACTTAAAATATGAAAATAATATTACTGAATTTTAGTAATATCTAGCAAAACTTAATTCAAGCAACAGTATAGAAAAACAGCTAATTTTAAGAGACCACCTGCTTATTAACTTCTTATTAATAACTAGAGTACGAAATATGGTCGGCGCATCAGAGCCGTGCGCTTGATGGTAGATAAATAAAATAAAATAAATAGTTATATATAATTTATGAAAGGTGAAACAAAAATAGATTGCATGTCGATGCGATAATTCACATCAAGCTTTGATACAAAATAATACAAATCTGTATAAAAACAAATTTGTATCTGTATATGCATGGACACACAGTACTTATTTACCAGCTTTTGCTTCAACTACCAGACGCATGCGTTTCTGTGTAACCACTTTGTCAATGATAGATTTACGAAGCAAAAGACTGTTTTATATGAGTCCTTTTGAGTTTGTTAGGTGGTCGTAGTTGCCTCCATTTCCACTCCAATTTCATTACCCGGGGTTGTGTATGCAAAAGACTAAGTACACTTGCGGTCATGTAGTAAGTTTTGTCCTATCCGAAGACAACAGATAACCTCTTGCCATCTGACGGACAAAACCGACCACACCGGTGCAAAGTGTTCTTCTCGAATAGCGAAGCTATTACTGATAAAGAAGAAAAATACGCATATTACTGTGAGTCCATTAACTCGTCGCCAGGTGGCGTAGTATAGCAAAAAATAGATTGCATGTTGATGCGATAATTCACATCAAGCTTTGATACAAAATAATACAAATCTGTATAAAAACGAATTTGTATCTGTATATGCATGGACACACAGTACGTATTTACCAGCTTTTGCTTCAACTACCAGACGCATGCGTTTCTGTGTAACCACTTTGTCAATGATAGATTTAGGAAGCAAAAGACTGTAGTACACTTGCGGTCATGTAGTAAGTTTTGTCCTATCCGAAGACAACAGATAACCTCTTGCCATCTGACGGACAAAACCGACCACGCCGGTGCAAAGTGTTCTTCTCGAATAGCGAAGCTATTACTGATAAAGAAGAAAAATACGCATATTACTGTGAGTCCATTAACTCGTCGCCAGGTGGCGTAGTATAGCAAAAAATAGATTGCATGTCGATGCGATAATTCACATCAAGCTTTGAAACAAAATAATACAAATCTGTATAAAAACAAATTTGTATCTGTATATGCATGGACACACAGTACGTATTTACCAGCTTTTGTTTCAACTACCAGACGCATGCGTTTCTGTATAACCACTTTGTCAATGATAGATTTAGGAAGCAAAAGACTGTAGTACATCGTACATGTAGTACATATTTTTTGCTATACTACGCCACCTGGCGACGAGTTAATGGACTCACAGTAATATGCGTATTTTTCTTCTTTATCAGTAATAGCTTCGCTATTCGAGAAGAACACTTTGCACCGGCGTAGTCGGTTTTGTCCGTCAGATGGCAAGAGGTTATCTGTTGTCTTCGGATAGGACAAAACTTACTACATGACCGCAAGTGTTGAAGCAAAAGCTGGTAAATACGTACTGTGTGTCCATGCATATACAGATACAAATTTGTTTTTATACAGATTTGTATTATTTTGTATAAAGGTGAAACACTTACTCTTTTAAGCAAAGACATACTTCTATACAAAGTATAAAATACTGTAATACAGGTAAACACGTCCGAACAAGATGCACACTGGACTACATCCATACAAATACATACATCTGTACGCCTTATGAAGCGCCGACCGAATTTTTGCTCTCTATTAATAATCAATAAGCTATTTAACAAAATAATTTTAAACATACTAGAATCATCTTCAACATATTTTATAGAACTATTTCATTTAGACATTGTTATCTAGAAGATATACAAGCATTTCTCTAGATTTAAACAACATATGTATTTAAATTATCTTTGTATTGTGTCTCTATTGCTTACAAGAGAAAACGTTAAAATTCTGCATTTCCACGTGAAACAAAAATTGTCACGGTCCGACTATCACCACGCCACAGAGGGAAGCAACTCAGAGAAAGGTCAAGATATGCGAAGGGACAGTTTATATTCTTTATTGTATTATAATTGGGACTACAAAACGTGTCAGATACGTGTCATGATATGTGGACAGGCTAGTTTGCGTCCCTATTGTCCATCAACAGTGACATAACTTTCTTGATGAGAAACGTTATTACTTGTTTTCTTAACGTTTGCATAAACACGTATTCATATAAATATTTAGAGATAGGAGTATACCAAGACAAACCGTGTAAATTTTGATTTTTAACATATGTTTCCTGAAGAAGAAAAACAAGTTAGTTTATAATACAGAATTTGCAAGCAATTTCTGACAAAACAAATTAGTTGTTAATAGTTTTGTTCTTATAAATACATGAGTCATCAGTTCAGAAATGAAATTTTGATTTGAAAAGCTCCTATTTGTGCCCTACTTTCTAAATAATTATTATTCGAAAAATAAATTACATTTGTACTAAAGTAATTAGAACCAGAACCAAATTTGTCTAACTTTTTTTCATTCCGAACTCTAATCTTTTTATTATTATGAAAACTATCTACTAATAAACTTCAATTTAAATTGTATTAATTATATTTTAATACTTTGACATTCATATACTTGATTTATAAATTGATTGTGTTTACCTATATTCTGTAATGAGCCCATAAAATAATTTTACCCCAATAAGTTAACTGAGCTACATCTTATTATTTAATATTATATAATATAAATGTTTTATAGTATATATAGTATTTAGAAGATAAGAATGGCCTTCAATCTGGTTTTTGATATACAATCACTTATAATAGCATTTAACTAACAGTAACTTTATATTTATTCTAAATTTTATTATATTTCATTTGTAAATAGTCGAAATAATTGAAGTAGCTTCAAGTTCAACATAGACCTAAATTTAAATTAGATACATCATACTTCAGAAATAAATAATAATAAATAGAATGTCTGTTCTATATCGAGACAATGTGTCTATTAGGACATATTATTATGCCAATTTATTTATGCGCTTTAATATTTTAGGTCTCTCTTGCTAGTATTACAAAATTTAGAACACGAAAGAGAATAATTGGATGTATGGCTTCAATGTTTTATTTGTCTCATTGAAGTCTGTATTTCAAGATCTAAAACTATCACAACTACTGTCTTCTATATTTGCAAATTTACAGTATTTGGTTAGAAAAAATAGGACATATTTACACAAAAATGCCCATATTTTTCACCATTTGAAAGTGATTCCATATATAGCAGCTATGCTTTAAACAAGTTGTAAATATAAAAGTTTTTGAATCGAAGTAACCCTTACTTGATGGAAATTCATATTGTTGATGAACTAAAAATGAAAATTAAGTAAAAGTTTTTTTTTATTTCATCAACAGATATACATATTGTCATTATTCCTGTTGATGAGTCGATTGAGGACATCTCCAAAAATAAAAATATTGATATTAGTTTCGCGGCTTAAGATGTTACTTTTGACGTTAGTAATAGAAACCTTCATTTCTAAACTGACCGTTTTCAATTTAGCAACTTTTAAAACACCAAATGCATTTCCTATGAACTAACCTAAAATTAGAAAGGAAATCTAAATGAAATGCTTCTTAAACGCAATTCTTATGTATTTTTAATAATACAGTCTATACAGTTCATTGCAGCAAACAGTGCGAAAGCTTTCCTTTTTCATTTTTTTAATCTCCGACACAATGATGAGATGCCATGTTTCATATTTGAAAATTTAATGTAATTTAGTTTTAGATATTAATTATTTTTATTAAATATTGTAAGTTACACGACGTGTAAAAACTAATTAAACAAACTATTGTTGGTAGTTACACTTCCTTATCTGCTAAAAATAAATTACGATTTTTGTTATGTAAGAATTGATGTATAACTTAAGTATATCTTAAAAAAAAACATTATAGATATAAGAATATAGGAAAGAACTATAATTGCACAGTAGTTAGTATTATCTCGCTTAGAGTAATGCAAATTACTTTTTCTAATAAAAAAGGTCTACAACAGTGTTTCGCATCTCGAAGTTGGAAAATTAATCATTTCTTAGTAAATTGCAGACTATGCATTGTATGTTAGCATGCTAACCTATCTATTCAATACTGTTCTTCAAATGAAATATTTTCCAGTACAATGGAAAATAGTCAAAATAATACTTATCCCCAAGCAAGGAAAACCCCTAAATTCCCTATCATCCTACTGACCAATTAGTCTCATGCCGGTGTCTAAAATTATAAAAAAACTATTGGCAAAAGAATTAATAACAAAAACTTGATAACTTCGGTTTTAGAAGCGGCCACGAACAGACATTCGAAAAAGAAAGCAGCAGAATTCCTCGAAGTGAGCCAAGTCTTCGACAAGGTTTGGTATCAGGCGCCTATATAAATTTAAAAGGAATCTACCATATGGCATGTTTATCTTTCATAGATCCTAATCCTAGTTTGAAGAAAGGTATGCTAGTGTCAGGTACGGAGCAAAAATAACAGGATTACGTCCCAAAGGATCGGAGGTTCCTCGGGGTAGCATTCTTGGACCTATATTATACCTAATCTTCGCAACTGATCTTCCAACCAACGAAGGAATGATTACTTCAACCTTTGCAGATGACACTGCTATTTTGCCTGGCGTATTAAAATAACCGAAGAAAAATCAAACCATATAGTATTAACAAAATGCCACAGAAATCCATCTCCAATGAGACTAAATAATTAAAACATATCTACCACAGAATTCGAAAACATTTAGAAACGAAAGTTATCATGTGTTTCATAATCACAAGAGATAAATGTTCGTTGCAAATGAAAAGATTGGTAAAAAAATAACAAAACCAAATTTTTCAATGTAAATAGATGTAATTGCATATTTAAACATAGATCTTAGTTCTGATTAACTTTTCTTTATAACAATTTTCGATATTGTCAAACATAAAGGTACTTTACTCTTGAGTAAAATTCATATTTTTTGGCAAACCGTGTATACGACTGAACAAATTTAATATCTGATGATTGCATATTAGATTTTAGAACATGCAGAACTTTTTATAAAGAATAACTTTTCTTCCTAAAATTAATAATAAAAAAGTTTTCCATATGGTTCCAACTTAGTGAGACATAGTGTATATATTATATAGTATATATTTCAAAAGATGTTGTTGAATTTTATATTATGCGTAGCAAATATCCATATTATAACATAAACATAATAACTATAATTATTACAAAAAAATATCACAATATTGCAAATTTCATACCGTAGATATGGTAGAATCGATAAATTAATTTTATATCTCTTGAAACCGATATCAAACAAACGATACCTAGAAAACTTGTTATGAATACTGATTCCTAGGTATCGAATCAAGGTATCGATTCCAAGGTATCGATTCCAAAGTATCGATTCCAAGGTATCAATTCAAGGTATCAATTCCAAAGTATCGATTCCAAAGCATCGATACCTATCGATACTTTACCGATTCCAGTACTCGCTAAGTACCGATCTATCGGGTAGCGATGTATCGGGTAGCCATGTATCGGGTAGCTTACCTTTATGCATTTTTTTAAATGTACATAAAAGATGCAATAACTTTTAACGTAAAGAATTTTTAAGTATATATAGCATTATAAATATTATATAGTATATATTTCAAAGGATGTTGTTGAATTTTATATTATGCGTACCAAATATCCATATTATAACATAAACATAATAACATAATTATTACAAAAAAAAATCTCACAATATTGCAAATTTCATACCGTAGTTATGGTAGAATGGGTAAATTAATTTTATATCTCTTGAAACCGATATCAAACAATCAACACCTCGAAAAAGGGGTTATGAATATTGATTTCTAGGTATCGAATTAAGGTATCGATTCCACGGTATCGATTCCAAGGTATCGATTCCAAGGTATCGATTCCAAGGTATCGATTCCAAGGTATCGGTTCCAAGGTATCGATTCCAAGGTATCGATTCCAAGGTATCGATTCCAAAGCATCGATACCTATCGATACTTTACCGATTCCGGTACTCAGAATCGATACCGTGCACAGACCCGATACATCGGTAAGTATCGATACCTCGATTGGTATCGGTACCCGATACCGAAAACGTCGGTATCGCCCAGCCCTAGTCATGATACTGGACGGCAGAAAACAAATTTTTAATATTATTGAAAAAAAATCCTGAAACAAATGTTAGAAGAATATCGACTCAAGTGAGTAGAAGTAGCTATCACATTAATCACGTTTTGTCTGACGAGGATCCTCAAGCTATAGTTGAATTCAGACACCAACAGCATTTCAGTTTACACATCTGGTTAAGCATAGTAGGGGACCAGTTCTTAGGACCAATGCTGTACCGGAACTGTTGAAAGGTTTACCTTTAAATCAGACACGCAATCAACATAGAGCTCCACCGCATTTAATGCCTGCTGTTAGAGAATATCTAAATCATACATTTCCTAGGAGACGGATAGTACGGGGGGGGGGGACATTGCATTACTTAAAAAGTTTAATGTATGCAACGCCAGTAAACGATCTTGAAGATTTACGCCAACAAATAGAACAATGTTGGCAAATAATCCGGCGTTTTGAAAGAACGCAGGCTTCCTTTGACGAAGATGTAGATCCTGCTTCGATATGCAAGGACGGCATTTTCAATATATTATTTACTTGTAATTGTTGTTAATGCAAAATGCAAAAACATCTTAAAAATACAAAAGAGAATTTATTTTGTAATTCCAATAATATCGCTATTATCTCCTACAAAGTTTATTTGTGAACCAATATGTATTGATTGAATTGATTCGGTTTTTACTTGATGAAGATTCATAAATTTAACATAACAAACTGTAACGTGCTCTTGTAAGTACCTGATGAAGCTACTAGGCTGGTGAAAAAATTGTCGTTTTACGATTACATATTAATAAAGTGAAGATTTAAACTTAGTTTTATTTCTATTTTAATATGTATTGAGACTTTTAGCCTTAGTTTTGACTGTACTTACGATTTTTAAACCCTCTGTATAAATATATTTTAAATATTATACATAGGCAAGTACTGGAGAAGATAGAAATGTCATCAATCTTTAAAAAAAATGTACAACTAAAAGACCTAAATGTGAACCTAAAATAACACCAGTTAAAGAAAAAAGTGAAAGACTGTACTTGTAACTCACTAGGTAAGATTATAAAAAGAATGACGGGAGAGAACTTAACTCAAACGCTGCTAACTTAATAAATTGCAATAAGAAGTCTATAGTAAATTACAACAAAGATACAACAATGTCGGTGTATATAACGCAATATGACCACGAACTGCTTACTAATAAATTAGCATATAGGTAGTCACAATATTCGTAATCATAGATCTTTCGCCCATAGAGTCATTGAAATAAAGAAAGAAGATATATATATATATATATATATTTTTTTTAATTTAGTAATATATGTACCAATACTGTACTACATTTAACGGGTATTCGAAGAGTTATATGTACCAATACTGTACTACATTTAACGGGTATTCGAAGAGTTCTACCGTTAGTGATACACCTTGTTTGTATTCAAAATTTATTTGTTTTCTTATACCTGTTACACTACTTAAAACCTCTATATAAAAAGAGCCCGAAAGAGATGCGAATTTCAATGAATCTCAGTTCTAGAAATAATTTATATTGTTACAATTTACTGTTTTAATTAATACCGTTTATTCCTGTCAATATAAATCTCTGTTTTAGTTAGTGGTTAGAAGAACCTGTGTAAGCTAAGGTTCCCTTGATCTTTTAATATAATTTTTATAGATCAACGAGCCAACAAAACACGAAAGGGTAAGGGACGATGGCATAGAAATAATTCGTACTCATACTTCTCAACCCGTAAAGAAGTTAGTTTCGCTTGAATTAACATCCACTTCAATGACAATCCTTAAATGTAAGACTCACTTGACCCCTATCACACTCGATATTCGTCATCCATTTTGTAAATGTAAATTTACAAATTAAGTTTTTAAATTGGCAAAAAATCAATAGTAAAGAGAAAGTGGTTGCAATTGCATTTGCCAGAACTTTATGTAGATTGATTTTGCAGTGACACATGTCAATCAAATCATTGGCAGTAGCACAATCAACCATTAAATGCGGTCTGTGAGATTTGCATGTTTTCTTCTTTTTTTTTCTAGGGGGGGCAAGCTACTTAGAATAATCTCACAGCATCCTCTAACCGTCTAGGATGAGTTTTTTAATGTTTATTCGATCTTGTGGATATCCTAGATTAAGAAAATGTAAGGCTCCCTTAAAAAACTGGCGAGAAAAAAACCCTTTTCATACAAAATTTCTGCGTGTCAATCATCACAACGGCACCTGGTATCGACTGGTGTGAATATAATATCCAGAATAGGTTAGCGACACAACGACACACAAAAAAAGATGGAATATATATGTATAACCTGCTTTTGTGTATGTAATATTAGGTTTTCAATGAATAAGTCCAAAAAAGAAGGACCCTTATAAGAAAAAGAAGTACAAAATTGGTAATATTTCCACCCTTCCGTAACTGAGTATAATAAGGACACTTACGCGAAATTTTGGTTAAGATATTGGACTACGAAAATGTACAAATAAAGTAAAATTGTACTTGAAATTTTATTGAGATATCTTCTTTCATGTCGTTTCGACTGTAGGGTGACGACGTGAAATAAGTATAAGGGTAAAATAATCCGCTGTAGGCAGTGGGGTGTGAAATTGCCCGACATTGTATTTATTGAAAAGTACGTACAATTTTGGCGAAATTATCATAATACTGTGTACAATCGAGGGTCGCTAAATTTATATATTAGATGTGTTAAAAGCAAAATAAAATAAATATCCCATTTATTCTTTTCTGTGTAATTCAATGAATAAATGAAAAAATATGTTCTAACTTTCTACTTATATCAACAAAATAAAAATAATTATGAATTTTGTTAACAAATTCTGATAATCTAGCACCTACAATGTGTCTATTAAACTTTGAATTTTTATAATCTCTTAAAAGACTACACATTAAAAATATAATAACAATACTCCAAAACAATATTTTTTAATATATCAATAGAGGAACAAGAAGCAAAATAGCTAAGAAGAGAGCTACAGAAAACATGGAGGCACAACTAAATTATTATAGATACAACTATCATTAAATAACACTGGTCTTCAAATTTAATGGCCTCTAATGATCAGAAATAAGATAAACTTTTAACGTTAGTTTTGTATGCTAATTTCAATTCTGCTAACTTTTTTTTTGTCAGAACGTAATAGATTTCCAATTTATGTGCTACGGCCTCTTTCTGAGGAATATTATACAATGAAATCAAATAGAAATTCAACCTTTTTTCATTCAAATCACCTAACAATAATGTAATTAATTCGAAACCACTGTCTTTTTAACTCTATGAATTCACTTTCACTGGTTCTCTGCATTCGGGCGACTCCTAGGCGATTGCATAGGAACCATCGGGGGTGACAATTTTTCTAAAATATTTTTCTTATTATTTTGTAACGTTGTTTAATCCTTTAAATGTTCTAAAAGATTGTTGCTATTAGGAAATACCTAGTTTTCGGACTTGTTATATGACTTAATTCGAGAAACATTATCTGCCAGAAAGAAACTGAGATTAGTTTCGTAATCGGCATTATGTCTCCTTGTAGACCAGTGTTATCTAACAAAATCGATGCCTTGAAGTTGCGGCCATCGGCGAACAATACTATTAATTTATTGTGCCAGTCGAAGTAAGAGGATAAAAATTAAAGAATTCGACACCACGAAATTCTCGAAATTTGTATTTGTAAAGTACTTTGGTCGTATCTCTGAAAGAGATGATATAGATGATTTAAAGTACGGCGCCATGAGAAGAGATCAAAAAACTATCAAAATTCTATTAATTTCGTATTGACGTCGGTATTAACATTTACAGTTTTCTACTACGAGATAATCCGTTCAATAAGTTCAGAAAATCATTTTTCTGTCCCCAAGGTGTTTTGATACAATTTGCAAGTTCTGTGCTAGCTTCATACTTTAGACTAATGCCGAGTTAGTATAAATGATTCAAGGAAATATTTGAATTTGCAACCCTGAGAAATTGACTTGTCTGGTCATTCGCTTTATATTTATCTTTTTGAGTTAGAGTATTTACTATAAATATGGATGGCATATGATGATAATTACTAGTAAATCATAAATTTTGAACCTGTATTACAAATAATATATTTATGAACAAAGAAAATCCTCAAAATGTTGGCCTTCTACTTGCTAACAACACTCAACCCGTCGTGATAAATTGCACCTTATTGAAGATGTAATTGACATATTCAATTGCGTATCGTAGTTCCTCCAAGTAGTTTGTGGCGTTCGGTAATATTGCTTTTTTTTTAATAACTGAACGAAAATAAAACCAGAGGCGTCAAATCCGGCGGTCTACTTGACTATAAACCTACATTTATGAGAGACGATTTGCAAAAATTGCCGTAAATAATTTAATACGTGTATGTGGAGTGTGATGGAATTCTCTCGAAAAAAAACATTAGTTAATTCTGTATCCAACAGAGTTATAAATGACTCCAAAATAGTGGTTTTGAATCTTTGAGCGTTAATTATATTTTGAAAAGATATTGAACCAATAATTCGTTTATCTTGAGATTGCCACCCAAACACAAATTTTAAGTGTATACAATGATTTTGATTAAATAGTGTAGATTATCTGCGGACCTAATTCTATAATTCTGTGAATTACATAACCAAACAGATGAAACCATGTTTCATCGGAATTGAAAGTAATATTTTGCTGGTCAATGTTATACGCAGATGATCATTATACCACTGACAAAATTGAATACGTTGTAAAAGAGCAGTTGAGTGAATTTCCTGAACAATTGAAAATGTAGGAGAAAAAGAGGAAAAGAGGATTCCTGGAGAAGTTCTAGGATGGATGCAGGAAAGGCTAAAAGAACAGATTAATTGCTGCGTGGAGCCTACTTATTAATTGAAATAGACAACATATAGGCATGAGGATTTTTATTCAACAATTTGTTTCACATTTTTCAAAATATTGGGTGTAACAACAGTAGATTTATCTATAGCGACATTACAAATCTTTAGATTATTCTAACATTGTTCTGTGAAAAGTAACGATAATCAAGTCAATTTATTCCGTTGGATACTTTAAACTTTAAATTGATTATAAATCAACTGCTTGAAATGTATCTAATTATCATTTTCATTTTACATGCCACTTCGAAAATAGGCCATTACAATAAATGTTCTCGGCAGTAAAGACTATTTTGAAAGTAAGAACAATAAATTGTTTGTTACTTGAACATGACTTTCACTTTGTCAAATTTTTAACAAATTTAAATATAGAAGTCAAACGTGTCACTATAAAGTTGGAATTGTTGCCAGATTAAGAAAAAAAGTATTCAACCATTAATAATCACCCTTTTACATATATATCGTATTACAGATAGATAACTATTTACCTCATGTAACAAAATTGTTTCTTTCAGTATTCTCTTGTCGTTTATTATTATTATTTATGTACGTAGAACTAACTGTAAGTCTCATTTCGTCAGTTGACTCATTTATAAAAAATTCAATTGTTAAAAATACAGAAATCTAAGAAATAGCTGCAAGTAACCTGTATTTTTTATTTCAATTATAGATTTTTGAATTACTCTATTGCGCAATCTGCCCTGTGGCAATAAGCTTATTTGGGTGAAATTATAGCCTCATGTTATATTTATTACAATTAATCAATATGCCTAAGTCATAACTAAAAATTTTTCTAGTCATGTGAAACCCGAATAATAATAAATATTGACAATAAGTTTGATATAAATCGAATCTCTTAAATCTCATGGAATACTTAATACTAAGACGTCGTGTACTCGTATTATAATTTTGTGCGAACTACCCTCCGGCCAACACATTAGGATGTATATACTAACATTCTTTCATGATATTTTTGCTTTAATTCTTATACAGATCTTTCAAGATTTACAGATAGTTGTGTTATTCTATAATATTTGAATATATGACAAATCATTACTACTGGATACTCTGTAAAAGCGAAAAAGAACAATTTCGATTATTTTTTTAAGATATATGACAAGACTTTACATATCAACAAGGCAGGTATTCTCTTGTTGATACGTAAAGTCTTCTCAAGATTTAAATCCTTCTTATCGTTCATAGCAGAGATTTTCCTACGATGTTCGATACTAGTGATGTACCAGGGTCCTAAAAAATGCCGCGTACCGGGGATCGGGTATTGAGAAAGAAAAAAAAAACAACCCTGCAGTGTAACCGGGTACTCGGACGTTATGTAAAAGTGTGCATCCTACGCCATCTAACGGAAAGTCTGCGTATGTAAACAAAACCGGGAAATTCCCTGAGTATGCACTGGAGCTGCCGCTGTTTTGTATATAATATACTCTCAGTTCGCATTTAATTTCAGTTGCATATGGGTCGAATTACAATTTTTTAATTTCTTACGTATGTACCCTTTCAATAATGAGTTCAGTTTGGAGTAATTTTAAAGTGTTTTCTAAAGACAAAACGAAAGCAGTGTGCAGTTTATGTAATGCAGTTTTACCCAGAGGTGGCACAAATACAAAATCCTTTAAAACATTCAGATGAGTTTAGTGATTGTGACATTGTTAATGTTAAAAAAAAGAAATTACAGGATCCAACACCTGGACCTTCGCGCCCCATTAAACAACAGACATTGGTACCAGTGTTTAGGCAAAATTATCACATGGGACATTAATAATATCAAAGCAAAGAAAATCCATGATAAAATTGGCGAATTGATAGCTGTGGACAACAAACCCATTGCAATAGTCGAGAATGTTGGATTGATTAATCTTTTGAAAACATTAGAGCCCCGATATCAAATACCTTCACGAAAATTTTCTCTCAAATTATTATTCCTACTACATATGAATGTTGTTCGAAAATTTGTGATTTAATCGATATTTAAAAATCACAACTGAATTTGATCTCCTTGACATCAGACATATGGACCTGTTCTGAGAATAACGAAAACTTTATAAGCGTCAGTGGACATTAGCTTAATGAAAAATTTGAAAGAAAATGCGTTGTTCTAAATGCTCGCCATTTTCCTACAGGTACAGCCTTTAGTAATTCATTAAGCGAAATGCTACAATTCTGGAAATTAGACCCTGAAAACCACATACATTGCTACGAGATGGTGTTCGTAATATGATCAGTGGATCAAATATTGCCCATTGGGGAAATGAGTCATGTTTTATTCATAGCATCCAATTGGTAATTCATGGTAGCATATATTCTCAAAAATCTATTTCTGACATAATTGCAAAGTGTCGCAATATAGTAAACCATTTTAATCACTCGCAAGTAGCTAGTACTAAGTTGAAAGAAATACAAACCAAATTATCGCTTCCAATAGCTACGGTATTAGATCCCCGCTGCAAACTAAAATTTTTAAAACCCGATACACAAGTTATTGCTAAAAATTGGATTATAGAAGATGAAAAGTATTTCTCCGATAAGTATTGATAAGAATAATGACAATAAACAAAGAGAACCTCCAGAACATGGAAAAAATAATCATGATAAAAATAAAGATGCATAGATGAAATTTTATTTGAAAATAAATCCATCCAAGAAGAATCCTATACTGTGGGAAATTCAACAGATAATATTCAACTTTTAAATTTTCTTAAACATTTATCCAACACTATCAAAATTGGCTAGACAATACCTAACAGCGCCTCCTAGCAGCATACCCAGTGAAATGAATGTTCAGCAAGGCGGGTATGATTTACAAAAAGGGAGAAATTATTATTTCTGCATTATAATCTCCCATTATTGAGATTTAATTATTAAATTTAATTTTTTGTTTTGTATAATTTGCAGGAGCTGAAAATTTTGCCGGGTATGCCGAGTACCGGGTAATTTCCGGGTACCCCGTACATCACTATTAGATACCTTTCAGCCGCTCTCCGAATTATTACATTTTTTTGAAAATCACCAAGATAGGAATATGTGTATGCATATTTTACTATTAACAATCAGTTTTTCTTTAAGCTGATTGTATATAGTCATTTTGACAAAGCTAATATCGCGCTATATAACTTACAGCGTATAAAATATAATTACAACATGGTACCAGTGAAATTGTAAATAAGAGAAGATCTGCAGAATATTTAAATACTATAAAAAACGTAAAATATAAGGAAGAATTAAGCAGAAAATGTATGAAAATGAATTTGATTAAGAAAAATTTTCCAGTGTAATAATTCATAAGAATTTATCTAGTCCAACGACACAAACTGGGAAGAGCTTTAAAGGACCTTAAGTATATGGAAAATAGCATTGTAAATATAAGGAATAAAAATAAACAACGATAAGCCCAGAGTTATGAAGATTGCAAACAAACTTGGAACGAGAAAGTTGTGGATGTTTTAGCTACAAAGCGAACTACGTAGCAAAAGCAAGTTAGTTTTTATATTAAATCTAACCTTGTTCGTCTTTATATCTATATACAGCGAAATTATTGTTATTAGGTAAATTGTTAAGAAATGCATTTATAAAATATTTAAGACATGTTATAACGCGTTTCATAATAACATATTTGCAAATACTAAATACGTTTTGGTATAACAAAAAAATATATTGCTGTTATTTGGCGATAAAATAATTTTATTTTGAGATACTGTGAACATATCGCTTTTAGTTATTTATTCTAGTTACTAATCTCATCCAATATGAGAATAATATTGGGAAAATATGCTATACTATTTCTCAAATTCATTTCCATTTCATTACTAGTATATTTTTTAATAATTTAGTACTGAACAAAAAATTAAACTAGTTCATACAACTCTCTTCAAATAATGAATGTGAAACTGCAATATTTAATTTTTTTTTTAATTTTTCCATTACTTATTTTGGTTTCCTAGTTTCCTAGAGGTCCCTCTATGTGGTTTATTAATAATTCTCTCATATATTATTGTATCAATAGGTAATTTAATAGAAGTATTATATAGTTTAATATCCATTATTAATAACTTAAATTATCCCACACAATTGTTATTTAATAAATAACTTTCGGAAGGCACAATTTTATTAAAAATTAATTGGTAACTGCATATTTTATAAACTGTTAATTAAATATTTTATTTATTCCTATTATTCAAATGAAATATGTATGGTATATAGCATTTATTTTATCTTCTACTATAGATTATTATGGATTTTTTTTATCAGATAATCGACTAGAAAGGAATTTAAAAAAATATACACGAAATCTTTTTTAACTGTATTTACTATTTATTCTAGAATGCTCAAAAATAACACAAAAAAATAAAAATATTAAATCAAAATCTGTCATTTTTTAATTAACAGGAAAAATTACAAGACTGAATTTTGCATTTTCACTTTAATATAATGGTGGAATATTTATTCTAGGATGCTTAGAAACGATATGAGTAAAGTAGAAGAAATTAGGTAACTGAATGTTGTACTTTTGCTTGCTTTTTCTACAAATAAGTCTATCGTAGATATTTATTTTAGAGTGCTTAGAAATAACACTAATAAAGTCGAAAAAATTATTTAATTGAATTTTACACATTCGCTTGTGTTTTCTGTAAATGTTATTGTAAACATTGTCAAGCCATTAAATCAAATGAACAAATTAATTTGTGAAACGTACTTACCTCCCATGCAAATCTGGGATCTTGCGTCATTCCAGCCCATTTTCCTTGGAATGGTCCATATTTTGTCCCTCTGACTACGTTACACTTTGCATAAACACCAAACTCTCTTATTTCTAGTTCCGGCGGCAAAGAACCCTTCTCCAAAACCATCTCTCTGGCTTTCACAAAAGATAGATCTTCCGAAATTTTAACGCCGTTCAGTTGATCTCCCATTCTTTTCTCGCTTATATACTTGAAGTGTTCGTAGGCGTCGATCTGTTCTTGTTTAAGGAACTTGTCGCTAGCGTAGAGCTGATCAACCGGTTTCAAAGTGAGTTTCAAATTTTCCCTGGCAACTTCACCGCTTTTCACTTCGTTATTATTTGAGAATTCGGCAAACTCATTCTGGAGTGGGATCATCTTTTGCTCCATGGAAGACGGTTCGTGTTCTTCAACTTGCAAATCGCGAGCGGACAGTTCTAGTTCATCTTCACTACCCTCTGGAAAAATAAGAAACGCAAAAAATCGATTAACACACGGAAAAAATTAAAGGCCGATTTAGGATGATAATGTATTTTTCCCGCTTAATTTTCAGCGCGATCGCGCGTGTCATACTAGCACACTAGCAAGAGTAAATGCTAATGAGAAGTGTGGTTGTCGATTTGATCTGGATGGAGAAAATCAAAGCGGATATCCTATAACGGATACTATTATAACGGCTAGGCCACTTTATCATTTACCAATGGTTAATTTGTTGTAAAAATATTAGCCAAACTAACCGCATTCTAATCATTTTTATAGTGCTAATTAGCGTGCCATATCTTCCTTGGATGGCGCATTATCTGCTTATTGAATATAAGAAATATTTTTTGTTCTTATATATCGTATTGACATTGATTGGCAAAGAGAAGGTACTTCTTTCAAATATTGTTTGTCTTTACGTTTCTTCATGTTTTATTGTGTATAAATTCCCCTATGTTATGTATACATACTGATATATACTTTTAACATTTATCTTTCTCTTAGTACGTCAATCGCTAATTAAATTATCAACCTAGTTTCAATCTTATCATGATAATTTTTCAGAATTCAATACCACGTTTCGTAAACACTACTTCTAGAAACAAAATAAATACGAAAGATATAGTCTGATGATAGAGTGAAAGTCTCTCTGTAACATGAGTGCCGCGTATGAGTCACAAATGTATGAAATGTAAAAATACTATTGACTTCTTTTCGCCTATATTGCCTCTATTAATTAAATAATACAGCAAATATAATTAAATAAAAAATAGCATCCATAAAGTAAAGTAACGAGATCCATTTGATAGTTCCGTAACTTTTCAATAGAGGGCGCTAGTATTATCCAGAATAGTACGTTTTTAACATCTTATAACAATAACAAAGTTACACACAAAATGTCAAGCAGATATATTTAGTAGTTATTGTTTCACACGCTTAGAAACCGAAAAAGTTTATTGTGAATATGGAAAAAACAAATTTGACATGTTATAAGACGCTACTTTTTGCCTGAAAAAAACATCAAAGAACGTGAAGAATTGTTAAAAGTTATTACTGTGATTCCACTCCTTCGCATGGAATGATTCAAAAGTGGTTCGCTAAATTTCAGCGGTACAGCTGACGCTGGGCCCTAACATCTTTCGTTTACAGTGATGAGGAAATAATCAAAAAAGGTCGTGATATAATGATGAGAAATCGTGGACTGAAGAAGGTGCGTGAAATAATTTAGATTTTAAACATTTTTACTGAATGTGTAGTTAATACCTTGTACGAATACTTCAATATGAAGATATGGGCCATATGGCTACCGTATCTGTTATCAAACGTCTAGAAAGGAAAAAGCGTGAAAATTGCAAAGCAATGCGTGAATGTGTACAAATGCAAGCCAATTGAGTTTCTGCGTCGTTATATACTCTGGTTTTATCTACGGGAAAAGTTATAGATACGGTGTTTTTGAATTCGCACGGGTTAATCTATAGATATCGATCATTTTGAAAAGGAAAGGACGATCACAGGACCGTATCATTCTAATTTATTGGAGCACTTCAATGCTAAAATAAAGAAAAAGGATCATATTTGACGAGGGTAAAAGTGTTATTTCACCACATTAATGCATCAGTTCATTCTTCTGAAATTGTAATTGTTAAATTGGTTGAATTATATTTCAAATCGGTGTCTCATCTCCCATATTTTTTAATCCAGGTCCCTGTATCCTTGCTTGTTCCCAAACCTGAAAAATACCACCACTGCAACAAAGGCCTATTTTGTAGTGTTTTAAGGATTCTTTTTCGAAGACACAAAAAGTTGAAATATCGCTGATGCAAGTGTATAATTTGAAAGGGGATAATGTAAAAAGTCAAGGGATTTTTTGATTTGGTGCGTCATTTGGTTTTGTGCAACTACTTTCCAAGTAATGGCGGATAGATTCATGGGGAATCCGTACAAATAACGATTTGAAAGACTTCTTTTCACTTGGATATTTTAGATAAATCAGGGGCTTTAGCCATAACTTCAAAAATTTAATTATAAGTTTTCATTTTTTTTTAAACAAATCGTACAGAAGAGGAGATAATCAATAACTAAGTCTAAGTTCTTCATCTCAGCCTTCCCCAGGAATCGAGTTTTACCTACAGTTCTGTTATCGCGAAGAAAGCTTTAGACTTTCATAATAATTACATATAAGGTAGTATTTATCGTCATTAATTTAAAGGAGTAATTAAACAACTTAACGAAGTCGAAAACGAAATGATTGCATTTCAATGACATACACTGTCGAAAATATTTTAAATATTCCAGGAAAATGTATCAAGAAATATTATATAGCGCGGAGCCTAAAAAGGAAACTTGCAGGACCTTGGAATGAAGGGCACTTATGGAGAGCTTGCCCCTAAAAGTAAGTACGACAGTACTTGGCAATTGATTGGGCTAGTTTATAATTTTGATGTTTTTATGAAAATTTGACAAAATAAGCTTCAAAATGCATCATTTATTAATAGATACCAAATACATTCTTTCGATACGTTTTCAGTTCTCCCTCATTTTCGACTGCGTCAGTTCTTTACAGCATGTCATAGATTCTAGTTCGCGTGATATTTTGCAATTTTTCATTTTCTCGCCCAGCTTTTGAATATTTTCTTAAACCATTATTTTAGGAAGAATAATCAATTATCTTGCAAACGTGTTCAATATTTTCAACTACATTAAGAAACACGAAATAATACAGCTAAAATAATAGCGATATGGGAGAAGTTGGAAACGCTGTGGACATATTTAGCTAGGTATAAGATGCATTAATAAAGAATTAATAAACGGAATTAGAGCTTCTTCTCATAACTGCTTTATATTGATGTTGGTTCATTATAAGCACGACGAAGGATGTGTGTTTAAAACAATACCATAACGAAGGGAGGATGTTTAATAGTTTTCGCTACGCATTTTTTAATAAATCGTTTTAAAGCTTTTCGCCTTTATTTTTGATGACAGCTTTAAGCCAAAATTCTTTAAACAAATATGACTTGCAAGTACGTAATTTGCTAAACTAAATGTAGTTTGAAATAAATAATAGTTGTATAAAAATATAATCATTTCCTAATCTTGCACAGTGAAATACTGGTACATTTTGAATCACTACAAACCTGCTCTGCTTTCGACTGAAAAAATTTCTTTTTGCAGGATGACACTTTATTCCGGCAGCATACAATCAAAAACGCAAAGCGAGCTATGAGATTTTATATATACTATTTCAAAATTGTGGATTCCTTGCAAGAAGTTTGACTATTTTCTAAATTCACTAAATTTTTCTGCCCTCCCCTTTTACACCATTACAATAAAGAGCTTCGCAGTTCTTGTTACTGTTTGCAGCGAATCATTTTCATTTCTTTCGATTCCATTTTGAGAATTTTTGGTTGTACTTGCATTTTACATCGTTCGCAAAATTTTTTGCTTTACCTATAATTAACAATAATCAACAAACCAAAACTAAAAATTTAGATATTACTCGCAAATAATGATTTTCTGTAAACAAATTCTGCTTACATGTACAGTGTACTCTCTCCTTACGGACACCTCTCTTAAGCGGACACCTCCCATAAATGGACACTTTTTGCAGTACCAAAAGATTACTTGGGGATTTTTTAAATTTTTCTCTCTTGAGCGGACAACCCTCCCATATCCGGACGCGGACACCTTTTTCCCACACCAAAGTGATTTTAGTTCCCCATAACGGGACAGCTTACAACACTGTAACACTGTTTTTCCGTTTACTCTTCTTCATATTCGTACAGATGTTGCTTATTGAATAATACGTGTATGTACAAAGGAGAATTCCCTAAATACGCACAGCTAGCTTGTTGTTTTGAATGTAGTACGTAAATACATAGTACATTTATAGATTCTTATTGTATACATACTTGAATCGCTATGCCTAAAGCAGTGTTGACTATTAAAGACAAAGTTAATGTCATTGAAATTCAAAAAATGAGAAACTTAGTGTACGCGAGTTAGCAAAGAAATGTAAGATCAGTAAAACTCAAGCTGCTTGTATCATCAAAAACAGAAACCAAATTTTAAGATTGTGGGACACTGATGTCAATCCGGATAGAAAAAGGAGTATGCTGAACGTCAAAGGCGTTAACATTGATAAATTGTGCTACGAATGGTTTGTGAAGGCTCGAAATAAATGTATTCCTCTCTCGGGCACACTTATCAGGAGCAAGGCTAAAGAAATTGCAGTTACATTGAATTACCCAGATTTTAGTGCATCATCTGGCTGGCTGGAAAGGTTCAAAAAACGGCATAACATAACCTTCCGTGCCATTTCTGGAGAAGCCGCTAGTGTAAACCAAGATGATGTCAAAAGTTTTACTGAAAAAGTGCCATCTTTGATTCAAGGATATGATTCACGAGATATTTATAATGCGGATGAGACTGGATTGTTTTTTCGGGCATTACCCGATAAAACATTTGCATTAAAAGGTGAAAAATGCACTGGTGGAAAAATGGCTAAGGATAGGCTAACGATTTTGCACTGCCTCAATATGGCTGGAGAAAAGGAACCCCTTTTTGTTATTGGGAAAGCTGCAAAGCCTCTGGCGTTTCGCAATATTAATTTGAACAATTTACCAGTTACGTGGCGATCAAACAAAAAGGCTTGGATGACGTCTGATTTGATGACTGATTTTCTAGCGCAGTTAGATAGAAAAATGCAACTTCAAGAACGGAACGTCCTGCTATTTTTGGACAATGCGGCCTCTCATCCTCGCGATCTTAAATTGAAAAATGTTAAAGTTATTTTTCTTCCAGCAAACACAACAGCATTTTGTCAGCCCCGGGATCAAGGCGTTATAAAAAACTTTAAGTTTTTGTACAAATCGTTATTTTTAAAAAATATTTTGCTGCAGATGGAAGACGCAAATTCTGCTTTGGATTTATCAAAATCAATTAATTTGTTAGATGTCGTTTATTTCATACACAAAGCGTGGGAACAAGTGGGTCCCCAGACAATAAAACATTGTTTCAGGAAAGCTGGTTTTGAGAAAACAGATATGTATCCTAAATGACGATAGCGGTTAGACCGCAGAAGATGAGCTTCCACTATCAGCACTTGCTCAGTTTTCCAATATTATTAATCAAGTTCAGAGCCAAATCCAAATTGACGTCGAAGACTATATTAATTTAGATAATGAAGTCTTCATTAATGATGAATATGTGGAAAACATTAATACTGAAATGTTAATTGCTTCCAAAGAAACGCTCGCCAACTCGTCTGAAGATGAGCTAGAAAGTCAAATTGAAGACAAGTTAACTTCCTATAAAGAGGCTTATCTAGCTATAAGAAAACTAAAGGCTTTTTCTTTGTTTCACAGCGACCTTAAAGGTGTTCAATTGCTTACTGATCTTCAAATACATCTCCAAGATAATGAAATTAAAGGAAAAACGCGCCAAGCTAAAGTTTCTGACTTTTTTAATCTATTTGAATACCTTGCATAACAAATTTTGTTTTTTTTTTACTTCTCGCAACAATGTTAATGAAAATTCTGTTTGCTTTATCTAATATTTATATGTTCTTGTTTTGGAAATAAAATTGTTTAAAGTTAAATATATTACAAATTATTATTTACTCTTTTTGTACTTTTCTCATAAGCGGACACTTCTCATAAGCAGACAAATTTTTCAGTCCCATGACTGTCCCCTTAAGAGAGAGTACACTGTATATGCTTCTCACACAACAAGTGCTAGAAGCGCTAGAAGCTCCAAGAAATTCAACTGCAAATTTACCTAACTAACGTGT
This sequence comes from Melolontha melolontha, assembly GCA_935421215.2. Lineage (NCBI taxonomy): Eukaryota > Metazoa > Arthropoda > Insecta > Coleoptera > Scarabaeidae > Melolontha > Melolontha melolontha. The sequence goes on along the minus strand of OW285242.1, from coordinate 94,282,568 downwards.
GGTGGTACGCTAAAATACAGTACAAACTCGATAATAATATGAGGTCGTTTGCCCAAAATATTAATAGACGACATCTCGAGATCATTGTTAAAGGAAAGATTACAAAAGGAAGTCTAATGAAAACTAATGAGAAATCGACAGGATAAATGTATAAGATTTTGTTTTCTAACACGACAACGATCTGAAACATACAGCAAAGCTGTTTGATGATTATTTACAAAAAGAATAAGGTATCCTTAACATTAAAACATTAGATCCGTAAATACGAAAATAAACAGTAACCATACTATTGTGAAAAATTTAGAAGTGGAATGGAACTAAATATCACTAGTAACTTTGGCGAAGCTGATTACAGTCATTGCAATTTATTATTGTTATAATAACCATTATAGGAATGAAAATAAAAATTAAATGTAAGTATAAAATACGTATAAAAATTATTATAAAAATTTTCATGAAAACGTGAAATAAAATTTTGCAAATAACATAAACGTTTTAATACAAGAGATTTAAGTGGAAGACAAACAATTAATTGCACTGCAAATGTACGTTGTTTATGAACTAACGAAGTAATATGCTTTCTCGATTATCATTTCTTTTACCCTTGCACTAAGTTTTATAATTGATATTTTTAACATTCGACGGTAGTTTGTTGTATAGCTGAGTCTCTCAATAATCAACGGAAGATTGCGTTGTATTCATCCTGTAATATGATGCTCTAAAATTTATCCTTATTTCTTGTGTAGCATTTGTGAATAATTTCGCCGGAAGTAAATTTATTTATATCTCTGCGTACGTACCTGGCTGCCTTAAGTAAGTACTCGTATTCAGAAGGAATTGCTAATCTTTTTGGTTAATTCATCTTTATATGTCTTCATGTATTTTAGGTTTCCTAGAAGAAGGAGTATTTTTGTCTACTGTAATACCCGATAAAATTATATCGTAGCTTGCAACAGCGTGTAATTTCACAAAACATATTATTTGCCCTTATTTATTTATTGCCCTGAGCAATGTAGCTGCTTTTTCTTCTGAATTTTTAGGTTAGACACCAATAAGTCCTGGACTTGAGCAAAATATTCGGGTATATAAAGATTCGGGTATCACTGCATTTTTCCTAAGTTTTGGGAGAGATATGTAGTTGATGTGTTTGCAGTGATACCCGAATCTTTCAATACGCAGGCTTTCTTAAATATTTTAAATAAACAAAATACGATTCACGCACGAATTAGAAAAATATAAAACTTTACCCTTTTTAGATTTAAAAATTACATTATCAGACAATATTTTTCAATTTGACATCCACAGAAAAGAAACACATACAGACAATTACATCCATAAACACTCGTACACTTTTCACAAATATAAAGCGAGCAGTTTTTATTTTTTAATCAGCAGATCACTGTCAATCCCTCTATCCCCTATGAATTTTAAGTAAGAATTAGACTACATAGTTAAAGTTGCAGAATCGATTGGTTACGACAAATAATTAGTATTGAAAATTAAAAACAAACTATAAAAGAAAAGGTTCAAAACCTAACACCAGACACTTTGTACAACAATAAAAAATACTGTAAGATATCATTTCATAAAAATTGGCATAATAGCGTAATAAAACTGTTTAAAAAAAACAATTTTATTGCAGCTTTCTCCAACAATAATAAGTTATAACAGTGTCTAAAAACAAAAATTGTTAAAACAGATCCGTTGAAAGAGTCGGGCATTTACAAAATAAGTTGTAATTCTTGTCCAAAATTATGCATCGGGGAAACCAGAAGAAATGTTCAAACACGATACAAAGGCTTCAAACACATGGCTCATGTTAAATTACACAACATAGAAAAGTCAGCATTAGCTCTACATTATACAGATACATGTCACAACTTCAATTTAGAAAATGTTAGTTTAGTTAAAAAAAGCAGTAATAGAAATTTAGACACGTGGGAAGTCATATACATGAAAAAAACACAAAAATTATCTTCTAAATAATGATATTTCGCCCCTCAATAATAAACTGTTAGCATGTATACCGTCATCATTAAATACTTAAGACATCTTGTAAACAGGTACTAAATTCTTCATTCACATTAATTTTTATTTTGTAATCCCTAATCCGTTTACCGTTAGTCGAACCCGATGCCCCTTTTGTTTCATAGATATTTGGTAATATCCCATGAACTCATTCTCAGAAATTCTATTAGTTTTAAGATTCATTGTAATTTTTCATTCATTTGTTTTCACCCTACTTATAATTTTTCGGTATATGATGTACTTCATATTATATATTGTCTCGTAGATATTATGTTTAAACAGTACTACTGATGATGTATGCAGAAATGTGCATTTAGTTTATTAAAACAATTTTTGTGAAAAAAGTGTTTTGTTTTATTTCGTTACTCTTTGTACTCTTGTCTCTTTGTCTTCGAATTTCACTGTGTTAATCCTTTCTATACTCGTAGGAGCCAATAGATCATTATCAAGCTGTTTCTGTCAAAGCCAGTTTCCCATAAGTACATATTACATCAAAACTAGTTTCCTACTGTTTCTCAAATTTCCTACATCAAGGCTCACTAGCCAAGCCTATGCTCCTTTAAACGACAATGTCCGGTTATCAAGCCAGTGACGGCGACCGATATACACCTACATGAGACCGATTTGGCTGGAGGTTCAGCAGCTCATCAATGTGAGTGATTTCTGAATAGTCCTCCTCTAACAAGATCCTGATTAGGAGAATAAAGATTATATTTATATTTAATTAGAATGAACTTTTATTAATGACTTTTAATATCGCTTCTCATACGAAATAACTAAAGAAGGTCCTCTAACAATCGCGGTTGCATCATCCGAGTAGAAACATATTGCATCGTTAATATTACAGGGTAGGTGGGGAACTTAGTTCCATGGCTATGCACACACATGACAAGTTATGAAGCGGTCGTACAGTAGCTAAAAACTAAGCAAAGAAAAGTTAGTTAGCCGTCTACTAACTTTTAGTGGCATACAAAGACTAGCATGTCTAGGTGTCACGGATGCCACGAGAGTATCTACGCTGGAGGTGATACTAAATCTACCACCTATACATATCCACATACAAGGAGAAGCAAGGTCAGTATCCTACAGACTAATACAAGGCCAAACGCCTATAAGCCGAGTCCACGGCACTGATCGTCATAAGTTGATAGAAAAACTTCAAGCAGTTCCCATTACAGTGAAATGACCTAGGGAGGAGTGGAAGAAAGGCCCACCCGTTCGGGCAGAATCTATTTGGTACACTGAAGACTTTAAAACAGAAAACGGGGTGGAGCCGGAATATATGGGCTCATAAAAAGAAGAAAGAAGACTAGAGAGACACTATGGTATTTCCAGCGGAATTAACAGCATTGCAGCTCTGTGTTAGGAAAATTAAGAGATAGGGTGCAACAAACCGCACCGTGGCCATCTACTCTGACACCCAAGCAATGTTAAAATCTCTGAATTCAGTACAAGTTAAATCTAAACTTGTACGGGATCGTTTATATGCTCTAAACGAGCTCTGTTATCACACGAAAGTAACATCAGCCTACGACCTGGGGCATGAAGGTCATTAGCTCAATGAGCAGGCGGAGGAATTGGCTTGACAAGCCTCGTCTACAGGCTTCATAGGACCCGAGCCTTCCTTTAGCATTGCAAAAACAATTATTAAAACAGCCATGGATAAGTGGGCTGAAAGTAGATCTGGTGAAATGTGGAAGAACTCCCTAAGTCAAAGACAGATAAAACAGTGCTTTAGAGAATATTCGCCTAAGATTACATCGGACTGAATAGAGACAGAAAGTCTGTTAAGATGATAGTAGCCCTATTAACGGGGCGGTGTAAGTACAACGAACACATGAATATTATCGGATTGACAGAAGAAACGGTATGTAAATTCTGTCAATAGAAAAAGAAAACCGCGATATATGTGCTGTGCCAATGTAAAGGTTTAACAATAATGCTGTTCCTACAAATTGGAGATCAAGCTACTACGCCTAATTAAAAGAGGAGGGCTGGAGAAACTGCTATAACTAGGCACAAGAACCGCAATAAAGCTGGAAAAGTCGCAGTGAAGAGGCTTTACGGCCACCTCAAATATACTATACAGTAGGTGATTTACATAGATTATGAACAACGGTGAGCCGAATATAGATCCTTGAAATATATCTTTTCCTCTAGATATTTCCCTATTGAATTTAATATATATTGCCTTCGACTTTACAAATACGAGGCTAATAAGGAATGTCCATTACAACGTGTCCTGTAGAAATACAACTTCTCTAGAAGTATATTGAGATCGATGTTGGCAAAAGCTTTACATAAATTGTAATATCGGAATTATATCATGAATACCAAGATTATGTAATTAAGTCATTTAATAGCTATTTATGTAACCAGTTATGAAATGGGTTATTTTGTGTAACGAAATGGAATGTTTGGACGAGCGAGATCCTGCAAAATGACATGAGTTACACAAAATAACATTTCATAACGTGTTTCATACAAAATTTTATCTAATTTTGACCAAAACATAGATTTATAATTTTCCAGTTGATCTAACATTAAACGTCATAAGTCGTATTAAATAATTAGTGACAGTTTTCATGCTATTGATAATAATTCATTTGACTTGACAGGTGTTTGTTAATTTAAGTATAAGTATTTACTTTTATTAGCTAAATATTTCGGTGCATTGTACGAGTAAAAATGTCGGATTCAGATTCAGGTGGACTACCAAGTGATATAGAGGAGGCTGCACAAAGTGCATTATCGACTGTGATTCCACAAAAGTCGAAAGCCCAGTACGATTTGGCTTATGAAAAATTTGGGGAAGTGGCTTAAAGACAAAAAAAATTAAATGTGTTAATGAGAAGGTTTTATTAACCTATTTCGAGGGAAGAAAGAATCAAAAATCTTCAACACTCTGGACTCTTTATTCCATGTTACGAAGTGAATTGTCTTTGAAGAAGAATATTGATATTGCAAAATATGCCAGTTTACATGCATTTCTAAAGAGGCAGTCAGAGGGATACCATGCAAAAAGTCTAATATTTTGTCAAAGGAAAACGTGTCCCGGTTTATGACAGAAGCTGAGGATAAAACATATTTAATGACAAAGGTCGCATTGATCGTTAGAATAGCTGGTGCTTGTCAAAACAGTGAGCTAACTTTTCTACGTGTGGGGGATATTTTAGACGAGTTTTCTCATTTTGTAATAAAAATCCCTAATACAAAGACAAAAGTAACGCGCGAGTTTGTGATCACAGAAGGAAATATTGAAGGGCAAAATTTTCTGACCTTATTAGAAAATATATTTCTTTGCGTCCACAAAACGTTAATCACGATAGGTTTTTCGTCAAATATAATAATGGTAAATGCGGGGCACAGCCAGTTGGCATTAATACAATCGGTAATCTACCGAAAAGAATTGCTCAGTTTTTGAAACTACCAAATCCCTTCTTATTTACCGGACACTGCTTCAGAAGGTCATCGGCTACCTTTTTGGCAGATTCTGGTGCGGATATTTTTAAGGTTAAACTACATGGAGGCTGGAAGTCCAATACTGTAGCTGAGGGCTATGTAGAGAATTCTATAGAAAATAAGAAAAAAATTGCCAATGATATTCTTGGTGAATCAAGCTCAAATGTACATTCCGTTTTGCATCATAACATCAGAGTACCTGCCATGAATTCTACGTGTGCAGGAATTAACCTCACAAATTGTTCACATTGTCATAAATGTTTATAATGCATAAAATAAAAATTTAACCAGTTTGTGTCATTTAACGTTCCCCTTTATTAACTTGAGATGAAATGATTTTTTCAAAATATTTCGTAACTAGTGATGAAAAGAACTTTTCAACACTAGTTACGAAATATTTTACTTTTCGTAACTAGTTACGAAAAGTAAACCGTTTCCTAACGTCATACAGTTTTGAAAAGTGTCACTTTATGTGTCAAAATTAGATAAATTATATTTATTTAAGTTATATTGACGAATCAAATATTTAAAACTTCTAAAAAAACTTTTTTGGTTATTATTTAATCACAAAGTATTATTGAGTGTGTAAAGTACTTATGAGCGACAGTGTATATTAAAAGGAGATTATAAATAAAAAGTAGTTAAACGTCTTACAAATAATTTGAAAGAGATATTATATTGTTAATGGTACAGATTACATCTAGTCAGACACTCCTAGAAGTCCTCTGAATACTTGAAATTCCAAATTCTATATTCCAAGTCTAAAAAATTAAATAAGACGCATTTATAAATCAATACGTACTTTTAGCGCACTATATAATAGTGCGGTAAAAGTATTATTTATGTTTATTTAATGTGTAATAATAATACAATGTCGTTTTCTGCTTCTGAAAACTACGACCTTGATTTTTCAGTAAACCTATTCCTTAGTCTTTCGCTCATATTTATTTTATATACCTATTATAATCTTTATTATAAAGAGCTTCTATATATAACTTGTAACCGCAATTTCCTATCTAATTTGTAATGTTGAATAAATTTAGTGATATGATATTCAATGATAAGTTATCATGACAAACAAGCACATAAAGCACACTTTTTTGTTTACTACAGATCTCTCGATTATTTCTTTATAAACTACAATACAATTCCCAAGTACAATATGTTATATATACATGTTTTAGAATTTTTGTACGATCGTATACAAGACATTTATCTGCAAAAAAATCTGAACGCAATAAAATTCTCACAGATACAAATTTAAGATCCTCATTGACAACTTTGCGATGTGAATATATACATAATCTTTGTGGTACTGTCATAAAATTTAGGTATATCTTTCAAAACCGAAAGTCAGTCCATTATTTGTCCGATTAAATATTTGTCCAACCTCGAAAAATAACATACATCCACAGACATACACACACACACACATGGATACAGAAGAACTAGTGTCTGCAGTGGTATCGATAGCGAAAAAGGTAACTTTTATAGTTGCTCATTTGCCGCTTTGTTTGTCTAGGATTAGAGAAATCCCGAACGATGCCATAGTTATCATGTTTCGGCAGTTTTGAAACAGATTTTAGCACCCCGACATCAGATATCTCTATTATGTTATGATACTGGTACACACCCCTTAACTAGAACGGAGCATACTTCATAAAGAGCCGACTACCATAACAGGATAATATTAGCCATATAAGTTTATTTAGAAAATAATTTTGCAAAAAACGAGTTGCGAATGTAGGGTTATATTATTTAATAAAATTTATATTTGTAAGTTGTAATATCTCATTTTGTAGAATTCCTTTATTATGAAAATCACTTTTCTATTCACTTATCTATGTGGTCAGTAGAGACCGGACACATCGGGTTGAAATGATGTCGTCATTACGACGGACGATATAAATTGTCTACAACATCTGTAAGTACATTACGCAGTTATTGAATGCACTATTGATCTGGCTAGCGCGCACATCTGTTTTCATCGACAATTGCGACGTTTTTTGTTGGATATTTACAGTTAAATTTCTGTTTTTATGGGCGTAGACAGAAGCGTGTAGATTTTTATTAATTTAGTCTATTTAGATTATATTTTGTAAGATAAATAATGTGCTGTGAGTTAGTTTCTTGTTTTCATAATTTTAACTGTTAATTATATCGTAATTTTTGTGACGTAAATGTGCATTGAATTTCGATCAGTTTCAATAACTTTCGCATACATTTTTAGTTTTCATTTATTTAGATCTAGAGCATTGTTTAAGTTACTTTTTCAGATATGATATGGAAGAACGTCAAGAACGGCACCGTAAAACAATGGCGAGTTGGATTGACGGTCATACTGATTGTATGTCCATTGTCAGTGATTCCGGAATTTATGGCAAAGTCTGTAAAATATTGTTAAATATTCCATGAAGTCGCACGTACAATGTCACTTAGCATCGCAAACACATGCACAGAAATTGGAACTGTTGGAATCTGACAATTTTAACGAAGAACACTGAAATTTTTATGGCGGCTAATATTCCATTAAATAAACTTAACAGTCTCACTCTAAAAATATTTCTCCAAAAATATACTGGTCGAAATATTCCTGATGAATCCACCTTACGCAAATATTATGTTTCTAAGTGCTACACGAAAGCAGTAGAACGCATTAGAAGCCATCTTTCAAATCAGTACCTCTGGATAAGAGCCGACAAAACTGTAGATATATTAAGACGCTGTGTGGTAAATTTTGTAGCTGGCGTACTACATCCAACTATTCCATATAACGCATATGTAATAGCAACAAAACTTATAAATATTCCATATAACGCATATGTAATAGCAACAAAACTTATAAATACAGTCGGAAACAGTTACTAAAACCATTAACGAGAATATTCAAAAAATACTTTATTCGGACGACAGGTACAAAGAATATATACCGGGTGTATTATGAAAAACCTTTCGTGCTGTAACTTTTTTATTTTTTATCTGAATGTAATAAATTATACGTCGAACTAAATCGTTTTAAAAACACTGTAACGTGTTCCGTTTTGAATTTTTTTTTACACTTTGTTTTTGACAGACAGCTGCAAGCGGTGTTTTTTAAATTGCACTATATTTTTCTTTTCCTTATTCAAATATATTACTTTTTCTGAATATGAAACTGTAAACAGTTGTATGAAAAAAAAACAAGAAATTGTAGGTTTTTTTTTTAGTTCGATTTATTCTGTTTTTTTCCGAACATAGAGATTTCTTAAATGCATTTTAAATACTCTATTTCATTTTATTACCAACAAATGTGTGTACCTTTTAAAATCACTTACATTCAATACTATATAGCCCATAAAGGATTACAAACCAATGCTATCAGTGAGCGGTTGGTCAACAACAACATTTACAGTGTTTATTTTTAAATTTAAAAATCAAGCAGTCATATTGAACGATAAAAGTGCATTCCAAATTTTCGAAGAGAGCTGTAACATCTGTCAGTGACACATTCATTATAACATTTTCAACGATTCATTTCTAAATTTTGTTATTGAAATGGATAATGGCGAATGTGTGGATGCGATTCAAGCATACTTTGAATGCGGAACAAATTCTGCAGCTGCTTTGCGACTTTATGGAAATCGTTTTCCTGACAGACTGCGTCCAAGTGCCGATAAGTTTGGAAGGCTCTTGCGAAATTTACGAAATTTTGGATCATTCAAAAAACCGAAAATAAACGCACGTGTAATTCAAGATCAAAATTTTGAATTAAGTGTCTTGCTCTATGTGGAAGAAAACTCTAATACGTCTACGCGAAAAATTGCTCACTACATGCAGGTATCACATTCTACAGTTCAGTACATTCTGAAGAAGCATAAGTTCTTTCCTTATAAACCACGGAAGGTGCATGCTCTCGGAGAAAACGACCCTCAACGAAGGGTTCAATTCTGCACGGTTTTCATGAATAAACTAAGGGAAGATCCAATTTTTTATCGTCGTGTGTTGTGGTCAGATGAATGCACTTTTGGGAAAAATGGTGTATTCAACAGAAATAATCATCGCCATTGGAACACTGAAAATAACCATGTTGTGATGCAACACAATTTTCAAAATCGGTTCAGTGTAAATGTATGGTGTGGCATTTTAGGCGATAGAGTAGTAGGGCCTTTTTTTGTGGAGGGTAATCTAAACCAAGAAAAGTATAATAATTTGTTACGCAATGAATTAGGCGATTATTTAGATGAGTTGCCACTTGCTGAGTTAAACAGGGTGGTGTTCCAACAGGACGGTGCCACACCCCATAATACACGAATGAATACTGATTTTCTAAATAATTATTTTGGCGTCAAAAGGATGGGCACTTACGGACCTATTCGATGCCCTGCTAGATCGCCAGATCTGAATCCCCTAGATTTCTTTCTGTGGTCTTACATTGAAGATCATGTCTATTTGACTCCACCTGATACCAGAGATGATTTAGTAAGAAGGATAGTACAAGAATGTCATGAAATACCACCAAATCTTATATTAATCGCAGCAGTTGGAGTTAATAGAAGGTGTCAAATGTGTCTGGAACAAAATGGGGCCAATTTCGACCATTTGATTCATTAAAATATATGATAGCTTGATTTCTGTAAATTTCGTAGTTTTCTTTTAATAATAATAAATTTGTCACTCAATTTAATGGAGGTGTCTTCAGGAAATAAATGTTTATTAGAATAAGTAAAAAAATATGTAGTACAATTTAAAAAAAAAATTTACTACTGTCTGTCAAAAACGAAATATCAAAAAATTTGTTTTTTAAAAAACAGGTTACAGTGCTTTAAAAACGATTTTGATTGACATATCATTCATTAAAATCAGATAAAATATAAGGAAGCTACAGCCCCAAAGGTTTTTCATAATACACCCGGTATATATATATATATATATATATATATATATATATATATATATATGTTAAAAACAGGGAGACTATTAAAGGAAACATATCCTAATATGCTGCATTTTACTTGTGTAGCACATGCACTCCACAGAATCTGTGAATATATCAGAGACACCTCTCCAGAAGTAGATAGACTTGTATCCGCTTCTAAAAAAGTTTTCAGAAAAGCACAATTGAGACTAGCTCTTTACAGTAAAAAACTGCCATCTTTGTCACTGCCTCCCTCTCCAGTAATAACTAGATGGGAGACATGGTTGGAAGCCACTAGTTTTTATGCAGGAAATTTCGATAGTTTACAAAATTTTGTTGCATGTTTAAAGGACAATGTGCGTAGTATTTTTGAGTGTAAGGAACTAACACAAATTCCACGTTTGAAAAATCAGTTGTACTTTCTTCAGGAACACTTTAGAAATTTGCCAAAACTAATCACTTATTTTGAAAATCGAAATCTCAAATTAAATGATGGTTTAACGACATTAGATGTGGCTATTAATAATTTGAAAAGTATTCCAAGTGACTTTGGATGTGGCCTTCGGCAAAAGTTAGACGCAGTATTTAATAAAAATCCAGATTTAATAACATTGCGGCAATTGTGTATGGGGACAATGCCACAACATCTAGCTGCAAAATACTTGCAAAAGAATATTTCCAGTATGCACCTATAACTAGTTGCGATGTAGAAAGCACGTTTTCTATTTACAAGGATATATTTCATTCAAAGAGACAAATTTTACAGAAGAGAACCTTGAGAATGTATTGCTAGTAAATATTAATACTCCTTTACTCAACTTGAACTACAAAATGAACAAATAAAAATGTATTTTGTAGCCGTATATATACCCGTTTTATTATTAAAAGTATAATATAAATAAAATTAAAAAGTTTAAAAATAAAAATGTTCAATAGTACGCTCGTGGGCGATGAGTGATCAACCTCTCGTGTCCGGTCTCTAGTGATCAATGATTACTCAACAATATGTTTTTTTTTACGAAAATAAATTCATGTCAGTTTTGCTTAATGTTATTATAAATATATCATAAATATGCTGATCGACATTTGACATACATTAAAGTAAAATATGATTTTAAAAATAGAAGTGACTAGAAATAATTCAATTTAGGAGAGCGACAGCAACAATATTGGAGAGGGTAACCATTGATATCTGGTTCAAGGAGGAGGCAAATTAAGGTAAGATTCAATTTTAATAATTAATTTAATTTATAAATTTCGTTTCAATTTAATGTTTTTTTTGGAAAGCCACGGATGTAAGTGCAATAATATTCATAATAATTATAATAAATTTAACTTATAATTAACTTATAATTTAACTAAATATAACTTTACATGATAGTCATGATATAGACAAATATTCGAGATTGTTGTATGTTTGAAGCAAGGTCCATAAAGGGTCACATTCTAAACCTTATTAAATTAAACTTGGTCTTGGGATAATTAAGTCAGAATATGTATGTATTAATGTATTATTAAGAACGAGGACTCACACATATTATTATCATAGCACAAACAATTAAGGATGACTACAAAAAGAAAAATAACAATACAGGGACCGTTTGTAATGGTAAATAGTTGAAGGACGGAATTCCTAGAAATTAAAAAATTTATTTAAAAAAATTGTCTGCACCTGAGTCTGACAGACTGAATGAAATTTAGTTGCTTTACATACCACATAAGGATATGAAAGCTGTAAGATGTACACAAGGATATTTAAAATATTTATCCAGAAGTAGTGATTAGTATAACCGAAAATTATAAGCAAACAACATTGAGTTAATTAGAGTAGCCGAGAAACACTTTTTCTCTTTATTCTACGAAAAAGAGGACGAGAAGAACCAAAAGATGAAGCATCATTGAACACAGTATTATTACATAATGGAAACATATTTCAATAACTTCGATTAAATCACCGTTGTTAAAAATATGTAAAGATTCTAAACTTTTTACTATAATTTTGAATACACAAAGAAGTTACATGAATTACGTTGCTTTTCGTATTTTTTAGATTATCATGATGGTGAAAATTACCGCATAAAACGAAAGTGGCTATCCATTAAGTGGTTCTATACTAGGAATAGACAATATACTACACTGTCCTTTAATTGAAATGAACAAGATTGTAATAATGCTTTGGAACAGTAAATTTAGACGCAAAAATTTTACGAAGTTATATAAAATAGCCAACTTATTTAATGAATTCAGGTACCTTACAGAAAAGTTTTAAAAGATAAGCAAAATAAACCAATAGAAGGAAGTTGTCGGATATCCAATGATATAAGTACAAAGTCTTACCAATTATACTTTAAGTACAGGGTCGTCCCAATTTCTTCGCCAACATAAACACTAATAACGCTAAGAAATAAGTAATTAAACTTCTAGTTTCAAAAATTCTTTTATTGTAAATACCACTACAATATTGTGTCGCCATACAATGGCTTCATCAGGTGGATGAAATACTGAATATGTACAAAACAAGTTTGAATATTTATGAGAAAATTATTGGGGAAATGGTGGTGGAAAAATTTTTACAATCTTAAATTTAATAGAGGGGAGTTGTTTAAATCTAGTTGATCATTTAAAGCTAATCCTAAACTATTGTATCTATTAATTTCTAAGTTTTCTAACAGGTTAAGTTTTTTACTTTTTTCTTGAATCTGTAAAATTTTGAAATCTATATTAAATCTATGATTGATATCTATACAATGACTTGCGAAAGTTGAATCTGTTTTCTTTTCTTTATGGCTTCTCTCGTGTTCTTTCATCCTAATTTTGAATGTCCTCCCCGTTTGTCCTATGTATACCTTATTACAATCTTATTACATATCTTATTACAAATCTTAAAATATTACAATATTACAAATATTACAAATCTTATTACAATATTGTAGTAATATTTACAATAAAAGAATTTTTGAAACTAGGAGTTTAATTACTTATTTCTTAGCGTTATAATGACGTTTCAACAAGTATCCCCTTCGTCAATTAACTATAAACACTAATGACAAACTATTAATAACCGAGATGTCCCATATGGTGTACTCCATATTTCTGCGTTAGGAACACATCATCAAAAGACTTCAGGTGAAGAAAATGGAATCCAGCTGCGCTAAAATGTACTTTTAGACACATTTCGTAGGCTATAGTGAGGTATTTTAAAACACAACAATTTAAAATGTATAATTTCCTAACGTGAATAAAAGTACCACAAAAATACAAAAATTCAAGTCGAAGTGATTGCATAATTGCGTTGGAAAATTAAGTGCGGGAGGAAAGAATTACACTGTACCGTTTTCTCCGACAGCCAAGCAATGATAAACGCATTGGATTCACTCCAAGTTAAATCTAAACTTGTATGGGCTTGTGAGTGTGCCCTAAACAAAATTATTTGAAAGTGACAATAGCTTGTGTCCTAGGGCAGGAAGGCTAAAGTCTAATGAGAAAATTGAGGAACTGGTTGTCTATAGCCTTCATCGTTTCAAAAATAAATATCAAAACAGCCATGAAAGACAAACTGAAAATAGATTTAGGGAAAAGTGGAAGAATTCTCCAGGTCAAAGAGTCTCGTTATAAACATTCGCTCAAGGTTACAAAAAAGCCTATTGAACAGAGAGAGAGAGAAAACCTGTTAAGATAAAACCTAGCCTATTAGCAGGACATTGAATACTCAAAAATATATTAGTCATTATTGATATGTTTTTGAGCTTACTTATTCTTTCTTCTGTGAACAGAGGGGATATGTAGAAGCTAAGCGGAAGAGGAACCCGGTATTCATGTGCTATGCCAACGCGAAAGTTTGACGAGAACATTTGAGAAATCAGTATCCATAACCGGAAATTTATTTAAAAGAGACAGTCTCAGTGCTAATAAGTTTAACAAAAAGAGCAGATCGAAAGAAAGTATGGAACATAAAGGCAAAAATAGATCTAGGAAGGTGGCAGCAGCTTTATGTCCACCTCAATTCTTTGGGATATTCTAATGCGATTGTCTTAAAATATATATAATGTGATTAATCATTCTCGGAAAAGCTTATTATTAGATACAAAGATTATCAATCTAAATGCCGCAATACTGTAGTATTCTTTGCACTTAATGCAACTGAATCTTCCTCCTCTAAAGAACTTAAAACTTCATCGTCGATCAAGATTTCGAACTTACCCCAAAGCTCAGCTGACTTATTTTCGAACCAACCTTGTAAACTTTGTTTATGTTATGAGTTGAGGTTGTCGCATTTCTTAAAACTTAAACACATAATACATTACAATACTCTAGTACCTTTCAAAGAAAAATTATGAGTATTCAACGAAATCTGTCAGTATCAATATAAACACTAATTTACTCATTCACATTGAAATTCAGTTTTTTATTATAAATATCACAAATCTTCTCATTACTTCTACACAAAAGAATAGAACGGCATTTAGTAAGTACTAGCTTGACCTTTCGTTTGAAATCAGCATATTGCTGTAATATTTCACCTCAATATAAATTAACTAAATTAAATGTAGCATAAATTAAATAAGTATAAAACCTAGTTAAAATGGGTTGTGCTTTGTATTAGGTGATATAATATTGAATTATATGTATCATGTCTATAGATTGTAGATTACGATACGTTAATAATATTTATAATCTAATTAAGTAAAAACGCATGCTAACGAACCATGTTTAAGAAAAAGAAATTTTTAAATCATTTTTAGCATAGTAGGTGCTGTACATGTTATGAAACTCGCAGGTATGTTATGTATAGATCCAATGTTTCAAGTTAGGATATTAACAATGTATGGTTAATATACAGGCGGTCCCGTAAAAAACGCAAACATTCATAATTCCGTTATTTATTGTCCGGTTTTATTTAAACAAAAAGTAAATTTAATACCATCAAAAACACTATAAGATAGCAGTGTTTTATTTGTTTTCAATTGTTTTCATTAATGTCAAACGTAGTAGAGGGACATAGCCGATTCTAGCACCTCCTCATGTTGAACCTCCTCATTGCCCTTGACCTTGCATGTGGCACAGCCCAAGGGCAATGAGGAGGTTCTACATGAGGAGGTGCTAGAATCGACTATGTCAAGGTCAAGGTCAAAGTCAAGGTCATATCAAGGTTATATCAAGGTTCCATTAACTTCCAAACAATTCTAAAACCTCCTCATTGACTTTGATCACCAATAAATATTGTTGAAAATAATATAGAAGCTTAGTATACTGAAACCAGCGATTAAAACAAAATGTCCCAACACCTAGAATTAATATTAGAAGCAGTCAAGTTTGTTTATGAAAATTATGGTCATCTATCTGGTATTAAAACAAATCTAATAGAATATATTCCAATAGATTTATTTAAAACGAAAGTAGCCCCAGAATGGATAGAGGAGTTCTGGCATTTAATTTCACCTGACAAACAAATTGAACTAGAAGAATATCGACCGTGTTTTAGACACTATAATACCGGTGAGGAACAAATTGACGGTCCAGCCCCTTCAAAGAGAAATTGCTCAGTTTGTAAAAAGAGTATTACCCAACAATTTAGAAAATTTGGAATACCGAAAAAGAAAAAACTAAAACATTAAATATGATTTAAATAATATATTTTAAATAAGGTGAACCTGTGGCACAGCTCAAGGGCAATGAGGAGGTTCTACATGAGGAGGTGCTAGAATCAAAGCGCAGGTTTACCGATGAGAGGTTTATAAAGACGCAGTTGGTGTTTGCCAGCGGCAGTTCATAGGGGCTACTATATAAATCCAGCGATGTTAAGAAGTCAGTATATATAATGGGAACGGTGAAGCGTAAGTGTGGCTGTGATCGTTTAGATAGTTTAGAAGAAGGTGAATTAAGAATTGTGAGTGCTAACGAAGAACATTTTAATAAGGTAATGGAGAAAAAAGTGCTCGATCCTATGATAGAAAATTTTTTTGCGGAAGTGGGAAAAATGGATAATTTTTGGAAAGAATTTGACAGATGTTCTGAAAAATTAGTTTTCGAATCTTCATGGAATTTACCTCTAGTAGCAGAGAGCATATATTTTTTAAATAAAAGTCATTCAAAGTGGGTATGTGTTGGTTTATTACCAGATAATTTTTTCAAACCGATAGTGAAGATTGTTGGTGTGAGAAAGCAATGCATATTTTTTAATTCTGAAGAATGGGCAGAATTTATGATGCAGAGCGCGAAATTGAAGAAGTATTTCGATTATTGTGGTGGAAAGTTTCCAAGTATGCGCATATCGAATTTAGAACTTTCTAGCGAATGTTTTGATGGGGAGAACAGAATATTAAAAATTGACAAAGACGGAGATTTGTTGTATTTATCAATTGAAGGTTTGTTAGAATTGTGGCGTGTGAGAAAGGTGCTGGAATCCCGGTTGGAATCGTTAAGAAACTTAAAGTATGATGAATTTTATAAGGATGTTATTCAATATCTATCTGTAAGTGGAGGGGATCTGAATATGGAAATAGAGAAAGTTTTGCAGGGATCAACTCTAGAATGTGTGTGTATAACAAAAGAGATGTTGGTAAATCATCTTCAAAAAGTTTATCAGGATATTGATCTAATAAGAAGAAATCGTAATTGAAATTATATGTACATATAAAAATTAATAATAATAAATTATGTTATGAATACAGTCTTTTATTTTATATTATGAGTAGAAATTAAGGAACTAAGTATATTGAATTATTTAAAGTGTAGAGGTTGTTGTATGATAGTTATAATTGCAAATTAAGAGAAAAGAGAGTGTGTATAAATATAAAAATCGAGAGCGTTTTGTGTTAAAGTGTGAACCATCGCTTATGATAGATACATTAAAACGTTTGCATATAAAAGATGGGGAATTTGGTTAAACGGCGTAGTTTAAATCGAAAAGGCAGAAGGAAAGGTGGTGGCCTATTGAATACAATAATAAATAAGCTTCCAGTAGAACTACATATACCAGGGTATAGATTTTGTGGACCAGGAACGAAATTAAAAGAGCGATTGGAGAGAGGTGATAAAGGCGTGAATGATTTAGATGAGGCTTGCAAAGAGCACGATATAGCTTATTCAAAATCTGGTGATTTATCAGAGCGACATATAGCGGATAAAAAATTGTATAACATTGCTATTAAACGATTAAAGAGTGCAGACGCTCGAGTTGGAGAAAAATTATCTTCTGTTATAGTTGCTGGTGCTATGAAAGGTAAAACAAAATTAGGTATGGGTGTGAGGAGACGGGTTCGAAAAGGAGTGACTCGACACAGTAAACCAGTTAATAAACAAAGAAGTAGAAACATGAAACGGAATTTTGTGGGTGGTTCTATATCATTTATGCAGGCAATGAGAATTGCACGCAATGCAATAAAACGGGCGGGCAGTAGAAAAGGAATGTTAGAAAATGCAAAACTGGCATATCGGAGTTTGAGGAAGTCTGGAAAGAAAATTTTATTACCTCGTTCAAGAATTATTCCAATACCAAAGAAGGGTGGCTTTTTACCATTAATTCCGTTATTTGCAGCTTTGGGTGCCCTGGGATCGCTAGGTGGAGGTGCTGCAGCTATTGCGAATGCAGTTAATTCATCTAAAGCTGCAAGAGATCGATTAGAAGAAACTAAACGCCACAATACTGCTATGGAGTCAAAAGCTGGTAGCGGCTTATATGTGAAACCATATAAGTCGGGGTGTGGAATACCAATTGGGAGTGGGTTATATATTAAACCATACAAATCTGGTTGTGGTGTATATTTACCCAGTGGAAATGTTTCAAAAAACGGTTAAGCAAATTACCCCGAAGACCTCTAACTGAAGTCGATTTATGGAAATATGTTAGAGGATGGAAAATAAGAAATTTTCGGGGTATATTTAGTAGAGATGTCCTACCAGCAATCATACGCAAAAGAGAAAAGGGAATAGTTAATTTGGACGATAATGTTGGAGAAGGTACTCATTGGGTAGCTTATATGAAGCATGATGATATAATAAAGTATTTCGATAGTTATGGTGATTTAAGACCTCCGACTGAGGTCGAAAACTATTTATTATCGAATGCGGGTGGCGTTATACGATATAACTATAAGAGATATCAAGACTTGAATACTGTGAATTGTGGACATTTGTGTTTATTCTTTTTGAAAGGATTCATTAGTTGAGAACGAGTTTCTTTTAGTAAATAATTTAATATTGTTGTATGTATATAAAATGGAACGTGATGGTGATGGAGGTGCGGATAATTTGGCTTTTGTTTTATCAGGAGAAGGACCACAGTTGACATGTGTATTGAATCCGCCTGTATATTTAAATGGTGAATTTGAAATGTGTATGTTGAGTTTGCAAACTTATAATTCTATTTCTAATGTTACATCGGAGAATAATGTATTTCGATATTATGCTATAGCCCCGGGTAAGCCCGGGAATTGGGAGAATATATTAGTTCCACAGGGTACTTATGACGTAGCAGATTTAGAGAAGTATATTGAAGAACAAGTGCGTCTCGGTACAGATGATAAGAATTTTTTTAATTTAAGCGCAAATAATAATACCTTGAAAGCAACTATTAAGTCTTCAGTGGATATCGATTTTACTGTAGAAAATTCAATTGGTTCTCTACTAGGCTTTGGAAAAGTTAAAATACAAGGAAATATTCCGAGGACCAGTGATGAGGTGGTTGATATTAATAAAATGAGTGCCATCGATATTATGTGTAATGTAGTTGCTGGTTCATATATTAACGGGGAGTTGTCGCATGTTTTATATCATTTTCATCCGAATGTTCCACCAGGGTTTAAGATAATAGAAGTTCCGCAAGAGAACATTTATATGCCCGTGAATGTGAACATGTTAACGAATATTATAATTCGAGCCGTCGATCAGAACGGACGATTAATTGATTTGAGAGGTGAAGAGTTAACAGTTTATTTACGATTAAGAAGAAAACAGTGACTACTACAAACAAATTTTAAGCAACATGAGAAGTAATACTAACAATAAATTTTGGAAGCAAGTTCGACGATCTACAGGAAAGTCATCAAATAAATTGAGGAGCGGGATGGGGCGAATAGTGAAATATGGTGGTTTATCAGGTGAAAATAGAAAATTTTTGAAAAATTTGGGTTACAGAGTTTTGGTATAAATACGGAGGAGTATAAAAATAGTATTTATAGAAAAAGAATGAGGATATTTTGTTAGTGTAAGAATAATTTGTGTTGCGAGAAGTTGCTTGTCACTGTGAGGTAGAATTACTTTAATTATGGAAGTGTTAGATGTTTTGAGAAAAGTTCGTGTGGATAATTCAATTATCGAATTGGAATACCACAATCATGCACCATTTGGCTCACCAAAATATGGGAATAATGATGAAATACGAATTGTGGTTCCAGAAATAGATAAATATACTCTACCATCCGAATCGGAATTATTAATAGAAGGGAAATTACGATTAGCTAGTGATGTTAGTAAAGCAAGTGCTACAGCATCTCTGATTCATAATGCCGGAGCTTTTATGTTTAGTAATATCAGATATGTAATGAGTGGATCGGAGGTAGATGAAGTTAGAAATGTGGGTATAACATCAACTATGAAGGGATATTTTTCTTATAGTCCGAGTTATATAAATAAATTAGAAAATTGCGGTTGGGAATTTACTACAGGGAAGGCTCCAGTTTTAGATGTTAGAGGAAATTTTAGTATTTGTATTCCACTTAAAATGTTATTGGGTTTTGCAGAAGACGTAAAGCAGATTATTATGCATATGCCGCAAGAATTAATATTGAAGAGATGTGCTGATGATAGCGATGCGATAATGAACACTGTTGTCGATGAAGAAATGAAATTAATTATTGATAGTATAATATGGCGAGTACCCCATGTTAAAGTGGGTATGGCTCAAGATTTATCCCTGACAAAATTAACAACGAAGAATACTCTGATGGAAATGTTTTTTAGAGGTTGGGAAATTCACGAAAATCCGGGAATTCCTGAGACAACTAAACATAGTTGGGCAATTAAAACTGCCCCACAATTAGAAACACCGAGGTATATAATTTTGGGTTTTCAAAGTGGGAAAAAAGGAAGTTTGTCTCAAAATATGAGCAAATTTGATGCAATTAATTTAACGGACGTGATGGCTTATTTGAATGGGAAGAGATACCCATACGAAAATGTTCGTGTTGATTTTGACGAGAATCGCGTAGCTGTTTTATATAATATGTACGCTAGATTTCAACAGAGTTACTATGGTTACGATCATAGCGAACCGCTTATGAAACTGAATCAGTTTAAATTGTGTCCGCTAATAGGTATAGATTGTTCACATCAAGAAGATGCGGTACATAAAAGTGGTGTAGAAGTAAGAATTGAGTTTACAACGAAGGCTAATGTGCCAAAGGATACCATTCTATACTGTTTGATCATGCATAATAAATTATATCAGTATTCACCATTTAATAAAGTGGTTCAACGAAAATATTAGCGGCACAATAGATATCGTAATAGGGGTAGGATGTTGTTGTTAAATGAGATGCGGACTGAGGTGATGCAGTTTGTGTAGTTGGTTAGTTAATCGTTACATGATGACTGCAAGACGTGGCAAAAAGTCTATTGTTATCGATTTTCAATGGTATCGTTCTGAAATACATAGGGTAATGCCGAAGGAGTTGGCTACATGTGACAATAATTTCAAAAAGAGTCATTTTGTTTTCAAACCTGTGCTAAGTTTTAATGCTTTGACAGATGAGGATAAACGTGTCGCGAGATATGCTTATAGCTGTCATCACGGGTTAAGGTGGGAAGAAGGATATATATGTGCGACAGAGTTTGAAGGAATTATTAAACGATTGTGTGCCGACGTGAACGTGGTGTACGTTAAAGGAAGGGAGAAGCTAGAATTTTTGAAGAGTATTTTGAAGAATAAACGAATAGTAGATTTAATTGATGCCGATAAAATAAGAAAAGAAGAACCTAGTTGCAGTTTTCACGTTGGCGATTCCGTTGTTTGTGCACTAACTAATGTGGAACGATTGCATAAGTATTTAATGTACCACAGTTTAGAGAGAAAAAAATTTTAATCGATATCGGTAAATATTTACAAATAGTGTAGTCAGAATGGGCAGTATTTGGACTAGAATTGTACGGAATGGTGTCGAGAGGGTCGGAAATGTTATACATCAATATGAAGCAGAAGGATCATTAGTTGGTATAAATGCTTGGAATTTAATGTTCATTCCAAAATCATTTTTAATTTCAAAAGTGAGGTGTATTGATTTGGAGATGGTCTGGCATCGGTTACCGAAATATTATCAATTGGATGAAGATTTAATAAAATGCAGGCCATGTATGGAACATCAGTTGTACGAGGGTGATGTCGTGGAGGGTTGTATTAGGAGACGAGATTGCAGATTATGTAAATGTATAATTAAGTAAAAATATTAATATGATGTCGATTATTGATGTAATATATTAAAGAATGAAATAAACATAAAATTAAAGAAAATATTGTTTTTATTTTTTTACATTATTTATACGCCTCTATCTGCTATCAAGCTATTAAAATTAGTTATTTACAAAAATAAGTTTTCAAGAATTTTTTCATATTTACAAAATTAAGTAAGGTTACTCACCTAAGTGTTCATGAACTTTACTATACATTACTTACACGCGTCTGTGTGCTATAACGCTATTAAAACAAGTTGTTTACAAAATTAATTCCAAGAAAATTATTTTTATATGGTAATTTTTTTTTATTGCATTTTTTGATCGCTCGCGAAAATGAGGGGGGGAGTGGACCTATGGTTGAAAAAAAAGGGGAGGGTGGGGGGGAAGGTCCGGAGGAGGCGGTGGGTGGTGGGTGGGGGGGGGGGGGTGGGGGGGGGGGCCCAAACACAGCTCAAATCCGAGTAGGTTCCGAGATAATCGACTTTTTTTGTTTTTTTGTGTTTTTCGGTTAGTAAAGAAAAAACAAAAATTGGAGGGGAAATTGCCCCCCCTCCAAAAAAAATGGGTTAAGAGAATCAAAATTGAGTACAACAAATAAAGAAAAATATAGAGAACAAAATGGAATGCGGAGGGGTAAGATCGGAACATTAGAATAACAAAAAATGTTACCTTTTCCAAAAAAAAAATGTTCTGTTATTTTTTCACATTTTCACATCTACCACATCTAAAAAATGGCAACTAAATTTAAAATCCTTCACAAATTGTGTAAACAACTTATTAACAGCACTATTACACTTAAATAAAACACCTTATTACATTTCATGTGCACTGTACAAATTCTCAACAGTAACTAATTTAAAAATGTTATTAGCAGACAGACATAAATAATAAAAAACCGTAACCTTCACAAATTGTGTAAGCAACTTATTAATAGCAGACAGACGTATAAAAAACCTTTAACCTTTCATTTATTCTGTAAACAATTAAATTTTCCATATTACGTGACAGACGTATAAAAAGCTGTTGTTTCAAGAACGTGACCTTTCTAACATAGGTATTTTAAATTGTAAGCAACTTATTAATAGCAGACAGACGTATAAAAAACCTTTAACCTTTCATTTATTCTGTAAACAATTAAATTTTCCATATTAGTTGACAGACGTATAAAAAATTGTTTTTTCAAGAACGTGACGTATTCTAACATTGGTATTTTTGATATATATACAGCCTGTATTCATCCTAAAAATCATTCAAATAGTCAACATAATGGTAAGTACAATAAAATAATGTTTCTTTTAATACAGTAAATAATAAAAATAAATTAAAATATATATTTCTTTTTATTTTTAAATATTAGTAATACACGTATTTGTATTTTATTCTAAAATAATGTATACAGTTCAAATTAAATGCTTACATCCACTAGATTCTTGCGTTTACTATTTTATAATAATATGGACAGTGCACACAAATTCAAACTTTTGTCTATTGTTAATATATTATTGGTAATATCACTATTATGTAAAAAGAACACCAAAATTTAAAATAAATTTAAAATAAAATAAAAAAACATTAATTCTTGCGTTTACTCTTTTATAATAATGACAGTGCACACAAATTCAAACTTTTGTCTATTGTTAATATATTATTGGTAATATCACTATTATGTAAAAAGAACACCAAAATTTAAAATAAATTAAAAATAAAATAAAAAACATTAACCTTCACAAATTGTGTAAAAAACTTATTTTCCATAATAGCAGACATACGTATAAAACATTGTTATTCTTAAAGCGTGACGTGTTTTGACCTAGAGATTTTAATATATATACTTCCTTTATTCATCTTATAATCATTCACATCGTTTATCTTGCAGTGTAATGGTGAGTATACTTACATTCTATTTCTTGTATATGCTTTTTACTTATTATTATCCAATATGTATTTATTCTTTTATCATAATATAACTGCACACAAATTCAATCATTTGCCTATTATTAATGTCAAAAGAACATTAAAATTACAGCTACAATTGACTTTGAGTTTTGTATTATGTTCCGATTATACGGAATGATGTATGGTTAATACATTAAGCATTGAAATAATTTTCTGGGTGTGAGTAATTATTTATTGCAGTGAGAAAATAATTTAAATAGTTTTTGTAATTGCATAGAGAATATAATTTAAATTTACAAATTCTTCACATTCATTTGTCATAGTTAATTATCTTTTTTATTTTAGACTAATAACGATGATTTGTATAATTATTTAGAAAATGTTGAAAATGTTGTAAATGTTGAAAATGTAGACTTCGAATGGATGTTGTCACAGGAAAGACGACTGGGTGAATCATCCCTTCAGACAGACGTTAGACGACAATCGGAGCCAGTTGAATTACCTTCTGCAGTTCCATCTACTTCTGCGGTACGACCCCTACCGCATACTGTTGAAGTAGGTGTTGCGGCAGAAGTTAATCCACCTGCTTTCGTGTCACAATTAACTACCGTTCCACCTTTGCAACCTCCTCCTTATTTGTCGAAGGACGAGTACTACAAATTGGATAGGGTACAACGACGCGAACTGACTGCCCAACGACGTATGTACAGACACTCTACAATCTCTACTACAGGACAAGAACACACTACGAGGACCAAAATACGACGAGGGCAAAATACAAAGAACTATATACCTTTACCCTATACAACTTGTAGTCCTAGTGTTCGAGCGGTTCGAGCGCCGAATCTGCGAACACTGCTCACGGACGATACAGTAGGAAGAAGGCAAAGGTGTGATGATGTAAATGTGACACGAGGGGTGGCAAGAATACCACAGATTGTGGAGACGATTAATCTAATCACAGAATCTGTAGTAATCTTGTCTCAGTCTCAGACTACTCATTTTTCAGCGTCCCAACCTCAAATGAATGTTTCCGGCTCTTTTACTGAACCACCTGCAATTCCTCAAGCAGCTCCAGAAATAACTGATCTTCCTCAGTCCCCCACACCTTCTCCCAACGCAAATATTCCTGAACACTTTTCTTCCAATGCTTCTCCAGTTCCTCCTTCAAATGAATCTCCAGCTCCACCTTCCAATGCTTCTGGGTCGTTGTTTGCCTCACAATTCCACTGTGGGCAACAACAACCATCCGAACTCGCAACTTTCTCTGCGGATTGTAAACAGTTTTCTAACACATGTGTTAGATATTTGGCGGGCAATTCGTTAGCGGATAGTTTCCTTCAGCAGGTGATCTCGCTAAAGGGGCAGGCTAACGGTTATTCGTTAGAGCAAGACAAGGTTCTTCATTTCCTAACTAATGTCGTCAGTCCATCCGATGACTCATATGTAACCCGCCAAAGGGAAAGGAAGGATCTGCTGAATCGACTTGGAAGCTTGATTGAAGACATGATTGATTATCAAAAATCATTTCCACCACAATGATTTATATTTTCGATAATTAATTGTTTCATTGGTCAAGTTTCATGAGCGAGACTACACTGATACGATACGAACCATCGGACAACCTATTTTCAACATTTTCAACATTTTCAACATTTTCAAAATTTTCAACCATCTAATACATAAACTTGTCATCACATTCGATTGTAAACAATTCTGCACCGACCTGGTTAACACCCACATTGCACGATACTAATGTACTAGTTCCTACAAAACTATCCAGACAAGGTAGGGGCTGCAAAATTACACCTATAACTGTTTTGCAATAGTTTACATGATATGTAATAACTTCAATGCTTTACTTTTTACAGGAAGTTGAGATCAAAATTACAAAAATTGAAGGTCCGCTGACCATAACAATAACAACACCGACTGACCCCCTGCTGGATGTCGACTCCCCCGACCTGCCACCTGAATACGAGGAGTCGCATCGCCCAATGACACCTCTGGCGGTGCCACAAAGGAGAACCCTGCAGGAACGATTCGCCGAATCGTTCAAACAGGGTTCCCGTATCCCAGCGTCCCAAGATACGGACAATTGATCGGGGGTCTGCGGACAGGAAGGCGCCGCCACCTTCCCCAACCAAAAAAATTGGCGGCAAAAAGAAAATAAAAAAATAAAAAAATAATTATATTTCTTGTTTTATTTCTAATATTAAGTTAATCCTAAACAGATAATATAACGCACACGAAGATATCATAATTCAGTCGTTATTGTTAAGTCGAATCGATTATGTCGATGGAATCGAGTGGAGCTGAACCAAATATTGTACAATTGGAACCGCAAGAATTATCCTTACAAGTGCACAACTATGATTCCACATCAATTACGAAGAGTTTTATACGACACAGTAGCCTCTTCAGTGGCTCATGTAAGCGAGGATTAATTGTGGGGCCTTCTGGGTGTGGCAAAACAAATGTCCTTTTAACCCTATTACTTCATCCGAACGGGTTACGCTTCAAAAATATTTACATCTGCAGTAGATCTCTTCATCAGCAAAAGTATGAATACTTAAGAAATATATTGAAAAATGTTCCTGAAATTGGTTACCACGAGTATACTGATGTTAATCACATGCCTACTCCTAACCAAATGGCGGATTATTCTGTCGTTATCTTTGATGATATACCACCTGCCGACTTGAATATCGTAAAAGATTTTTTCTCTTATGGTAGACACCGAAATTTAGATTGTTTTTATTTAATGCAAACATACAGTGCGGTCCCAAAGCAACTTATCAGAGATAATACCAATTTGTTAATACTATTTCGACAAGACGGTACAAATTTGAAACATATCTATAATGATCACATTCATGATTTAAGCTATGAACAATTTCTATACATCTGTAGAATGTGTTGGAAGAAATCGTTTGGTATGCTGTTTATTGATAATGATTCTGTATATAATGATGGAAGATATCGTTTAGGTTTTGATACTTACATACACCTATAAACAGATTAATGAGGCTGTGAAGAGTTGACATATTTCTCCCCATCGTATACAATTTGATGTGCTTTAAGTTTATAAGTTTTAATTAAGAGGAGTTTGTAACGTACATTAGGGTTTAAACCATGTATTACTGGAATATTTATATCAGTCTACAGGTATTCGTTATAGAGTGTACATGGAAAATAAAATCATAAGAGATTTAATACAAGCTCGCGAAGCTCTTAAACAAAAGTTAAGAACATTACGGGCTGACATTGCACAATCTCAGAGAGAAACAAATATTCTGTATGCGCCCATAGCAAAACCGCTACTTGAAATCGCTAGCAAATTAGCTCCCAGTAATATAACTCGAGGACGAACTGATTCTGCGGACGCTTCTAAAGAAGTAGAAGAATCTTGGTCAGACATCATATCAGAAAAATCTTATGTGGCAATACCAGGAACGTCAATTTTACGACAACAAAGTACACCGCGTAAACGACAGCAGCGACACGTGTCATGGTTCAGCCCATCCACTCATTCATCTCCGACAAAACAACGAAGTGTGTATCTCGCCGGAACACCTCCACGAGAAACCAGTCTTACAAATTCATCAGATTTGAAAAAAAAGATTCGAATGTCTGAGACATTCAGCCAGCCCTCATTTCTAGAAGATGAATATATCGGGGAACAATTGCCAGAGACTCCAAAGGGTGGTGATGAAGGAGAGGACCGAAGTGATGAATTAGATTCTAGTGAAAGCCTTGAGTTAGATAAGTCAAGGGCTCACGCTCTATCGCTTTTGAAAACGCGTCCGTCAAAGTCAATAATTACTAATAAGTCGTTAAATAAGACTCTGTTAGAGACGGATGTAGTTAAGGCAGCGCTAAAAGATCATGACCCCGCTATACGACCTTACCTTATGGGGTTAATGACGGATGAGAAAGAAGAATTCGATGAGAAGTATGGTGTACGCGAAGTTGATGGTGACCTGATGATTGGAAACGCAAATATTAGGTTTGATGGACCCAACATTATCATCGGTGAATTTACTTATAGGGCTACTAAGGGATTACTAGAGCTACTGTTTATGAAGAGACCGGGAAAGTTTCAATATGCTGACGCTAAGAATTATAAATTCATTTTAAATGATACTCACGCCGCTAGAGTTGATTACGATCCGGATCGGAAATATGCAGCAAGTAAATATTATAAATATACGACAATTATTAAACCTATTGTACAAGGTAAAAAACCAGAAGTTTGGTGGACCCGCACTTGGAAAACAGGATTGGGTTTATCAACAAAATTACCGTTGCGAAAGATCGTTGTTCCTAAGAGTATTGTGGAATATAAGTATTGGGATGATGTTAATGAATTGTGCGACAGATTGAAGTTACTGATGGCGTCCAAGGATGCCGGACATACTGGTCATGATAACGAAATCACTGCAATAATTGAGGAATTGCAGGAATCAAAAATAATTAAATAGGTTGAGCAGCATAGTTATAAAGCAGTTAGTATATCGACACCGATAGAGTATTACGATGACAATAGATAAATTTGGAAGGCACATACATAAACATATCGTCAGAAGACATTTAGCGGAAGAAGATGCAGTAGCAAATTTTTTAAAACACCCTAAATTCAAGAAGGAATTGGAAAAGCTTACTCGTATATTATATGTTCCTTCTCCAAAAAGGGAACCTTCAAAATATGTTTTTCAACTGCAGAGTAATGGACGTATTGGGCAGGATGCATATTACTTTATAACTCCTGCGCGTCGAAACCAAACGCAGTTATATAAGAATAAACTATACAGTGGAAAGATTATTGCAGTTAATTATTCCGACGATGAATTAGTGAGACTGTCCGTTAACGCTCACAGCATCGTTCTTAACCATCCTGTAGTATCAATAGACATCAACGCGGAATTGCGATTGAAGTACATTGGTCCATATCCTGTACCGAAAGAAACAGAGCCAGTGTTTGCAGAAGTAGTCGTCGAAGGAAATGTCATCACTTAAAAGGGATGTCGTTAATGAACTACACGCGCCTGCGCGACGAAATTTTAGACGACGGAGAGTCATAATAAAAGGACTACGAGACTTATTCCAGATCGATCTGGTTGAGATGATACCTTATGCTCGAGAAAACGATAATTTCAAATATCTTTTCGTATGCATAAATACATTTTCAAAGTTTGTGTGGGTGATTCCAATAAAAAATAAAACAGCAGCAGAAGTGTCAGCGGCTATGGAATCCATACTCTCCTCAGGAAAGAAAAACATTCCAAGGAATATTCAGAGCGATCAAGGGAAAGAATTTTTTAACAGGCTGTTTAAGAAGATCATGGATAAGTATAACATTAATCACTACACCACTTACTCCAATTTAAAAGGTTCTATTGTTGAGCGTTTTAATAGAACGATTAAAAATAAAATGTGGAAGGAGTTCAGCTTCAACGGTAACTACCGGTGGGTTGGTATGTTGCAAAAGTTGGTCAACATTTACAACAATACAGTTCACAGAACAACGGGATACAAACCTGTTGCAGTAAACCAAAGGAATGCCAAAGCAATTCAAAAATCGGTGTACAGTCACATAAAAATTGGTGACCCTAGAATTGGTAAATTTGAAGTGGGAGATCATGTGCGTATCAGTAAGCATAGACACGTTTTTTCTAAAATGTATACTCCGAACTGGACCTATGAAGTATTCACGATAAGCAAAGTCCAGAATACATATCCGAGAACGTATATATTGCAAGATTCTCAAAAGCAGAATGTTCTCGGAGGTTTTTATGAAGAAGAATTAAAAAAGGTTCGACATCCAGATGTTTATCTGGTTGAGAAAGTTATACGTCGAAAAAAGAATCAAGTCCTTGTCAAATGGTTGGGTATGCCTGCATCACACAACTCCTGGATATCTAAGGATAATGTATTGTAGAACGTAATTTTCGAATGAAATTAGGGAAATAATAAAAAAATAAATAAATTATAGTGTTTTATTTTACAAGAAGTAGTAATACAGTTCAGAGTACACATGAAACAGTTATGAGAGCTAATTACAAAAAAATTAAATACAGTATTATATTTCTTATAAGTTATGATACAGTTCATAGTATGCATGTTATGAGGTAGAACAGTTTAAGAAGCATACATATGAGAGAACTAATTAGAAAAATAAATCAAATACAGTGTTTTATTTTACATAAGTAATAAGTTCAAAGTACACATAATGGAAAAAGTATAGATAGGAAAGCAAATTAGGAGCTAAAGTCAATTGTAGGTTGGTAATCCATCAATTCGGTAATCAATTTCTGCAAATTTGCTTCACGTTCTAATTCTTCTATTCTATAATGTCCCCACGCTAAGGTGGAAGCTCTATCTGGGAGAATATATCGTTTATCATCTTTTGATGTGAGCGCTACTTTATTTCGCAATTCGGTGTAAATCGTGTGAAAATCCGATCGAAATACGTACATCTTCCGCATAAGAGTTTCATTTTCTTCAACAACACTTCTATAATCTGCAACGGACAATTTCTTATCAATAACATATTTTTTGACTCCTTTCGCCGTCTTCACCGTTTTATTTTGGACTTTCAAGCAATAAGCTTTGGCCCCTGTACCATAGAAGCATTCAATAATACCTCCGCCGTATTCATCCTTCATTTTACCGAGCCTAGGTGAACTGCGTGGTATTCCGAATAAGTTCCCTTCAGTAAAAGTTGAAGTATCAAACATATCTAAATTATTTTTTATGTCATTATATACATTATAATTTCGTACACTTATAATTAGAGAATCTGTGTCTGTGTAGAGCAGTGTAATGTCCGAATCATACAAAGGCTTAAGAAAGGTATAGAAAAAGTGATACATTATCTTCTTAGCTATTTCCAGGATTGTGAATCCTACGTACACAGGCTTTACATAATCTACTCGAACTTGAGCCAATTCGATAGCTGTTAACGTGTTGCAAAATACTTTACTGGATTTAAAGTTTGGCTTTGCAATATATGCCTCCGCACCCAATCTGTTTCTAATTGTTTCCCAATGGGAAACCAATTTAATATTAACATGATTTTCAACATTTTCCATAGTTTTTCCAAATATGCTATTCACCATTAACTTGTAAAATTCTTTGTAGAATGCATTATTCGATTCACTTCGTTTCTTTGTATTAAAATCAATATATCCCTTTAACCAATTACTTTGTTTAAACTTAATTCCGCGTCGAATTCCACTTAGTTTCAAACCATTATTCAAACATTGTTTCAAAGTCGTATAGTGAATAATGTAATTCGATTTATTTGAAAGATTTGGAATCAATTTAGGATGTTTAGAATTAGGTGGTATAACGTGTTCCGGACAAAAGGGATAATCATTGTGGAGGTCGTGAAGAGCTGTTGGATATTCTAAATCAACTTCGAAAACGTACCCTCTATCCCCATTGTCTTCCAAAGTTTGAACATCCAGCATCATTAACTCCTCATTCGTTAACCATTCAAATTCACCGCTTGGTAATTTGGACGTCATAGCATAACCATACAAATTCGTCGCATCGAGGTATAATATATATTTCTTAGGTTCTGATGGATCAAATTGTGATAAGTATTCGTTATTTGCCACCTCTATTCTTTTAGAACACATACTGACACCTCCACGTATGCCCTGTTTGAAAAAATGAAACATATCCGCATCTGTTAATAATTCTAAATTTACGTCTGTCATTCGTAGCATCGCTTCCCAGCTAAGACCTGGTGCCGTAAAATAGTGTGCTGGATCTAACTTGTAATTGTCCATACAAATATTTCGAAAATTTTCGAAAACATCTGCAAGTAGCAAAACATCAGATCGTAGATATATATCACTATATTCCCCCAGAGATTGACATTCGAATAAATCCCACACTCGAACGGCTCTACTATAATCCTCATCGCTAATTTCGCTATCAGATAATATATCATAAAATTTATCTTTACTGGGCAAATCTGTCACAGATAGACTTTCAAATGATGTGACATAGTTGTATGGAAAGACACCCTTTCGTCGTAATAAATTAAATTTTTCACCCATATAATATCTTGACACTTCTCTACACTGAGAATCCTCTAAATAAGATGATAATTTATCTAAAGAAGAACTCATAAATCGAAATGAATCTAAAAATCTCAATTTATGGAAGACTTTCCTCTTCTTACCATTACAGTCAATTCTATCGCCAACATATACTTTCTTAGAAAATGATATATACTTTTCTTTATTTTGGGCAATAACATCTATTTCTTCCTTATCCAATGCTAAGGATTTTACAAATAAATGTGTATCGTAATTCGATAAATTGTGCATTATGATTGGAGTATAGCGAGGTTCTTTGTAATTTATATTACATACCATGTGTGCTGCACCTCGATATAATCCAGTCATGTGATCATGGTCGCATACTTTATCATTCACATCTAGTGCTTTTTCACAAATATGACAACTTCTCGCTTGCTCATAATTATAACACTCTTCTTCAGTTAAGGGTTTCATTTCCACAATTTTACTCAAATAGTTTTTATATAATAATTTTACATCACTTTCCAACTCTGTCATGAACGTTTTAGGTGTATTTTGTCCACGGTATGTGCGCAGTTTACACAAATTTTCATCGAACGAACATTTTATATAGTAAGCGAAAGAATGTGGCTGATGTTCGAAACATTTCACACTATAAGGTTTTACATGATCCGGTTCTACCATATCAATAGGTTTTAATATTGCCTCAAAATCAGCATACACAACAAAAGGAACTCTTAACTGCTTTTCAAATTTTTCAAATTTTAATATATTTTCCGGAACTTCTTCACCATATTTGTTCGTCTTCAGATTCATAGTTGGAAACACCGCCTTCACCTGCTTACAATCTTCATGTTCATGTCTTTGTAATTTTTCTAACGATGTAAAAAAAGTTAGACATCCTTCACAAATATATTTTTGGTGTCCACGCTGTGATTTTTGAGCCGACACAAGTCGAGACAAGTTCTTAATCCAACAATAGTGTAAATTCCCTTCTTTCGCAGAAAGAAGTAATAAATTTATATGAGTCATTTTCCTTTGTTTCGTAAAATATAAAGGTCCCACTATATCATGCACCGTCACAGCACCATCGAAATACTCCTCGATACCATATACGTTTACAGATATATTATTCTTTTCTTCAAACTTAACAATGTCTTTTAAATGGACAGGGAAATCTAAACCAGTAAAATCAGCCACGGTATCATAATGGGGATAGGAAGAAGGTCTTTGGGGAAGTCCACCTGGCACTCTTAACGCTGAAGTAATCGCCCAAGCGAAACATGCATTGTCAACATTTTGAATATTTATAATGGCCTTCTTCTTCTTTATTGATGGTGGTAAGTCCACATAACTTGATCCTCTCATAGGATTGTATTTATTTATGTTCACTTCCAAATGTATAATATTGCTCAAAGTCCAACCTGAAATATAATCAGAGATACGTAAATCACTATAATAATATAAGTTTATACAATTTTACCTGAATTACGCTCCTGGAATTCGCTCATTTTATTCTTAATTTCATCAATATACTCATTGTACAAGCTATATAATTCACTTCCTTGCGTTATGATCTTGTTCATAGTATTAAATGATTTGATTTCCACATTATCTTTTGTCAGCAAATAATACATACCATATAATTCAAAATTTATTTTAATCGAATTATGTACATGTACGACACTCTCTATTAATGTCAACACCTTTTCTCTGATGTTATTTGAAAATTCTTCAATATCAACATATATTTGAGACGAATCAGATATTTGATAACTTACTATTCTTCCTGCGAATGTGGATACACTTCTTCTTACACCATCGTCAACTATTACAAACGCTTTATTTCGATGCGTGGCACTACGAATATGTGCAGTATAACAATTCTTCTCCACGTATACATCACAGATTTCACATTTCCATAAGTCTGGATTGTTATCACTGATTTTTATTCTCTTGCCTTTGCAAGAACTTAACATGTGTCGATTTCTGTTATCTCCACGAGAAAATTGTTTACCACAATACTCACAATCAAACATCTTAGTTTCTTTAAATGAACACTTTGAAATGAACTGCTGCAATGAACTGTTGCTGGCATACACCAACTGTCTCTTTATAAACCTCTTATCGGTAAACCTGCGCTTTAGCACGATTTCGAGGGTGGGCACCTCCTCAAGCTTACTTTTAACTGTAGAACCAACTTCTGTACTACATCTACTATCCTCCGCAAATTTATTTACTACTACTGTATTTAACTAACACTAATAATAAAATAAATAAACACTAATAATTGGTCATCTTAATTATTTTCAAAATCACTGATATTATCTAGTTCTGCTAGAAGTATCACTGTCTCTATTTCAAAAATATCGTCGAAAATTACTTCATCATCATCATCGAAAATTACTTCATCATTATTTTCTTCATTATCATTATTTTCTTCATTATAATTATTTTCTTCATTATTACTTTCTTCTTCCTCACTTTCCTCATCTTCACCAATACTTTCCAATACTTGTATTATTTCATCTTCTTCCTCTTCTGTTAACTCACTCACAGAAAAAATATATTTTCTATGTAATAGTTCCATAATATTGTTAAGGATTACACTATTTGCGAATACGTTCTCCACGTTTCTTAAATAGCACCTTAAACTCCCTCCACTTGTCGTACCCTTCACCTTGTTGTGCCATTGACCTTGCCGTACCCTTGACCTTGTCGTGACCTTGACCTTGTGATATCCTTTACATAACCTTGATATAACCTTGATATAACCTTGATATAACCTTGATATAACCTTGATATAACCTTGATATAACCTTGATATAACCTTGATATAACCTTGATATAACCTTGATATAACCTTGATATAACCTTGATATAACCTTGATATAACCTTGATATAACCTTGATATAACCTTGATATAACCTTGACCTTGACCTTGACCTTGACCTTGTCATAGCCGATTCTAGCACCTCCTCATGTAGAACCTCCTCATTGCCCTTGGGCTGTGCCACATGCAAGGTCAAGGGCAATGAGGAGGTTCAACATGAGGAGGTGCTAGAATCGGCTATGTCCCTCTACTGACAGTCAAGTTTTTTATTTTAAATGGCAACATATATTTATTTTTGGCTATATTCGGATTGGATTTTTTTTTCTAAATTCAACGATGTATAACATGTTTATTTTTGATAAACGTTTATTGCAAAAAAAAACTTTATAAGTTTCATCTTTGTCTTCCATTATTTATAAATATTCGAATGTGTCATGAAACATTGGAAATGTAAGTATTATAAATATTATTATAAGAAACAAAACACTTTACAATAAATGTTGAAATTGCCCGCCACCTTGTTCAACA
Organism: Melolontha melolontha; assembly: GCA_935421215.2. NCBI lineage: Eukaryota > Metazoa > Arthropoda > Insecta > Coleoptera > Scarabaeidae > Melolontha > Melolontha melolontha. The sequence continues at coordinate 94,247,421 of OW285242.1, read as the reverse complement.
CATATCGCACATCTCCTAATTACTCCAAAGGTCGCATTTAAAAGACAAGCGGCAGGTACTTCTTGACAAGTGTTAATAATTCTTTGTCTTAAAATGCCAACATTTTCTGGAGTTGTTAAATAAACTCGATCTTGTAGATAAGCCCACAACCAAAAATCGAGGGGCGTAAGATCCGGTGAACGCGCCGGCCACTCGATAGGACCGGATGTTCCTATCCACCTATTTCCAAATTGAGTGTTCAACAAATCAGTATTTACTCTAGCGTTGTGCGCTGGAGCCCCATCTTGTTGAAAAAATATTCTATTTAAATTTGCCAAAGGTAATTCATCTAAAAAGTTTTGGAGATTTTCGTGTAATAAAGTGTAGTATTTTTCTTGATTTAAGCAACCATCTATGAAAAATGGCCCAATTAATTGATCACCTAAAATGCCACACCAAACATTTACGTTGAAACGTCTTTGAAAATTATTTTCAATTACAAATCTCGGATTGTCTGCACTCCACTGTCGATGTATGTTTCTATTAAAAATACCGTTGTTCCTAAAAGTGCATTCATCAGACCAAATTATCCTTCTGTAAAAATTCGGGTCTTGTTCTAATGCATTTAAATAACGACAAAACTGGATTCTTCGGCCAGGATCATTTTGTTCTAATGCATGAACTTTTCGAGCTATGTACGGTTTAAGTTTGTGTTTTCTTAAAATACCATGAACTGTAGTTTTTGATACGCCAATATTATGTGCAATTTCGCGAATCGAAGTTCGTGAATTTTGCTGTATTGCAAGAAGAACATATAATTCCTTATCTTCGGAGAATTTCCGTTTTTGTGTTTTTGGTTTGGTTTTGGTAAATGATCCATAATTTCTTAAATTCTTTTCAATTCTCTGAAATATTTTCGAACCTGGAACTTCTCTGTCCGGAAAACGAGCACTGTACCGACGAACTGCTTGAAGGCGATTTTTATTACATTCAAAGAACACTTGTAACATGTTCGTTAATTCATTGTTATTCATTTTTAACGAAAATACGCTTTTTGTTGCGGCAAAACGTTCAAACAGGATAATACAGAAAACTTAATAAAGTCAAACTGACACTTAAGGCACATGGACATAATGCTAGTGGACTGGGCCAAGCCTACTATAATGAAAGATGAAATTTATAAAGTTTTTTTTTTATTTTTTATTATTAGGAGATGTGCGATATGTGTTAAACAAGGTGGTGGGCAATTTCAACATTTATTGTAAAGTGTTTTGTTTCTTATAATAATATTTATAATACTTACATTTCCAATGTTTCATGACACATTCGAATATTTATAAATAATGGAAGACAAAGATGAAATTTATAAAGTTTTTTTTTGCAATAAACGTTTATCAAAAATAAACATGTTATACATCCTAGAATTCAGAAAAAAAAATCCAATCCCAATATAGCCAAAAATATATATGTTGCCATTTAAAATAAAAAACTTGACTGTCGTTTGACATTAATGAAAACAATTGAAAACAAATAAAACACTGCTATCTTATAGTGTTTTTGATGCTATTAAATTTACTTTTTGTTTAAATAAAACCGGACAATAAATAACGGAATTATTAATGTTGGCGTTTTTTACGGGACAGTCTGTATATAGCGTTAGGTAAAAGCACGGATCCATTCGATTATCTTTGATACGGCTACTAAGTTTTTAATGAAATTTTTCGCATTTAAGTTAATGCAAATAGGGAATTCGAAGAGTATATTTATTTTCAAATTAGGTTTCCGGTTTAGCCAGAAATGATGATAACTTTTTTATCTTAAATGACCCTATATATTTTTATGAATTCCAATAGAGCTCTGCTTTGGGTGCTTAGCAATAATAAGGTTTGGCACCCTTTTATTCAACAACGACAGAGATCTAATAATGCGAATTTTGTTGAGAACAAGAAAAATTAACACAAAAAATATAAACTAAATCGATATCAGCTATGAAACTTTCGAAATCATTACCGTTCATCACTTCTTGACAATATGCAAGTCTGTGAACAAATGATATTGAATGATATTTTTCAACGCCTCCTCACGAATTAATTGTACTTCCTCAATTATTCTCTGCCATAACTTATCCAGATTATATAGTCGTCTAGTATACTCGTAAATCACAGATTTTAAATTACCACATGATACCATAGGAAAATATCTAGGGGATTTAAATCTGGAGACCGTGCGGGTCATTCAATGAGTATCAACTGGTTTGAGAATATTTCGTTTAAAAAACTTCTAATATTAAGGGCATAGTGAAGGGTGCTCCATTTAGTTAGAACCAAACGCTGCCATGAATCCTCCATCTTCTTCAATATTAGAAACAACCTGGTCACGTAAAAGATATAAATGTCTCTGTTCAGTTAGTGTAGCATGAATGAAAAAAGGATCAAAAATACGGTTCCTGAAAATACCAACCCAAACGCTTAATTTCTGCGGATGTTGTGTATACGCTTCTAGAATCCAATGAGGGTTATCTATTGACCAATATCGACAATAGTAACGGTTAAAGGTAGCATTCAAACAAAATGTAACCTCGTCGGAAAACAGCAAATTTGTATGTAAAATTTTAGTAATTTTTGCAAATCTCCATCACTGTTTCGCAAAATTCAATTCCACGCTCACAATCCCCATCCAATAATTCTTGCACTGAATATGGTTTATACGGATGGTATTTTTCGTGCTTCAATATTCTAGCTACTGGTCGGCAACTTGATCATAGTTTAGTGCGAGGGATGTACTCGTAGCAGAAGTTTTGTGGTAATTCTTTTAATGCTATAGCAATATCTTGAGCAATAACTTCATTAGTTGCGACTTTTGATCATCTGCTTTCTAACATTTCTGGTCAAGTTATACCTTCTCAAAGTTTTGCCAACGACAATTCGTGATATTTATCAACATAAATCGGAGACTTCTTCACAAGTTCTGACGCCGTCACCAAAACCAATCATCAGAACTTCAATACGTTCTTAATTGAACCATTTGACAACTTTGAACGTTTACAAAGTTAAATTTGACTGTTTAACGCGAGTACTAAATTTTAATTCCATGGCTTACTAAACATACACATGATTTTAAAATATCAGTTTTAATTAAGTATCTTTGTCGTTGTTGAACAAAAGGGTTTCAACCCTTATTATACAGTGTTTCATTTCGAATAAAAAAGTTAATATCATTTCCGGCTAAACCGGAAATCATATTCGGATATAAATATACTCTTCGAATCCCCGATTTGCATGTATTTAAATGTGGAAAGAAAGCCTTGCTAAAATCTAAGTAGCCGTATCAACGATATTCGAATGGATTCATACATTTGCCTAACTCTGTATATATAAGTCATATAATTTATATGATTTTGGGAAAGGATACAGTATTAATAACATTGACAGTGTAACCTGAAAACAAATAAACACCTGCAGCATGTAGCGTAAGTGATATGTTTAAAATGCAATCTGACAATACACATTGCTTACCATTGTGAATTCGAAGACGATGTATTTGATGGAACAAAATTCATATAAAATAAGCCTAGCAGGTTACCAATAGCCATCCATTACAGCAAATTAATCTTTAAAGTATACAATAATGGAGGCCGTCGGCGACAGTCGACGGCCTCGCGCCTGATGAGGCCTCGCAAAAAAGTTTAACAATGTTATTAAAAGTTTAGTTATTCGTATATATTTCCCTACGCGTGAGTAGTCTTTATCCAGAGTCGGAGAGTGGTCTGGCAACACTATGAAAGTTAAAACTCATATACTCATACATCAGTCTCAATCTATTTATCGTTTTTTTTTCTGACTGAGAAATGAAAGAGACCTCGCAAAGCTGATGTCGCCCACGTCTACATTTGGTTTAGTACCACCACTAATTTATAATAGAAACACTCCTATGTTATAAGAGTTGTAGCAAATAATAAATATAAACTGTAAAAAAACTCAAACATCAACCGAAGACGTTAAAAATCAGAGGTTAGATATGAAACACATCTGATACACAAAGAATATACAAAGGGAGGTATATAAGAGACAGAAAGTAAGTGGTCGTTTATGATACGAGTTTCAATTTCTAAACTAGAATAAACAGCCAAGCGGATTTGTATAATGAGTTTTGTTAATAGTCATTTGTAATTGGGTACAAGAAACTAAAATTGGGAAAGACTTGTTTAAGAAATTATCTAATTATAACAAGAGGAAGAAGAATTTAGGAACAATGAGGATAAGAATATAAGCGAAAAAGCATACGATACGAGGGTTGGAATGTAGGAAGTGTTAGAAAATGAAGGAAAACTAGAAATAAATACAGACATAGGACGAGGAAAACTGGCATGCTTTGAGAAAACGGACAGAGCACTGAGTTTATACATAGGAGTGAAACGACATAAAGTAGAATTCTAACGCATGCTACGATTTCAATAGATGTAAAAGTTATTTAAAAAGTTTACGCATTTACTTTTACATATCTACGTTTATAATTGTGAAGCATTTTTAATTTATTATTATTAGTATACAATCCCATTACATTTTCAAATAAACTATATACAGTGTGGAGATAAACGTTTTGTAGCGTAGGGACTAGGCTTCCACATAAATAAACGTTCGATAGCATACTTTATTTATAATAATATACTCGTATTATTATATCAAATAATCAAAAAAAGTCCATATAACAATGTATCCCTACAAGAGTCAGACCGAATACCTTGAGTCATAGCTTAACGTTTGAAGGGTACAAATCCCCTAGGTTAAGTGAAATACTCAAGCGTGGTATTTAAAATATTTATTTAAAATCTGAGAAAGACTTCAAAGCTATATGTGTGTTCCTAACAGTTTTCAATGGCAATCAGGTTTTGGTTAAGCAATGAGATACATTAAGATTTAATATACATAATCTGTGAAAATACAATGTAAAATAAAAGAATTTTAACAGCTAATGTCTTGTTATATTATTTCTTCGAATTTACATTAGATGTTAGGCCTAGTTACGTAGAACCCAAAATATAACCCTGAGACACACAGACAATTTTTAGCGTGAGTGGCAGCCATACAACAAATATATACACCGACATAATTGATTAAAACTCACAGCAATATGTACGCATCTCTACTATCGAATCTACTATCTAATCAAAAAACAACAAAATACAATATATTTTTATGTATCTACTATAGATTTCAACCCGTTTTATTTTTACTAAATGGAAAACTTCTAAAGTTATATAATCCGCAAATTTCAAACTAAGGAATATTAAAAGCATACCTTAATAGAAATTTAAAATAAAATTTATTCATTTTGATTCTCTTTTCTATTGAAAGCACTTAAATAGAAAAAAAAACATAATAAATCACCCGTTCTTAAAAATACTGATATATTAAAATTTAATTTTCCTAAATGCTTCTTATCAAAAATTATTCGTATTTTATGTTTCTTATCTTCGTTCGAACTTGTTAATTACGTCGTATAACAAGTTGATGATATGGGTATTAGGATAACTAAAGATAACCCATAATTTTCAACCACCAATGATTTATTACGACCGAAACAGAGAATTCCATCTATATCTACTTCCATAGACATTTACATAATTACATTCTACTTGAAAGGATAAAAAGAAGAATTAAGGAGGCACCGATGACATTAGTGTTAAGAAAAAAGAATAAGTTTAATCTCCGTTGATAAAAACGACTTAAGCTTCCATGTTTGATTATGAATATATGCTACTGTGTTAAATTATTCTTTATTTATCGAATATTGCTCAGATTACCAGAACTAAATTTGTTTCGGTTTGTTTATAGTAATAAACAAGATAACACTTAATGTTTCTTATATCGTCACGTCGTATCTTTCATTTTTGGCCGTCAATCAATGTTATCTAGATCAGACTGACTTAAAGTGATGATGAAAAATTCTATTAAATGTTTAGTGCTTAGTTAGTACTAATATTTAACATTTTGTTTAAGGCCATAGTAGAATAGACTTTGATAGTTTATTAATCCTGCGGCTTGTGACTTATACAATACCAATTTTTGAGGTCGTGCATAAGTTTATATTAGAAGTTAATAATTTATTACAAATTACAGGGGTATTTATAGCGGCGAGCATTACTTGCGGTCGTGGTCAATATTCCTACCTGGAGCGCTGAAGGGTTTTATAAATCTTACCTGAATTGCGGTTAAGACATTTAAATGCACATTTGCATAATCATTATCTTATCTTACGCATTTCTAATTTTACATAAAGTTTCCGTGGAACTTTGAATGGAAGTGCAATTATGTTACATTAGCTGTTTGTACATTTCTTAAGATTCTGTGAATAACATAAAATTTGGCAATAGATAAAACAAATACAATAATATCAATGGGGAAAATTGATTTTAAATGACTGCATCATGGAGAGAGGTGATTGTATATAAGGTACAAGTTCATTTATTTCGTATATAGTTCATTCCCGTTATTTCTGAGTGCTAGTATAATATCTAACCTACTCTTGTTTTTGTTAAGTGTTGGTAAAAGTTTATATATCTTGAGATTTTTCAAATTACAATGGAGTTTAAAACAATGCTCAGCGAGAAAAGCAAACTCCTTCTAGTAATAGACAATTTTAAATTCCGCCAATATCGAGAACTGAAAACTAGTGGTGAATTGTGTTGGTGTTGTACTTATAAATCTTGCAAATCGAAGATATATACAGTTGGAACAGAATTTGTGTTTTCAAGAAAAATAGGTGAACACTGCCATGAATCAGTTAGTGATAAGGTGTTGGATCGACAGATAATAAGCAACCAGGTAAAGCGAAAAGCTGAATCTGCAATTTCCGATAGGCCTAGTAAACTAATCCATTTAGAATTTGGGGCGCACACTGAGGTTCTTGAAACAATGACGCGCCGCGATGTTAAATACATTTGCAATAATATTAGTCACGCCAGACTGAAGAGTTATCCAAAACTGCCGAGTTCAATATCTGATGTCCACGAATTCTTGGATGGTATTGAAATCAAAACAATCCGGGAAGAAGACTTTCTGGTTGCAAACGAAAAAGAATGAAATATTGTTGTGTTTTCTTCTGCTTCAAACTTAAAATTTTTATGTAGTCAAGAAACAATTCTTGTCGACGGCACTTTTGATTATTTTACTAAGTACTTTCTACAATTGTTTACAATTCATACGTACACGGGAAATACGTACATCCCTTTAGTGTATTGTCTGCTGAAGGATAAAAAAATGCAAACTTATAGTAATTTATTTGAACTACTAAAAACTAAATACGAACAGTTAGGAGAACTTTTTGAACCCAAAAATGTCGTTGTTGACTTTGAGAAGGCTATACATTTGGGTATTCTGCAATGTTTTCGGAATATCAACATAATAGGATGCAGATTCCATTTGATACAATCTTGGTGAGTACCATACTTACGTAAAATTACAAATATTTAAAAACGTATTTCACAATCTTCATTTATAATTAGATTCACTTTTTTGTATTTAACGATATGCATTGTTTGACTGTAAACACTGAAACGTTATTTTTTTTTTCAATACGTAGGTGGCGAAAAATTCAGTCACTGGGATTATCTAAGGAATACAGCAGTAAAACATCCCAATTGGGAAAATGGCCCCACTATGTCTTCGGTTTAATATTTTTGGATCCTAGAGAAGTAGGAGACGCCTTCGTAGAACTTATGACTGAGCAACCTGCAGATGCAAGACTAGGCAAATTCACGGACTACTTGGTTGATAATTACATAGACGAGGACTCTAGTTTTCCACCTGAAATATGGGCAGCTAATACTGCAAGTTTATCGCGTACCACTAACGGATGCGAGTCCTTCCATTCAAAGTTTAATGCGAATTGTCCATCTCCCCATCCAAATATCAATGTTTTTTTGAAATCCATAAAGAATTGTCTAACAGACACTTATATAAAATTAAATAGCGCTAAAGATCCGAGGTATCAACAGAAAGATGTCTTAAACAGGAAAAAAATTGTTTCAGATAAAATAACGCAATATAAGCAAAATAAAATAAGTAGAATAGATTTTGTGAAATGTGTTTCATGTCATTATAATGGTTGTGGTGTCGTTTAAAAAATATTGTGTAAATATTGTGTATAAATACCTACTGTTATGCGTAAATAAAATAAATTTTATCGAACTCCACACCATCTTTCAATTATTGAACTATAGATAATTTCGAACTATTTCTTGAAATGCTTTAACCGCAATTCAGGACAGGATTACCTAGACTAGTACTATCTGTCAATTTTCAACCGCCATTCAGGTGTGATATTAAAGGATATGATGACCGCGACCGCAATTCGAGCTTACCCGTTTATAGTACGAATCCAATGTCTTCATCGGTCTAATTAAATGTCCAAGAAGATATTTGTTGAAATTTCATTTTATATTTAAAAATAAAAGAGCTAAAAATCTAATTTCGAATATTTATTGGAATCATTAGAGTATTATGACTTTAATTTTCATCCACCTGATGAAGTAGTAATTATGATAACTAGATTTTTAGTTTCTTTGTGCCTTAGTATTAGTTGTACATGCATATACACAATTATAACTACTTTTAGTTACTGATGAATTATATATAAAAGAAAAATAATTAACCAAAAATCCTTAAAACTTTATAGTGGTCTCCTAAGACTTTATGGCTGATTGCTCTTCCCGTATGTACATCAAACACAGTTTCCGCTTTTGCATCCTAATGATCTACGATGATTACCGACTGTGAATGCAAGTGCTATATTGTTTCGAATATTCGTCTAACACTAAAGAGACTGAAGAACTTGTTGACGATAGGTCCTGATGCGATACCTTCCTCCTTGCTTGTTAAAGATTATAATAGTTATCTGCTCGAACCACTCAAGATTATAATGCGTACACAGAAGTAGAGAAGAACAGAGAACTTTTATTGAAAATTATTGCCCGGTTTCTTTGATATCTGACTTAGCAGGTACATGTACAAACACATCAATAAATTTGTTAGTACGAATCAGCATAGTTTGTATATTTTACTCGAAAAGTTGCGAACCAAGACGTTTTGGACATATTAATTGGAGTGGTATTTCACAAATAGAGTATAGTTCATTCATTATGAGGTTGGAAGATCGGAGAAACACGTCGCCACTAGGGGTGTCGGGCAGGGCTCTAATCTTGGTTCACTATTGTTTATATTGTTTATTAACTACATCCGCAACTTTCTTTCCACTATTTGTCTTTTGTATGCCTCTGATTTTTCCAAGAATAAATAGTTTCAGAAACTGTCTAATTTTGCAAGGGGATAGTAAACTATTAGATTATCCTGACTTCATATGAGTACTCATTAAATAAGTTTAATTTAATAATAGAAAAGTTGTTTCTCTTTTAGATTTGTATAACTACAACGCATGAAAGTTAAAAATATGTGGAGACCGCAGAAAAGAAAATTCATGAAAAAAGGTGTCAGAAGTAGAGGGAAAACAGAAAAAAATAGACCAAAAATGTTTACAAAGATGCAAAAAATATAAAATCAGCACACAGAAAACAGATATGTTTCTGCAATGATAAAGAAGATAACTTGACTGTGGTCAAAGAAAAGATATGCGAGAGATGGAAACAATATTTTTAAGATTTCCTAGGCACACGAGAGCAAGAAGAAGAAAATAACGTGCCAGCAGAAGGATGAACAGAAAGAAGTATAAGAGCCAAAAGAGGAAGAACTTGAGAAAATCCTGCAATTCCTAACAAATAATAAGAGTCCAGGAGAAAATGGAGTAACACCAGTAAATTTAAAGTATAGGATATATATTATATAAGAGAAGAAATCTTTGCCGTTAGAACATAGGAATTGACGAAAACTGTTAGGAAATCCAGCGAAAGTAATATCTTTATATAACTTAGTTCTTTATTTTTTCGTTTCAGTATGTTTCATCAGGGTCAAAATATGAACTATATTTATGGATACAATTACTAAATTCATAATCTACTCTCCAAGAACATCATGTTCAACACTAATACTATGTATAAAACACTGTGATAATAAAACGATGACTGCAGATAAAACACTATAAATGTTGGACACCACATTTAAAATCTCACACAAACAACAAAAAGGAAAACAAGAGTTAATCCAATTCTTTGTTTTACTTGTTTATTGTAATTGATGGGAAAGTTAAATTGTGAAATGTCAAATATGTCATCTGATTTCCCGCTTATTTCACCATTTAGCTTTCCAATCAATTCCAATAAACATGTAAATCGAAGAATTGGATTGAGTGATGTTTTCCTTGTTGTTGTTTGTGTGAGATTTTAGATGTGGTGTTCAACATTTATATTGTTTTATGTGCAGTCACCGTTTTATTATTACAGTTTTTTATTACATAGTGTTAGTGTTGAACGTGATGTTCATAGAGAGTAGATTATGAATTTAGTAATTGTATCTACCAATATAGTTCATATTTTAACCCTGACGAAGCATACATACAATATGCGAAATATTGGAACGAAAGAATAAAGAACTAACTTATATAAGATATTGCTTTTGCTGAATTCCCTAACAGTTTTCGTCAATTCCCTTATATATATATATATATATATATATATATATATATATATATATATATATATATATAATATCTTCGTGACCTTGGTACGATAAGGTAAACTTAATAAGTCGGCGATTAAAGGTCTGGTTATTACTTCAAAGTATATATATTTAAGACAACCCTACATGTTTCGGCAATTATGCCTTTGTCAAGGGAATACAAAATATCATTGCCGAAACATGTAGGGTTGTTTTAAATATATATACTTTGAAGTAATAACCAGACCTTTAATCGCCGACTTATTAAGTTTACCTTATATATATATATATATATATATATATATATATATATATATATATATACAGGGCAATCCAAATTAAGTGTTCACCATTGGTAACTTTGTTATTATTAAAGATACAAGATTGTTTAAATTAGCATAATAGTAGTACTTTTAACGCTCTTTAAGATGGAAGAAATAAAAAAAAAAGAGCAGCGCGTTTTCGAGTTTTCCCGAAAAATATGTTTTTTTCGAATGGAAACCCCTGTATATTATATCATTTTCTGTTAGAAATTCAATTTTTAAACAAAAAATCTTATAAGAAATTTTTTACTGGGATTAAAACCACTTGAGTTATAATGTATAAATAAAAACAGCTAAGTCAAGTGCATTTCTATGTTTCTATGATAACGACGTTAATTCTTTCTAGTAAACGTCAAATATTAGTACAGTTTTATTAGTCTTTCACTCATAAATTTCATTTTGCTAGTTATTAATTTGACAAAAAAATGATTTTTACCCATGCAGAAAAGTGTGATATGTTAGAATCTTATTTAGTGTGCAGAAAATCCTCTAGGAGGGCAAAAGAACACTACGCTGAATTATATCCACTCCGAACACAACCAAATGAGCAATTTTTTCTGAGACTGTACCGAAAATTTAGAGGCAATGAGAGTGTTTTTGCCAAAACAAGAACAAGAAGGACTTTTATAATAAGCGAGGCCACGGAAATTCTAGTTCTTGCATATTTTGAGGCCAACCGTGAGAATTCCATACTAGATATTATCAAGGAATCTGATTTGAGTCACGGTACTGTGCATAGGATTCTGAAGAAACACAAATTCATTCCTTATAAGTACAAACCAGTTCAAGTTTTCTTGCCAGGGGATCCAGAGAGAAAAATGTTTTTTTGCCACTGGTATCTTAACTTTTGTCGCCAAAATGTAAACAACTTTCGTTATATTTTATGGATCGATGAATCAAATTTCTCAAATTCTGGAATGTACAATACAAAAAATCATCATAACTGGTCAAAGGAAACTCTTCTTTTAGTACATCCAAGACGCCCGCAAGTCCGTTACAGTTTTAATGTTTGGTGCGGTTTAATTGGTTCAAGGATTGTTGGTCCTTTCTTTTATGAGGGCACTCTAACTGGTGAAAGGTACATAGAATTTTTGACTGAAATTTTGAATAATTTCTTAGACGATATTGATCTCATAAGTAGACAGAATCTGCATTTTCAGCAGGATGGCGCACCTGCGCACAACTACAGAGGTACTCATCAAATTTTAAATACTATTTTTAACAATTCATGGATAGGAACAAATGGTCCTATTCAGTGGCCTCCCCGATCGCCAGATTTAACACCGCTTGATTTTTTTTTATGGGGTTATTTAAAGACAGAGATTTATAAGCAAAGGTACGAAAACGTAAACGCCCTAAAAATTGCAGTTAGTGAAAAGATAAACCAAATAGATGGTAGGACCATACTAAAAGCAGTTCGACAAGTTCAGAAACGTGTTCAAAAATGTATTGAACAACAAGGTGGTATTTTTGAACATCTATGAAAAAATCAGTGATTTTTATTTTCTTTAAATGATATGTTTATGTATAAAATAAAGTTTATAATAATTATTTAGCTGTTTTTGTTTATACATTATAACTCAAGTGTTTTTAATCCCAGTAAAAAAGTTCTTATAAGATTTTTTGTTTAAAAATTGAATTTCTAACAGAAAATGATATAATATACAGGGGTTTCTATTTGAAAAAATCATTTTTAGGGAAAACTCGAAAACGCGCTGCTCATTTGTCTTTTTTAATTCTTCCATCTTAAAGAGCGTTAAAAGTACTACTAGTTTGCTAATTTAAACAATCTTGTATCTTTAATAATAACAAAGTTACCAATGGTGAACACTTAATTTGGATTGCCCTATATATATATATATATATATATAGTAAACTTAATAAGTCGGCGATTAAAGGTCTGGTTTATTACTTCAAAGTATATATATTTAAAACAACCCTACATGTTTCGGCAGTGATGCCTTTGTCAAAGGCATCACTAGGCATTAGTAGATTAAATTAGTAGGCGATTTAAGGTCTGTTTATATTTAAAATAATCTTACATATTTCGGCACATAGTGCCTTTTTAAAAGAAATTTAAATATATAGATGACAGTATATTAGTAGGCAGTGAAATTAAAAAAATACAGCCTGCTACTAATTAAGTGTAAATGGGAAAGGACGGTGCTTTGTCTAAATCTATGATGATATGCGAGATACACTGAATGAAGGCCTTTGTATACAAGCGTCGGTAAATTGAAAAATGAATTTAAGTGTGGGAGGAGCATCTTAGAAAATGATCCCCGTAGTGGACAGCGGAAAACGTCTACAAGTCCTGGGTAAATAAAGTCCATCATTAGTTGCTAAGTGACCGACGATTAAAAGCGGTATAAATAGCAGAGGTAGTGATCATTTTAAAAAAACGGGTACCTTATGTTTGAACGAAGTGCTTGATATGCGAAAGCTTTCGGTAAGACGGGTACCGCGTTTACCAACGACGGAACAAAACTTGTTCGCTGTTATATGTATATCGATGAATAATTTAGAAATTTTTAAACGCCACAGAACAAATGCTTTGCTGCGCCGATGTGTTACTTGCGACGTAATATGGGTCCATTTTTATGCACCCGAACCTAAGCAGCAGTCGAAGATATGGACCAAATGTGGAGAACCAACTCCAAAGAAGGCTAGGTCAGTTTTATCGGCAGGAAAGGCGATGGTATCGTTATTTGGAATGCAATTGTTGATAGACTATCTTTAAATCGTCTAGATCATTTAAAGATAGCTATCGCTGAAAGGCATCCAGGGATGACTAAGAAGAAAGTGTTCTTTCATCATGACATTTCACCTGTGCATTCCAGCACGGTTGGTGCAGAAAATTGAAGAACTAGTACCGCACCTCCCCCCATATTAGCAAGACTTAGTACTATACAACTTTCATCTATTCCCTAAAGTAAAAGATTTTCTCGGAGGCAAAAAATTCTGCACAAATGATGAACTAACTTCAGCAGTGGACGATTATTTTGCAGGGCTAGAAGAAAATCACGTTCGAGAGGGAATAAAGAAGTTTGATCACAGATCAACACCAAATGTATCGTATTAAGAGGAGACTATGTATAAAAATAAAGTTTGTTTATTTAAATTATTCCTTTGCTTTTGCACGATCGCGCGAATTAATCAACCCTACTTCCCTACAATGACCAAGATTTTCATCAATTTATTTCACTATTTTCATTTATATAAAAACATGATTAACATATCGAAATTATTCAGTTTTAAGATCAGAACCTTAATCTAATAAAAAAATTCAGACAATTCAGAATTTACAGTAAAAGTAAAATTTTCCAACATATTTGAACAATATAATCTAAATCGAACATTTTGCTGTCCTCTGTAATTATGATGAATGTTAGTTTCCGATGCATTAGTATGAAAAGAATTATTTTTCATGAATATTAGTGGTAGATATGAGGAGTACAATAAACAACTAATAGAACACACAAATGGGCAGTTCGAACAGAAAATAAATTTTTGACAGAACATGTTAAAAATCTTTATTTAGCCTGTGTAAATTCGCCCTCTATTTGAACTAATCACGAATGTTTATTTTAAACCCTATCTTTCCCAAGGCTCTTTTCTTACAGTGAATGATGATATACATTTTTTTGTCTTTTTTGCTCGCTAGTATTTGTTGAGTATTATGATTGAATAAATTAATAATTCTCTTTCTTTAGATTATAATTTAATTATAACGTTAGTCATAAAGCGTTATTTTATCTAGTGCATTACATTGCGTTTATACTATATTAATGTAGACACAACCTAGCCCCGTAAAACTAACCAAAAAGAAGAGTATTGCTTCGTTGGCATTTAGGCGAAGTTGAAGTATAATATTCACAGACTCGACAAATATATACACGTAGTGGTCGCAGTCGTCAGGACAAAACAATGTGTTATTATTGTGATAAGGACAACGACCTCCGCCCATAGGGGCGCTGCAATCGCGAGAGCGTGCTCCGTCGAGAGAACTTCTATTAAAAATCACTTAAAGACGAGTTTCTAGTTTCGTTTTCCCACTGAAAATATATACCTATTTAAAAGTCCGTTACATGACTGTATTACTGATGGAGCACGTGTGCTTTACTAGGAAGAAGCTTTCAATGAATATGTATGATTTACCTTTATTAATGCAAAATAAAAATTTCTGGTATTGTGTTACCAAGCTCTATTAATCTATTTCATTATGTGCAAGATGTCGACATTTTTTATGAATTTATTCAAGTCAATTGTCCGGCGTTTCGTCCGGCATAAATTCGCAGGACGTGCCGGCACATTGTCACCACGATTTTCAATATATCTTCTTTATATTTCTGTAGTCGTTTACGTTTGTCTTTTGTAACCGCTATGGCAGTTTTGAGAATTCTTTTCATCAACTGTCATGGCATTTATTAGTGTCTTTCTTAAAGAAAGACGTACGGAGCGTACTTTATTGCGCACAAATTGTCAACTGGAAGGCATATAATAGGATGATGACCATTTTTGCTAATTTGCTAAACACTAAAAGGCTATAAAATTTAATTTATATTTTGTGTATAGATGTCGCACCATTCACTCGTTAAATTATGATTTCTTTAATGTTCGTCACACAATATGCTGGTGAGATTTTGTTGTTTGAACATGCCAGTAAGAATATCTCGGAAATTCTTTCTTCTTTCATGTTTGGTTCATTTTTTTCTCTTAGAGAAAAGTCAATTACGTATTATACGTCTTGAAGCATTATGTCAAATATTTGAAGACATAACACAGGAGAATAAGAAAGACAAATATACGCTTTTCAAGTTTTTAAGCTAAAAGTCGAAATTGTCAATTAACAAGACAAATCTTTTATATTAGAAATATATACAGCGGTAGCCATAGAAACAGCACAACGTAGATATAACAGAAATAAATTAATGTTACTAGCTAAGGATAATAAAGAAATAAAATTTTGTTTTGCACTCTTTACAGTATTTGGTAATTGGCGAAGATTTGATTGTTTTCAAAGTGTAGTCGAAAACTAAAACATACAGTTCTATATAATTTGTCATTCTGCGTATCCCAAAGATTGGCGCTACAACATGTCACAACATTGATACCTATATCATAATTCATCTAACGTCATGCTTCATTGCTTTCATAGGGTATTTCAATTTAAATCTTTGCGCAATGGTAACGCAATGCCTTACCATGCCGAAGTTTTCGCAATCGAACACAGATAGCCTGCCAATACCCTCACTAATTAGTGTTCAGTTGTTGGGGAATGCTTAGGCATGTATTATTATTATTTCAAGCACCACCTACTACCCTATACGCCCCGCACGCAACCGCCACAACCTGACGGTCACACTCCCGCCGACCAAGCTGCGTTCCGTCCTATCAATTTTATTTGAACAAGTGTCCTACAAACAGATGTACCTGACCTAAATTTACAACAGAATATAACAATAATAGCAGTAAATATGGCCTTTTTAAAATTGAATAACAACACTCCTCGCTGTTATACTACTCTAATGTTTACCATTGTCGGTATGCGGATTGGTAGACACTTTCCTTGTGCGAAGTATCTTGAGTCTTTGCGTCATCCAGCATGGTACTCAGAAGTCTTTTAGCATCTTCCCATGTCGGTGAATGTCGAATCGTGCGACCTCAGCAAATGAAACGAGCCCAGTAACACGCTTTTCTGGATTCTCGCAACTAGTTGGGCCGCCTCATTTTCACAAGCAGAAGTTTACACATTTTGCATCAGATAGGCAAGTATACTTATATACAAGTATATAATTTGGGTAAATTTTCTGCAGTTAAAATTTAAGACACTTATATTCTTCTCTCTTCTCCTTTTTTTTCTATGATGTTCTCATTCTGACTTGAACATTCTATAGTGGTCATCGATCTTTCCTGTTCAACAGTAATACCACATCTGATTTATTAGTAAAGATCTTCCTCGTAGTTGCGAAAGGATAGTACCAGAATATTACGTATGTACCGTTTGAGATAACGGAATCAACCTCTCCAAGTGAATAACATGGTTAATTTACTTCATTAATCTTCATCTCGAACCTAAAATGACTATATAGCTACTTTACTGCGCTATTGCCTTTCTATATATATAATTATGTATATATATATGTATATATATAATTATGTATATATATATGTATATATATAATTATGTATATATATATGTATATATATATATATATATATATATATATGGTCGCGTAAATTTACGCGACCGGTCACTAAACACACGCACGAGCGCGCCAACATACAAAACCCTACACTTGCACGCTCACACAAACACGAAACCACACACCCAGAGAGAGACGCAAGCTGCCAGCTGCAACCAACACACAAGTTCAAACCCAGAAAGAGACACAAGCTGTTAGCAGCGAACAACACATATGTTCACACCTTGCTATCTGTTTTTGGAATACGAAGGCATGGTTTATTATAATGCAATTGGAATGTATCTTTGAATAATTTAAACCATAGCAAATCAATTATTTGACATTTGTATTCTGTCATTTATATTTTATATCCTTGATAAAGGCATCATTGCCGAAACATGTAGGGTTGTTTTAAATATATATACTTTGAAGTAAACCAGACCTTTAATCGCCGACTGATTGAATTTACCATATCATACCAAGGCCACGAAAATATTATATATATATATATATATATATACATATATATATATATATACATAATTATTTCTTGACCTTTGTATATTATAGTAGATTCGGCGATTTAATTTTTTTACTTTAATATATATATATTTAAAACAATCTTACATGTTTCGGCATCTGATGCTTTTATAAAATAAATTTAGAATGACATTAATATACTGTCATTTATATTTTAAATTTCTTTGGTAAAGGCATCATATACCGAAACACGTAAGACCATAAATCACCAACTAATTGAGTCTACCATAATATACTAAGGTCAAGAAATAATTATCTTTATATATATAGTTTTGACATTAGTCGGACAAGTTGGTAAGTAGGTGAGAAAGGGACTAAAGCTTAGTACCACACACGCAGGTTGTGGCGCCTATGAGCAATTTCATTATATCTTCCTAATGTAAAGTGTGGCGATAATTCCATCTTGGGCCGCAGACTTAAGAAGGAAAAAGTTTCCTTTTTTAATATTCTATTTCCAAAGATATGTACCTAGAATTTTCCATGTAGCGATATGTTCGGATAACATGATGTCTTTCATACCTAGTCTTAAAGTGGACATTGATATAACCTTTCGTTGTCGATTTTGAATGTCCTTTAAATATAGGTTCAGTTCCAGATTGGAGAAAAGCACCTCTCCCAATCTTTCCGTGTGTGGATGCTATGCCTAGAAGTGGGTCTGTTGTGCTTAATAAATCAACATATTACACGACATTACAGTCTTGTCATGTGCATGTTTTAAGCTAAGCAATCCCCTTCCTCAATCTGTTCTTGGGAAGTAAACTCCTAGGATAGATGAGTTGGGGTTGTAGGATTCGGTAATAAGTTGCTTAATTCCTCCACAATCCATTTATTACGCTGAAGCAATATGTGGATATTAGCACTGCTAATTAATTAGTCGCCACTATTTTGCTTTTTATTTTTTTAATAGTATTATTATTGATAAGGTATCGCACATCCTTTATATCATCTAATCCAAACCTACTATGTCTATTTTAGTCTGTCCACAAAACCGATTTACAAAAAGACATGGGTTTAAGTCTATGTATTTTGGAAAGTCGATTTGTTTTCATGCGATTTTTATGCGATATATTTCGTACCGCAATGCTAAGACAATGCATTGCGTAAGACCTCACCTGCGTTTAATCTACGACATAACCTTCTTGAGAATACAACCATACCACAATTATCATTTAATTCACCTTTTATTTTATTCTAAGTAGCAAATGGTTTTGGACAGCTTAATGGGTAACTAATTTTATCACTTTCTTTATTTATTTTAATAAGTTTGGAATTTCATGTTTTATTTTCGCACGTATTTGCGCAAATAATGTACTTAAATGCATATCTTATATCTTTCTAGAGCATTTTACAATCTCACAATTTTGGAAGATGAAGCAGCTGAAGCAGAAACTTCTCTCAAATTCCATATGATTTTTCGCTATTCAGAACTAAAATGTTTTGCGCGTCCTATGGCTAAAAGCAACAATTTTAGTCTGAATGCAATACCAGAAAAATTCTAAAATTATATTCTTACCTTCTCACCTATTGTTTTAACAAAAGAATATTATAAATTTTGTATTTTATAAATTATTTTGATTAACTGTGCCATTTTTCTGATAATACGATAAATGCACTCTACAAACACTAATATGAGATAGGTATATAAATATTATGATAGTGACATATCTATATCTATATCTATATCTATATCTATATCTATATACAGGTTAAGAATCTGGTATATTGGGGAATCTAGCAATAAAAAATTGTTTACTTGAGGAAATCTTTTATTTCATTCCAATATTTCGCAACTTGTATCAATGCTTTATCAGAGATACTACGATAAAATATAATTATATTAAAAGAAATAAATTATATAAAACTTAATCAAAAATAGGGTGAGAACCATTTTTAATAAATGTGGACGAGAATTTTACTGATATTCCCAGTTTAATCAGCTCTTTGAAGCGTTTCTGTTAATAATTTATTATTAGACAAACTTGTGGTGTTGTATTATATATAGACTGCGGAACAGACGCTATCCTCTAATGAGTCATGCAGGCGCAGAGACAGAGTGGGTTTCGCTTAATAATTAGATTGATGCAATATTCCCTCGTATAGCTGACTTTAATGTACTGAAAAGCTTTTGTAGTAATGTTCAAAATACGGAAATCGGTAGATATATTAAATTTAAAGATTATTATTTCTAGGCGCCACTCACTAGCTCTGATGTTGGGCGAAGTTTTTCTATATTTAAAGACACACGTCCAAATAACTTTACAATAAACACTTTACAGAACATAGTTTAGAATATATTGTAATAATTAATGTGAATAAAAAATGTTTACTGTGGTGTGACAAAGCATTCACTTTAATTATAGGTGATATAATATTTCAAGTTTATATTTTTGCGGTATTTTGAATTTTTTCACTGTATAAAGTAATTTAATTTTGTATATGCATATAGATATTTTATATTCCTTGAAAAAGGCACATTTGCCGAAACATGTAGGATTGTTTTAAATATATACATTTTGAAGTAAAACCAGACCTCAAATCGCCAACAAATTGAATTTACCATAACATACAAAGGTCACGAAATAATTATCTATATATATATATATATATATATATATATATATATATGTATATATATATATATATATATATATATATATATATATATCTTGGATTAATTTCAATTTAAGTTAATTTAAATATTTAACTTCAGTGCTTCATTTATTTTCGTAAAAAAAAAATTCCGTATATACATTTATGCATTTCATTGGCTTTATTGCAACTCTGGCGAAATATATTTCACAACTCCGTCTGTTTGCATTGAAAGAGGTACGCCTGTTTGTACCTCTTTCAATGCAAACAGACGGAGTTGTGAAATATATTTCGCCACAGTCGCAATAAAGCCAATGAAATGTATAAATGTATATACGGAAATTTTTTTTTACGAAAATAAATAAAGCACTGAAGTTAAATGAATTTAAATTAACTTGAATTGAAATTAATCCAAGATATATATATATATATATATATATATATATATATATATAAATATATAAAAAATTTCCGTATATAGAATTTATACATTTCATTGGCTTTATTGCGACTCTGGCGAAATATATTTCACAACTCCGTCTGTTTGCATAGAAAGAGGTCCAAACAGGCAACTTTTTATCAATACCATCGCGCTATAACATTCATATATCATGTTAAATTGATAGATTGTACATTGTCGGCAGCGATGAATCACACTCGATACGGCATAGCGTCGGTTCCGCAGTCTAGTTAGATGTTTAGTTGTGTAGATATTTCGCACATAAGTCACTCTTTTGTAAGTAAACATTTTGTAATCAAATAATATAATTTATTCTTTTAACTATAGTTAAATATAGTTAATAATACACATAAGGTGTATTAGATAAAAATGTAGATTTTACAAAATTAGGGCAACTTTTTACCAATAGTGAAGATCCATTGTACAGATACAAAAAGCACTTTAACAATGCAAATATAACATCTCTCAACGTCGAACAATCCTTCTCAGTATATAAACATATTATTATTAAATTTGACAGTGTGGGCACATAGTCTGCCGTCTTAATGTGTGATGTTTAGATTACTGCCTCTAATTTTACTAACTATGACGTGACTCGTCTAGAACCGTAAATAGACTATATTTGCATAAAATAGTTACCTGTACTGATTTATATGACGACCAATGTATTCGAAATACTATATACATATCTATTTCCAATATCTTTTTAGAATTTTGTATTGATAAACAGAAATACAAACATTTTAAGACTTTCAAATTGTGTAATTCTAATGAAAATTAAGTGTACATAAATATTATGTTGTAATCATTTAAAACATTTCATTTTTCGAACTTTTTATTATTGTAAATGAAGATAAATGACAAAAGAGAAAGAAAGAATGTATTACAGTATTTAGAAATCATTTATACAGTACCAGAAGCAACCCAAGCATATTTTGTGAATGTTTAAACAATTTACCTAAAAATACTGAAATCCGGAAAAATTGCTGCATTTCAATATTTTTCTAAAGATAACATTTAGTTGCGTTTTTTCGCATGTTACTTCAACCTTTAAATTGGGATTAATGTCGCGCTAATTACTTTAAATGAAACAATAATATATATTTATTTTCAGAAGCCATGCCAATCAAAATGTAAAAAAATATTACTATAATCACTGAATTGTAGAAGGACTAAAATCACAAAGTGCGAGTTTGGATTATGACAAATTTATCGCGGTTCATTTTCTATAGGAGTCCTGAGATATCACAAATTTGAACATAATGTTAAACAAAAAATATCTAAATGAAACTTACACACCGCAAAATGTTTAAAAATATCATGACCTACCTAGGGAAACTATTAAACATTATTGGATGGTATTGCTATTCCATTTAAAACCTTTGTTATTATTTTTTTCTCCAAAAATATTTTGCAGAAGAGAAAAATTAGTCATTCTCCAGGATCCCGTAATTTATATGTGATATTGTTTTAGTTTCTGACCAGTAGTTTTTGAACAGAGGAGTTATAAAAATGAGTTATCAAAATATATGTATCTACATATTATTAGATTAAATCCCAAAAATATTTGCCATCAATTTCCTCCCGACAATAAGGAAGTTATTCACAATGTTCTTAAATAATCCGAAGTAATTTGAATAAAATTATCTATAATGCTAACCACTTTTCAAGGCCCAAAATAACGCATTACTAGCAAAATTCTTCATATTTTCTAACTAAAGAATTTCGGAAGAAATTTGATAGAATTCGTCTAATGCCAACGCCTATTAACCATTTTGTACAACCTACAAAAGCTCGTTATTTGATATACAATTTATACTTAAATATTAATTTAGTCAATTATATGTACTGTGTACTTCCTAAAACATATAAATATTTTACAAAGCTTGCTTAAGATACTTTATTACTCTGTAAAGAACTGTCATTGCTCTGTTACAATATTTGGACAGATTTACAGATATTTTAGTTAATTGGATCGCTTTTGTTAATGGAGTAAACATAAGTTAATTATAAGATAGCTCATTCAAAATATTCAGAAAATTATGTACTTGAACCTTTCGTTTGGGAGCATAAACAAAAATACAGTACATACAATCAAAATTCTATGTATACATTTGAGAATTAAAAAACAGTTTTTATTTGTCATAAATTTACTTTTTATTGGTTAAATCTTTAAAACTCTAAAACTAATTGCAGTCAAACCGGAATATATTTCATTTTATTTTAAACTCGTTAAAACAATAGTTGAATGTACGAATAATGTAATAATTTAACTTGCAAATATGTTCTAAAGAGATATTTATAGTGACATTATTTTGTTATATATTTCTAATAATGTAATAAATAGAAAACTTTCTAAAACGATTTTATGAAGTGTAGTTTTGAAAGTGTACACATGAATCAAAAATTAATAATAAATTAAACTATTATTCTATTAAACTGATTGATAATCTTAATTTCATAAATTCAATAAAGTATGGACATCTTTTACGACCTACAAAGAATAAAATTACAATTAACCCAAGGATTTAAGCCAGGTATTTAAATGCATATTTGTGATCGTACAAACACATAATAAATTACGTTTAATTATTTAGACGATTATGTAATAACTCATTATCAACATTTTGCAAAAGTGACACAATTAAATAAATTTTTGAAGACCTTAAGTTATTTTAAGAAGTTGATTTCATTAATTGTGTTAAAGTTTAAAATTTATAAATTAGAGTAGCACACATAATCTTGAACAAAGTACATTGTTGCTATTACTTTAATATCTATGATTTTAACAAGAGATTATTTTTTATGTTCTTAGTAGATAAGAAAAATATTTCAGAGACAAAGAGCTGGTAGATATATATAAATAATATTGCAAATCACAGATCTAAAGTACATTTAAAAATAAATTCCTAGATCTGATAGTATTTTTCAAAAAAATTGAAATTAAACAAATATAATATCAATACTTTTACATTTAATCAACTATTGTTAAATATAATAAATTAATTGACTTAAATACGAATTATTTTATAATAAAGTAGAATTCTTGAACATTTAGATATAATCACTATCAATTAAATACTTTTATTTTGTTCAACACATTTAGTTTCCAAAAATCTGATCTGAGATAAAAATAGTATAATGATTTCAGTACCACCCATTGAAAATTGATGATAATACAGACCTGTCATAATGTTGTAAGCCATGGATTGTCAACCGAGTTGAGTTGAAATGTTGTTGACCACCAACAACAAACAATCTCCACGTAAATGTTCAAACAGAAAACAAATAGAAAACACAGAAAAACACATATAATATACGTATGTTTATCAGTATTATTAAGTAGTGTAGATACACTTTCCTTGGCGTTATTGAAATCCGTTTCGTGCTAAGATATCTGATTGCGTGTGTATATGTGTGGATGTATGTTTTGTTTGAAATGTTTGTTGGTGTCATCCAAGTGTGAAGATATCGACACTGTTTGGTATCTTTAACAACACTGGTTGATCCTGATACTCCCGGATCCAGGATTCTCCAACAGAGGCGTGGCTTTATCCCAGGGAAGGGGCAAAATGGGCGGTAACATCCCTAGGGACCCCTCTCTCACACGTTTATCCTGAATATATCTATATATCTAAGAGATAGAATGACAGATCTATAGACACGACTTGCGTACCAGAGACCGCTGTGAGTGTCGATGGAATTGATCGCAGCAGGCTGCTCCATTTCTACTTCACAAATATGTACCGGCATGTGCAACTTGATTTAATTTTTTACGAAAGCGCATTTTTTTATTTTCTCATAAAAACAAACTTCCTTTATAGAAATTAAAGCTCGTTAAATTACATTAGTTCAAGTGTAGTCTTTTTATTTAGGCACTATATACAAGAACTCCGTGTTCATTAAATACTTTAGAAAACAATGAAACATTGAAAAAATTATCGAAAACTTAATTTTTTTCAATTAAAAAAAGTATCCGTTTTTAATATTTTCAAAATGCCTTTTAAATGTAACCCAAAAATAATTTGCAACATCTGCTTCAAATCCTTGTAAGGTACGATAGTAGAAATTGAAGTATGTCTCTGAAAGTATGTCTGAGAAAGATGATTTCGTGATTTTGTAAATTCTAATTATAGATAATCTGTTTGTATCATACTGCAGCACCTATCTGGTATACTTTGGAGAAATTTTCAACTGTTTTTTTCAGTAGGAATATAGAACTTAAAAAAGTTAATATCGAAGAAGTGGCTTTTGAGCATAATTCGTTTACAAAAAATAAAAGAAGGTTTATATTTTCATTATGGCAAAATATAAATCATTAGCAACCTCATTCGATTTCAGATAATTTTTCAGATGAATTAAATAACGAGCCATCGAAAAAATTCATAATTGGAGTAGACTGTGAAATTGGGTTGGTACTTTAGCGAGTTCCACATAATGACACATTACTTGATGCTTGACAGTTTCATTTGGTTTCATTGTAAAAAAAGGTGATGGCATTGAAATGATACTACAACAAAAAAGAAAACAAATAATTTATTTAATATCGAAATCATAATCAAAATTTACATATAGCTACAGAAGTTGTTGAAAATGTTGTCCATTTACATCTAAACACAAACCAACTCTTCTCCGCAATCCATCAAAAACTTTTTGCAGCATTTGCGGTGAGTTGTTGATCTCTTCACACTTTTCTGTTATGCGAATTCTCAGTTGGTCCAGATTATGAATTGGCGTTGAATAAATCAAATTTTTGATGTATGGCCATACGAAAAAATCATATATGTTTAAATCGGAAGACCTAGTTGGATATGGGATTTCAGTGTTCCTGCTTATTATTCTGTTATCAAAAAATTCTCTGAGATATTGAAGTGTTTGTCTGGTCGTATGTGCTGTTGCACCATCTTGTTGGAAATACCCATTTTGTAATTCCTCATCATCCAGTTGATTTATGAATGAGCCGAGTATCTCATTGCGATATCGTACAGCAGTAAGTGTACCTTCAAATAAAATGGGACCCATCAATCTTCTTCGACATATTCCAACCCAAACACCAACTTTTTGGGGATGCAATGTTTTTTCAAAAAAATGAGAAAATGAGAGGACCAACACCTTATATTCTGTAAATTAACATATCCAGAAAAATAAAACCAGGCCTCATCCGTGAAAAAAACTGTGTTAAGGATATCCTGATTGTGTAGATTATTTTGAAACCATTGACAAAATTCCATTCATCTTAAATAATCCACTGGATAAAGTTCATGAAAACATTGCAGCTTGTATGGATGACAATGTAAGACTTTTTTAAGAATGAATTGGCACGTACCATAAGATAAATTTGTTTGTTGGGTCACTACTGAAATGGATGTTTTTGGATTTTCATCAATAATATGCTGAAGGGCTTCAATATTATCAGCTGTACGTTTAGATGGCCGTCCACTTCCAGTTTTTCGACCGACGCTACCAGTCTCTCTGAATAACTTTACACAATTTGTCAAAACATTGTAAAAATCATTGTAGTCAAACACTAATTCAGGATGTTCTTCACTAAAATCAGCCATGCATTCCGTAATTGAATACTGCCACTCGGCATTTACTTTCACACCTGTACGGAAGTAACATTCGATAATTTTTGCTTTTTGTTCTACGTTGAATACCATTTTTTAAATAAATTTAATTTTCTTAATAAGAGTTTTGAAAAATTTGACACAAACTTATAGATTCAATGTCAAATAATAAATGTCATTATGTGGAAGTGGCTAAAGTACCAACCCAATTTCACAGTCTACTCCAAGTATGAATTTTTTCGATGGCTCGTTATATCTAACGAGCGATTAAGATAATTTATAATCTAGTCATTCATGAATGCACTTACATTACAAACGTCAAGTAAAATGTCAGTCGAATAACAATACTTGACGTTTGTAATGTAAGTGCAGTTCAAGTAACGGCATACAATTTCGAATTCATGAATGACTAGATTACAAATTGTTTTGATCGCTAGTTATATACCTTTTTATATTACTTTAGACAAAACGAAAATCTCCTTTATCTGCTGCAGAACCACAACTTTACGGTAATTCCATGCTGACGGCTGTGTTTAAACATACTCCATAATATTTAGATTTTCTTTTCTCGTTTTTCTCAAACCAAAAGAAAATCTCTCCATTCAACCGAAAAATTGAAATTACATTTATCAGAGTTTGAGATTGTGTTCCATAAATTAAAATCGCGTCATATTTTAACTCAACCCGGAAATTTATTCTTCTATCCTTCATCCATTCCATATGATAATTTGGCAGGATCAGCTTAATAATCGCTTTTCAAAATTGTAGTTGGTCCAATACTTAATCGAAGGAGTTTGTTCTGCAAACGCAGTCAAATTTTTTTAATATTTACTTGTCGATCTGCCTTATGGATTTGCGGGATTTCTAGATAACTGTAAGTTGTAGGGATTGACCTAAAACATTGGGTCACGTCAAAATATCTTCGCATGAACTTGAATTGTACATTGTCCTTAAAGAAACTTTGTTTAACAACAAAAGAAAACATTTTTCAAGAAGCTCTTTCGAATAAAGCGAAAAGTGAATGAAAGCTTTGAACTGTAAAAATTCCTGCCTTAGCGCTATAATATTTAAATTATTTATTAAACTCACATAATTACAATACTAAAATTAACATTACTATCAAAATGTAGTAAAATCTTATACATTCGGTTTATCTAATCGTTTGCAAACTTGACCTTATTTTAATTAATTTCTGACTTAAATCCTGTTTTTCATGAAAATGTCGTAAAACATTAAAACAAAAAAATGGAAACTATAGATGAAACTATACTCCCTAATCTACTCTCAATTATCGTTTTATGCGCCTTGGCATACTGGAAATTAAATGATTAATAATTTGTCCCGTTCTGCAATTACTACATCTACCAATTGCTTGTAATTGCTAGATGAGGATATATGACTTCTAGTCTTTTTTATTAAGCGTTTCATATATGTTCTCTGGGATTTAAATCGGTACTGTTTAGTGGCTATTCCATGAACGTAATATCGACAGTATTTATGTAGTCGATAGCTTGCCTAGTCACATGGGGACGTGTATTAGATTGCATTAATAAAAAATTGTATCGCACAAAAGGAACAAATGGCATTACTTAACTACGATATTTTCCAGATAATAATCCGTATTTATAGACCTCTCACGCATTCGGTCAACTCTGTGTGACCGTTGAAACAGATTCCTCCCCAAAAGATTACAAAACTCCAGCAAACGGAACCATTGAGGAGACGTTGCAACCTCAAAGTCAGGGGATTGTAGGCTAACCCTCGTTTTGTCTGAGAATAAAATCTTCTTCAAATCATTAACGGTTCAAAGCTGTTGATTTCTATCAAAACCCAGTCTTATAATTTGTACTCTCTGGTGAGCAAGGGCTTTTGCCTGTATTCTGCTGTTTAATTTAGTTCACTTTTTTAGCATGTTGGTAATGACCCTCCTGACTCTTAGAACAGATTGTCTAAGAAAACGCTTATTACTTGGATTGGTACAGTATTTCCTTGTCCTGGTCTTCGCAAATTTGATTCTACCTCTTTAAATCATTTAAGCTTGCGATTTACGCTGAAATGATTTCGGTCTATCAAATTAGCGACATAACGAATGGAATATCCCTCATCCAACGAAATTTTTACTCTTACTGCCTCCTGCATCTATGGATTCAAAACACTCCTTACAGATTAACTCAGTAACAAAAAACAAACTTTTTGATTAAAGATTACTTGCCCAAATACGCAGTTTTCGAATAGTTTATAAATCGATTTTAGGTAAAAATGCGCTTAATTGACAATTGTGATTTTAAAATAAATTAGCTTTTGACACCACTTGCTTAAAATGTCAACTCCCAATAGAATTAGTAAACTAAAAGTTATCGTTTTTAGAATTAAAAGAACATTGGCATACCCTAATTTTGTCCACGAGTTTATGAGAAAATTACTGAAACAACTTCATGTTGTAAGAAAGAAAGAATGACTTTACACATGAACATATGCTATTTGGTTCTCAAGACTACTTCAGTAGGAAACCTGATTTTACCAAAATCAAATGCCATTGAAGCTTCCAATTTCTGATTAGTACTATTAATTGTTTACGTGCGAGAGTTACCTTTTATATTTTTACAAAATCTGGGAAGAAAACAAAATTTTTGGGAACAAACCATTTTATTGTTTTTCAAAATATTCGCCTTCATGGTCTATACACTTTTGCATGCGTACGAATTATTTCTCAAAACATTTTTCCACTCTGAAGCTTGTATCTCAGAAACATGCTTTTCAAAGGCTTCGACTGCTTCTTGAGTTGTTGAAAATCGCTGTCCACGCATTTTTTGTTTCACAATTGGGAACAAAAAGAAATCATTCGGCGACAAGTCAGGTGAATATGGACAATGAGATATTATTTCAACACTTTTCTCCTTCAAATAGTCAACTGTTAGACGTGCTGTATGGGAACTCGCATTGTCGTGATGAAGAATAATGCGACGTCTTCGGTTGTTCTCCCTGATTTCGTCTATAACTTTTGGCAAACAAATTACTGTATACCATTTAGCGTTAACAGTTTTTCAATCCTCTAAAGGAATTGTTGCGATGTGTCCTGTACAGTCGAAGAAACAAGCGATCATTTTCTTGGAAGTAATGCACGAACAACTTTTGTGGGGTTCGGTTCATCTTGGCACATATACCATACAGTAGATTGTTGCTTGGTTTCCGGCTCATACGCATATATCCATGTTTCGTCACCTGTAACGATGTTGTATACGGATTTTGCGGTTCCTACATTGAAATTTTTGCGCATCTCTTTACACCAATTGACACGAGCTGCTTTCTGTGCTTCGGTCAAATTATGTGGAATACATCTGGAACAAATTTTTTTTACAAATAAATGTTCATGTAAAATCGAATGAATTACAGTCTTCTATATGCCAAGAGATGCCTCTAGCTTACTGTAAGTCACATGTCGTGTTTTATCATTTTTGGCACAGCATCGATGTTTCTTGGTATCACAACAGTTTTTAGTTGACCTTTACGTGATTCATCACTCACTGAGGCACGATCATGACAAAATTCTGCAAACCAATTTTAAACTGTCTTCTCTGATGGTGCTTCATTGCCAAAAGTTGACCGAAGCGATATAATGCATTCTTGTGGAGTTAGGCCTTTTTTATAATAGTAAAAAATCATCCAACGAAAACCTTCACGATTAATCTCCATTATTTTACAAACTCACTGTCTTAAAACTGTCACTATCAGCAAACTACTGACTCAATTTCTAAGCTATCGCGGATTTCTCATTGACAAATGTCAAACTTTATGAATATAGTGATTACATATGTCAAAAGCACCATCTAGTGGTCGATTGTAAAAATATAAAAGGTGTCCCTCATATTTCTTTTGGAACTGAGATGAAACTATCTTCTTTAACAAGTGAACAAACAAAAGAAATTAGGCTTCTGTTTAAAATTTCCATTTAATTATCTGTAGAACAATCCTAGTAAAATATTACGTACTTTCTCTTTGTATTTATATCTCCGTTTGTTGTTTATTTTAGTTACCAAGCACGTCGCGTATAATATAATTTTTTGCACATTACTTCCTAGGAAGTAGAGTATTGAAGAATCACTCGTTGTTATTATCCATGTATCCATTTGTTACTACTAAGTGTCAATATAAACAATAGTTACTGTAGATGTAATGGCAACTAAATTTTGCCACCTCCTCATCCCCTTCATCAGAAACGAATAAACACGCTTATCCGTTCCAAGTCGGCATTGTTACGATAAGAGATCTCAAAGCGAGAATGGCCAGATGTTGTAATAGCTAGATTTAAATGCAATGGGCCCGGTTTAAAATTCGCATTTAGATAAGACAGGGCTATCCATTTCGCGAGTTGCCATTGTTGGAAAAACGGGAAAAGCGCTGAGATCCATCAGTGACCCTTTAACAATTCAAAAGATCCTCGCCGAGACCTAGCGTAGTTACCAGTCGACGATTGCGATGTTTTATCGGAGGTCGATTGAAATCCCCAATCCGAACGGTGATGTAAGTTTATAGATTGCATACGTAATGGTCATACATACGTTTCAAATACTATTATTCTTGGACAGTGGAATTTAACGAGAAATAATTAATAGAATTTGATATATTGGGAATTACTTTCAATAATTGGAGATTATTAGTAATATTTAGTAATGCTAAAGATATCTTTAAATTTTTAGCAATGTAACTGATAAGTAATTAAGTTTCGTAACCTTAAACTTGCTTCAAGGAGATTCATATATCGGTATTTTCTGCATACAGTTACCAAAAAGTATAAGAACTGAACTGAATATACATTTATGCTATATCAAGACGTCGGGAAGGATCTTTAAAACGATAAGTTAGCGAGGAATTAGTGCCTATATAAAAATACAGAGCGCTATTAACGTATAAAAATCGAATATTCAACAAGATGTACATTTATGGCAGACAATAGCGCAGTGGTAAGTCACTAACTTATTACGTCAGGGGTCCCGCGATCGTATTCGGAACTTGCATCCAATAAGATTTTCGTGGTTTTCTTTCTCGTTTAAGATGAATACCGATAGCCAAATATCTCATGTCGCCTCACGAGCGCGAACGTAATAAAAACTCATGACTTTTTAGCGCCCCCTACAGTTGAAAGCTGTTGGGAAATGCTAAGGCATAAAGTATTATTATCTAAAGTAGCCGTGAAACATTTTACTCGACTAACATATCTGAGGGTATGAACTCGGTGGTACGCGGCTAATGTTGTGGTGTTGATATAGATCATAAAGTGGTATTAATACAAGTTCTATGATGTAACTTATTGTTATTGTTTGCTTTGTCAGTACTATGATTCTTAAGATTATAGAAGTCTATATCGGGGTGTTCAATCAGCGATTCGAATTTATTCTATTTGTAAAAAATACGGACTGTACTGCATGTGTTGAGTGTTATTGATTGCTGCATTAATCCGAGGACTTTTCAAATGGTAATTCTAATGATTTGAGACCCTTAGAGAACTGATGGAGTATAATTTTGCTAATGCGTATAAAACAGGGTATTATATATATATATATATATATATATATATATATATATATATGTTGTAACTGGATTCCGGGTTTTCTTCCGCGTTTCCATTGTTTGGTCTTTGTAAAGACCGGTGCTGGTTTCTGGACGATGTTTCAGCAAAATCACATTTGCCATCCTCAGGTCGTAAACTGACTCAGTTTACGAGTAACCAGAAGCAGAAGCAGACAGTTATCGCAGACCTGAAGATGGCAAATGTGATTTTACCGAAACGTCATCCAGAAACCAGTACCGGTCTTTACACAGACCAAACAATGGAAACGCGGAAGAAAACCCGGAATCCAGTTACAACACATCATACTACTCGCGTAAACCTGAAAGAAAACATATATATATATATATATATATATATAAATATATATATGTATATATATATATATATATAATATCTTCGTGACCTTGGTATGATAAGGTAAACTTAATAAGTCGGCGATTAAAGGTCTGGTTCATTACTTCAAAGTATATATATTTAAAACAACCCTACATGTTTCGGCAATATGCCTTTGTCAAGGGAATACAAAATATAAATGTCAGAATATAAATGTCAAATAATTAAGTTGCTATGGTTTAAATTATTCAAAGATACATTCCTATAATAATAATAAATCATGCCTTAGTATTCCAAAAAATAGATAGCAAGGTGTGAACATATGTGTTGTTCGCTGCCAGAAGCTTGTGTCTCTTTCTGGATATTAACCTGTGTGTTGGTTGCTGCTGGCAGCTTGCGTATCTCTCTGGGTGTGTGATTTTGTATTTGTGTGACCGCGTAAGTGTAGGGTTTTGTATGTTAGTGCGCTCGTGCGTGTGTTTAGTGACCGGTCGCGTAAATTTTAGAGAGATCGGATAACCAGCCGTTGCGTAGGGCCGCCAACTCTTTCCCGGCAACTTCTTTACTTTTCCGAGCAGTACTTCGACGACCCGACCCCCGCCCCAACGAGGCAAAGCGCAGACCAGCGAAGCGCACCCTGCACGGGGTTGCTATGCGGCGCAAATCACGGCGCCGCGCAATACACACACCACTAGGACCGGTCCTGGGCGGCAACCTAGCTAGGCTGCTGTTAACAGCACACACACGTTCGACGTGTGTGCATTGCCCCCGTTTCTGCGGAAATCGTTAAGATGGCACAAAGTGTGACCGTCGGCGACTGAGGTAGCCACTAAGAGTGTTCCCTCGGTTGGCGATGAGCAACCCCGTGCAGGGTGCGCTTCGCTGGTCTGCGGCTTGCCACGTTGGGGCGGGGGTCGGGCCGTCGAAGTACTGCTCGGAAAAGTAAAGAAGTTGCCGGGAAAGGGTTGGCGACCCTACGCAACGGCTGGTTATCCGATCTCTCTAAATTTACGCGACCGGTCACTAAACACACGCACGAGCGCACTAACATACAAAACCTACACTTACGCGGTCACACAAATACAAAATCACACACCCAGAGAGAGACGCAAGCTGCCAGTAGCAACCAACACACAGGTTCATACCCAGAAAGAGACACAAGCTTCTGGCAGCGAACAACACATATGTTCACACCTTGCTATCTATTTTTTGGAATACTAAGGCATGATTTATTATTATTATTGGAATGAATCTTTGAATAATTTAAACCATAGCAACTTAATTATTTGACATTTATATTCTGACATTTATATTTTGTATTCCCTTGACAAAGGCATATTGCCGAAACATGTAGGGTTGTTTTAAATATATATACTTTGAAGTAATGAACCAGACCTTTAATCGCCGAAAGTGTCTTGAAAATTTGCTTCACTAATGGCATCTGGATTTTGTTGTGCCCAATGATGACAATTTCTTCTACTAAAAATCTTCAAAACTTTAGACAAAAATTTGGGATCTTGTGTTTTAGTTAAAATAAACTAAAATAAAAAATAATAATGCATTTGTTTTTCTTTAAAATTTTTTGATGTACATGAAATTCCTACATCTGCAGATTCCGCCGGTATAGAACTAGTTGGATGCGCATAAAAATATCCCAAAACGATTTCATTATTGTCGCCCGTAATCGATTTGGGAACCAGCTTCTTGACTTGGATACCAAAGCGAATGGAATTTGACTCTATCCACTTGAATTTAGTTTTATTCATTGCTGGTAAATGTGGGTATCTTTCATTAAAAAGTCGACATGTTCTTTCAAATTTTTGAAGAGATACACCATAAATGTAGAACAAATTCAAAATATGTATCTCTATTAGAATATATTGAATATATATATATATATATATGAAAAATTTTTGTGAAAAACTTATCTTCGCGGAATGTGCATATATCGATATTTCACTGTTTTTTACAGATCATCAGTGCCCCTTACCGAAGACAGACATGATATTCACCTCTATACTACGTGTATATATACGAACTGTAATGAACTTCATGTGTATGAGAATTAATAATTATTAAATCTCATTTTACATGCGATTGTCGCTATGCAACAAATTATAGCGACAATCGCATGTAAAATGAGATTTAATAATTATTAATTCTCATACACATGAAGTTCATATATATATATATATATATATATATATATATATATAAGATATATAAGTAAAAATTTCATTAACGGGTGTGCGGTCTGTAAAGTAAAAATAAAACTCCTTTATTCCACTCTATATTTCATAACGCATTGGTTACTTCATCAGGAGAGTTAAAATTTAGCAAATAACGGCACTAAACATGTTAAAATTCGTCAAATTTAAAACATCAAATCTCAAACATCAAATTAATAGTTAATAGTCTATATATATATATATATATATATATATATATATATATATATATATATATATAAATATAAGTGATTAGATAATTTCTTAGCCGTTCATTAAATATAACATTTGATAAATTATTGGAGGTTTTCGGCTTTTATATGAAATATTTACAAATATCAAGTTAGTATGTATGTAATTGCAAAGTAAGGGGGGATGTAAACATTGCTGTCTACAAATTACAAAGCAAATCATACGAAATTTTTAATTGAAAAAATGTCTATGTTGGGACTCGAACCCAAGTCTACAGCTTGCCGGGCTGTCGTCATTACCACTAGACCACAATAGACCCAGGTTCAAGTTATTCACAAATGCATTATAAAGTAACAGTGTTGATGAATCAGATGTCAGTTATTGAATGTAGATGTCAAGTTGAAGGCAGAAGTCAGTTTTTTGAAAGCTCATGTCAGTCTTGATAGCAGATGTCAGTTAGTGAAAGCAAATGTCAGTTACTGAAAGTAGATGTCTGTTTTGAAAGTAGGTGTCAGTTATGAAAGCAAACGTCAGATTAGAAAGCAGATGCCTATTTTGAAATTAGATGTGATAATGCATTTGTGAATAACTTGAACCTGGGTCTATTGTGGCCTAGTGGTAATGACGACAGCCCGGCAAGCTGTAGACTTGGGTTCGAGTCCCAACATAGACATTTTTTCAATTATGATTTGCTTTGTAATTTGTAGACAGCAATGTTTACATCCCCCCTTACTTTGCAATTACATACATACTAACTTGATATTTGTAAATATTTCATATAAAAGCCGAAAACCTCCAATAATTTATCAAATGTTATATATATATGTATATATATATATATATATGTATATATATATATATATATATATGGTTTACTATATATATATATATATATATATGAAAATATTTAATTCGTCTTGGATATATGTGAACAACATAAAACCTGTTAGACACGAAATACACTTTATGACAATTTTGACAGATCAAATTTATTTTTCAAGGCTTACTACAACGATTTTTCTTGATAACGCTCAATTTAGATAATAATCATTAATAACTCTAAAACTTTGAGAGATAGGGAAACCTATACATTCACAATGCAAAATATTTATCTACTTGCTATGGCGTGCTCATCTACAGGTGTTCCATTTAAAAAAATCGATGTTTCTTTAATTAAATATTATTTAAATAATCAATAAATTCCGAACACACGTAAGAGATATCTTAAATGTTTCGACATTGCTCGGAATCTTATACCTTTCGCTGTCTTCAGTAGAAATATGGCATAGTTTAGATCAAATACGTCTGAGATATATGGTTTTAAAAAGTACATTGAAAAAACAAAGAATTTTGCAAAAATCAAAATAATTCAAAAACAGTTAATTTTTTGCAAACGAAACTTTAATATAAAATGTTATAGTACTTTACAAGGAATCTAAGAAAGCAATAAAATGTATAACATTCCATTTCAAATCCCAAATATCAAAGTTCGCTATGACTTCCAGTATAATCGAAAGTGCTTCATGGGTGAAAATATTTTATTTTAACACACCAAGTATCAATATTACGTGCTAGAAATTTGCGAAAGTACCGTAGGCGTTAACATATAACATATATATATATATATATACATACAGGGTTTTTCACGTAACCCGTTCATTAGAAGTTTTCTATGTTAACGCCTACGGTACTTTCGCAAATTTCTAGCACGTAATATTGATACTTGGTGTGTTAAAATAAAATATTTTCACCCATGAAGCACTTTCGATTATACTGGAAGTCATAGCGAACTTTGATATTTGGGATTTGAAATGGAATGTTATACATTTTATTGCTTTCTTAGATTCCTTGTAAAGTACTATAACATTTTATATTAAAGTTTCGTTTGCAAAAAATTAACTGTTTTTGAATTATTTTGATTTTTGCAAAATTCTTTGTTTTTTCAATGTACTTTTTAAAACCATATATCTCAGACGTATTTGATCTAAACTATGCCATATTTCTACTGAAGACAGCGAAAGGTATAAGATTTCGAGCAATGTCGAAACATTTAAGATATCTCTTACGGGTGTTCGGAATTTATTGATTATTTAAATAATATTTAATTAAAGAAACATCGATTTTTTTAAATGGAACACCTGTAGATGAGCACGCCATAGCAAGTAGATAAATATTTTGCATTGTGAATGTATAGGTTTCCCTATCTCTCAAAGTTTTAGAGTTATTAATGATTATTATCTAAATTGAGCGTTATCAAGAAAAATCGTTGTAGTAAGCCTTGAAAAATAAATTTGATCTGTCAAAATTGTCATAAAGTGTATTTCGTGTCTAACAGGTTTTATGTTGTTCACATATATCCAAGACGAATTAAATATTTTCATATATATATATTTATATATATATATAGTAAACCATATATATATATATATATATATATATATATATATATATATATATACATATATATATAACATTTGATAAATTATTGGAGGTTTTCGGCTTTTATATGAAATATTTACAAATATCAAGTTAGTATGTATGTAATTGCAAAGTAAGGGGGGATGTAAACATTGCTGTCTACAAATTACAAAGCAAATCATAATTGAAAAAATGTCTATGTTGGGACTCGAACCCAAGTCTACAGCTTGCCGGGCTGTCGTCATTACCACTAGGCCACAATAGACCCAGGTTCAAGTTATTCACAAATGCATTATCACATCTAATTTCAAAATAGGCATCTGCTTTCTAATCTGACGTTTGCTTTCATAACTGACACCTACTTTCAAAACAGACATCTACTTTCAGTAACTGACATTTGCTTTCACTAACTGACATCTGCTATCAAGACTGACATGAGCTTTCAAAAAACTGACTTCTGCCTTCAACTTGACATCTACATTCAATAACTGACATCTGATTCATCAACACTGTTACTTTATAATGCATTTGTGAATAACTTGAACCTGGGTCTATTGTGGTCTAGTGGTAATGACGACAGCCCGGCAAGCTGTAGACTTGGGTTCGAGTCCCAACATAGACATTTTTTCAATTAAAAATTTCGTATGATTTGCTTTGTAATTTGTAGACAGCAATGTTTACATCCCCCCTTACTTTGCAATTACATACATACTAACTTGATATTTGTAAATATTTCATATAAAAGCCGAAAACCTCCAATAATTTATCAAATGTTATATTTAATGAACGGCTAAGAAATTATCTAATCACTTATATTTATATATATATATATATATATATATATATATATATATATAGACTATTAACTATTAATTTGATGTTTGAGATTTGATGTTTTAAATTTGACGAATTTTAACATGTTTAGTGCCGTTATTTGCTAAATTTTAACTCTCCTGATGAAGTAACCAATGCGTTATGAAATATAGAGTGGAATAAAGGAGTTTTATTTTTACTTTACAGACCGCACACCCGTTAATGAAATTTTTACTTATATATCTTATATATATATATATATATATATATATATATATATATATATATATATATATGAACTTCATGTGTATGAGAATTAATAATTATTAAATCTCATTTTACATGCGATTGTCGCTATAATTTGTTGCATAGCGACAATCGCATGTAAAATGAGATTTAATAATTATTAATTCTCATACACATGAAGTTCATTACAGTTCGTATATATACACGTAGTATAGAGGTGAATATCATGTCTGTCTTCGGTAAGGGGCACTGATGATCTGTAAAAAACAGTGAAATATCGATATATGCACATTCCGCGAAGATAAGTTTTTCACAAAAATTTTTCATATATATATATATATATATTCAATATATTCTAATAGAGATACATATTTTGAATTTGTTCTACATTTATGGTGTATCTCTTCAAAAATTTGAAAGAACATGTCGACTTTTTAATGAAAGATACCCACATTTACCAGCAATGAATAAAACTAAATTCAAGTGGATAGAGTCAAATTCCATTCGCTTTGGTATCCAAGTCAAGAAGCTGGTTCCCAAATCGATTACGGGCGACAATAATGAAATCGTTTTGGGATATTTTTATGCGCATCCAACTAGTTCTATACCGGCGGAATCTGCAGATGTAGGAATTTCATGTACATCAAAAAATTTTAAAGAAAAACAAATGCATTATTATTTTTTATTTTAGTTTATTTTAACTAAAACACAAGATCCCAAATTTTTGTCTAAAGTTTTGAAGATTTTTAGTAGAAGAAATTGTCATCATTGGGCACAACAAAATCCAGATGCCATTAGTGAAGCAAATTTTCAAGACACTTTTGGCCCTAAAGTTTTTGAAATAATTATACATATCCACGTTGAAAATGTAATTTATAACGAGAATTTAACAATCATCAGATATCTACAATTGTTAAGGAAAGTGGTACTGCCATTTTTGAATAACCTATGTTGGTTTAAAATGGATCGAGCACCTGCTCACTCTTCACATGAGGTATATCTGGAATTAACCAATATCTTTGGGAATAAGTGGATTGGCCCCAATGGACTTTGGTTCTGGTCACCTAGATCCCCCGATCAGACTCTCCTTGATTTTTTTTGTGAGGTCTAATAAAAAATTAGGTGTCTGTATCTCCCGTGCAAAACAGAGCTACAGTAAGAGGTGGCTTTCGAAATTTGAACGCTGAGCAAGTAAGAAAAGCAACTACAATAGACTTAAGAAGAGTCGTGCTTTGTTTAGATCGCATATCATTTTGAACATTTGCGAATATCATTATTAACGCATTATGTGTCTTTAATATATTGATTATATTCATTTTTTGCTTGTTAATGTGTGGTTATTTTTGTTATCTCATATTATATAAAATATTTTCTCCGTTTTGAAATTTATTTTCTTTTTTAACCTTTTCGAAAGAAATTTGATGAATTTATACATATAATTGGTATAATTCCAAAACTATTTAGATTTTTTTTCCAAAGCTTTCTACCAATAATGCACAGTTTAAAAAATAATCATTAATAATTTTGAATTTAGTTTTATTCATTGCTGGTTAATGTGGGTATCTTTCATTAAAAAGTCAACATGTTCTTTCAATAATTTGAAAAGATTCACCATTAATGTAGAATAAATTCAAAATATCTCTAATAGAATAAATATTTAATTAGTCTTGCATATTTGTGAACAACATAGACACGAAATAAACTTTGTGACAACTTTGACAAATCAGATTTACTTTTCAAGGCTTACTTCTACAATTTTTGATAATTTGATAATTTAGAAAATAATCAATAACTCTAAAACTATGAGTTAAATATTTATTATATATTATTATTATTAAATACATTATTAAATATTTAAATATTTATCTACTTACTATGGCGTGCCTATCTACAGGCTGTTCCATTTAAAAATTTCTTTAATTAAAGATTACTTAAATAATCAATAAATTTCGAGAGATTTATTAACTGTTTAGACATTACTCAGAATATTATACCTTTCGCTCTACCCAGTAGAAATATTACGCTGTTCAGATCAAATACACTTGAGATATGTGGTTTTAAAAAGTACATTTAAAAAACAAAAAATTTCACAAAAATCAAAATAATTCAATAACGGGTAATTTTTTGTTAAAGAAACCGTAATATAAAGTGTTATAGTACTTTACAAGTAATCTAAAAAAACAATAAAAAGTATAACATTCTATTTAAAATATCAAAATTGGCTATAACCGAAAGTGGTTCATGAGTCTAAATATTTTATTTTAGTTCATCAAGTATCCAGATTACGTGCCACAAATTTTCGAAAGTACCCTCAGGGGTTAACATACAAAACTTCTAATGAACGGGTTACGTGAAAAACCCTGTATATATATATATATATATATATATATATATATATATATATATATGTATAAAGATAATTATTTCGTGACCTTTGTATGTTATGGTAGATTTAATTAGTTGCCGATTTAAGGTCTGGTTTTACTTAAAAATGCATATATTTAAAACAAGCTTACATGTTTCGACAAATGATGCCTTTCATTAATATACTGTCATTTGTATTTCAAATTCTTTGTGAAAGGCATCATTTTCCGATACATGTAAGCTTGTTTTAAATATATGCATTTTTAAGTAAAACCAGACCTTAAATCGCCAACTAATTAAATCTACCATAACATACAAAGGTCACGAAATAATTATCTTTATGTATATATATATATATATGTATATATATATATATATATAATAAAATAAATTTAAAACGGGCAAGCGGTCTGTCAATTAAAAAACTCATTTATTAAGTATCCCTGTATTTCGCAACAACTTTATTGCTTCTTCCGGAGATAAAAATTAATTTAATTACTGCAGTAATTTTTAATTTATTTTATTCAATATATTACGGCCGATAATTTCGTTTAAATTAGTTATATATATATATATATATATATATATATATATATATATATATATATATACGTTTTTCTGTACCTAGATACACTGAAGTTCCATCTTTACTGGTGTGTATTTTTTTCATTTTGTTTGAGTGTTTGCCGTTAACGTTATTGCCTGCTAGTACAGCTTTGTCTATTAAGTATATGATGTGTTCCACTTTAACTTGAAGTACGATACCTGGTCTATTTGCCGAAATTTGTTAGTCTATATGTATTGTGATATCCAAATAAAATTTGTATCCTAGCTGGATTGCTATGTCTATTAGTATATTCTATTCCTGTTAGTGTTTTACAACGTGCAGTAATATGAACTATAGTATGTTTGTGGCACTTTAATGATGTATGTCTTATAGTTTCTTGTACATATTAATTGATTTTGTATTTCTAAGATGAAACCTTCGGCTTCTGGGAAAGTTATCTATACGAGTAGTGATTATTCTTACATTTAAGACAACACTAATTATACAATTAATAATAAAACAAATTATAATGAATTTCACTACTTTTTGCTTTACAAAATTACGATCGTTTCACTCACACAGGAGCTTCGTCAGACATAACTAACTTATGGACATATCTTTACATAAATATACCGTAACAAACACATGTTTTGGATAGTTTAAGGCATGGATAATCTCTATTACTTAAATGTAAAGTAAAAAGTAGTGAAATTCATTAAAACTTGTTTTATTTTATCCCGATAATAATTATAATGGAATTTCATCAAGTAAAGGCTGAAATAATCCTATATATTTCTATTACATTAGTATCAGTGACTGATGACGAAATATTTAGCATAAAGTGGGAAAATTCACCCAAAAAGGAATATTGAGGGTGATGATTTAATTCCTAGGTTTGTCCTATATAATGCAAGATTTATCCTCATAAAGCGCATAAAAACCATCTAGAAACGAGCTATGATAAGACCGGTATTTAAAAAAGATGATAATGTTAATAACTGCCAACCCATATCAATATTATCTATTATTTTCTAAAGTATTTAAAAGTGTAATTTGTTCCTGTCTGTACCATAACACAAAATACGAGGTAAACCAACAGTGATAAATCTTGTGACTATTTGTCGGTTTATTAGTGGGCAGCTTCATACTCGTGACCAACTTTGTGTCATATATACGGGCTCGAGTAATGGCTTTGATGTAATTGGCTAAGGAATTTTACTTACAAAGTTGTCAGCGTTTGAATCAAGCCCTTTCCTATTACTTCTTCTACAATCTTCCCTAGCTAATAGATTTCATTATGTTTTTTATAAAGGCTATAAATCCTTTGAGTTTTTTCCTCACTCTGGGATTCCACAAGGAGCACATTTAGGTTCTCTCCTACTTATCTTTTTTATAAATGATCTACCTATTGTAGCTTTTATGTAGCCAATGCAAATTATCTAAAAACTTATTCGTCCATCAGCACTTGCGATGATATGTTACATCTACAACGAAATTTAAACATTGTCTTCCAGTAGGGCTCTACTTGTCAATTAAGATTGAACATCAACAAATTCTGCTACATCTCTTACAGATAAAAAGTCAATTTATTAACTTATAACCGATAGAATTGTTGATGAGATTGATAATATAAAAGACCTTAGTGTTTTCTTCGATTCTCGTCTAACTTTTGTACGACATATCAACAAGGTTTGTGTCACTGTTCAAAAACGCTTAGCTTAGCTGCAAATTTTTTAGTTATTTGTTTCTGTTCAAATCACTATATTATGGTTTTTGGTCTAAACAAATTCGAGTGTGGTTTTTCTATTATGTTTACCATCAGTTGTACATTGGAAAAATACATCATCGCTATTTAAAGTATTTGGTCAAGAAGCCTGATATTTATTACAATTTGCTGTAAGTAGTTTGTTGGGAGCGAGATTTGTGTGGAACTTTCATATTTTCCATATATTTTCTCATTTTTCTCCTACTTTTGCTTTATCTTCCTCTAAGAATATCTTGCTAGTTTGCTCAAGTCAATGTATCGCATTGCGAATGTTTTATGAAGACATTTTCTTCAACAAAACAGAATAAAAACCATTTATTTTGTTGATGTATATATATTATTATTACTATTATTATTACTTTGCCCAATATTTTACAACATGATACTGGATGAAGGACGAAAAAATTAGACAAAAATTGAAGACATATGATGCTATTATCGCGGAGATAGAAACAGATATCCAACATAGTACAGAAATAATAAATGAAAAACTTTTTGATGTGTATCTTGACATTTTTAATGTCAAGGTAAACATCAAGAAACAAAAGATAAGA
This sequence comes from Melolontha melolontha, assembly GCA_935421215.2. Taxonomy (NCBI): domain Eukaryota; kingdom Metazoa; phylum Arthropoda; class Insecta; order Coleoptera; family Scarabaeidae; genus Melolontha; species Melolontha melolontha. The sequence goes on along the minus strand of OW285242.1, from coordinate 94,204,142 downwards.
ACTTTAGTATGTAGTAGAAAGGAGTAAACGTTACAAAATAGAAGATTAAAGCGAAATGAGAAAATCTGGAACAAATAAAAACATATAAATACCTAGTAGTGGTTATCAATAGTGAAGGAAACATAAAGAAATGAATTTAATGAAAAGATTTACAAAACGGGCGAGTTTTTGGACAATGTAATTTTTCTGGGCAAGGAGATACCAGAACAATGGCTAACATAAAAAGGAAGGTGGTCAAATCTATACTACGGGACTGCTTCATGAGCAACAACAGACAGACGAAGAAAGAATTTGATCACTAAAGAAATAAGATTTTTAAGAAAAATAAAAAATGACATAGAAAAAAACAACTATTATATCCATTGCAAGGAGTAGAACAAAACCAATCGAAAGGGCTGGCGCATATACAAGGTATCTAAGCTGTAAGACCTATTAAGAAAGTAATCCGAACCAAAAACTTCAATCAAAAGCGAAGGAAAGGTCCCAGAAAGATTAAGGGAGAAGCAATACGGAAAGCAGCGGCAACAGAAATAAAGCAGTGGAAGAAAGAATGGAAAGAATCGAACTAGTCCAACGCGACAACGTTATACTAAACCACGATTAAGTAAAGCAAGTAGCTAATCACAAATTTATACATTTTACAGAAACAGTAATCTCTTGACCACTATATGACAACAACAAAAAAATTATGAATTCTTTTCATTTAGTTAGAATCTGGAGGAATAATTTACTAATATAAAAAAAAGCTTGAAGTGTATTGTCAATTTTTGGTGCTAGCTCTAACTTTCAAATAAAATTTACGTAAACCAGTGAATAATTTAATTCGATAATTTGTAAAAGCACTGAAATTTTTTAAGAGGCCAGACAAATTGGAGAAAAAAACGTTATTCTTATGTGTATCAAATGGAAGCAAAGACATTGTTAAAACTGAACCTTGCCTTTCGAGTGCTTTAGAAACAGTCAATCAATATCCGGATAAGCATAGTTTTATATATTCAGAAAGACTATAAACTTTTTAACAGTTTTGATACAAGAAAATAAAATAAAGAAATTGTCCTCTTTAAACTACCCACTTTTAGAAAATTTGGCAATATAATTGAGGTAATGATATAATTAATATAACTACAAATAACCTGATCTAAACAGCTTTTGGGTGGATGAAAGCTGCAGTGAAAATAATTCACTGCCACATCATGCATTTGCTTCTTGGATTTTCAGCTATTGATCAAAAAATAATCTTGCAACTCCAAAGGCCACTTGATTTAACCAATCGTAATTTTTTCTAAAAGAATCGAATGTTCTTATATTTTATTTCAATTCCAAGCGTTTTTTTTAAGATTTGCTAGCACGAATCAATAAAACTGTTCATTCTGTAGTCTTTAGATTATATTCTCACAAAAAAATTATAATTAAACATTTTTATTATTAAGAAGAAGGTTTCTATGCGCATTTGATATATTTTTCGTTTGTATATGCTTAAAATATCTCCCTGCGCTTTGTCCGCCATTGCAAAAATGAAAATTAAGTTCGAAAGTTGTTTCACGATTCGAAGCTTTGAATATGGAGTTATATAGGAGGATATTGAAAGTACCTTGAATCTGGTGTCTACGATCAAAATGTCACATAGACGAAAATCCAATAACTCCTGTGAAAATGAGAAAAATAAAATACCTTTAATCACTGTTAAACCGTTATATTAAAACAGAGAAAATGAGATATCGGTAGTAGTTTTCCTGTCTGAAGAAACTAAGACGAAAACATATTAAGACTATGACTTGTTCATAATATAAAATGAAGACGAATTTCGATTTTTATATGAGACACTTTAGTTTAAATTTCCTTATTGCTTAAAATAAGTCTCAATATTGTATACAAACTATGCTTATTTTTGAATTTCCCACATCCAAAATGTAAAAAATTTTGTAAGGATCGTGTTCATTAAATATCAAGACGAAAAGAAAAAATTTCAACAGGCTATAGGAAAATGTACTGTTTATGTAATGCTTCTAAACATCAATGTTTTCTTTATAACTTTGTGTAAACTTTAGACGTCACCTACGTAAATAAGTAAATTTGAACTGCTTTTTTTAGATTGGTCACGAGAATTATAAAGTTAAAATTTATAAAAAAAAAAACTGTAAGAAGGGTATTCGAAGAAATCATCGACAGAGTACAGTGCCTCTATAACAATTAAAAGTTTTTATAATATGACGCGCATGTTTCCACCATTAATCCATATGTTACTTGCCATTTCATTCATCGAGAAGAGTCGGTTATCATCCACTCCACATTAGCAATGTTTAACAACAATAGCACAGACTGTTAAACGTCTTTTCGGGCGTAAAAATCAAAATCACTACCATTCACATGCCGTTCGTTCATGCTCTCCAGACATCAATACATTAAACAAAGGCGTCCTCTCGGCAGAAGGAACGTATATCAACGAATCAATGAGTGGATGGCATAAGTAATAAAGTCGTCCCCGATTTTGAAAGAAAACAAAACGCAGCAGTAGGCAGCGCGAGTATACTCACTTCATCGGCTCCGAAAACGTATGATTAGGACCTCCTGGAGAACAATCGGAGGCACAAAGGTGCGCGGAAGTTCTTTATGCTAGCGGCAGAGAAACCGGAAACGTACAAGAAAGCGATCAGATCTCGGAGTCATATAGTTGTGGCCGAATACAATGGGACAAGACCGTTGTCTCAATTATTATTATATAAAGCGAAGGGAGAACTGCATGTATGAATGTATTTTGCTCCACTTAGTTAACGGATTTTCGGATTGGGAGGTTTATAATGTTCTCAAAGTATAAACAGACAGTAAACGGTGGTGTTTTAATATGATTTATTTTCGAGTATTCGAATGGTACCAATAATGGTGTTATCTTTTAATAACTAACATTGAGACAATTTATTTATAATGCATCCATCATAATTCTGTACTTATTTACATTTGCAATCGTTTCGAAGAATGTAAATACATTCAGCGATATTAAATTAATTAACATTAAATTAATGAACTTTATGACATTGAAGCGTTATTAAGAGCATTGACAATTATAAATAAAATTATGAAAGTTAGATATTACCACTACCAAACAAGAATGACTAACTTATTATTTAGCTTCTACTACTGAAGTACTGAAAACTTTACAAGAAAACATGGTTGGATTTCTTCAGAAGGCAAATGGTTTGAACATACCAACAGTGTTACTTTTAAAAATAAACAGCAATTTCTGATGGAACTTTAGAATTATTTTCACGACATACGAGAGAAGAAAAATATTTAGTAGCCAGTATCGGATGACCGAGCAGTTCTCTTGTCCTCAATATTATTGAAAACGAGCTTCGGTCGCACCTTTTGTGGATAGACAACCATAAGTAACGGGTGGGGCAAAAGTCCCGCTACCAATTTGATTGCGCGCCATCTTGGTTATATGACGTTTAGTTCAGTTTAGCTTTAACCATTGTGTTGTGTAGACGTCCAAATTTTATCATGGATAAATATACGCCACAAGAACGAGCAGAAATAGTGACAATATTTATTGAAAATAGTCGTTCCATTATTGCCACTCAGCGGAAATTGCGTCAAAAATATCCTAATCGTCCAGTGCCTCACAAAACCACAATTTATCGTTTACATGCGAATTTTCGACAGTACCGTACAACAGCAGACAGGCCTCGTTCTGGAAGACAACGGACGTCTCGTAACGCTGAAAATGTGGCTCTGGTGCGCGATAGTGTTGCAGAGTCTCCAGAAACATCAATTCGGAGGCGTGGTTCCCAGTTACACATGTCTGCACGCAGTTTAAGGCGAATTTTGAAAACTGATTTGAAAATGTTCCCATACAAAATTCAATTAGTCCATAAATTGCTACCGAGAGATCATGATCAACGAGTTGAGTACAGTAATGCAATCCTAAGCCTGTCTGATGAAATTGAAGATTTTTCGTCTAAATTGATAATGAGCGATGAAGCCCATTTTCTTCTCAGCGGCCACGTCAATAAACAGAACAGTCGGTTTTAGGGGACACATAATCCTCAATTAATTCATGAAACGTCATTGCATCCACAGAAAACAACTGTATGGTGTGGTATTCATGCTGGAAACATCATTGGTCCCTATTTTTTTGAAACTGACGAAGGTGTTGGAGTTACTGTTACTGCTGAACGGTACCAAGACATGATTCGAGGAAATGTGGTTTCAGCAAGATGGGGCCACAGCACACACAGCTCGTTCAACAATTCAATTATTGAATGACGCTTTTCCACGAAGACTAATTTCGCGAAATGGCAATTTAGCATGGCCAGCCAGATCTCCGGATTTAGCTGCACCTGACATTTTCTTATGGGGTTTTTTAAAATCAAAAGTTTATGTGAATAAGCCCCAAACGATTCAACATCTTAAAGAGAATATTCGTCAAGAAATTGAAGAAATTCAGCCTGAGATGTTGCAGGATGTCATGAAAAATACCTTAAAGAGAGCCAAAAGTTGCATAGCGAATCGCGGTCACCATTTAGCCGATATAATTTTCCAATCATAACGAAAAAAAATGTAAAGAGCAAATAAACTTTTTATGAAAACCAAACTTACTTATCTTTTCTTTCAACAAAGTTATAGGCAATCAAAATGGTAGCGGGACTTTTGATAAAAGAAAATTAATTTTTAGACTTAGCGCACGTTAAAATGCGGCACACAAAATACGCCAATCTTTAGTGAATACTTTTTACAACTCACTACTGGCGAGATTTCAAGTAATTAATAAAACTTAAAACACATTACTAAATGTGCGTCATTTCTTTTCTACGTTATTACTTGTTTTGGTCATGAATTAAAAAAGAAACTAAAAGAAGGCTAATGAACAGTCCAGTGGATTTATCATGTAATCGTAAACCTATATAAAATGAAATTTACCAACCTATTAGAATGAAGTTGAACGAAGAGGCCAATATTAAAATCGTTTATAAAAATGGTATTCCCAATCTTCAAGCTCTGCTCAATCAAAATTATAACCACTTTCCTGACAAATTAACAGCTGGTGAAGATTTCACACTCTCCGGAAAAGGGCTAGAACTAGAGCTTACTCCTATTGTTAAAATGGGCAACATTTCGGAATTGAATAACTAACGACCGATTGCGATTCTTTCAAATTTTGCAAAAATATTTAAACGAATACTTTACAACCGCATTTTAGCTTACACTAAATCTCTTGTGTCGTCTTGCTAGCGTGAATTTTTACCTAGCCACTCCACAGGTCATTAACTTTGCAGTACTTAAACACAATTTGTTAGCTAAATACTTGATAACCACGCTCAGGTCGACATAATTTACACTGCCTTCCTGAGTGCATTTGACACTATAAATAACGAGATCTTACTAAATAAATTAAGTTCCTTTGACTGTCGTCCTTCCCTTACAAACGTTCTGATAACATATCTGACCAATATAATGAATTACGCCTTCCATAACAGTTTATCTTAAAAACAATAAGTACGTATCTGCATCGGGTGTTCCGTGATGCTCCAATTTTGTACCTTAGCTCTTCGTCCTTTTTAATAACGATATGTTGCCATGTTTATAATGTCACCCTCTTGCTTTTGTTGATGATAAAATCTCCTCTCCTATTTACAGTAACGACAGTGAAAATTAGAAACATAATATTAACGTTCTATTAAAATGTAATGAAAATCATTTAAATTTAAATTTCTCCAAATATTGTGCTATGACTTATACTCCTAGAGTTAATTGTGGGCCGACAACTATTCGATAAATGATAAACATTTTGCTATTACTACTTTAATTAATGATTTTGGAGTGTTGTTTGACTCTCGTTATTGTTTTGGTGGACATATTCAAGAATTGTGTTTGTCAGCATCCAAATGAGTAGGTTTAGTTTTGCGGAATCCCAAATATTTTAAGAATATAGTTCTTCGAAAAAGCTTTCACCTTTCTTTTGTTCTAAGTAAGTTAGAACAAGTCAATTACTTGGTCTCCGCATTACGTAACTCAGCAACTCTCTACCGAGTGAAATAAGGGTCGCTTCTTAAAATACTTGAATTTTCGAATTGATGGTACTTACTATTCCAGAAGATATGACCAATTTACGATTTGGGACGATTTACGCTTAGAGAGACGTCAAATGAACTTATTAACATGGGAAGACCACGGAAGAATTGACTGCCCCGAAATTTTCTCTAGCGTCGATTTCCATATTCATCGTCTTACAACTATTAATCTTCCAACAATAGTGAGAATAAACGCTTTGGAGAACTCTCCTGTAATAAATAAGTGCCGTTTGACTGATCGAATACATATTCCTTGATTATTTGCAATAATTACACTTTTTAGTTCTATTTTCAGTGGTGTGTATTTTTCAATTTTGTTCGAGTATTTGCTGCTAATGTTATTGTTTGCTGGTACAGCCACCTCTATTAAGTATGTGATGTGTTCCATTTTATCTTGAAGTACGATGTCTGGTCTATTTGCTATAATTTGTTTGTCTGTCTGTATTGTGACATACCAATAGAGTTTGTATCTTTGATTTTCAAGAATTGTTTTAGGTGTACATTTTTGGTAGAGTGTAAGCGTATTACAATCTTTAAATTTGTCACAAGGTCTAGTAGTTTGTGGCATTTAAAAGTGTCATTAAATAATTGATGTTTGTCAATAATGGATGAATTAAACGAAAGAGAAAGAATACAAATATTAATAATGATCGGTTTTGGTGATAGGACAAGAACTTATCAGGAAGTATGTAACTTTTTAATACGATACATCCCAATCGGTTGGCAATTTCGCGTTTTTTTGTTACCAAAACTTTACATCATAAATGGAGGTGTTTGCATTTTGCAACGAATTTGTTGTATAAATTCTGCTGCAAATGATATTAAAGCGCAAGATATTACCATATCTCTACAAGAAAATCCCCATTTATCTACAAACGAGCTGGCAAAGGCATGATATTAGTCGTCGTTCAGTAGGGAGAATTCTAAAAAAAATATATCATCTTTATAAAATTCGCCTCATTCAAGAACTCTCTGATGATAATTTTGACAGAATGCAAGGGTTTTGTGAATCAATGATGAACATTTGTAATCGTGATAACAATTTTGTAAATAATATAGTACTTTCGGACGAGGCATCCTTTTATTTGAACAGTACTATTCAAAGACATAACTGTCGGTTATTAGGCATAGAGTAATCCTCACTGGATACAAGAGGCGCATACGCAACACCCTAGAAAGCTTAATGTATAGGCTGGTATTTGTAGAAATAAATGGGGCTTTTTTATAGAAGAAATTCTAAATAGTCGAAGATATTTAGAACTTTTAAATAACCAGATAATTTCTGCATTGGAGGAAAACTGCCAACGTCCACAACATCTGGTTTCAGCAGGATTAGGCCCATCCTCACTATTCAGTTGTCATTCGGGATCGATTCGATCGAACTTTCACCAACAGATGGATTGGAAAGAGAGGTCAAATTGGATGGTCCGCATGTTCTTCCGATCCCAATACACTAGATTACCTCTTGTGGGGCTATTTACAGAAAGTATATCTTACCCGAACTAGAAATTTGCAAAATTTGGCTGAAAGAATTAATGAAGAGATACGAAACATTTCACCAAACATCATACAGATTGACTCCCATATTGAAAATCTCATAAAATAAGTTTAACTTTGTTTATATAACCTGTTTATTTTCTTTTCCTTACAAATTAATAAATAAAAATATCAAGGGCTCAAAAAAGTATAACTTTAGTACGTTACATTGTCTTTAACACTCTGTATATTTAAAAAATATTTCAAATGATGGCTCTTTATCTATAATTTTCGTGTCTAACTTTTATTACTATATCCTTTTTAATTTAAGAGATTTTTACACGGTTTCACACATTCACCCATCACTGTATGTGTATGCCATTCATTTTATTATATTGAATAAGTTCTGTAAAATGAAAATTTTTCATTTTCTCGTTAAGGTCAATATTGCATGGAAACTCTGATAACCCATAACATATTGACCAAACTTCGTATTTAATGAAAATAACAAAAATAATTTTAAACCTTCAGTAAAATATAAATACCTGTCATTCTACAGCTTCAGTTCCGTAATATATATGAGAGAATATACATATTATACTTATATGTGTAGATATACCGGGTTTTTCTTTTGTCATTACACATAGGTATAATGCATTGACTGACTTATTTTCATTTCCAATTACACATAGGAATAAATATATGGTGGCCTAGGCAACCAGTTATACCCCAGTCACATTTTCAAACTGTCAAAAATTTCTGTTTTTCGTTCATACTTAAATCTTAAATTAAATACATTTTATTGAAAACCTGTGCTAAGACAATTTTAAATATTTTTGAAAAATTCAAAGAAGATGAATAGTATTTCTTTAAGGTTGAAATACCTATATCTAAGATAGTAAAATTAGTGTATCAAAAAAGGTAGAAAATATAACAAAAAAGTACAAATAGATTGGACCACATAATGAAATTGTAGACCGTCCTTACATTACTTCTAATGAATTACCGAACGTAACGCACGCATTGGGGCCATTTTAGTAGCACTATAAAAACAAATAACACGTCGTGGTATATTACGAATAAGTGGTTTTATAAAATGGAGAAATTTATCTTAAAAAGCAGTAGTGGGAAATTCTTGGTACCGGGGTTACTTCTTTTCTAGATCAAGAAATGTTTAATATTATGAAGAAAGTACATTGTGAAAATAAAAAAAAACAGTCCCATAGTTCCATCAAAAGTCACTTTCATTATTTGGACTTTTGCAAGAAAGAATAATAGAAAATAAAATCAATTACAGCCGATATAATAATAACTATAAGGCAATACCTCCAAATGCCAATTTCAAATCAGGATGTAGATCCTCTTTTATTTTGCAAGGTAAGTTTTAAGAAAAAAGGATAAATACATTTTTTATTTGGATTATCTTTTAGGTAACAGAAATGGAGCTGAAACCCTTAAAACAATGTGCCAGGAAATATTTCTGTGTTCAAGCGAGTTTAGCAGAAAGTGAGAGTATATAGTACAGCTCGTTTAATAATAGAACAAAGGTGGGCAAGACTAAAACTGAAAAATATGAATATAATATTGTTCCTAAATAAAATAATTAATAAGTAAACTAAGTCTTTATTTTATTAAAATTACACCCAACCTTTTCCTATTAGCTAAAAATATAACTCAATGAGTTTCATCTTACTATACTTTCTATCTATTAAAGATATGAATGTTTATGCGATCAAAGGGAAATTATTTAGATTGCCATAAGAATGTACATGAAACTCTTTAAATCTATATAAAAACATAAAATTTATCGCGAAAGTATTCTAGAATCTAATTTGGCAATAATACTTATATTGGCAACAGTGGGTAATACCAAAGAAAATAAAATCACAAAGAATTAGGTTATGTTTTTAGAAAAGAAAGAAAATCTCAGTTTGAATGAAAAAATTAATTTATTCTATCGATTAATTAAGGCAAACAAAACAACGTAACAAAAGCATTTATAGGAAATTTTCGAAATGTCTCGTCCTCGTCTTTCAAGGCAATCAGCAAGGCGATTTTGAAAGCAACGCATGGTATTCGGAATAAATTCTGAATTTATTCCATCACATGCAGTAAGTATACGTTCTTTCAATTCATCCAAGCTATGAATTTGCAAGTTATTATAAATTTTGCTTTTTAGGTAACCCCAAAGAAAGAAATCATTTGGAGATAAATCAGCTGATCTTGGGGGCCATGGTATGGACCCAAACCTGCTAATCCACAATCTTTGCAATGTGTTACTTAAAAAATTCCTGACGGCGTGAGTAGAATGTGCCGGAGTCCCATCCATTTGGAGCCAAAGTTGATCAACATTTAGTATCTCAATTGTTGGAATGATGAGGTTTCATAAGAGATTTAAATATTTTTCTGCAGTGAGGATACTGTCAATAAAAAATGGGCCGATAAGTCTATCGCTTATTATTCCAATCCAGACATTGACTTTTTGATGGTACTGTGTTCGGGTTAGGTTTTGGACATGAGGATTTGTACGGGACCAATACCTAATGGATTAATGGGAAGGAAATTTAGTATTTTTCAATTGATAAATGTAGGATACAAACCGGAAATTCAGAGAGTTGACTTCACCATTTATGGTAAATGTAGCTTCATCAGTAAAAATTATTTGATTTAAAATTGCTTCGTTTTCATTTAAGATATTAAACATTGTTTCACAAAAATCAGTTCGTTTTACTTTATCTTCCTCGAATAACTCATGATGATTGAATATCTTGTATTGCTTATATTATATTGGCTTATATTATATTGTTTCCGGGTTCTGTACACATAACTGCACGATACTCCAAAATGCCTGGCTATATCTAAAAGCGATCCTACAGGCCGTTCTTCTACATAACAGAGGACATTCAGCTTCATGTCTTCTGTTAACACATGATTGATTTTATTATGTTTTTTGTGTGAATTTAGAAGAAAACCATCTTCTTTGAATCTATTATAAATATTTAAAATTGTCGTTGCACAAGGTATAAGCCTGTTAGGATAATCAACGGCAAGCATGTCTCTGACCGTCCTTAAACTGTTGTTCTTCTGATACCACATTACCATTGAAACTTTTTCGTCTTTGCTAGACGTAAGTATCCGTGATTTAAATAAATTATCTATTTTTCAATCAAATATATTTAATTTAAGATTTTTGTAATTAATAAAAATTGAGAAATATGTGACATTAAAAAAATTTTATTTACTCTCCATGGCAATCTATTTAAGAATTAATGTGTTGTTTGTACATAGATTTTGGTGTATAACTAGTTGCCTACGCCACCATATATTTATTACTATGTGTAATTGGAAATGAAAATAAGTCAGTCAATGCATTATACCTATGTGTAATGATAAAAGGAAAACCCGGTATATTCAAGTGGACAAGTATGCTTAATAATTTTTCCTCCGAGAGGAATTACAGGATCACTGTTCTCGTGTTTAAGGCTGAAAACATGGAAATCGGAAACTAATAAGAGATAGTTTTAATTAGCCAAATATATAAATGTTTGAAAATAATAAATTACTATTAATAAATTTCTTGAAAGGAACTGCTACAGGGCATAAGTAGATAGAAATTGCATTGTATTTGTGTATTTTAAGTTGGAAACTACCCACTTTTGCACATCTGATTTACATGAGAAGACATCATAAATCGTTTCTAAATAAATCGTCTTAACAATAATATCGGCAACAGCCTTTAACTACCAAACTCCTTTTTTATACATACAAAACGCAAAAGGTAGAAACGAATAAAAAAACGAATTTTACATATGTTTCTGTTCCAGTGATTTTCCGGTATCTCATAAGTATCAATTACAACATTGTAAGTTTAACATCCGACACAATAACCAGATGAAGATACATCCACATGCATATATGTAAATGAACGGGAAAGTCAACTTAAAAACCCATATATAACAATAATGTCATCGTTTTTTTGTTTGCGTCGACTACTAGGTGCGTACCTTAACCCCTAAACGGTAAATTTAGTGCCTTTTTGACGTGTTTCGCTCCTTCTGTCCTGGTTATGAAAACTCTATAGCCACTATATATCTCTTTCCTCTATGCTTTTAATGGTATTTACCCAAGGTCGAACGTTTCATGTTGGTCGGAAAAGGATGGATGTACTGATTCAACCCCTTATTCGCATACGCGCAAACATACATTTATATGTATGTATATGTATGTGTTCAGCAGTTGTAGACGCGGTAGTAAATGGGGTTATCTTCGTGTTTGCATTGGGCCCCACACACACACATACACATTTATACACATACGTGAATATGATTCTTTTTATTTATGACCGTATGTATTCGTATGCTTTTATTGTTTGACGCTTTGCATTTCATTTTGCCACCCCCGTTGACGTCTCATACGCACGGTGCATTTGATTGTGACAGACGACTTACTTTAGCGTACACGAAGTTATAAGACAATCTACTGAGGCGTTTAGAAAACGGAAAATGATTTTCTATGACCATACTTTACAAAATCTGCGCTTAGCAAGAAACTGAATAAAAGTATGAATATGAAATATCACCAATAATAAATATCTTTTTCAATTTTTTTTCAATTTTTGTACATAATGCCTATGCATGCCAAACTTGTAAGAGTGAAGCAATGGTGTACGAGGTTTTAGTTTTTATGTCCTCTCATTTCAATAAATACTAGTTCTTCAATATCTTTCTCTGCTACACCTATCTTACCAATATACCATTCAGTTCTGAGCCTTATGCAAACAGGCATTTCACAGGGAACTGTCTGTTATAGCTAATTTATTTATCAACATATAACTTTGCGGTCTTAAGTGAAGACCAAATATCAAAATAAAATAATGTCTATAAAATTTATAATCGATCTAAGTTTAAATATACGTACGTAATCTTTATTGTGCGAAAAGAAGTCCATACCATTGAAGCCAGATATCTTGACATACATATTAATAGACTGCTTACCTAGAAGAAACATGGAACTTTAGATTCAAACAAATATGTGGAATGATAGTTTCTACTTTACAAAATTGTTCCTAATTCTAACTATATATAAAACGTTTTGTCTGATATTCCTTTTGAGATATTCTTGGTAAGCCGCAATGCGGTAACTAACATTCACAAGAACCGATTTAAGACCTTAAATATATGCTTAATAAAAAGTTATTGGACATATTAATTTGTAATGTTGAGAGGAGTCAAGTTATACAATTTTGTGTGTTCTTTTTATTCCACCAGTATTACTCTGTAGCATTCGTTTTGGTTGAATAAGTTTACTTGTTTCAAAATTCATTCACCTCACCTGCGAACGTAGCTATAGAACGACGTACCCTTAACCTATATGACAACCAAATTAATATTTCTTTGGAATTATTTATGATGTATAGTAAATAGGGATATCTTTTGATACTTTATGAAACATCTTGGTAAACAAAACTAAAGTGCTTCGTTTAAAAACAATACAATAGAATTTGTCAGTTTCGTCGAGTTTTGCTATAAACATGATAATACAACTTACTATCTATGTAGCAATTCCGCAGTTATTAGGTTTTCTAATTTTATTTATTATTTTTATTAATTATTTACTTACTTAAAGTGATCACGCTATAGTATATTATTAATTAATCTTGAATCTTCGAATTTGTAACACTAAGTTGGTATTCTTTTATATAAAGTCCTAAATAAATAAATATTAGATAAGAAAAACCAATTTTTTGTACTCATGAGATTAATTTTTCTATCCGCTCGATCTTAGACTCAGGTTATAATACGCAAAAACATGTACAGTTAAACTTGAATAGCTCAAACTTCTGTAATGCGATGTTTTGGATAATTCGATTTTTACGCGTTTCTTAGAATTCTTTATTAACACAATGGCAAAAAAGTCGTAGATAGTTCGAATTTTATTTTGGCTAATTCTAATTTTTCGTACGATGCTAAATGTAACATTACGGAAAAATAGTTTATGAGACTTTACAGCTGACGTGCACTATTTTAGTTTCCTCTGTTTACTGCATTGGATACTATTTATGTACTCATCCAGTACCTATCATCATTTTGGTCGAGGATGAACAATACATGCGCGAACATTCTCAGTTGTTGTGAATTTTAAATGTTGTTTACGTAGTTTGTATGCACTTAAGAAGAAATTGGAAACAGCCAAGGAGCTTAGAATTTCACTCACCTCTTTATAGGCTTGTTTGAATAATAAAGACAGGATTTTGACAAGTGGAAAAGGTAATGGAAAAGATAGGAAAAGAACATGCGGACCTGACAACCCAAATGTTGACGGTTGTGTTCTTAAGTAGTTTAAGCAAGCCCGCGATAAGAAAATTCCAATTAGCGACATTGTTATGAGATCCAAAGCTGAACAGTTGGCCTTTGCATTAGATAAATACCCTTTTAAAGTCAGCACAGGCTGGCTGTATGGTTTCAAAAATAGAAACGATATATATATAGAAAATAATTCTAGACAAACCCCTGCTTTCAAAGGAGAAGCAAGCAGTGGCGGAAAGCTTTGTAGAGACAAAATAACGTTGCTTGTCGAAGCAAATGTGGGCAGATCCAAAAAGCTGTCTTTATAAATAATCAGCAAATCGACCAATGGCCTGTGGCCTACAAATTGAACAGTGAATAATCGGTGAAATTTTTGAAAAATAGCTACTGAATATGGACAAGAAATTAGGAAAGAAAAAACGAGAGATTCTCATTTTTATTGACAACTGTTCATGTCAAAACAAACGTCCCTCAAATGGAAAATATGAAGATTATTTTCCCTGCCAACATGACATTTGTTAGTCAACCAATGAACCAAGGCATAGTTAAGAACGTTAATAATTTCTGAAAAAAGGAAAAGAAATACATATTGCTTTATCGACATACAAACGGCGTTCCACAGAATTAAATGAGAAGATATTTGGAAAGCTCTAGAAAGAAGAGGTGTAGAAGAATATATTATCTAGACAATAAAGGGGCCTCTATGAAGACAATAAAAATAAAGTCAGAACACATAATGAAGAATCCACACAATTCGAAGCAAAAATAGGATTAAAACAGGGTTGTGTTCTCAGTCCTCTGCTATTCACGATATTAATGGACGATGTTATAAAAAGTTGTACACAGAGATGTAGGAAACTGTTAGTTGGTGGATGGAGAATGCAATAAGTCGCTTTGCAGGAATTACTGTTTTGCGGACGACAAGATGGTGGTAGCAGATTTAGAAAATAATTTACAACAGAACCTAAATATATACCAATCAGAACTCAGGAAGATAAACATGGAAATTTACTTGTGCAAAATAAAAACTATGATAATATCAGAAAAGGAAAAGAAGCACAAAATATGTTTAGAGGGAAGACAACTGGAACAAGCCAGAAGCTTCAAATATTTAGGAACAGTAATAGAAGAAAATAGAATAGTATCAATAGAAGTATCGAAGGAAATAAAAACGGAAATATACAAAAAGTAGTAAGACCTTCACTAACATGTAGTAGTGAGTCTTGGACGGTTACAGATAGAAATAAAAGCAGAATAACAACAGTAGAAATAAGATTCCTGAGAAAAATTGAAGGAATTACAAGGACTGACAGAATTAGGAATGAGGCAATAATACAAAGAAGGAACCTGAAACCGGTTAAGAGAGTTATCGAAGAGATACAGCTGGGTTGGTTAGGACACTTACACAGGATGCACGAAAATAGACCATCAATGCAGGTGTATGAAACCAGAGTACAGGGAAAGAACAGAATAGGAAGACCTAGACTACAATGGAAAAACAAGTACACAGGCAGCCGCAGAACGTGGTATACAGTGGTGTGAAGCAAGGAACTTGGCACAGAATAGAAACGTATGGAAGGGCAAAATAAATGCACTACCAATTTTGAATTGTATTATTAAAATCTGACACCTAACGGTATAAGGATGTATAGTTTAAATAAATAAATAATAATTTCCAAAGGAGTCTGTTGGTTGAAAACCAACCTAATTTTGTCAGTAAGAATCTTAATATTCTCTACGTTTCACGAATATGTAAGCAGACATGGAACGAGGTTACTGAAAGAACCATTAAGAAATATTTTCATAAGGTGGGATTTGTAAAGGATGGAAGTGCAGTAGAAAACTTAAATGAAACTGATCTTCAGCCTGCTGTCGACAATTGAAAAGCGGCAGCTTCTGACTAACTGACATGGATATTAGTGCTCAAATGATGGAGAGCAACTACGGTGAGGATTTAGTATCTGAGGACGAATAGGACAAGGCAATACAGGAATAGCCTCTACCTAGTGCAACAGAAGCTAAAATATATATCTAATGTAGAATTGATTGGTTGGAATCATATGCTATTGCTATGACTCAAAGACTGAATTTAGAGAAGTAAAAGCAAGTGAAAATACCTGACTTTTTTAAAACTTAAAATTCTAAAGTAGTAAAAGTGCTTGATGATTTAATTGAAAAAGGTGGTAATGCATATGTATTTCGTAAAATAAAGTTTGTGTATTAAATCATTGTTCGCTTGAGTTATTCCTTTTTTATTTACATCTTCTCTCTTAGGGAACATATTTCTGTGTAGTTTGACTCTAATAAGCTGGGTTACAATTATTTATAGTGTAAATTGTCATTCACGCATATATTTCTTTTGACTTTTAGAAGTCATTAACTAGGCCTAGCATCCAATGTAAACGTAAAGAAATAATAAAACAAAATTCCAAATAAAATTCATTTATTGTTCATACTTTAAATATATTTATAAATTGTGTATTTCAATATGCTATAAATCATTGATTACTCTAAATCAATTTACTATTATACAATATTATAGGGATAATTGAATAATACACATATAGCTTGAAGACTTTCATAGATTTTTAATAAATCTTCAAATCAGCACACTTGTGTATTTGACTCATCCTAGGGGATATAAACCCTCCAAATACTAAGCTATGACACAAGGTGGTTGGTATGATTTAGTAAAAATGTAAGCTTCTATGGACCTCTTGACTTTAATTTTTTTCAAGAGAAAAAGTGTTATTCAACACTTCTTGAGAGGATGTCTAAATTACTATAGAACAAAACGCTTATCTCCACACTATGTAAATTTAAAACATCTTTATGACAAACTGAAATACACAGATATCGTTAAGTCATTTGCAGGACAAAGTCCCTACGCGTTAACTAAGATATCTTGCGATATTATCTGTTGTAAAGCAGAATTTATAATTATATAATTCGCTACTAATTCATGATCCATTTACGCTTGAAACGTTCAATTTTAATAGCTACAGACTTCAAGTTTCTTTCGTTGAGTTACTTACTTCTATTCTTCATAAAGGTTATCAAACACTTCATAATACATCTTTCTTTTATTAAATTAAAAATTACTTATGACGTTAAGTAATTAAGAAATTATAAATATGCCAAACAAATAACTGAACTAAAAATGCTTTAAGATAATAATTAATACAAATTTTATTAACAAATTGTACAAGTAAATTTTATAACTTTTATGAACCCTTGCCCGTAATAGAATATATCTCTTCAACGTTTTGTGTCTTTTATAACTTCGGCCACGCTTGTAATTTTTCAGACGCAGAAAAATCTTCTCTAATTCTGTTTTTCATGTGAACACCTGCTTCTTAAAAACTTGTGCACTTTCGTAGATTTTAAATGTATGCTACTAGAAAATAATATAAAAAGCAAAATTAAAGGCAAACTAGGTATTCAATTTTTAACTAGCAAATATATGGTGCAATTGCGTTATTTGATCCAGAAAAAAAAATCGAAAACAAGAAGAAAACGTTTCCCTCGTCATACAGTCAAAAATGCGTTTCGTAAATGCATATTTTCTGCATTAACTTCTTTAGCACGGCTATCATTACGAATATCACCACCAGTTACAGCCGCAGAATTCTCAATTATAAAATCCGCAGGACGTCACGCCGACTTCAAAGCCTGGAAATAAATTCAATTTCGCATTAACATCGTCGCTCTTTGTCACGACGCGGGTGGCGACGCTCCGACGCTCGCATATCCCGAGACTTACTACTCAATTTTAAAGCACTTTATAGTAATACAAAGCGAGCTTCAGATCTGTCACTTGTTTTTGACAGGGTGAACTCCGTGTATCTACACAATGTACAACATTATCACTTCTAACCTTCTCGCTTTATCCGTCCTTTTTCATCAAGCTCTTTGCTACAATTCCATCCTTGCATTATTAGGGGATGAATTTGACCCTCTTCCCTTACGTGTATGTGACATGCTACTACCCTTACTGAGCCCGTTCACTCGTTCATTCGCTCCTAATGTCTTTCGAATTGGAAAAGATGTTGCGAGGTGATAAATTAAAGATATTGTGATTTTATTAAACATATGTCGCATTGGTGATTCTTCTTCTGCATTCTCTCTTTCTTTCTTTTTGTCAGTAACGTACGGAAATGCCGTCGGGACGACAGTCAATTGTTTGATAACGCATTTTCCATTTGCGATATCTCTAATGGATTCGAGTCATTTGTCTGACTTGAATGACATGCGACAGCCATGCCAGACAGAGTGTTTGTCGTATATAGACTAACAATTTAGCTGCCACTTTTCGCGGTGATTTTCTCCAATTTACGACAAAAATGTATGGATTAGAGATGCACGTAAGCTAGAAATACATCAATTCTGTTTTCTAGTCCTTCATTTATTTGTACAGAGTGACACTTTTGATATAGTTAGATTCCGATATTTAATGAATATTTTAAAAAGCTTTATGTTATATTTGCTCATTCTAGTTACAATCCTTAATTCGACAAGAAAAACATGTAAATGAAAATATTTCTCATCATTATAAATTTTAAAACCCTGAGGATATTTATAGGAAATATAGCAACTACCCCACCAAAAAGTACCACGTAGGATTCTTACAACCCCTCGCTGTATATCCCGCTCTGGAATTATCTTTAGTAAATTTAATGAGATGGTAACCGTCAAGATATTGTAGATTCCATTGCTATTTTTTTCTATTTTGTAGATCCCACTAATATATAATGTTGATGTTTACAAATTATGTATTCTCTCACAAATAAATACACATATGGTTATCGTTGGTCTTGTCAAAAACTCTAAAGAGATTATTAGTACTTCTATTTCTTCACTGCATTTCTTCAAATCGTTGAATTTAGATAAAAGAAATCGGTAATAAAATAATGATAAACTAGTGTTCTATTTTAATTTTGTTCTATTTTAATTCTTTCTAATTTAACTAAAGTATTTAATGCATTGATATCTTCTTCCGAATTTAATAACCAAAGTGAGAAAATCGCACTATGGCCATCTTATCTGAAAGTCAACTTCTAGACTCATTACAGGTGAAATCTAAAGTTGTACATAACTCTGTTCGCGCCCTGTACGAGCTCTGTTGCCACAAGAAAGTGACATTAACTTCTTTTAGGCTATAGAGGTTTCATCTAATTCTTTCGAGCTGGGTATCAATAAAACCAGGCACTTTAGCAGCCACAGAGGCTATAAGACTAGTGAGAAAGCAAATGAATTTGTCAGACAAGCTCCGCCTATGGCTTTCGTGAAACAGAAGTCTTCCTGTAGCATTAATAAACAAAGGCGAAAGCAGCCATAAAAGAGCGGGCTGAAAATGGAGCTCAAGAAAAGTGAAAGAACTCTCCAGACTAGAGACGGGCACAACAGTTATTTATGGAATAGTTGCCCAAGCTTATAAGTTTAATAAGTAGAGAGAGAGAGAATCTGTTAGAATGATAGTCGGTTTATTAATAGGGCATTACGTAAGCTCAACAAATATGGACTGAATAGAAGAAGATATTTATATACTACCAAGCAGAAGAGAAAACCACAATTCCTTACTATGCCAATGCGAGGGGTTCACAAGAATGGGATTTCTATAAATTGGAAATCAATATCATGAAGGAGAACTATATTCAGAGGAAGCTTTCTCATAAATGTAGAACTTAATGAAGAGAGTATGGCTGGAAAGAGTACTCTAACAAGACATGAAACAAACACTGTGACCACTTCAAGTAATCCAATCTAATATACTCTTCTCGAGAAGATCTACTCTGACAAACTTAGCAACTTTCTTCTCAATATGACAATGAGGATACTAACTGTAAGAGTCCGGTGGACTGCATTTACTTTTACTGTTCCCTTGCATTTAATACTATAGCTTATGTTATACTTTTAAATGAACTTTCTTCTCTTGGATTTGCTCCTTGTTTTCTTCCATTGATATTAATACATCTATTTTATTATTCATTGGTTCGATATTCTTTGTATTTTAAGATAGATAAATCCTTTTTCCTAGCCTACTATATGGCTTCTCAGATATGAGAGGCCATATACTAAGCTAGTTCAAGGAAAAACCTACTAGTGCGTCAATTATATATTTTGCATTTGTTGCTAGCAAGCTTGTTAAGCCGTCGATTATTCAGGAAGTTTATGTCGAGAAAACGCAGTTCAACTTTCATATTTTTATCTTTCAAAACTTCGAATATCTATCCGGGTTTAGGAATTGACTTTTGTTGTCGAAGGAGCATAATGTTTTGACATTAACTGATCGACGACACTTAGATAGATGACGTCTATTAAATAAATTGACCAGCGATCAAGTTAACTGCCCTTATATACAGGGTTAGTTAAAAGTATGGAGACGGCGATTTATTGTCGTTAATATTCATTTTAGGGAATTATGTTCAATATAAAAGTTTGTTAAGATATTTTGATCTACATTTGTAATTATTTGTTTTTTTTTTTTCAATTGTTTTTTTAGATACGCCTGTTCGCGCATTTTTTTTTAAATGGGAACTGGTAAATTTTGCTCTTCCATTCGATAGACGTTTTTTTTCTCTTTACAATAATATTTTTTTTTAAATTCATTTTAATAACTTTTTTACAAGAAAAATTAAACAAATTATTAACAAAGTAAATTAAAGTAAGTGTTCAAATTGTCGTCCATTAGTAATTTGACAATGACTCAATCGATTTACAAAACACCGAACAGAGTTCTGTAAAAATCTCGGGGAATTTCTTGTATCGTTCTGGTAATTCGGATTTGTAAATATTCGACGTTATCGGGCTTATCTTTGTAAACTTTGTTTTTTACGTATCCCCAAAGGAAAAAATCTAAAGGACTTAAATCTGGCGAACGGGCTGGCCATTCAATGGTTCCTCGTCTTCCAATCCATCTGCGGGGAAAAACGTTGTCCAGATATTGACGAACATTTACACCATAATATGGTGGGGCGCCATCTTGCTGGAACCAGATACTGTCATTGGGTAGGTGTTCATTGTTTTCATGAGGATAGAGCGTAGAACTAGCAGGTATTATTTCATTTTGCAATAACTGCAAATACAGAGCCAAAGTTAAATTGCCATTGATGAAAAAGGGACCGATCATATGACCGCCTAGAATGCCAACCCAAACAATAACCTTTTGCGGGTACTGTGTATGGTGCTCCAAAAACCAAGAGGGATTTTCCGATGACCAGTATCTGCAGTTATGTCTGTTTACTTCACCGGTAAGGCAAAAAGTAGCTTCGTCAGAGAAAAGAATATTGTTGACAAAATTTTCATTATTATTGCAAATATTTAACATTTCTTCAGAAAATTGTAATCTCCTATCAAAATCATCTTCCGTTAACTCGTGTACAAGGTGTACCTTATAAGGTTTATACTTTTCACTTTTTAAAAACGGCACGATCGATGACTGTGAAATATTGAAATTGACCGCTAATTGATTGGTTGATAAATGGGGATATTCAGATACAGCCAATAAAATATCCAGTTTGTTATCATCGCTTTTTGCTGTTCTAGGTCTACCACTCTTTGGCGAATCTTTAACGATACCCGTTTCTTCAAAGCGTCTTAAAGTTTTACCAACAACGGATTTAGAAATTGGATTTCTATTTGGATGCGTATCATTAAATAAATTACTAACGTCTTGTAAACTTCTGCGTCTATCTCCATAACCCAACATCATAAGTATTTCAATTCGTTCATGTTCACTTAAACTCGCCATTGTTAATATTAGCAGCAACAAATTGCACAAATGAATTATTTCTGTCAAAGATTTGACGTACACAATAACCACTGATAAAATTATGTCGCTCAAGTTTGTTTATCGCTACGCTTCAGTCTACCTGCGATGTACCGAACATCTGTTAAACACATGAACCGGCTTTTTCTTATA
This sequence comes from Melolontha melolontha, assembly GCA_935421215.2. Classification (NCBI taxonomy): domain Eukaryota; kingdom Metazoa; phylum Arthropoda; class Insecta; order Coleoptera; family Scarabaeidae; genus Melolontha; species Melolontha melolontha. The sequence continues at coordinate 94,182,372 of OW285242.1, read as the reverse complement.
AAAAAGTTATTAAAATGAATTTTAAAAAAACAAAAAAAATTTTGTAAAAAGAAAAAATCTCTATGGAATGGTAGAGTAAAATTTACTAGTTCCGATTAAAAAAAAATGCGCGGACAGGCGTAACTAAAAAACAATTGAAGAAAAAAAAATTCAAATATTCTCAAATGTAGATCAAAATATCCTGACAAACTCTTATATTGAACATAAATCCCTAAAATGAATATTAACGACAATAAATCGCCGTCTCCATACTTTTAACTAAGCCTGTATGTACATTCTACAATTAGATATCATGCATTACGTGTCGAGATATTTCTAAATTTACACATCGTACACCTAGCACAAATATTTTTTAAAATGCTCCATGATTAAAATTTTATTAATAAAATTTATGATGTAACTTATTGCTAAGCAGCTCAAATTCTTTAACAGAATATAAACAAGAAATATAAAGTTATACAAAGACGAAATAATTTCCGGTATTATATTTTGCCGGTTTATATTATATTTTACTTTTACTTACATTTGATTTATTTTTGTCATTGCACAACAACACAGTTATATTTTAATTGCATAATAATACACAATGCATAATTATTAAGTGTCTTAATTTTTTCTTACTGGTAATGTTTTTATCTTTATTTTTGGATTTAATTAATTTCAATAAGACAATTAGAATATGATAAAACCCCGTAGTATTTATGCTATTTTACGGTCGGCTAACCGCAAAAATTATTCATTTACCGAAGTCACCTCAACATTAATTTCCACACGGTAGTATCAGAATGAAAAGCATCTCTAGCTTCCGTTAACGTTTCAATTAAAAAAAAAACATGTACGTGTATGGGTTTTTTTAGTCAAAAAGTAAACTAGAACACAATACTACTTGATTATTGAGATTAGCACGAGAAGGGTTAGTAAAAGATTCTTTTCTAGAACAAATTACCTGTACTTCTCAGTAAAAACGTAGGTATGTACCTGCTGTAGTTACTTACGTCTGGAAAAAGGTTCCTTATTATTACTATTTAAAAGCGGTTATACAGCGGTTGCATCTCGATTTATATGTTTTTAACAAGATTTAGAAAGGGTAAACCTACCGTTTTGCTGATTTTATACAAATTTTAAAGGTTAAGGGTTAATGCAAGGGTTACAACCGTGTGAAATTCGTATTTTAGGCAATTTTTTCAATTGAATTGTCACCTTTTTCCGTAATCCTGAAGGGTTGCGTGTTAATTCTTTCTTTTTTTGAAGTTAGGGTTTACTTTCAAGTAGGTTGAGATGATACGCAAAATTTTCGGACAAACGCCGCAAATTGAAGGGCGTGCTTTTTGTATGTTTTTTTTTGCTTTCGTTGAACGATGAGCTAATAGTAAAATATTAGTAATGCTTCGGTTCTATTTCTCACTAAGGATTTGCAAGATTTAATTTATTTTAAGAATTGTACCTAGAAGATATTCTCAAGAAAAATTAATTATATTTGTTTGCGTTGTTATACTTTAAGAATATATTTTAGAATACACTATAGATGTTAAAGATATAGTTCTAGAAAATAGTATTTATTATTGAATTAATAAAATGTTTAACAAAATTACAAATGTTAACTGCAAAGGAGAGTACAATGACAAAATCTTATATAGTAGAAGAGTTATACACCCTTTGTTTTGTATAGCACAAATTTAAAAAAAGATGAAAGATACATTTTGGTAGAGTGGACCAATTCGGAGCGAAAGCAGAGGCGTGACTAACGAATTGGTTCCCGCATGCGAAACATTATTAATATCTAGAGATATACTATCACGAACGGTGCTGTTATGTTATTAAGTAATATAATAAGTTATTATATTTCCAGTCGTGTATTGTGTATTGTGCATTCTATAGAACAAGAAAGTGTTTTATATTTATATGAATATGAATATCACCTATATATCTCTCAACACTGCTTTATAGAAATTATGTGTCAACAAATTTTTGCTGTTCCCTAGTTTTGATTTATTATAATTCCTACCTTTATCCGTCGTCTAAAGTTTAATATAAGCAGTTATATAATATAAGTGCTAGTTTTGATTTATTATAATTCCTACCTTTATCCGTCGTCTAAAGTTTAATATAAGCACTTATATAATATAAGTGCTTATATTAAACTTTAGATTTATTATAATTCCTACCTTTATCCGTCGTCTAAAGTTTAATATAAGCACTTATATAATATAAGTGCTTATATTAAACTTTAGACGACGGATAAAGGTAGGAATTATAATAAATCAAAACTAGGGAACAGCAAAAATTTGTTGCCACATAATTTCTATAAAGCAGTGTTGAGAGAAATATAGGTGATATTCATGTTCATATAAATATAAAACACTTTCCTGTTCTATAGAATGCACAATACACAATACACGACTGTAAATTGGAACTAAAATAAACAAAATATAATACAAATATGTAGTATAAAGTAATATCATAACTTATTATATTACTTAATAACATAATAACAGCACCGTTCGTGATAGTATATCTCTAGATATTAATAATGTTTCGCATGAGGGAACCAATTCGTTAGTCACGCCTCTGCTTTCGCTCCGAATTGGTCCACTCTACATATGAGTAATGCCTTCGTACAAAAAATCAAGATCTAATGTCCGTGCAGTAACGAGAAAATGATTTTTCTTTATTCGAATCCGCCTTTGTCGCAGTTAATATACGGATAGCAATTTGGAAATCTACCGCTACAAACAACGCTGGGATTTACATTTAACATAAACATAGTCTTCGCTGTGGCTAGGTGTGTTTGCAATGACATCCTGCACGAATATCGAATATATGGATATGATTTAAATTTATGGCCATATAGGACAAAATAATCTTGCCGCAAAAAATTAGTACGCAGAACGTTGCCCGAATCGACGTTTTCCTTCGGCTAAGACAATTGTGAAAGACGTGTATCGACTTCGGGATACAGGATCGGTATTGTCGCGTTGCGAAGGTCGTGGCCCTCAAAGATCACGCAGAGTACAACAAGCAGAAGAGGATATTTTAAATATCGTGGAAGCGGATCCTGATGTTAGTGCGACAACCCACGCACGGGAAGTAAATGTGTCTAAAATTAGGGTGCATTAAATTTTGAAAATTAATTTACTTCATCCGTATCGTATCCAACAAGTACAAAAGATGACGAAAGTGGTCTATCTCCGCCAAGTTGCCTTGTGTGAGTGGTTTGAACATTCTTTCTACCGACGAATCTACGTTTACTAAAGATACTATTTTTAATTACCATAATATTCACCAATGGGCGTACAAAAATCCCCACGATATACACCAAAGCTCCTCGCAAGTTAGAAATCCGTCAATGTTTGAACAAGGTTTCTAGATGATCAATTGCTTAGACCATATATACTCCCAGAACGATTAAATAAATAATCCTATTTACAGTTTCTCCAGCGTGCATTACCCGAGTATTTGGATGACATACCACTGTTGATACGGCAACAATTATGGTTTATGCGCGAATTTTTAAGCTGAACTTTCCCACAATGGATTGAACCTGGAAGTCACTTTACGTGGCTTGCTCGTAGTCTTGCTAATTCCCTCAGACGTTTTTCGGTGGGGATACATGATATGTTTGGTGTTTGATCGTCGCTCTGATATTCAAAATGCCGCAGATCTGTGAAATCCCATTTTTGTTGCAGCTTAACGCAATCAGGAGGACATGCCAGTTTTTATCCGCCTACATAATAACATTTTATACTATATGTACTACAATAACATGCATTAGAGCTCGTCGTGGAAAATCCGAACACTTTTTTGTAAATTATATTGTCCTATTGTTTTATTATGTAAGGTCAGAGATTTCGACTTTTAAATTTTCTTTGCTCTCCAACTAAATTTTCGTTAGATAAAAATTAATGAATCAGCTGTAATTATGAATTTATTTGAAACGAAGCAAAACCCATAAATTTGGGTATTGTTGAGCTGCTCTATATAAATCACGATTAAATGTCGGCAAATTTTTAGATAAATAACGTACTTCAAACCAATACAAACTAGATAAAGGCAAGGATCAACTTTCTTAAATTTCGAATGTTGTACTGCTATTTTGCTCGGTGATGTAGGAATAAAATTTCTACATCACCGATTTTACTGAATTTTTACTTCAGTTTCTCATAACATTTTCACTGAATATGTAACAGTTTCTGTGAGCCTAATCAATTCCACTAATAAAATTTCATTATTTAAAAATTAAATACTCAACAAAATGGTGTATCATAATGTTCAATTTTTTGTTCTTCTAGGAAAATTTTGCAGCAACGATTTAAAGCAGACTGATAAGTTTGAATTTAGTAATTCATGTCATATTTGTGAGAGGGGAAACAAGTTTGAAAAAATCTTACAAATAATGTTAAAGAAAGTATATTTCACAACTGAGCTAAGTAACACAAATTCAGCATACTCGTTAGTAAATAGTTATTTACCAACACAGTCCATCTTTTATTTGATCATGAAAGAACTGTCAAACCTGAAGCCAACCTATCGTGTCTTATGTAGTGATGTGTCGATCCGGATGGATTCGGTACAAAGGAACGAATCCATCCGTGGAACGAATTGGAACGAATCCGAAATTACAACTGTATTTCGTTCCTCTATTTCGTTCCATCGAGATTATTCAATATATAACCACGATAGAACGAAACGTCGCCAAGCAGTTGTCGGTTTTTCCACATATGTACTTGCTTACTAAGATATAAATTGTAAATGTATATATTGTCCACGTATTTTTTCATAGTGTAAACAAATCATTAATGCATGAGTCTCTCTATTTATGTTTAGTTTAACTTTTGGTTTTTATCTTCTCTATCAATTGTCGCTTGTTTCAACAGTAAAGACTAGTAATGAAATATATGTTAAAGATAAAGATATAACAAACGATTAATGGTTTTGGTCTAAAATGAGTAGGTATTCTATGTTTTTATTTAAGCTCTTAAATAACTAAATAAAACAAGCAGGCAATCATTTCGATCCAACAAAGCTAGATCGAAATGAATGTGTCACTTGTCGGACTTTACAACTCCGATCGGCATTTAAGATCGAGGTTCTTATAATCGTTCCATGGAACGAATCCTCTGGACTCGTTCCATCTGCAGAATGGAACGAGAAGGAATGAGTCCACAAAAGAAACGATTTCGCCCATCTCTAGTCTCATGGGAGGCTCTGGTTCATTTGCGTGAACAAATGTTACAACAAGACATGCTGAAATTAGTAGCACCACAATTGGGTTATGGTTTGGACGTCTGGACTGGAGAATTGTAAGAAGAATGCTAGAGGTGTTATTCCAACATGCTGGTATGGAAATTTAGGTTTGCAATTATCAGCCTGAATATTCCCTTCCGTCTAGACAAGATAAGACCATGAACTGCTACTTCCACATGACGTCGCAAAATTTCGTTATCGATTCAGGGAATAAAAACATGACATCTTTCGGGACGAAACCTTATCTTTAAGAAGGGAGAAATGTCATTTGAGTTACGCGATAACGTTCTCGCCGTTCACATTAATTCGACCTAGAACAAATTAGATGACGAAAAATTCTAGATCGGGTGATGGACTAGAAAAGAGATCAAGAGAACGATGACTCACTAGAAAACCAGCGACCAGCAACGAATATTGTTATATAAATAAGTATTTATATATAAACATTGTGAAATAAATACTGTTATTACTGTTTTAGTGTATAGTTATTATTAATATAGTGTTTTATTTGCCGTCAGTTTTACTTACAAGAACCCAGAAGAAAGAAGTATTTTACAATACAAATAATTTTTTAGAAATGAGATACATAATTTAAAATTTTTCTCATATGCATAGAAAAAATGCATGTTTGAGCGATTACAATTAGAACTGATTATTTGTTTACCTCATAATCAATCTAGTTCATTGTACTATATTTGGCCTTACAAATAAATTTTTCATTTTGAAATTGAACTACAATTTTATCTCAATATTATGTAAATATTTTTTACGACATAATTATTGTTTATGGGATTTATATGAAGCAGTTTTTCATAAGATTTAATGAATATTGTCCTGCTATGGTAATGTGTTTTCAAATCTGAATAAATGTAGGTGTAGGTTTCCGCGGTCGTTCTCTAGATGTAGGTTCTCTCGGTTTCTGGGTTGGAACCGCGTCGAGTTAAGCATAATTGCCAACGTTTTGTCCACTGTTTCCAGGGACATCTTCCAGGCTGTACGTAGATGTTCGTCGTTTCGCAGTAGCTTGAAGAATGCTAAGACAGAGACCGGCACAACTTATATTGGGGAGACCGGGTCAGATGGTGGCCTGCTATTGGCTGGGGACAATGAGTCAATCGCATTCGTCGTAGTATGCGTCGTGGTATTTCGAAGTAGAGTTCAGTAGAGTTTGCCAGGTTGGATGTAACGTATAGCCATCGATTGCGAGGATGTTTGTAAATTTCAATAGATTCACGGATGTGCGCCTTACTTCCACGTACTTCCCATTCCGAAACAAGCTCTATGAATAAGTTTTGGGAGCCGCTATGCCCCCCCCCCCCCCCCCCTTATCCCCGGTTGTCGCTAACATTTTTATGGAAGCCTGAAGTGTGAAGTTCCTTTCACTTAAAACCTAAATGTCGGTTTAGATATGTAGACGATACGTTGGTCATTTGGCCGCATGGGCGGCAGTGCTTAGATGAGTTCTTACTTTTCCTAAATTCCCAGCACCGTGACATTCGCTTTACCAAGGAGGTGGAATCAGACGGAAGTCTTCCGTTTTTAGATGTCTTAGTAACCCGCAATACCAATGGCAAACTGAGCCACACGGTTTACAGGAAACCGACACATACGGACCGGTATCTGAACGGGGTTTCCCTTCACCACCCGTCACACAAACAAGCAGTCATCAATACTCATGTATATCGTGCGTTTTCTATCCCTACCTAGGGCACTACCCTCTGAACTTAAGCATGTTTCTAACACCCTACTCTAGAATAATTATAACGCCCACGACATGCACCGTACTATAGTTAGACACAGTAACCCCAAACCTCGGAGTGAACCAGATCCAAACATCAGCACCGCCTTCTTACCGTATATTCAAGGTATCACCGATCATACAGGAAAGGTTCTACATAGAAATAAAATCAAAACCGTCTTCAGACCCCATTCTAAAGTTTCGGACCTTCTTACTCTCGGTTAAAGACAAAATATCTCCGCTCCAAGCACAAGGAGTGTATCACATTCCGTGTTCATGTGGCAGTGTGTACACTGGCGAAACTAAGCGGCCAGGCGATGAACGTTGTACTAGACTGTTAAATATAGCCGGTTCAGCGCTGACAGAACACAAACTCAACTCCGGTCATTAAAGTCTATTCAAAGATGTCAAGCTTCTGTCCCGTGAATCGCATTATTTCCCTAGAAAAATCCGTGAATCTATTTGAAATTTACAAGCATCCCCGCAATCTCAATAGAGACGATGGCTATACGTTACATCCAACGTGGCAAACTCTACTGAACTCTACTACGAAATACCAAGCCCATACGATTGGCTCATTGCCCCCAGCCAATAGCAGGCCACCATCTGACCCGGTCCCCTCTATATAAGTTGTGCCGGTCTCTGTCAGAGCAATTCTCACTGCGATATCCATTCTTGCAACATCGCAGCTGAGAGCACTTACGTCAATACAGCGTAAATACGAACCCGGAAGAAATGGCCGGAGAAAGAACAGATAACGTGATTCAAATCACCAACATGGCGCTGAGGCCAACATTCAGAAGAAGATGCACCGAACAACAATTAATAGACGCCAAAACTATTATTGAAGATACCACCGACGAAAAAGAAATACAACGTCTGTTGCGCGAACAATCACAAATATTTATGGTTGATCGCGAAAATCCGTTTGCAACAATTACATTCCACACACCTCACACAGAAGAAAACAATCCGACACCAACAATTATATTCAACACAGAACACACAGAAGAAACAAAACCGACAACCGCAGAAATAATCACCGACGCATTCACACACCCGAAGAAAACAGCGAAGAAACAAAAAACCGAACACGAAAATTCACCGATACAAATAAAAAACTCGTACAGCGCACTTCAAAAAACCATCGCCGATGAAAAAATGGAAGAAGACACTCCACAACCGTCAACCTCAAGCAACAGCACTCCCAGGGTAAGTGACAAAACCTACGTAACACACAACACAAACACTGACACACGAAAACCACGAAAAATTGCACCAATAATAATAACGGACAAAGACAAATTGGACACACATACGACACTTACTTAAGACAAACAACATTAACACTGAAGAAAGCAAACTTGTGAAACCTGGTATTCACGTTGAACCAAAAACTGACAATGACTACCGTACACTGAAACAAATACTGGACAAAGAAAACATACAATACTACACATTCCAACTTAGAAGCGAAAAGACATTGAAGGTAGTTATGCGCGGCATTCCTACCTTTATTACTGACACCGAAATTGCCGACGACTTGACTGACCAAGGATACCCGACACTTAAAATAAAGAGAATGAACGGCAAACACGGCATTCCCGCACCACTGGCACTTATCGAACTGACGAATCAGTATAAGTCAATTTACAACCTACGAGACTGCTGCGGACTTGCAATTAAAATAGAACCCTTACATAAACGGACAGACATAATACAGTGTCATAAATGCCAGACTTTCGGACATCACCAACGGAACTGCAACGTGAACTACAAATGTATGAAATGCGGAGACGGACATTCGACTCACTTATGTACCAAGACCAAAACAACCCCACCAAAGTGTGCAAACTGCGGTGGTCCACACTTATCCATATTCATCAACTGTCCTAATAACCCAAATAATCCTACAAACAAAACCAAACCTCAACCTAAATACATACCAGCACCACTCCCTACAAGTAACCCATGGACACAAAGACAAAACAAGACAAAACTTAACACAGTTGACGAATTAGCACTTGCCTTAGGCAACATGCTAATAACTCTACATTCGACAAACGCAACAAACGAACAAATACAACACTTCGTAACACAAACACAGACAATAATAACACTTTACAACAAAACACATTAAACACACACACAACTGAAACGCAAACAAAAAATGTGATTATGACCAACAAACGTACACACGTGTCTTAAACGCACAAAAAGCGACTGACACACAGACTTTACACACACAATACACACAGGACCGCGCAAAAAACACAACAACGGACGATTAAATCAGACTCAAATACTCACAACCCTGGGACATACATAACAACGGTGTGGAAATGGAGTTATCTTCGACCACAAAACAAAATTCAAGACACATGACTGTCTGAGCATCCTTCAAGCTACTGCGAAACGACGAACATCTACGTACAGCCCTAAAGATGTCCCTTGAAACAGTGGACGAAACGTTGGCAATTACGCCTAACTCCACGCGGTTCCAACCCGGAAACCGAGATCTACATTATCTGAATAGTTTCAAACATTTGATTGAACTTCCTTAAATAACGAAAACAAAATAAGCAAATAATAAAATACAAACGTAAAATTTTCCGGAAAATGTAAAAACATCAAGTTAGGAAATTTGGTCAGGTATGCTGCAATTAAATTGATATTTCACCCTCATAATAATTTTCAATAAGGGTCGGTGTATTTCACTTATTGAATATGACTACAAAGGTTATGCAAAGAGAAACTATAGACATGGAAAACTCCAAGATAAAATATTTATCTTAATGAAAATGTACAAACGGATCATATAAATTTCTTTCATATACTACAATTAATAATCAATGAATTAATACATACATATAAAATATAAAGCGCTTATCAACATATACACTCATATATTCTTACTTTGGCAATTATGTTTCAGCACATGTTTAAGCGATACAACATCTGCACGTGCTCATACTTCACAATTCATAATACATACGTATAACATTCATTTAACAACGACTTAAATACAAATGACTCTTGAAATCACACTCAATGTATTACATACACGAAAATCATTCAATTGGAGATAGGAACAGCTACAGTCCACTTCTGTAATAATATCATTATTATTTCAATTGCTAATTCATAGTTTTTAAAATAGAAGCAGATGTTTTGGTAGCATTTAAGCTATTGTTTTTGATCATTGGCGGCGTACGAAATCGTATTGTATCATACCTCTTTACCGCAAATATTTTTTAATATAAAACGTTCCATTCTTTATTTAAAGGTAGTATGACTTATTTATCTTCAAGGTTTTATACTTTATGTCCTTTTTTTACAAACTTAGTTTATTAGAAACCTTGCTACATGATTTTTATTAATTCCGTGTAATATACAACGCATTCCTAACACAATGAATTGAGGAGAACAAATATAATAACTGAACTTTATCGCCCCAGTAAATAATTTCCTATTACTTAACGGCTTAGTCAAACTTAACGTCACTATTGGTATTTTACAGATGTATTTATTTTTAAGTACTATGCCTTCAAAATATTTTCTGATTAGATGGCCATGCTTTTTGATAACGCTTAGTGACAATGCATGCACGCACTAATCCCTACATTTCATGTTCTCAAAACCATTTACCAGGAATTGGGTTATCTCAACACAGGAATCCCTATTAGCATTGCAAAGCTCTGCGATTGTGTGATGTTTGGTGTTAGAAATGGTATTCTTTAAATATAGCGAAATAAAGTAATCTAAAATTGTCAGATCCGGAGATATTAGAGGAAAATTAATAATTCTATCGTCGAAAAATGGTTGCAAATAAGCTATTGTATTGAGATTTATGTGCTGGTGCATTATCTTGCTGAAAAAAATCTTTCTGTAAGTTCGTCATCATGAAGTTCATTAACAAAAGCCCATTAGATCTCAAATGATCTGAAGTCAATAGAATTACCATCCAAACTCTACAAAGTAATGCAGTGGTTAATAATCCTCAACACATGTACTACAATCTGCAAATTTTTACAAGTAGAATAAGTCCGAATTTTGATTAAATACCTTGCTTCTATAATCTCAAGATAGTTGGAGAATATTCGGAAAAAATTGAAATAAAATAATCATAGAACTTGTAGTAAATATTGCGTAAACCATCTCCGCAACATTGGCCACGTGGTACCGAGTTTATACTCACGGATGTGTGAGTTGAGTAAAATGTCTTCGGCTATAGGGTGAAAAAGTGCGAGATAACTCGATGCCATAATAATAATTATTATTATATATTATTATTACAGTAGCACCTTATTCACCTTAAACGAGAAGGAAGACCACGAAAACCTTTTCAGACAGCGAAACCTGGGCTCTATCCCAAAATATCCGGTACGATAAGCCAGTAATTTACTACTGCACTATTGACCATGATACAACGCATTTAAGTGATAGCAACGTGTATACCCAAATACAAAATAATGAATCAACATTTTACCCTTCTTTTTTTATGAACGGTAAAGGTGCTCTGGAAACGCGCCAAATGCTTAAAATCACAAGTGTTCGAGTGGTATCGACGATTCTAAGAAGACAGAAAAATATGAAGATGATGATAAACGTACACACCAATCAACTGAAACGACGACCAGAAAAAATATCAAAAAAGTGCGTGACTTCATGAAAATTTCATAAAAATATTATTTAGAATACTCAAGATAATAATTCATTGCATTTTATTCGAAAAACTTCAGAAGTTAAATTCTAAGTTTGCTCCAAATCAAGTAACGGGTGATCAAATATTGTACCGTTATGGATATTACAAAAACATCATTAAAGGAGCTGGACGACTTCTTACAAATGATTATAAGTGGTAAGAGACAAGATGGTTTCAATACAATCCGGAAACCAAACGTTAAAGAGCTGAATGGCACTAACCAGATGCGGAGAATCCGAACACATCGTGTTTGGAGAGGTCAAAAATTAAAACAATGGTTATTTTTTTTACAATTCCTAAAGACTATCCACAAAGAATTTGTTCTAAGTGATACAAAATCTAACGCTATCTTAATTATCTTGGTATATTTAAGTTTTTGACAAAGCTGTTCAAAGGATATTGGGCATTTTCCTTGTTCGTCATTCGCCACTGATTTTTCGAAAACAATTAAATTTGCTTAGCACTCACATCCTCCGTGTTCAAGTGATTTTATTCCGTGCTACATTTGGAAATCACAGAAAATCATTTTGTATTAATTGGAGGAATTCAACGGTTAACGATGAACAATATCAGCGCCATTACAACCAACGAAAATGTCATTCGATGGCGTTCTTGAACATTTGAGTCTTTATATTTGCAATAAGAGAGAATGACTCGAAGGAAAACATTGATTTTTGTAAAGGTTCCATGCCTATTTTTCTTTTTGAAGCGAATTCCGGTTACTTTTTGGGAAGGTATTGTTGTAATTAGGCCAAAAAACAACAAAATTAATTAAACGTTGTACTATATCAGTCAATATTAGTAATAATTTTGGTTTTTGATAGTAAAGAATGTGCGGCATATACGAGAACGTCTAAATATCTGCAAACAAGAGAATAAATCAGAAACATGATTATTTACACATAATATGCATGCAACAAGTGCACGACAAGTCAGGTCTTGCAAATATTTACTTCTAAAGCCGTTGAACGACTATAATCTAACAACAGTTGTAGCAAAGACAGCATTTTAATGAAAATGTGACATCACAACATCGTTCTATATAAATAATCCGGTCATATTTGATTACATCCATAGTAAATTTGAAAAACCTAGGCTAAATAAATGCACATCCAGTAGATTACATAAAGTCGCTTCCACTAGGTCCTTGTGGTCCACACTTCTAGTTATAGAATGCATTGTCTTGGACAGGAAGCTTCGCAAAGCCTTAGATAAGGAAACTTGTGTTAAGTTTAATTTGATAAACAAAAGCGAATTTTTGCGAATATTACATTTCTTTTGGACGATGCTGTATATAACACAAACTTGAAATTTAGTCTAGTGTCAACTTTGCAGATCTAAATAAATTTCACACAGATTACCTTCCATCGCTGAACATACGTTTGATAAAAAAATTGATACTACAATCACATATGGCCATAAAATTATAACGAATTTTGCAATGACGATATGTATATGTGGCCTCGTTTCTAAAATAACTGATAGCCAAATATATTAAGCGACTTTTTATTTATTAGATATACATATACATGTTGACCAAAATGGACAATTTTACACAAATACAGATTACGTTCCGGAAACGTCAAACCAGGAATTAAATCTTTAAAATTTGCATGTACAAATTTTCCTAATTCAGAATTACAATAATAATTTCGTTTATAAAAAATTAATTTGTTAAATTAATTTTACTATCATGGTCTCTCTAGTGAGAAAACGTTACCAGGCGGCCCTCAATTTTATGAATATAATGTGTATTTCAAGATTAATCCCTGGATGACTTTAAAGTAGAAATATGAATAAGAACTATGAATATAAGTATGCGCGAATTAATAGAAGGGTCAGAATATGAGAATAAAAAATTTAGGGAGCAAGAAGCTAAAAATTATTTTAAAAAAATTACAAAAAAATTTGTTGCAAATGTTACTGTGTGCTTTATTTATCCCATTTATTATATTTCGTATGTATTAAATATCATTAGGCATAGAGAATCAACGTATGAGTATATACAATGTATACGTACATGAGAAAGCAAGTCCAATGCCAGCGAAGACCGCGACGACTGACGATTGTCTCCGATACCGATTGACTGGAGATTTTGCATTCAGTCTAGCTGCGGCCGTTACAGTTTGAAAGCGTACAATAAAATTAATGTATAATGGCTCTTTATACACCCACTGAAAAGCTTCAGTTAGTAAAATAGTTTTAAGCTGGCAAGTCTGCAAGTCTGAGGAAAGAGCACGGCGGGATGTTAATTTGTAGTATTTTGGAAATTGATAACACGAGATCTACTAGAAGTGCTGCCGAGGAATTGGGTACAAGTAACACAACCATTTCACGTATTTGGAAATGTAATGATTTAAAATATTTCAAATATTCGAAAACTCAAGAAATATTTCCCGAGGACAATTTTCGGAGAATGGAGTTTGGCAAGACATTATGGAAAAGATACATCGAGATGAAAATTTCGTTAAAAATATTCTCTTCGCCGATGAATCAACTTTTCCATTACACGGAAAGCATAATCCTTCTGTTCTTCGATATTGGGCTTCGGAAAATCAACACCGACATTTTGCAAATCGCACTCAGTATCCTCAAAAACTAAACGTTTGGGCAGGTATTTTAGGTGACCATTCTATAGGCCCCTATTTTATTGATGGTATATTAAATGCTGACAAGTATCTCGAATTACTGAAAAATCAAATACTTCCAGCCATTCAAAACATTGGAATAAATCAGGAAATCGTTTGGTTTCAACATGATGGCTGTCCAGCACATAATGCAGTGAGGGTAAAGGAATTTCTAGGAAATAGTTTTCCTGACCGTCTTATTACTGGAACAGGAAACATTAAATGGCCCCCGCGAACTCCTGATCTATCTCCAAACATTCAAACCATTGGAATAAATCAGGAAATCGTTTGGTTTCAACATGATGGCTGTCCAGCACATAATGCAGTGAGGGTAAAGGAATTTCTAGTAAATAGTTTTGCTGACCGTCTTATTACTGGAACAGGAAACATTAAATGGCCCCCGCGATCTCCTGATCTATCTCCAAATGATGGATATCTAAAAAATATTGTTTATACTAATGAAGCTGGTAGAGCAGAAAATCTAGTTGCCTCGAGAGAAAAAATAACTGAGGCTGCGAATTCATTAACTGCCGACAAGTTAGCAAATGTAAGAGCTAATTTCTACGACCGCCTAGGACAATGTCTTGCTGTTCAAGGAGGAATTTGTGAACCTCTTGTATAATTTATTATAAATTTTGGAATCCTTTTTTATTTATTTTATTAGGATTATTCTTTAATTTTATTAGAATTACACTTTTGTTTATGCGACGCACCGCAGCTTAAAGATTTCCTGCATCTACTGAAAGAAATAAGAAAAGCAAATCCCTTGCAATTTGTAAATGTTATTTTAGAACGCATTACAAGTACCTATGTCGATGGTCAAATGATTATTGCTAACTTGTATTTGCGAAACAATCGGAGACAATCGTTGCCGACCGCCGCGGTCTTCGCCGGCATTGGATCGGCTTTTCCATATACATATACATCGTATGTACTCATACGTATTCCCTATGCCTAATGATATTTGACACATGCGGTATATAAATACAATACTGTCTTTACACTTTCTGTCCTAAACCGAAAGAAATATATTTACTTGCTTCACAGGCAAATATAAGTATTTTTATAAAAGCAGGGTCTTTTGTGAACACCGTGAAAGTGAGAAAACATTTTTACATACAAATACATTGATTGAATAAATAAATAAAAATAAGTAAACGATAACCTAGAATTCAAAAACCCGACTTTCTCGCTACATTTACTAGAAATTGTCAAATTAGTCTTTAGTAGAGTCTAGAAGTTAAGTTTAGTTACGCTCGGCAAAGGTTCTGAAGGATTAGAAATTAAACCTATGTATCCGACAAATCGGTCTCCTAGATTTTAGTCGGATCCTGGGGACGCTCAAATCATCGTGTTTGGGAAGATCGATGTTGTTGATAATCTTAGCCCATTCATTCTGTGCTACAACGAGACGTATCTGGTGGGGCAACGTTAGAAAGAATTGGTAACCAGAGACTAGGAGTAGATCTAACAGTACCAGTGGCGATTCTCGTTGGATCGTTAAGTTGAATATCTATTAACTTGGTGTGAAGCAGTGTGACCAGATCTAGTATTTTAATACTTTTTTAGTATATTTTGACGATTTTTTGAACATCAGTATTTTTATAGGTTTGTAACCGGAAGCTAGTATTTTGGGTATATTTTGGATCAAATGTTCGCGAACATGGCTCTTCAGGGAACTACCCGAACATATTCTCCTACTTCTATTCATATCTATTTCATAGCATAAATCAATAAGTTGCAGAAAGGACAGGACAGGCTGCCCTTTTAAAATTTATAAATCATACAATACAGTTAGTTTTGTAGTCATATAGTTGATCTAGACAGTAGAAGACTGTGATAAAAATCTCTATTATTATAATAATAATAAGGGTCTGGTCTGGCTGGTGTATGTATGATATTTTTGATGGTTTTGACTTTTAATTTTAAGTTTAAATGGTATTAGTAAACTTACCAAAACTACCTATTTACCTTGGGATTTTTCCAAAATTATTGCATTTTTGTGATTATATAAATAGAGCGCGTCGAACTTTGCTTTTATTTCACTTCGCGCGTCCGTACAATACTGATTATAAATATGTCTAGTTATCAGCAAAGTTATCTAACGAAGTGGGAACAAATACCATAATTTTACCGAGTTAATACCGAGTTTTGGGTGGAAGTTGGGAAAATTTCTTATAGTGATAGCACGTTAAAATATAAAAATGTAGCTACTTTTAGTAACTCTTTGTTATGTGTCAAATGCTGCATCCGAACGCATAAATTTAATAAAATGCGACCAAAGAAACCGATTTATCAACAAAAATGTATCAGCAGTTGGAAAAACAAAGTAAGGGATTAAAGACCAAGGAGGTTGTGTAAATTTTAATTCTTCGAAAGAATGTTAAAATGCAGCTCTAACATTTATTGTTATGATAATGATGAATAAAACGTGTTATGAAAATCGGTATTTTTATTGGTTTATTTGTCCTGTCAAAGTTGGTATATTTTAGTATTTTTCCAAGGTGACACAGTATTTTCGTAAAATTTAATCTGGTCACCCTGATGTAAAGGCTTCGATATCAGATAGTAGCACAGTATTCAGCAGAAGAGTAAGCCAGTGGAAGGGCTGCCGTTCGCAAAGTCTCTCCATTCGCTCCCTATGAATTTCTGACAAATTTATATAATAATCAAGTTTATGTTTAACATAGAGAAGCGATATTTAACCCTCATTGGTATCACTCTTTCGTGATTTTAATGCCTTGATGAAACAGTTCTATTTGTTCATCGCTTATATTGCCAAGATTTTTAGAAAATTTATCAAGATGGCTACTCAGAAAATGAAGATTTGTGCTGATTTTGGAACCAAGTCGATAAAAATTTTAAATCAATGTTTCAAGAAGATTTCTCTAATTCTGGTCTTTCTTGTTTCCAAGAAAATTTCATGTTTCAACAAGATAATGACCCGAATTATCCAACTCAGGTCATAAGATTCGTCACGCAAAACATTCTCAGTGTATTAGAGACATCGTCCTAATGCGATCAGAACAATCCTATTAAAAGTCTATGGCTAACAATGAAGTAAAATCATTCTAAGGGTGTCATAAAACATAAAAATTGATTAAAACAGCATTTGAATAATGAGCGAAATGAAATAAACTCGAATCTAATAAAGAAATTTCTAGTATATCTTATAGATCCCCAACAAAATATGAATAAGCTTATGAATGTTTTACTTCTATTATTTTTATTTAATTGAGCTAATACCTTTGTGTGCTCATTTTGTACATTTCAATAGTTATAATTTTATTAATTTTTATTACTTTCCTATATTATCGTAGTTCACTAATTCTTTTCAACCATCTTGCTGACTGACATGCCTCAACTAATAATATATTAAGGAACAAGTTTCATAAGGCACCATTTTGCCGCACGAGATCAGTTTAGAAAACGAGCCGCGATAGCAATGGGTATTCCATTTATTTAACTTGAGAATTTCTATCGCGTAACAAGGGTAATACATGCCTATCAATATGTAAAATAGCTGATGCATTCAATATATCTCGTAGCTAAATTCAAAACATTGTAGAACGTTTTATTAAAAGAAATACGACAAAAAGTAAACGAAAAATTACAAACGTTGGAGAAAAATTTTATTCATTGTTCTATGATATGTAAATGGCTACACAGAGCTAAAATATTTCATGTGTGGCTACTAAACATCCCAATATATATTTTAATGAAAAGAATATGCATATAAATTTTGCAATATTCTTTTTTCAGATGATAGTAAAGATAATATTAGCAACAGCGCCAGTCGAAAATTACTGTGAAGACTTAATGCAGGACGCTAGCTAGCTTAACATGCAGGGAAGAGTAAAGCACGGAGGAGCTAATGTAGTTCTATAGGGTTGCATGGGAAGGGTCTGCACTGGAAACATAATACGAAGGCCAGTCGTAAAGTGAGTTCCGTTTCCTCCTATTGAGTAGATCGGCGCTATCGCAATGCTGCGATGTGGTCTGGTCAGTGGGAGTGTGGCAGTGCCAGTGAGAAAATCGTTCGGACATTCTCTCGTTTATCTTGTGTTTTGGTTGTTTAAAATAGCTACTGCAATTGAAAATTCAACCAACTGTGAATTGCGCGCTATTATGCGATTTCAGTGTGCAAAGAACATGAAGGCTGCTGAGATACATCGTGAACCTTATCCTATTTACGGCGAAAATGTCATGGGTGAGAGTATGATTAGAAGACGGTCTCGTGTCTTTCCAGAAGGACTAACTAATGTTCATGATGAAGAACAGAGAGGAAGATCAACTGTTGTGACAAACGAATTTGAGGGGAATTTCGCGTACAGTTTTGTACGACATTGTTACTGAACCTTAGGTTACTACAAACTTTGTTCACGATGGGTACCAAAACTTCTTACCGAAGACCATAAAATAAAGAGAATGGGATCGGCACTAACTTTTCTGACACGTTACGATTTTGAAGGTGAAGATGTTCTCGGGCATATAGTAATAGGTGATAAAACTTGGGTCGCCTATGTCAACGTTGAGACGAAAAGACAGTTACGAGAAAAGTCATGGTCACTGTCTTTTAGGTCCTTTTAACGGTTTAAAAGCGAAGAAGAGCTGCAGGACAGTGTAACAGTATGGCTTAATTCAAAGGCGGTAGAGTTCTATGAAGAGGATATTAGAAAGCTGGTTCATCGCTATGACAAATATCTCAATCATAATGGCAACTATATAGAAAAATAGATGAAAGTAGTAACTTTAAGTTGTATATAATAAAAATCTCTTCTTGTGTCGGTATTTTTTTTTAATAATCAAACGGAACTTACTTTCCGAATCGCACTCGTATTTATTGATCAAGTCATGGATCAAAATCTGTGTTTACACATTCCTAAAGATAATTTAAAGCAAAGTGCTCAAAAACTTAGAGCCTCCGCACACGGGTCGATTGGTATTCGAAGTGGACGCGTCTCGAAGTCGAAGCGTTACACGCGTCACGCGCGAACTGCACGATGCAAATTCTGTCCATCCGCACACGGCTCGATTTTTCTCGTCTGCTTTCTTCATCTATACACAAACTATATTACCCGCCCTCTTTAGTATTATTTACGTTAAAAAGTTTTATTAGGCGTAGTAATTTTTGTAACCATTCTACCGTAACTTTGTGCTGTAAGCTAGTTCACAGAATATTTATATTTGTATAGTGATTGATTTTATCTTTATAATAAAAGTTTTTAAATTCCTCCTGTGATTTTAATATTTGTCTCAACTCCGTTGTAATGAGTGATTCAAGTGACGAGGAAGATGCTGTTATGTTTTATTATTACCGTCGGATAAAAAGAAGAAAACGGAGAGTTTGGATGCATCCGTACATAGAACGGAATTTTCATTGCCGTTTATTTGTTGCGGTAAAAGAATTGCAAGTGAATAATGCAAAATTTTTTGCATTCTATAGAATAGAATTATATGAAACAAAAAAATAATTTGTCAGTTCAAACATCAATTCACAACAGTTTATAGCAAACGCCAATTAAGTTGGCGCGAGGAGGGGGTGCGCAGAAAACGTTTTTAAAAACGTCTACCCCCACTACTCAAGTAATTGTCGGAATACATTTGTCATTGACGTTTGACGGAACATAATGTATTTGCTAGGGGATCATAAAGTGATATACGCTCAGAGGTTAGAATTATCTGACATTTGATGTAAAACCAAATACAAATCTCCCCACTACTTCTAATCCTGCGCGAACTTACCCCTCCTCGCGCCAACTTAATTGGCGTTTGCTATACTTCAGTTGCTATTTTCTTGCTTCATGGCACTCTTATTATTGCATTAACAAACAATTATCTACTGATAGCATAAAAATGTAGAAGAATTTAAAAATGAAAATTTTTCCGCGAAATTTGGTATTAGGGGTTCTAGAGTTATTTGTAAAAACTTTTACTAATACTTTTTGCTCTATCTTAATCGCTATCATGACTTTACTTGAAACAGTACTTTTTATTTTAATTATAGTTGGCTAGATATTGGCTTTATAAAAACTCAAATCACACAAAAAGATGCATTGTTATGGCTTGCACAACTGATAAAAATTTTATATTGATGACTTTCAAAATAAAAAAGTTATTTAGGTGTCCCCATGAAAAGTGAAACACACTGTATGTAGATCATATATGGGGAAATAATTTGTACAATAATAATAATGTATATAATATATATATTATTATTATATATATATATTATTATATATATATATAATAATAATAAGTACAATATTATACATAGATTATGAAATTATGATGTAAAAAAATACAAAAAAAATCCAAATCCACCGTACGATATGCTCGTCACTCTCGAGATTTCCCGTTCGCTGCAGGTCGCACGCTTCGAGCGACGATCGAGACGCAAACGCACCGATTACGAATCGACCACACTTCGATCCGTTGGTGGATCCTCATTCACTTACGTACGAAGTTGAAAGGTGGGAGAATCGCTTCGACTTCGAGACGCGTCCACTTCGATTACCAATCGACCCGTGTGCGGAGGCTCTTAGTCTTCCATGAGATTTTTATTTTGATGATAATGATCCAAAGCAAACAGCCTGTAGCGTGTGTCAATTGAATACATATTATATTTTAATATCACCTTCAAACGGAGTTTGAGAATAATCCTCTAATCCTCAATCCTCTAACATCAGTTTCGAACTAAAATAAAGGATTCGAAACCACTACTACTAACTAGTAATTAGAAAACTATATCCAGCATGCTTCGTCGTCTGCAAACCTTTATTGATACAAAAGAAATACCAATGTAATAATGAAAACTAAATACTTATATTTAATATTATGTGCATAAAATTTTGCACCATATATTTTTTTTTCTAATAAAGTTTATTTATTTTTATATACTTTTTAAATGCTTGTAATTTACTCGTACGTACTTACAGTTAAGATTATCTTATATATTCAAATAACTTGACTTACTTTTAACATGTTTCAAACTTTTTGTCATTACTCATTATATACACAGTATATACAGGATTTCATAAAAAATAATCGACTTTCTCCTTTTTCGACGATGACGACGACAATGTCTAGTTCTCTTGATAAAACAATGCCGTCATTGTTATCGTAGTTAAACACAAAATTATAATGAATTTTGAACTTGTACGTAATAGTTCTTACGTCCGTATTGTAATCGCATTTGACAATCTTTATTATCGAAACTGTGTGGTCCTAAATAAAATATAGCGATTATATTTATGGAATTTTTTAAAGGTTTTGCAATTTCCCGAAATCCGGAAATCAATTTTACCTTACCGATATTGCTTCTTCTACGAAAAGACATGCTATGAAAGACTTCGTAATTATTATGTATCTACTTTTCTTAATAAGCGCTAGATTTATGTGTTATGATTAGAGCAGACCAATTTCCGTGCGCGCCATGAGCGCCGGTATGGGAATGTAATTCGTAATATATTAGAATATGCGATAGAATAGGGACGCAACATGAGCTTGTTACCGATATAAGTATAGCTCTACTTGTATACTTATATCGGTAGCAGGCTCATGTTGCGTCCCTATTCTATCGCATATTCTAATATGTATATTACGAATTACACTTCCATACCGGCGCTCAAGGCGCGCACGGAAATTGGTCTGCTCTAGTTATGATGATGATAATATAAAAATTTTAATCCAATATAAAATAAGAAAAAGTCATTATGAGAATTTAAATAAATAATTGTTAAGTTAAGTGAATCATAGTAAAATATTAAATCAGGGCATCCGAAATATGGGTTTTCCCTTTCACGATGAAATAATGCACAATATTCCGCGATATTTATAATAAAAAAAAATAACGGTAATGAATGAGTTGATCTTTGTACTATTTGACATTAATATGTACCTATTTCGTCCAAGAATATACCTATCCATCTTTATTCTAGCGCTAATTCAATTTGCAAATAATATGACGCCCGAAACTCGTAATATAAACAGTGTTTATGGTGAGACTATCGTATAGAAACGAATTGTGTACAGCGGTATTTCGAGAAATTCCATACTTAAAAATAAATGTTGGGGTAGGCCCAACGACTGGTCAATAATGAAGTTTTATAAACAATAAGAGAAGGGAAGTCAAATATTGAACTGATTCGTCCTACACCTCGTATTTACCAACATTTATGTCTGCCTAAGACACGTGTTTCTGACATCTACTATCAGGCTTCATCAGTTAGGCTAGTGAAGTAAAGATTAAAGAAATCGCCTCATAAGGTATAGCAAATTTTGTCCTATCAGATGACACCATATAATCTAGTGACATCTGACGGACAAAAGAGATATTAACCTAACTGATGAAGCCTGATAATAGATGGCGGAAGCACGTGTCTTAGGCAGAAGTAAATGTTGGAAAATACGAAGTGTATGTCCATATGTACAGTTACACACGTGTATATTGCATGTCTCTTTCATTTGTAACAAATGCGTAATAGGTGCTTAACGTATTGATATACTTAAACTTTTTGGTATACGAAAATTCCTGTTCATATCCATTAATAAAACAAAACGAGTAAGTATTCCATATACGAAACTCTTATGAAACGTAATGTGAATTGCGTATAGTGTGAAAACGTGGTGAATCACAGACAACAACAAACGAAAACTCAAAGCATTATAAATGGATGCATTTAGACGAATGCTAAATATATCGAGAAGAGAGAGACAACAAATGGGCATTGATGGCTCCCTAACAACTCCTATCGAGGAGAGACAACTGTCGAAACGAATTATGCAGTGAATACCATTAAATCGTAAAAAACTCTAAAGACCGAAAAAGACATGGAAGGAAAATAAATCAAAGGCAATATTCGAAAGATCTAAGAGACGGCCATTGGAATCATAGAACAATATGGAAGTTAGGCATGGAACAACGTATATACGAGGTGCTACCCAGAAATTCCCGGAATGTGAAAAAAACACAATAAATTGTTTTTACAATAAATTGTTTTTATAATTTATTCACCACCATTCGAACTCCTTCGGCATGAATACACTGGTCCCTGCGATTTGACCTAGATCTTCTTAATCGTCCGAAAACAGCGTCCTTTGGGCTTCTTTTTAAACTTCGAAAACAGAAAGAAGTCACGAGGGGCAAGATCGAGGGAGGTAGTACTGCCGTCTTCGTTGAGGCTAGAAACTGACACACAACAAGCTAAATGTAGGTTGGTGCATTGTCGCGGTATAGGATCCACGAATTGTTTCCCCACTTGGCAAGCCGCTTGCGACGAATGTTTTCTCTTAGTCATTGAAGAACAATAAAACCGTCTATTAACTGTTTCCCATGGAGGGAGAAATTCTTTGTACACGATTGCCATCAGCATCAAAGAAGCAAATCGACATCGACTTGAAGTAGTTTTGAACTTGTCGTGTTTTCTTCGGTCGTGGTGACGGTGGCTTTTTCCACTGTGATGACTACTGCCTTATTTGGGAATCATACCTGTGCACCCATTATTCGTCGCGAGTAATGATTCTAGTAACCTGAAGTTCGCATCTCTTTCATTTCTGTGCATACATGCACACATTTTTGTTAACTGGGTAACCTTGGCACAAGCTTCGTAGCAATACGCCGCATGTTGAGTTCACCAGACAAAATACGCTGACAAATTCCGTACTATAAGTCGACAATGTCATGGATTGTTCTCCTTTGCTCTTGCAGGATAGCATAGATTTTATGATATGCTTTCCGTCGATGGACAACCGGAACGATCATCAACGGACACACGACCGTTTTTAAAACAGTTGTACCACTCATAAATTTGCGTCTAGCCTAAAGCATCTTCACGAAATGGTTGTATAAATATTTTCAGAGTTTCCGCCGCCGTTTTATCAAGTTTAAATCAGAATTTGACGTACGTTCTTTGTTCTTTCACATCAAACATTATAGTGTCGTAGAATAACTCAAACATAAAGCAACAAATATAAACACAAAAACTGTTTGTCACCACCTATCGTTTGACAGACTGACTTAGACTAACAAGACGTAGCTCACACCATCTAGATATATAGAGTTGTACTACCATCCCTTCGCGCGCCACAAAGAATTTCTGGGTGGCACCGGTATAATATATACCTTGTCTGATACCTGACTTCTAACTTATATATATATATGTATATATATATATATATATATATATATATATAAGGTAAACTTAATAAGTCGGCGATTAAAGGTCTGGTTTACTTCAAAGTATATACTTTGAAGTAAAACAGAATATAAATGTCAAATAATTGAGTTGCTATGGTTTAAATTATTCAAAGATACATTCCAATAATAATAATAAGTCATGCCTTAGTATTCCAAAAGTTTACCTTATCATACCAAGGTCACGAAAATATTATATTTATTTATATATATATATATATATATATATATATATATATATATATATAAGGTAAACTTAATAAGTCGGCGATTAAAGGTCTGGTTCATTACTTCAAAGTATATATATTTAAAACAACCCTACATGTTTCGGCAATATGCCTTTGTCAAGGGAATACAAAATATAAATGTATAATGATATTCTGTCATTTATATTTTGTATTCCCTTGACAAAGGCATATTGCCGAAACATGTAGGGTTGTTTTAAATATATATACTTTGAAGTAATGAACCAGACCTTTAATCGCCGACTTATTAAGTTTACCTTATCATACCAAGGTCACGAAGATATTATATATATATATATATATATATATATATATATATATATATATATATGAACCAGACCTTTAATCGCCGACTTATTAAGTTTACCTTATCATACCAAGGTCACGAAGATATTATATATATATATATATATATATATATATATATATATATATATATATATATATATATATATATATATATATACGAGAGTAGGTTTTTATATAATCTACACAGCCATGGAAAAATTAAGTGACGACAGCAAGCTTTTGCTGTCTGATTGTTGTGCAATTCGGATTTATACGGACTAATTGTAGCCCAAATACAGAGAGTTTTGCTGTTTTTACAGAGCTTTATTTAACCAAAAATGTATTAAATTAGAATTGTAGAAGCGTAATAAAATACTTGACGAAAGGAGGAAATGGACCGAAAATAATCATCATAGGATGACTAACGTATATAAAGAAGATGAGATTTAACAACAAGAAAGGTGTCAATTATAAATGTTGAAGTGGAGATATTACAGTATTAAAAATTTTACATGATGAATTAGGAATGAACAAGTGATGTATTTTCAGATTGTTCACTACCGAACCAGAATTTTGTCGGTAACAAATTCGTAAGGAAAACTTAACGATTTTAGCCGACGAAAAACCTTCTTTTTGGTTATAACAGAAAATGAGACGTGGGTGGATCACAGGGACCCACCGACAAAAGAAGATGCCATGCAATGGGTCTACAAGGAATCCCCACACCAGGCGCAAAATTCATCTGGAAAACTGATGGCTACCGTTTTTTGGGATAGAGAAGGAATCTTGTGAATTAAAAGTACAGGAAAAGTATATAAGAATACAATCCGAAATTTGAAAATTGCCATACAACAAAAAATACTCCAAACCTTTGCTCTAAAGGTTATGCTGCTCCATGGAAATTGCAGAGTTCCCAAAGCTCACCAAATCTGAGAAATAATCAACCACTGTGGCTTTATAGAGATGGACCATTCACCGTACAGCCCCAACTTGGCGCGTGTGATTATTATCTCTTTCTGAATTTAAAATATCATCGTGTGGGCGACGTTTTCCTTTGGATAGTTACATCAAAGAAGTGGTGGAGGAGTTATTTGAAGAGTTGACAAAATAATTTTCTATAATAGCCTCACTAGAAAAACCCTGGAATAAGTGTGTAACTGTTAGTGGATCACATGTTGGAAAATAAAATATAGCTTTTCTGATAACGCATCTCATTCATTACTAGATAAATCTAGGTATGTATATGTATATATATATTTTCAAATATTGACGATTTTTAAATTATTGTATATTACATGATAATTGTTTCGTCACACAGTAGTTTCTTCAGTTGTTTGAAGTAAACTTGAACTAAATTTAAATTTAATTTAATTTAAATTTAAATCAAAATTTTAAAGGTATCGTAACACCAACATGTTAAAACTGTCAGGAAATACGTCCTTCGGCACTGTTAAATCTTTATTTTTATATTTATATTACCCAAAGAGATTTAATAAAGTGAATCTGATTACTTCTGGAATTCCGGGCTTATCCCTGTTTATTCGATAATTTTCACAAACGCAAATGCACCGAATTACTATTTTATTATTATTAACTCAATTTAAAATTTACTTATTTAAATTTTTATAATAGATTTTCTTCATTCTATATTTCGTTAGCTTTTTATAACCGCATCACCGTAACACATCAAATTAGCGCTTATCGAGAAAAGTGGATAATAGTAATTATAAAGCTTTTTATAGCTTGCTTTTTCCGAGAATAAACAATATCACAAAAGTAAAATTTGTTTGCGGGTTTCTGAAAATTGCAAACCCTTTAAAAATTCCAGAAACATAATCGCTATTTTTATTTTGGACCGCACAGATTCGATAATAAAGATCATTAAATGCAATTATTATCCGTACGTAACAACAATAACGTAAAACCTCGCTATTACAAAATTCATTATAATTTTGCGTTTAACTACGATAACAATGACGACATTGTTTTATCAAAAAAACTATATTGCGATCGCCGAAAAGAAACAGAGTAAGTTATTTCTATATATTTTAAAACATATCAAACGAACAAAGGACGAAATACGAGTAATTAAAAAGAGCAAAATATGTTTTGAACTATATCAAAAATGCATTTAAATTACAGACAAAATCCATCACAGCAGATCAGGAGTCTATAAGTTAAGATATGGTACATGCCCGTAGGTTTATGATAGACAAACGGGACCATTTTCCAATAAACGAATATCAGAACATAACATCCATAAATTAAAGAAAAACGGATTTATCTTTTGGCAATCACTTAATTAACAACCGGCATATGACTTATTTTGAATATAACATAATACACATAGAATATAAACCATTAAACTTGAATTTATTAAAAACTTTAGACATAAATACCAAAGACTAAAAAAATCAGAGAGTTTAGTAAATGAACAAACAAAGATAAACAACTCACTAAATCTTCTAAATCTGTTTGGCTAGAATAAATATAAAAATATGACACAGACCCGAAAGACATATTTCCTCACAATTCCTTCCAACATTGTAGAAATACAATTCTCTTAAAGTTTTGCTATAGAAATTAGTTTTAGTTTAATTCAAACATCTAAAGGAACTACTGTGTGTTAAAGCAATTCCATGTAATACAAAGGTATTTTTAATAATATAAAATATTATTAAAAATCTGGTGTGAAGAACACAAATACAGGTTCACTATTAATATTTTTGTGAACGTGTCCGAACATATCCCTCCCCAGAGACGTAGATACGTATATCGCCTTTCTATAGGCTCATCGGTACGTCCCTGCTGGAGAAAGGATATCATCAGACACATTCACAAAAAAGATCACAGAAATCCACATCACAGAAATTATCCAGACCGAGCGTAGAAGTAAATTCAGCGCTGCCTGTTGTCAGACAGCCGAAGTACCTCGCCCCGTCCACATAACCAATGTGAAGTAACGACGCCCTTCCAAAGGTGGCACAACCATCTCTCTAGAAACTGCATTTTGTTTGTGTCTTCACAGCGCTGAATTTACTTCTACGCTCGGTCTGGATAATTTCTGTGATGTGGCTATGTGGTTCTTTTTTGTGAATGTGTCTGTTGATATCCTTTCTTCAGCAGGGGCGTACCGATCAGCCTGTAGAAAGGCGAAATACGTTTCTACGTCTCTGGGGAGGGATATGTTCGGACACGTTCACAAAAATATTAATAGTGAACCTGTATTTGTTTTCTTCACACCAGATTTTTAATAATATTTTATATTATTAAAAATACCTTTGTATTAAACAAAACTGGTGGGGTTTACCTACTCATGTGTTTCATTTATTCCGATACAATTCCATGTATGTGCGCTAATTAAAAAATAAGAAGCTAATGAAAATTTTCTGTGTGTTTATTAGTAATGAAAATGAAGAAGATTCAAACCTCGAGAACTTGCATACAGTTTAATGTTAACCATACTGCTACACTGCGGCATCTTCATTCCATAAGTAAAGTAAAAATGTGAATACGCAGATACCTCATGACCTTTCTTAAAAAAAAAACAAGCTAAATCTCGAACATTTTCAAATGTGATAAAAATGGACATTGTACAATAACCCAAAGTGAATATTCGATAATTAAAACAAACACAAAATTCTAAGATAAGTTTAGTTTAGTGATGTACATTCGGCATAATTAATTATTTCTTCTTATTTAATGATTGATGTATGAAAGGGATTAGATTCTTCCAAGATATTCAACAAATATTATTTTACACCGAAATGGTGGAGACCGTGGATTGAGATCTGAAACAGACAAAAACAGGAAAAACCCTACTTATAATATAAAACTCTAAATACGTATTTCGGCAACTAAGTTTCTATCTGCAGTAGAACAATCTAAAAAAAGAAAAATAGTGTTAAAAGTACTTTCTTTGGTTAACATACAACCTTTGACGATATGCTCTTCACCAAATTTCCAGTGGGATAACACTGTATCTCGCTGTGTTATCACGCTGGCGATTTGATGAGGAGCATATTTTCATAGGTTGTACCTTAACAAAGCACGCTACGTTTAACACTATTTTTTCTTTCACAGATTGCTCTACTGAAGAGGACAACTTAGTTGCTGAAATACCTGTTTAGAGTTTACTAAGTTATATTATGGTTAGGGATTTTCCTATTTCAGTCAAAATCTTTTAATAACCTGCACATTCCGAACAATAATTTCGGAACTTAAAATTTTCTAGTATCTACCTTATTTGCCAGATTTACTCCAACAGATTATCATTTATTTTAAATTTTGGTTGTCAAACCAAATATTTCAAATGCAAATATACAGCGTTACAGCTGAATAACGACAAGGCTATACCAATCTGAAGAATACCTCTAACTGGAAATCAAAAAATAAATTTAAAAATAAACTTCTTTTTTGATTTCCAGTCTGACATTCTTCAGATCATCAGATTCATCAAAAATTTCCAAATTTTTAGGGCCAAAGTATAATTAAGGTCGGTCCATATCAATGTTAATGATTTCGTGTCAAGACATTTATGCAGCACATATGCTGTTTTTATTAAGATATTTTTTTTTTGTGGAAATCAATAACAAACTTTACGTTGAATATGTTGACAAATTTATTGTGTATTTTAATTAATCAACTAGTCAGTCAACTAGTTTGAACGTTTTGAACTTCTTCCAAAATAAAATTATTATGTTATAACAAAACGAAAATATAAACAAAAAATAAAACAAAAACTTTATGTAGCGTGTCCATGGCGTGTCCAATGGGTTAGATTTATTAATTGTTTGTACGAAATTATATATTTTTTTTTCTTTAAATTTGTGGTAGTACCTACAAATACCGATAGAATAATATAATTCGTCGATAAAGAGAATTACTGATTAATTATAGGTGGAAACCCATATTGCCGCCCGGATATTTAACTGCGACAGTGCTGGACTCGAATAAAGAAAAATCATTTTATAGTTACTACGTGAACATTGGGACGCAATTTTATGTATGAAGGTATTACTCATATGTATCTTACAACCTCTTTTTTCTTTGTCGCTATGCATTTTTTGTTCCGATTTGAGTAAAGATTTGTCTGCAATAATTGCAAAGCAATAATAGGAT
This sequence comes from Melolontha melolontha, assembly GCA_935421215.2. Classification (NCBI taxonomy): domain Eukaryota; kingdom Metazoa; phylum Arthropoda; class Insecta; order Coleoptera; family Scarabaeidae; genus Melolontha; species Melolontha melolontha. Next base: position 94,152,209 of record OW285242.1, on the reverse strand, counting down.
CAATGTGTGAGGCAAGGATCGCTGTGTCGTTTGTGTTTGTAGCATTAGTGACAACACGAGTCGTTGGTAGATCGGCAGTATATAGTAAGTACAAAACGTCTCGGAGCACGTTACCTTGTGGAACTCCAGGATTTGATAGAGTAAATACCAGTGTACGCGTTAAGATGCTGAATTAGGAAGTGTCGGTTATGCAGGTAGGACTAGTAAATACAGAAGTAGGTATGAGGAAGTAGTGTTGTAAAGGTGGCCAGTGTGCTAAACTTTATCGAAAGCCTGTGACATGTCTGAAAATGTTGCGGAGCAATGCAGTTTGTCTACAAAGTTGCATTTGCTTTGTTGTAATAAATCCATTGAAATTGGTGAAAATTCTGAAAATCCATTGAAATTGAAAAATAAGAATGTCGAACTGAGCATCTGAGCATGCGAACATTAAAACATAAAACACGGAAATGGTAAACATAAAATCCTCTGAAACAGTTTAATCTAGTAAAAACTGAATAGTTCCAACCTTTAGTTCATACAACAGAATAAAAAGTATGAAGAGACAATGTTATCATGAATCATTAGGAATTCAATTTTTGAAATTATTGTATTAAATTAAAATTTAATTAGTTAACTAATTAAGATTGTTCTTGAAAGAATAAGCTATTGTTTAGAAGAATACTGTTTCTTCATTATAAAAAATTCCTTTTTAGTTCTAGTGAGATGCCAAGACTTTCTATTCAAAAGAATTTGTCAAAAAAGCCTAACAAAACATTTCGACTACAGTCGATGACCTAAAAACAGCATTAAACTAAATCGTGTAACGATTTGTTTTTTCATTTTTGGATGATTTTATGACAGAGAATTTAGAAAGTTATTTTTTATAGACCAGTATAAAATTTATTACTGCTTACATAATTATTACTTATAAATTAAAATTTCTCTTTAAGTAGAAACTGCTTAAGTGTTCTCGTATATACGAGTACGATAGCCTATTTATCATTTCAGCTCTTAAAATTAATTAACCGGAAGAATATTCGGGAACATTTTTTTTTATTGACATCTACCCGCAACACAGGATCTGCTATCATGTTTTTGTACTCCTATTTTTTGACCTTATGCCAATGCTAAATCCTAATCTACTGAACAGTTCGCTCCACACTTGAACAATTACGCAGATTATAAATTTAGTACATTTTACAAATGTTTAAATTGAAATTGGACTATCTAAGCATTCTCATTAATTTTGAAATATATCTGTGAATATCAAGGCTAAAACAACACCAGTTTAATTTGACAACCAACACACCAATTGTGGGAAAAGGATCGGATTATATATATATACCTATATATGTACTTATATATGTGATAAAATAAATTAAAAGCGGGCAAGCGGTATGTCAAATGAAAACTCGTTTATTAATTATCTCTATATTTCGCAACAACTTTGTTGCTTCTTCTGGAGATAAAAATGTAGAGTTCAAAAAAATAACAAAAGTGACGTACAATAGACAATCAATTTTATTGTCCGTTGTACATCACTTTTATTATTTTTTTATGTTGTAACTGGATTCCGGGTGTTTTTACGCATTTCCACTACTTGGTCTTCGTCAAGACCGGTGCTGGTTTCTGGACGACGTTTCGGCAAAATCGCATTTGCCATCTTCAGGTCTGCGATAACTGTCTGCTTCTGCTTCTGGTTACTCGTAAGCTTATTTTTTCTGATAATTGTGGAACATATGGAATCGTGATATATGTTGTGTTTCATTGTTTAAACCGTTTTTGGGGTCTGCAGTGTTGTATATTTGGTGGATTCGTTTTTTAATTGTTTGCTCTATAAGTTGTGATGGGTAGTTATTATCTGTTAAGATCGTTTTAATTTTCTTGATGTTGTCTTTTCTGTATTGAGTATATGATAGTTTTACTGCTCTATCAGTCAGATTGTTTATACCTACAGTATACTATAAAATGATTATTATTTTTTTGCCTGACTAGTTACTTGTGACGAAACATGGGTTCAATTTTGACTATCTTCAAAAGGGCAAGACGGTAAGCGGCGAATATTTTGCAAACCTTCTAGAGCGTTTAAAGAAAGTGTCCAGGAATGACTTGCAAAAAAGTGCTCTCTCACCATGATAATGCACCTGTACATTGCAGTACTATTGGTGCAAAAAATTGAAGAATTAATAGCGCACCCCCCATATTCACCATCTGACTTTAATCTATTCCCTAAATTAAAAGATTTTCTCGGAGGCAAAAAATTCTGATGAAATGAAGAGGTAATTTCAGTAGCAGGCGATTAATTTGCAGGGCTAAAAGAAAATAACTTTCGAGACAGAATAAAGAACCTTGAACACAGAGAGACCACATGTATCGAATGAAGAGGAGATTATGTAGAAAAAAGAAGTTTGTTTATTTAAATTATTGGCAAAAGATTATAGAGAAATATTTGAAAGCGTGTATAAAAGTATAGTTCTGAATACGTTACCCTGTTGGGAACCGCATCCAGTGAATTACAGGTGTTATAGAACGATGTATCATTGCAAACAGTAATATATTTAGTGTTTTCCAAGAGCAGTGCAAGATTTTATGCAAATAGGTGAAACTCTATGGTTCGCCGAATATTAAGGAGTTTGTTTTCTTCTTGGTAAGAAATTAGGTTCATATATTAGTTCGTTACGTTTTTTGAATGGAATGAGTATTTTGTTCTAACTAATCTAAATCTATAAGACTTACTTACTTTTCCTTTTGAATGTAAATCGCTAACTAATTACTGTTCGACATTATATCATTCTTAGACGAATCATTAAATATACCAGACTATTTATTTCGTATCAGATATACTATTACTACTTTATAAGTAATATATATTGACTGCCCTAAATAAAAAACACCCACTAAACGTTAGTATATTTTATGTAATTTTCAGAAAATATATATTTTATTCACATTAGAAAACGATGAAAATTTCAGCAAAATATGATCGTAATGGCCGTTAATAATGCGTCGATCTTCTCTGTTTCTTATTTATTCAGCTAGTCTATTAGGCATACTAGTACTTAAAATTAGTGAACCATTGGTAGTCTGTACATTGCTATCCAAAGCTTTTGGTGAATCCTTTGTTGAAGAACATTTATTTTGTTTGGGGGTGGTTGCAAATTCTTGAACCTCGCTCCTGCCATATCATGCACACGTCTTCTATAGGAGATAAGTCCGGCAAACGAGAAAGCAATGGTAAGCAATCAACATTAGCCTTATCTATAAATTCTATAGTAATTCGCGATATGTGAACGCGTCTTATCTTACTGAAAATTTGTATTTACCAGTTGTTGAAAATATAGTATTAATAATTTGTCAAGGACATTACTTATGCAACAAATTGCATTTAATGTTCCTTGAATTACTACTAGAGAAGATCTATTTTCATGACAGATAGTCCCCAAACCATAACACTTTGAGTAAGAGTCGTACGTCGCTATACATAAAACTGAAATTTATTCTTTCTCCAGGACGTTTTCTAACCATTTTACTACCATCAGGAGTCCATAAATAAAATCGAGATTCGTTACTGGGCATGATACTATTATATTCCTCATTTTAGTGGAACGTTTCGGTACACCACTCCAGCCGTGCTATTATATGGCGTGTTGTTAGAGATGGTCGCTTCGATCTAAACCCAAAAAATCAAATTTTTTGGTATATAGACCGTTTGGAGATTTGTTGATTAATTAAACCCCTTCACCTATGACGTATTTCTCTTGTTGGCGAGATACGGTCCTTAAGAGCACGATTTTCACAATCAATGATGAGTTAGGGACGACGTTGTTTTGCTTTATTATTTTCTGCCTATCTTCGCTAACACTGAGCTATAGCGCAACACTACTTCCTACACAAACAGCAAAATCACAATTGAATAATTCGGGCTTCTTGTAGAACGATTATGCTGCTAAGTTTAAACGCGGTCAATTGATTAAAATGCGTACGTTGTCGAATATCTATTTCTTACATCTTACTTGGACTAAATACAGCAAATAATGTCAACAGAAAAACAAAAATATTTTATGGATCAATGCGAATGTTTCCTTGAGTAAATGTATCTTGCTGAAGCTTACATCGTTTGTTAGTACGAAGAAAATACATCTTTCCTGAAATCGCTAAAATATATAAACGTTTATTAGGTATTCATTTATTTATGGCAACTATGAATTTATATTTCATTTTATAGGAAATGCTGTAGCGAGGCAACTTTAGTGAACCTAACAATATTAAAAAGGATAAATCTAGTAGTGTATCTAAAATCAAGCTTAAAACTTGCGTTAAACTTGGCTTGAAGTTTTATTTTTTATCAAAGAAAACCTCTGCAGTTGAAACGGATATAGTACAGATATATACGTAAAAAATGATTTATAACTTCATAACTTGCCTACTTACATTTACAAAGAGATATCGTAAATGTTAGAATACCAATTTATTCCCCTACAAGTGACGAAACTTTCCTTATTAAAAATCAATATTTACGAAATTAAAATCTGTAAATCAAATGCACGCACTTCAGATGACACGTCAACTGATACGTTTATTCCTCTAGCTCTCTTAAATCAAAGCTTTTTATAGTCGTTTATAAAAGACTATAAGAATATTAAGTAATAAACGAATAACAATTATATTTTTAAATTATATACTATAGTTAACTTTGGATTGGAATAAAACCGACATCGACTAACGATAACGCATATCAACAGAACTTCCGGCTTACACTGTGTGATCATTTTTGAAAGAGGAAATTCATAGGATGTACTAATTACTATACTAGAAGATACTTTCTTGTGGTTTGATAACTGTTATAATTAATTAGAAACGAATAACCACAAAAGATAAATTCTGAATTTGTACATGTAATTTGTATTTGCTAGGTCTATATATTTTCGAATAAATTAAAAACAACGTATATACAGGCTGATTCATTTTCGGCCCTCACCATGGGGATCTCTCTTATTATTGGAGATAGAGTATTGGTTCAAATTTGGAAAAGTTGTTAAATTTTGTGTTTGTTATAAATCCGTATAGAAAATAGACCTGTGACAAATGACCTTCGTTATTTAAAAAAAAAACGCGAAAACCCCATTTTCTTCTTTTACCTGTAGCACCGACATTTGGCCTTGTAGAGAAAAAATAAAAACACATCCTTGTGGCCATTTCTAAACCTCTATCCAGTGGTGTACTCTAAATTTTTATACGACATTTCGTTTCTTTCTGGCCATCATCAACTATCTAATTTCTTGTAGGCGCCATATTGGATTTAGACATCTTCAGAAAGAGTTTATTCTTCTGATTTCAACCATGTACCACATGCTGACTATAGTTTTTGACATTAGGTTTTATTTGAAAGAATAAATTATAAGATTAAATAAGGTAGCCTTTGGAATTTCAATCTGTCAAACATTTAATTTATTGTTCATTAATAATACAAAAATGTCATACACTAACGAAGAGAAACGAGATATGATAAGCATTTTTTATTCTTCGAAACGAAATTCAACAGTAGCGAGTACAAGATAACAAAAACATTAATAAAAATACATAGAAAAGTAAATAATAAACAATTACAGTAAATGTTCAATTATCTGGCCATCTTCGGTAATGCATAATTGGGCACGCCTTCTGGCATTTTGAACTGCCCTTTGTATAGTTCTTCTAGGAACTGCATCGAAGGCATTCTGAAGTCTGTCTCGTAATTCTTCAATGTTTTGTGGCGCATCTACTTTATAAATATTATTTTTAACATATCCCCATAAAAAAAAATCTAGCGGACTTAAATCAGGTGATCTCGCAGGCCATTCAACAACTCCCCTATTTCCAATCCAACGTTTTGCAAACTTTTGATTTAAGAAATTTCTAACAACAGCTGCATTGTGTGCTGGTGCGCCATCTTGTTGCCACCATAAATATTGTAATTGATTCAATAGGATATTGTCGTCAAGATAGATACGTATGTACGTAAAATGTTTAAATAAAAATATTTTATTAAATTTTTATCAATATTACAATGTAGTTTTTCAACATAATCGCCATTTAATTGAATACATTTATCCCAACGATAAATAAATTTTTTTAAGCCGTCCTCAAAGAACTTTTTCGGTGTTTCCTTAATCCATCTATTTATGACAGGTTTTAAATGATTCTTCAAATTTGAGAACAGATGAAAATCACTCGGTGCGAGATCCGATTAACAAGGTTCATGCGGAAGCAATTCCCATCGTAAATTGTTGAAAACATCCTTCGTTTTTCTTGCGGTGTGCGGTCTTGCATTATCCTGTTGAAATAGCGAACGCTTATGCAACTTCCCAGGCCACTTTTTGATAAGTGCCTGCCGCAGTGGTCCGAATAATAAGTTCGAATAATATTTTGCGTTAATTGTAGTACCTTTCGTCAGATAATCCATGAAAATAATTCCTTAGTAATTCGAGAATACAGTAAGCATTACCTTTCCAACTGACGGATCTGCACGCTGCTTAGTTGAAGGCCCTTCTTCGAGTTTAGGCCATTCTTTGGATTAACTTTTGTTCTCAGGATTGAAATAAGGAATCCACGTTTCATCACTGGTTATTATTCGTTGCCAGAATTCATGCCTCTTTCAGTAGATTCTCCACGGCAGTAATGTTTCTTTAATTTACCGACATACTCGGACGACTACTACGTGGATCGTCTTCTAATGATGCTCTAGCACTTTTAAAATGATCGATCCATCGATATACAGTACTTTTAGATTCTACAGACTCACTAAACACTCCTTACAGACGTTTAATAATTTCTGAAGTCATCACAGCTTCTTTCCACAAAAAGAAAGAAAATTATTACTCTTTGAGATTTAGTCGCGTCTTCCATGGTTACACAAATCAGTGCAATGAAAGTGCGTCTATATCAGTCGAACACCTGAATCGGACTGAACAATATTGCACTGGATAGCTGCATAAACATGTTAAAGACTTGTCTATCGCCAATATCATTGCCTATAAGTTCTGCGTTATTTAATTAGAGCGCAATTCCCAGAACTTTGGAAACATTCCTCGTATATCTGTTTTCGCAATCGGTTCTGAATTGGACTCATTGAGTAGATACTATAAATTTTTGCTGTGATGGAGAATTTATTAATATTTTCACACTGTACAGATTCTTCTGCTCCATTTGCTTCATTTGGGTTTGCTAATCTTTGCTGCTTTCTAATACTTGTTTTTCAGATTTTTCTCTAAGATTCTAAAAGTTTCCAGGCTCCTCTGTTTCTTTTGAGTTTGCTAATCTATTGTCGCTGTTCCAAGTTTATTAACAGCGAATACACGTTAGCGTTCCCAGTTTGAACATAGAAGAAATATTTATCTGGTTTTTCGCCTTCTTTATCCTACACATCTCAAAGTCATTAAGTCATTGCTAGAACGTTCGGTGCTTTTTTACCGGATGTATCTAGGTCTCTTTCCTCCAGTTCACGTTTTAGATCAACTGTTTTTCAATGCGAGAGCTTTACTTTAGTAGTTAGTCATCGCGATAATTATAACAACTTTCCGCACTATATATTTACTTAAACGAATGTTCAACTAACTCCCAACTGCCCACTTAATTCGTTATTTATTAACCCCACTTCTGACAACTCTGATATATCTTCAGTTCGGTTTCAATTAATAAAACACACGGTAATTAAGAATTAACTATATTAAGATAAAGAAGTAACACTATAATTAACAGTACTTATATTTATATTTACGAAATAAACATCGCAGACATACTGCGATGTTTATTTCGCGATGATCACTGGTCGAATGAATCATCCCTTGCTTGAGTGTTTACATACTCGTCGAGCGTTTCTAAGTTCTTCCTTGTTACACATTATGCGACGTCATCGCTTAGGTAACCGCCTGACGTAACATCACATGACGCGCATCATATATATATATATATATATATATATATATATATATATATATATATATATGATATATATATATATATATATATATATATGATGATTTGAGGACATCTCTATAAAAGGTGTCCCGTATCGTTATGTTCAAATTTTAGGAGTGTAAAGTAGACTTCATTTCAAGTAATAAAAACGCAAAACTTGTATATCCATTTTTATTTGTTTCAAAGTTACAGATCTATGAATGTGATTGTCAGATCATGAAAAAAAATGTAATCCTAAAGTCAATAAAATCTGATTTTATTTAAAAAAGTTCAATTAATAATATTTTCCAAATGTCCACCTCCTTGTTGAATGCAGGCTTGTGCCCGTAAGCCAACAGAAGAAGTACTTATCCGAATTTCATACTTGTTTTGACGGATTTTCTCTGCAGCCAGGTGAATACGATCCAACATTTCTTCTCTTGTGTTCGAAACTTGCGCGTAGACTAAATTTTTCATGTACCCCCATAAATAAAAGTCAAGGGGATTAAGATCGGGTGATCTGGGTGGCCATGCAACAGGACCACCTTGACCAATCCATCTTGGAAAATTGACGTTAACCCAATTTCGGATAGCAATTCCGAAATGTGGTTGTGTTCCATCCATGTGAAACCACATGTCTCGTTGAACATTCAATGGGACATCCTCTAAAAGACCTGGCAGTTCGTCAATAAGAAATTGAAGGTAATTGTCCGCATTTAACCTCCCAGGAAGAACGACAGGACCGATCAACAAATCATCGATTAAGGCCGCCCAAACGTTAATAGAAAATTCATGTTGAAATTTAGATGGACGTATAGCTTTGGGATTTTCTGATGACCACCTCTACAGGTTTCTTAGATTTGTAACACCACTTCTCGTAAAAGTAGATTCATCTGTCCATAGGACTGTTCTGCAGAAATTAAAATAAAGCCGTGACTGTATTAATATCCAGGTAGAATAAATTAGACGAGCATAGTGGTCTGCGTCAAGCAAACCGTGTCCCCTGCGATAGTGGTATGGATATAAGCCCACACGTTTTAAAATTCGCCAAACTGTCTTTCGTGGCACTCCTAGTTGTCTAGCAATTCGACGTACACTGAGAGTTGAATCCCTTGTAACAATAGCTACTGCTTCTTCCTCTAAGTCTGCTGGAAAATTTACTCCTCGGTCGAAAAGATAACCACGCAGTCCGCATTCCCGAAATTGTCTGTGTACTTCCAGAAACGTTCTGTAATGAGGAATGCGCCTATCGGGAAACAGATATCGGTATCCAATAACTGCTTGACGTGCACTGGCGTTACAGTAGCCATACACAAAATGCATGTCCGCATACTCTTGAGAAGAAAATCGGTAAGGCATTTTGAATAAAGAAAACGTGTCCACTCACTAATAAGCTGTTGTATGAACTGAAACGTAATATAATCCTTTATTAAAAAATGCAACGTTAACAGTCATCTGAACATTTGTTTATTGTATGATATTCATGGTTCAGCACTTACGAAATAAGTAAGAACCTTCTTTATCATAAATCAATTATCAGTACTCTTTTTTGTAGATCTCCAAGAAATTACTGTATGCACTACGACACGTGTTTATTTATTTTAGGATAACATTTTATTATGCGACGTTAACAATCACAAACCTGTTATTGAAGCGTATAACTTTTTTAAATAAAATCAGTTTGTATTGACATTAGGATTCCAATTTTTTTCATGATCTGACAATCACATTCATAGATCTGTAACGTTGAAACAAATAAAAATGGATATTCAAGTTTTGTGTTTTTGTTACTTGAAATGAAGTCTACTTTACACTTCTAAAATTTGAACATAACGATACGGGACACTTGTATATAATTCCTTGTAATGTCCTGTGATGCCCTGTAATGCTCCTCATTTTTATCACTTAAATATATTATTTAAACACTCACGCACTTCGTAACTGGGTGGGCAACGAGGTGGAGCACCATTATGCAAAAACCACATGTGTTGACGCACCTTGTTTTAAGAGGTGTTCCTGTGTTGCTGCATAAGTCTGAATATCTCTGTTACTTTACGAGTTTCATCGCATTTTTTTTTCATTCGTCTTTATTTTGTAAGTACATACTGTTTCCAGTTAAAAATAAAGCTCTAATTTTTTATCACCCTGTATATATATATATATATATATATATATATATATATATATATATATAAATATACACATATATATATATATAAATATAAAGATAATTATATATATCTTCTTCTTCTTTAGGTGCCGTCTCCGCTTCGAAGGTTGGCAATTATCATAGCAATTCTTACTTTTGAAACCGCAGCTCTAAACAGTTCATTATTATTGCATCCAAACCAGTCCCTAAGGTTCTTCAGCCATGAATTCCGTCTTCTTCCTATAGATCTCTTGCCCGGGAATTATATATATATATATATATATATATATATATATATATATATATATATATATATATATATATATATATATATAAATTTTTATATTTTCAATATATAAATATTAATGTAAGACAGACTTTAAATCGCCGACTAATTGAATCTACTATAACATACAAAGATCATGAAATAATTATCTTTATATATATATATATAATGTAAACTTAATTAGTCGGCGATTAAAGGTCTGGTTATTACTTCAAAGTGTATATATTTAAAATAATCCTACATGTTTCGGCAATGATGCCTTTGTCAAGGATATAAAAAATATAAATGCATATATATATATATATATATATATATATATATATACAGAATTTAGAAGTAAATTAACCCTTTGATAAAAATATATAAATAACGAATATATGACCGAATAATTTAGGAATACCACAGCGATTTTCGAAATTAAGGCTTAAACAAATAAAACGTTGGTATATTTAAAAGCGAAGTCTATATATGTGCACGTGATATATAAGATCTTTCAATTTTTCAATTTCATCAGCAAAGCGAACATTCGTTAAATCATCAGACAATGGACCAAGGAAGAAGGGTGCATTGTAGCGAGATAATTCGAAATTAATTTGCGGCCGTCCTGCATAATTTAAGTTATACAAACGGTGAGCATATTGGAGCGGCTTCGTCGATAAACAGCCCCGGGAAACCTATGAAACATTCACTGATACAACATGTACGACGCAAGTTTGGATTTTCGTTAACGGTGTGTAACGCAAAACCAACACCGTCATGTTATATGAACATGTTTGTAATAGTAATTTTAGTAGCAGATGTATAAATAAAATTTCAAATTGGAAAACATCAGACGCCGATCCATTCAGGCAAAAAAAAACGCACCTAATATTCAGGAATATATACAGTTAAAGCGTCTTAAATATTAACAAAAAGAGCGTATTTACTTTTGAACTTATACCGTGATGCGCAAATGTAAATATTCGTTGTATTAAAAAAGATATTCTAATAAAATTTTAGACACGGAAATTTGGGATGAAGTATTTTTTAAATAAACAAAAAAAATGTAACGTACCAAAGTTTTTTTATATGAATGCCTCTATATATACAGGAATATATCTATTATACAGGAAAATGCCAAAATGTAAAAAACATTTTGGCATTTTCCTGTATAACACAATTTCAACAAACTATAACACTTGGGGTCTAAAGTATATTTAGTTTGAGATTTACATGCAAACGAAAATCAGCATTTTTAGAATATTTATCTCTTGGTATTTTCAAAATCATATGTATTACTTAATACTTAGGTATGATCGTTTAAATAAAAACCATTACAATTCGAAATGTAAGTACTATAATTTCTTTTATTTCTTCTTTTGTTGTGGCAATTAAAAAAATTGTTTTTTTGTCGATAAAAAAGTTAACGTGAATATTACAATATTTAAATTTTATCACAGGGTGTCTAATAGTCTAAAGTCTAATAGTTCGTGGCATTTAAAAGTGTCACTAAATAATTGTTGTTTGTCAACATTTGTCAACGTTTGTCATAGTGGTTAAATTAAATGAAAGGGAAAGAATGCAAATATTAATAATGATCGGTTTTGGTGATAGGACAAGATCTCATCACGAAGTATGAAACCTTTCTCTTACTATACATCCCAATCTATAGCCAATTTCGCGTTCAGTTCTTACCAAAACTTTAGTTAAAGCACCATATATTGCCGTATCTGTAGAAGAAAATTAATCCCCATTTATCTATAAATGAACTGACGCAAAGACATGATATTAGTCGTCGTTCAATAGGGAGAATTCTAAAAAAGAAAAACACCATTCTTATAATCCGCCTCGTTCAAAAATTCTTTGAAAATCTGTAATCGCAATAACAATTTTGTAAATAATATACCTATTATTTTCGGATGAGGCAACCTTTTATTTGAACGGTACTACATATCGTGGGTATTTGGCACAGAGTAATCCTCACTGGATAGAAGAGGCGCATACGCAACACCCTAGAAAGCTTAACGTTTGGGCCGGTATTTGCAAGAACAGAATAACAGGACCTTTTTTTATAGAAGAAACTCTAAATCGTCAAATATATTTAGAACTCTGAAATGACCAGATAATTCCTGCATTGGAGGAAAATGACCAACTTCCACAACACATCTGGTTTCAGCAGAATGGGGCACCCTTCACAATTCAGTTATTGTTCGAGATCGATTATATCGAATTTTTTCCCACAGATAGATTGGAAGGAGAGGCAAAATTGCATGGCCCGCACGTTCTCTCCATGTCAATCCACTAGATTACTTCTTGTAGGGCTAACTAAAACAGAAAGTGTACCATGCCCGACCTAGAAATTTCCAAGATTTGGCTGGAAAAATTAATGAAGAGATACGAAGCATTTCACCAGACATCATAGCATGGGTCACAAAATAATTTACAGAAAGATGGCTTACTGTCAGTAAGTAGGTAGCGCCAATTTTAAAAATCTCATAAATTGAGTTTAACTTTGTTTGTATGGTCACTTTATGTTTTGTTCCTTGCCAACTAATAAATAAAAGTTACTTTAAACTTCAAGTGTTTTAGTTCGCTGAAATAGTGTTATCGAGCAGAGTCCCAAAATGTAAAAAATATAGGGCGTTCAATTAAAAAAAGTATAATTTTAGTACGTTACAGTTTTTGAACACTCTGTATATTTAAAAAATACTTCAAATGATGACTCTTCATATCTAATTTTCGTGTCTAAAATTTTATTACAATATCTCTTTTAATTCAACAGATATTTATTTACATGGTTCCACATGGTTCCTGTATATCATTTAACTATTTCAAACATTTAGTTTGACAAAATTATAAATTGTAAAGTTAACAGAAATCTAGTTATAAATTTATTAATATATTGCCTTGAATACAAAACGTATTCAAATGAGTTACTAAATTCTAAGTCATACATAGATAATAATCAAAATAAATTTTGTTGGCAGAATAATTAGCAGGCTACCGAATAACGTAATTGTAAGAATAATTAATACATCCAGTACGAGGGATATTTGAAAAGAATGTGACTTTTTAATAAAAAACTATAGTTTAACTACAAAAAAATCACTTGATTTTTCTAGATAATCGCCTTTCAACTCAATACGCTTAGACCAGCGGCATTCAAACTTGTCTAGGCCTTAAAAAATATGAGATAGAACTCTGCAAAAATATCTGCGTTCCAACCTCCTTCGATCAGAATCAACCAGCTGACAGATGTCTTCAGTTTTTTAATTAAAAAAACACAGAGAAGCAAACCAGGAAAATATTAGGAATAAGATAGCAATTCGAACCAGCGGTCACACTTTGTGCCATCTTAACGATTTCCGCAGAAAATTTCTGCGGAAATCGTTAAGATGGCACAAAGTGTGACCGTCGTCGACTGAGGTAGCAACTAAGAGTGTTCCCTCGGTTGGTGATGAGCAACCCCGTGCAGGGTGCGCTTCGCTGGTCTGCGCCTTGCTTCATTGGGGCGAGGATCGGGCCGTCGAAGCACTGTTCGGAAAAGTAAAGAAGTTGCCGGGAAAGGGTTGGCGGCCCTACGCAACGGCTGGTTATCCGATCTCTCTAAATTTACGCGACCGGTCACTAAACACACGCACGAGCGCCCTAACATACAAAACCCTACACTTACGCGGCCACACAAATACAAAATCACACACCCAGAGAGAGACGCAAGCTGCCAACAGCAACCAACACACAGGTTCATACCCAGAAAGAGACACAAGCTTCTGGCAGCGAACAACACATATGTTCACACCTTGCTATCTATTTTTTGGAATACTAAGGCATGATCTATTATTATTATTGGAATGTATCTTTGAATAATTTAAACCATAGCAATTAAATTATTTGACATTTATATTCTGTCATTTATATTTTGTATTCTCTTGACAAAGGCATCATTGCCGAAACATGTAGAGTTATTTTAAATATATATACTTTGAAGTAATGAACCAGACCTTTAATCCCCGACTTATTAAGTTTACCTTATATACCTTATGTATATATATATATATATATATTATATTGAAGGAATTTCGTATTTTCTTGGCCGTGGTTATAATATGATAAAGAATAAGTGTTTCTTGGGAATGGCGATCAGGTAATTAAAACAATATTTAAGTTTGTTTACGTTTCGGTTTATATATATAGAGCCTTTTTCACAACTGAAATATTTATTTAAATTTTAGAAAGGTGAAAGTAGTGTTATATTAAATGTACTTACATTATATTGTAACTCACTGTTTCCAGTAGAAGTATTATTGCCAAACTAGATTCTGCAATACTTTCTTGATAAATTTTAAGTTTCGCAATAGATTTACAGAGTTTCATGTACATTTTGTATGGAAATCTAAATAATTTCCCTTTGAAAGTTTAAACATTCATATCTTTAATAGCTAGAAAGCATAGTAAGATGAAAACCCATTGAATTATTTCTTTATCTAATAGGAAAATTTTGGGTGTAACTTAATAGAATAATTACTTAGATTACTTATTATTTTTTTAATTTTGATTTAAGAACATTATTATAATAGCATTTTTCAGTTTTAGTCTTGAACGCCTTTGTTCTATTATTAAACCAGCTGTACTAAACACTCTTTCACTTTCTGCCAATCTTGCTGGAATACAAAAGTATTGCGTAGCACATTGTTCTAAGGGTTTTCAGCTCCAATCCTGATACCTAAAAGAGAATCCAAATAAAATTTCACTTACCCCTTTTTTTAAAACTTACCTTCCAAAATAAAAGTGAATCTACATCCTGATTTGAATTTGGCTTTTTAAGGTATTCCCTTTAAGTTATTATTACATCAGCTGTAATTGATTTTACTTTCTCTTGTAGAAATCCAAATAATGAGAGTGACTTTTGATGTGGACTTATGGTGTGGTCTGTTTTGATTAAAGGCATTTGTTCTATATTTTCTACTTTCTTCAAAATATTAAACATTTCTTGCTCTGAAAAGAAGCCGCCCCAGTAGCATTATCAGTCCTACGAAAACTTTCTCCTTTAAATCGAAGGTCTAAAACAGTTTCTACTCTAGTAATTGACCATCCTTCATATGAAAATAGCCTTGCTATCTAAGATAGAATAGAAACGTTTTAAATGATCAGAGAAGTTGCTCGTATTTCCATTAGTCTTGTATTCTTTCCCATAAGTTATACATTTCGCCAGTTTTCTGTCATTTGAAGCATTAAAATATTTCCAAACAGCTGTTTTTTTTTAATTTTCTTGTCTTGTTTGAAGTCTTTTATCATAGACTTTTTAGGCAGTGAATTCTCATTATATTCTGATTCATCTTTATCTCTTGTTGAATGCAGTGACAGACTTCTTGTAGATTCTAAATCTCCTGCAAATTAATGCTTCGTTACACATTACACCCATAGATAAGAAATAGTACACATACTAAAACTTTTTAGACAACATACCATTCGATTTCCCGCTACTGCTTTTTAAGATAAATTTCTCCATTTTTTAAAACCACTTATTCGTAAAATACCACGAGGTGTTATTTATTTAACGTTATTTTATCGTGTTGCTGAAACGCCCCCAATAGGTGGGTTACGTTCGGTAATTCATAAACATGTCTCTGACCGTTCTTAAACTATTATTCTTCTGGTACCACATTATCATTGTAACTTTTTCGTCTTTGCTATACGTATTCACGATTAAAATAAATTATCTATTTTTCAATCAAATGTATTTTATTTAAGATTTATGTATGAATAAAAATTCAGAAACTTTTGACATTAAAAAAATGTTATTTTCTCTCGATGGCAATCTAATTTAAGAATTAAGCTACTATTTGTAGGTAAATACTTCACTGGTGTATGCACCAGTACCATACCATACCTACAACACTATGCCACCTATGCTACTATGCATTGATTTTTCTTTTTTTATCATTACACATAGAGGAAAATGTAATGATGAAAAAACCACGTACATAGATATATATGTGTACATATATGTTTTTATATATATATATATATATATATGTATATATATATATATATATATATGTTTATAATAATTCTAAGGTGACTACGTATTTTACGTAATACAAGGAATATTATCTATAAGTACCCACGGAAGCTACTACTTACGTAAAAATAACAATTTCCGTACAAATTTTTCTTGTTTTTAAATTATCATTTTCTTCAAAAATTATATAAACAATCGTAGAATATGCACGTGAATGCGAAAAAATTGCGTGAATGATAGTACGATGGAAGTTTTACCACAGGAATCACCGCAGCAGATAATAATATACTGGTATAAGCATAACAATCTACATATGTAATATATTTTCTTGAAAATACATTTACTAGGGAAATTTTCTATAACAAATTTTATCAGTCCCGCAAGTAGTGGTTACTGTATTATCTAGCAGACAATAGCGTCATTGCAGGTATCATAATAGTAATACACGTAATTCATCCATCTTTATCTGCAGAAGCCACTAAGCGATGCGATATTAGATGATCAATGAATATTCTTAGAAAAACCCGAAATGAAAGGTTGCTTGGGTCTTATCTTTCTTTCGGTATTAATATATAAATACATACTGTTCATTATTGTTTATCTGAAGCTTTAGTTAGCAAGAAATTGATCAATAAATTATTCAAATACTTTGTCCATTACTTAAATTATTCTTTATTTCAACGAATACAAATATGTCTCAAAAATATGTAAATTTAAACTAGAGAAAATAATTGTCGAGGGGGTGTTTCGATTTATTTTTTGAATCTTTTAAAACATCTTAAATACAATTTTACAAAATTACGATTTTAGCACTGGTATTAGTTAACATCTTTACAGATAACCAACTCTAGATTAATGGAAGTAAACTAACCATTAACTAAACAATGCAAGACGTCGTTATTGAAAAATCTAATAAATGTGTTACATATTCATACAAACAACCTTAGCGAACCTATATATATATATATATATATATATATATATATATATATATATATATATATATATATACATAGTTATACAAAAATAACTAACAACCAACATGCAATATAAGGTAATGTAAATTTTAAGAATTTAGGAGCATGACAATTAGTAAATAAATATAGCAGAAACCTATTATATATACCCTGTGGTTCAATAATAACCAACAAATCTAACTGCAAAATAAGGTAATTTAAATTTAAGAAATTCAAGTAGTACGTTAATTAGTAAATAAATCTAGCAGATACTAAAATGTACAAGGGTTGAAATTGACACAAAACATATACTAAGTAATTGTTAAAAATAACAAAAAGGCTGACCAGAATCGGCGCGTAAGATGGATTTAGAGATAAATCAGGAAAAAAGTAAAATAACGAGAATTGGAGACAATGACGGAATCTGTAAATTAAAGACTCAAAAAGGAAGTTTGGAATTTGAAAGAGTGGAAGAATTTAATTACCTAGGGGCACTAATAACATCCAGATGTGAAAAAGAAAAAGAAATCAACATGAGAATTTATACAGAAAGAAAGAAAGAAAAAACAAAGCGGCATATAGTGGGTGGATTAATATAAGTGTTAAAATGAAAAGAGACGTGAAGGAAATTAAAAATCGAATATGAGAAGTCGAAGAGAAAAGATGAGCGCCTCCTCAGAAACAAAAAGGACCCAATGTAAAAAGGGGAATAGCGCTAAGAAAAGATAATTCATCGATCATTCATCGTTCATTCAACATTTAACATTCAACAAAATAATTTGAAACATACATGAGTGGGTAAAACAACACCAACTTGTATAATACAAAAGTATTTTTAATAATATTTTATATTATTAAATAATACAAAAGTATTTTTAATAATATAAAATATTATTAAAAATACTTTTGTATTATACAAGTTGGTGTTGTTTTACCCACTCATGTATTTTTCAAATTATTTTGTTATATACGCATTCGGTTCGCCCGACAAGTAGTGAAGACACGATAATACAGTTTTTTTATAGATATGGTTGTTACCGTCTATAGAAACACGTTGCTTAGTTCGGCAGTTATTATGTAGACAGCGCTGAATATTCTTTCACGCTCTGTCTTAATAATTTCTGGTTGATAGCAAGGTAGTTATGTTTGGTTGAATGTATCTCTTCTCCAGCAGGGGCGTACCGACGATCCTGTAGAAAGGTGAAATACGTATCTGCGTCTCTGGAGAGGAGATACATTCACAAATATATAACTTGTATTGTGTTCTTCACACCCCATTTTTAATAATATTTTATATTATTAAAAATACTTTTGTATTTAACATTCATTTTGATTTTAACGGTTTGAAGTTAGATTTATATTATGAAAGTTTATCAACAATTTATTATGTACTCGTATCTACGATTACAAGTAGAAGCATTTTTTATTTATAATTGTTAATTAAATATTTTCTTTATACAGTTAGTTTAATTTAAAATTGTATTGAGCTCTATTTAAGTAAAAGTATTACGAAGAATATGGGGAAGATTTGGTAAGTAAATAACCCGCAATATAGTTTGGAGTCTGTAAAACTAAAATAAAATATTTTGAAACATATATGGATTATTAATTTGAACAAATATTAACGATAAATACACAACTGTGAATGTAAATTTATGAATGATATCTGAGAAAGCAAGAAGGAAGTTAGATTTCCACGAGCAATCTCGTGATATCTCTGTAATTGAATTTTGCAATCAAATATTCATTGAGAGGTATATAATAAAACAAAAATTCAATGTGGAAATAGACGTGTTGTTCTGTAGCAACTCAAGATATCCATATTTGAAAGGGTCAAACATAGACCTTTAGTCCTAGCTTAACATTCGAAGGGAAAATACCCTCCTGGTTAATTGAAATACTCGAGCGTGATTTTTGAAAGATTCTGTAGAGTCTAAACAAAGATTTCAAAAATATATACGTTTTTAATAAACAATTTGTACGAAACTCTCAGATGATAAATATGTTTTTAGTTTAAGTAATGAAATATCTTAAGTTTAAGTAAATGACTTGTGAAAATACAAATAGACAATAAAAGAATTTTAACAATTGACATCTTGTTTTATTTCTTTACATTTACATTGAATGCTTGGCCTAGTTATGTACAACCCGAAAAATAGAGCCCTGAGGTATACAAACAGTATACAGAGTCTAAAGAAATATATGTTTGAGTAACTGCCCACACACAATAATTTACTTAATTTATTCAACAAGTAAAACTCACATCAATATGTCCAATCCATCTCCACTTCCTGCGCATAATAATATGCTCCGTGTAATAAAATTCACACGATTTTGGTGTTATTCCTAATTTAATTTCTGTTGCCAATTCAGTTAATACTCATGTATTTATTATACTCTTTTTACACCTTCCATATCCTGTTGTGTATGTTTTTCGATCAGTTTCCTGCGTTTCCTAATACTCCTCCAAGATAAGTAAATTCATGGATTTTTCATATTGCTTATCTGTACTTACTTTTGGACTATTTAGGTTAATACATATAATTTTGTTTTTATCTGTATTTGACTCTAATTTCTTGTGTCTTTTCGAAGTTTGTCTATTTAGTATTGTATATAAGTTATATTTCAATGAAAATTCTGCCATCGGTGAAGTTTGTCTTCTGGACATTGTCCAAATCTTCCAGCTTCTTCACTTTGTTTTTATGCAATCCATTGCTTTTAGGAAAAGAAATGACGATAACGCACATCTCTGTTACACACCACATTCTATCTTAAAGTTTTTCGACGTTTGTCGAAATTTAATTAATTAGTATTTTAACTTCATATTCTCAACAATTTGTATTTTGTATTTTTCTAGTATATAGCATAGTCCTTCTTACGTACGGTTATCAAAGGTCTTTTGATAATCTTTCGTCTCTCCCATTTTTTCTTGGATTGGATAAGTTATGATATCTTTATCGACCACCCTAGTTTTAATCAATGTATATGAGAAGATTTCACCAATGATTGTATCTAATAAAGCAGCCTTTGACCGACATTAATATGTATCTATTATGAATTTTATACAATAACATTATTGTATTCGAAGTTTCAAGTGTCTATCTTCTTTCTATCAAGGATTACAAGCTTCAATCTACATTAGTGTCAACATATATCCAAGAATGGTTAAAATTTAAAATCTATGCAAAAAGAGTTTATCGCTTTAAAAAGTCATTTTTTCTATCAAATAACTAAAAATTGCTGTCCGTTTTTTATATTCGGGAGAAACTATTGTGGACATGAATCTGGTGTGGGAAAACCAAAAACAGTCATGATTTAAGTAAATGATAAATGTTTTTTTTTAAGAGCATTCCTATTTTTCAGATACGTACCACCAGCAATTACTTTAAATTACCTAAACTAAAGGAACATTTAGGAAAACTAATTTTTCTAACGACGAAGATATAACTGCTGCTGTGAATGAGTGGTTGGCGGGGTAAGAAAAGGTTTTCTTTTCCAAAGCAATCGAAGCCTTTCGTCATCGTCACACTACGTATATTAACTCTTTCAGAAGTTATTTGGAAAATTTTAAACGTTTTAGTTATTTTGTTTTGTCTTGGAGGCAATAATTCGTGTGCTACTCTCCTATTATCCAATCGCGGCATTGAATCTATTAATTCTTTGTTTCTTCCTTAGGTATTTGGCGACATTATTCCTAATGACATGCTTTAAGAAACAGGATCTAGTCATAGCCACTCTTTTTATCTGACGTTAATAGTAATACAACCATAAATAAACCGCGAAGTAGTCCTCTAAATGTTTTCCCATAAAGACCAACGGTATATCATTAATAAAACTAAACTTAGTGTGGTAAATTACACCAAAACATTTGCGGTATTAATTAAAATTGAACGAAATACCAGACGCAAACCTTATAAACAAAAAAAGCACAAAGAAAAAAATTAGGTAAAACTATAAAATGTGGATTCCAGTACTGAAATAAGATTATACGGACGAAATAAAAATAAGTCTATTTCAGTCAACGTATGTCACAGAAGTGTTATGTATATTTCAAACACAACCATTTATAAGGTAATCGTAGAACATTAACAGGATATACCATGCCTCAATCTGCCAAAAAGTGGACGTAACAGCGAAAGTGCATAAGACCAAGTTGGAATATCATATCGAAAGTTATGCAGAAGATTTAATATTTTCATGAAACTGTAAGAAGGATATTGCAGAACAAACTTAAAGTACCGAAAAAGACGTTATACTACAGAGGATCAATTACGAAGAATACCTATTTGTTATCATAGATTACACCTAAATAATTTTGCAAACAATAAAGTCATCATAAAGGATGATGAAAAATATTTCACATTATCTCACTCAGAAATAAAAGTCAATGATGATTTTTATACTGAAAATGTAGAAAATTTTCCACATAATGTTAAATACAAAAAAAGAGTTTGAAGACAAAATTGCAGTTTGGTGTACTATATCGGAGAGCGGAGTTTCAAAATTTTTGATTGGGCATGTTAGTATTTATACCGAGAGATATCTACCGAAATTGCTTCAATTTATTGATACGATTCATTCCCGTGATGAAATAATGTTTCGGTCCTACCTAGCTAGAGGTCATTGTGCAAAGAATTACCTGAAGCAAAGTTAGAAGCTCAAAACATCCATGTTGTGCAAATAGCTGATAATCCGCGAAATGTACCACAGGTACGACCAATCGAAGATTTTTAATGAATATTGATCAGAAAAGTAAACGATAATGTCTGGGAAGCTTATAACGAAGCCTAACTAAGATGTAGAATATATCGAGAGATTAAAGAAATTGTCGTCCAAAACATGATGGGACATGTTAGACAAAAACTGCGTGCCGTTTAAAACCATGGCCTACTGTCATTATTTTAGATATAGATTTATTTAACTAATATGTAAGATAAATTTTGATGAAGTGCTTATTTAAATGAATTATGTTATACTTATTTTAAAGAATCAATTTTTTTTCCAAAACTTTTGTGACATACGTTAATTGTGTTAATATGTAGAATAAAGCCAATACTGACTTTAAAAAGCAAAATGTGCAACCTACAATTAAACACGGTGGGCAATCGACTGTTATTATTATTTGGGGTTTTAAGTTGGCCGCTTGGGTAACATATATTACTTTGTGTATTGAACACATTGTGGATATAACACAAATATATAAATATTTCAAAAGGAAATTTAATTCAAATCGTCTACAAACTGCAGCCTGATCAAAGTCGCGTCGTCTAGGACGACAACGACCTCTAGCATACGTCTTTGCTGTCAAGAGAATGGGTCCTGTACTATGTTCGAAAACAACTTAATTCCTTTCTTTAATCGCCATATCTAAGCTCTATTTAACATTTAATGGAGGAATTGATACACCTTGTATTGAAATGTTAATGGACGTTATAAAACATTCCATTGATCAAAAATGGAGCCAAATACCTCAAAGGTGACAAAAAATAAATAGATTCAATGCCCCGAAGATTAAATTTACAATTAGTACTAAAGAAAATTTTACCAAGCATCGATATGTTTTCTGCGGCATTGCATATAGCCTTTTGTATACCATACACTAATTAATGACGTAAAATCGTAAGCCATACACTGACTCTTTGTTTTTTCGAAATCATTAGATGTTCAAATAAAAAAAACTTGACTTATTTTATATCCTAAAAAGGTAACTCTGTTTATCTATTTTCTTATGTATTTAAAAAATATATACAGTGAAACTTCCCTTAACGGGCACTTCAATTAGCCGGGCACTTCCCTTAAGCGGTCATTTTATCCAGTCCCGAAATTATAAATGGGATATTCCTAATAAATGGGTTTCTCTTATGCTGACGCTCCCTTGAACGGGCTCGGACAGTTATTTAGCTGCTTTTTGACCACAAAGTTTCCATTAAACGGACGCGAGAATCGAGATGTAATAATTCTGGTCCGGGAAATCCCCTGCCATCGATGATATCATTTGAACAGTATAGATATGATACTTGTTAAGTTCGCAAGTCAACGTCGTCTGGGTAGGTTGTCTGTTGTTTTATTTTATGGCATAATTCATATCAACTATGTATGTATTTTAATTATTTTAGAAAACAATATCAACGAAAAGGAATTGCGATCATAGAATATAATCACAAAAACAAGTTTAATTCACGTGAATTAGTCAGAAGATTTACTACTGACAAAACACAAGCCGCGCAAATAATAACAAAAAAAGGTTAATATCTAAAACAGTAACAAACAAATGACAATAGTGGAATTAAAAAGCGATTTTTTGAAACTGAAGGCCTCAAAATAGACCCGTTAACATATGAATGGGTTGTGCAAGCTATAAATAAGAATATGCCTATATCAGAGGTACTAATTATGCATAAAGCTAAGAAAAGTGCTGAGAAATTAGGCAATTGTAATTTTTCCCCTTCCAGTGGATGGCTAGATAAATTCAAAAAGCGGCATAATATTCGTTACCTTATGATATCTGACATAGCCGCTAGCGCAAATCAAGAAGATGTCGAAGCTTTCATAAATACCTTACCGTTAATAATTAAAGAGTACAAACCTTGCGAAATATTTATAATTTGGACGAAACAGGGTTATTTTTTCGAGCACTGTCAACAAAGACAATGGCATTAAGAGGCTAAAAATGCGTGGGCGGAAAGTTATCGAAAGAAAGATTAACTATAACGAACTGTGTGAATACGACAAGGGAGAAAGAAAAACTGTTGGTTATCGGAAAATCAGCACATCCTGGCGCATGTGAAAATCGTAACATTGCTCTTCGTCTGGTCCATTGGTATTCAAATAACAAGGCTTGGGTGACTAATTTTATGATGACAGAGTGGTTGCGTGAATTTGATCGAAATGATCGATCAAAACACTGTCGTCAATTAAAAACTCATTTATTAATTATCCCTATATTTCGCAACAACTTTGTTGCTTATTCCAGAGATAAAAATGTAGAGTTCAAAAAAATAATAAAAGTGACGTACAAGGACAATAAAAAAAAGTCAATCAAATCTAATCAATTTTTTTGTCCTTGTACGTCACTTTTATTATTTTTTTCAACTCTACATTTTTATCTCCGGAAGAAGCAACAAAGTTGTTGCGAAATATAGGGATAAGTAATAAATGAGTTTTTAATTGACAGACCGTTTGCCCGACTTTAATTTATGTTATACATATCTATACAATCTTACATTGTTTTCAACTGAAAGTTTAACTTGGAGTTCTTACTTAATTTTTCTGCTTTCTGATAGACGGGCACTTCTCTTAACCGGGCAATACCTATTGTCAGAAGCAACGATATCCGCCTATGGGAAGTTTCACTGTATTTCTAATAATTGCACTGTTAACATAATCAAAGGAAACGTCGCTTTAAAACTTAGTATATCTTTAACACAATTTAGTAATCTAAACACCCTATTTTCTGTAATTTCTAATTATCTGCCTGTAAGACAAAAACCTTTTATCCCACAATACCATGTTATTAAAAATAAAACAAGATGTATAGTTAACTGCCAGGATTCATATTCATTGTTTAAAAACACAGTATTATAAATAAGTCGAAATATACAACAAAACGATATTAACTTTCTTTCGAAGATATTATAACTCATACATTCGTATATGAATACACAAGCTAGAAGTTAAAAAGAGAAGTGTTTTGCTTCAAGAATCCGTCGCCAAGCACGTTCTCCGAGCAACAAGATCATTGGTTATGACTACATACACAAATTTACGATCAATTCTGTTTGTTTGTCGACTTCAGTATGTTATTCTTAATAGTAATGTAATGTCAGTTTGACATACAAGAAATGATAAAGATCGAATTTTCTTCTCAGTTGCACTCTGCATATTATTTTAGCTATATAGGCATTGTGAATTATGTTTGTTTTGTTAGACGAAATTGTTTGTACGTGATGTTAGTACGGGTCATTTTATCGATATATTTATTGTAGTCTTAATAATATCGTCGTTTCATATATACATATGTAGATATCAGTTATTTCCCACTCGTATAATTTGGTAAAAAATTCAGACGATGCGTTTATTGTAACAGTAGATTTTATAAAACAATGTTTTGTAAACAATCTCGTCTCAATGAACGAACGTTTTGCTCTGCAAGAATACGCATTTGACAAGAGCCTCCTACTAGCATCATAATAAATACGAATATATCAAATCTTATGCTTAACAAAATAAACAGTTGATTACAGAAGCAAAAAAACACAGTTTAAGTTGAGTAAGTTTAATTCACATTCAACATCAACATTATACTTTTTAAGAAACGTCTTAATAGGTTTTGAAATCTATTACCAAAATGAAACACTAATTCATAATAAAGATACGAACAGATAATAAGCGGCTAGATATTTAACGTCACAATGAAAATGGATTTATGGGTATAGCAAGCGCCAAATAAGATGGCGAGAGGAGGGGGTGCGCAGACGCCATTTTTATAAACGTCCACTTTATATATTTTACTGTAATAAACTATTAATTTATTGAATGATAGATTTATAGTTTACGCCGCCTATGGTATCTTGCAAATTAATGTATAACTAAATACAAATCTCCCCAATACTTCTAATCTTACGCGAACTTACCCCTCCGCTCGCCAACTTATCTGGCGCTTGCTATACAATACTTATACACACATGTAAACAGGTTTCCTAGCGAAGTTGCCTCTATCTGATTGTGAGTTAGTGTAGCAAAGCACAGTTCCATTACAAACAACTTACAATTCAGTACATATAACACAACATGGGTAAACACAACGAAAGAAGACCGCGGGCTAATGATTTGTGACTACAAAAAAATCACAAAAAATATTCGACAAAAATTGTACACAATACAACATATTATTGAAAGATATCATCATGAAAAATTAGTGGCAAACTATCCTAAAATAAGAACAAAAAAATTATGTAAATGAACACGTGAGCTGGATTATGCAACGATCACGAATAATCTAATGTTAAGTGCACCAAAGTTGACGTTGGGAATGGAATGCCAAGACAGTTTTATTGTTGGTCAAGAGTAAATTTAATATTTTTGAAAACTAATCGATTCAAGAGATACGTGTTTAAACTTCATTACAATAATTAATAACATAACGTCTTAAGTTTCAAAAAGATATATCACTTGATGTGGCGCAATATTGTGGTATCTACATTATACTTTTCGATTCGGACGTTAATACTTGGCAAAAAATGAATAAGACAATGAAAAACCAGCACTTAAAACCAACCGTAAAATATGTTTTAAATTCATAAAAAGTTATCTGAATTAATTTTTGTCCTCAACAATTTTTAAAAATCTTACATAAGATTCCCTTTTTTATTGTTTAATATAGCTTTAGAAATAAAAAATTAATGTACTTATCTCTTAAAATATAATACAATTTATTTATACACACCTATGTGGAATTGACTAATTTTATATAAAAAGGAAGGAAGAGATAATAACCCCATGTAATATATAATACTACTGGCACCAGTTGACAACTTCAAACGTATGCATGTATGTGTGTTTATCTGCAGATGAATTATCCACAGATAATTTTTTTCACAAGGAAGATTGCCAAATGTATACTGAGGTATTTGCAAATGGGAGATAAATTTCAAATAAATGTCATTTATTTACCAAATAATTGAGCTAGAATTCTAAGAAAGCAGCTGCATACACAAGTAAATAATTCTTATGTAAAACCACAACAAATATGTTGAGATAATATTATTATGAGTCTACATGAACATGATGAGTTTGTTTTTTTTGAGATGTAACCTTCGTATAAAACACTGATTGCTTTTACTATAAACTTTTTTTTTTCATTTAACAACTTGCAATAAATAAAATTCAATGATATTAAGAAAATTGGAGAAGTGACTATAACAACAGGAAGAATTTGTTTTTAAAAATGATTTGAAATATTAGGCAAGTAAATATACTGCCTATGAACTTCTGTAAATTTAGTAAACTTGCTATGTGCCTTTTTTTGAGGTGTAGACTTTTAAAATGAAGTAAAACACGTTAAAATCATGATAATTACCACAAAATTGGCTTTATTGAAATGATAATTTTATACAATTATTGTTTGAATATGATTTCTTTTTCCAGCAACTGAGACTGTATATCGACAATAACTCGGCGACCAAGTAACTTAATAAAATTATTGAAACCAAAGCTGTTCTAAATTAACACCGTTTATAACAAAAAAGTCACTAATCATGGACCTACAGCGCTCTCTATTGATTGTAACGTTCTGACCGACATCATCTCCGAAAAAATATGGACCAATGATTCCACCACCCCATAAAGCACATCAAATCGTGTCCTTTTGTGGATGTAACGGCGTCTCAATAATGGCTTCTGGTTGTTCTGCGGTCTGGATACGGCAATTTTGTTTATTGACGTAGCCGCTCAAACGAAAATGAGCCTCATCGCTGCGGTAAAGAAGATGGTCAAGAGCAATCTTGTTTTCGGCGCATGCCGAACGTACGACGCGCATGATAATTACGCGACGTAACTCTTGCACGAGCTGGATCTTGAAAGTTCGTAAACTAATATTTTGTAAAATCTTCCTTAAAGTAGATGGACAAAGCTCCAATTGCTGTACAAGACGACAAACATACTTATATGAATCTTCTTCAACACTGTGCTCTACAGCAGTTACAAATTCTTCGATGCGCACTGTACGACGGGTCCGCGGCTGCGTATTTTGAGTATGCGTGGTGCGAAAACGTTTAATGGTTGCTCGAATAACTTCCTCCAAAGGACGATTATGTCGGCCGTAAAATGGACGTAGCGCACTGTAAGTTTCGTGAATTAAGCCAGGATTTTCAAAACAAATTTTCACAATTTTCAAATGTTATTTCGGGTATATGTCTGTTCATTTTGAAATGGCAAAACGTGCTGACTAGAAATCAGCTATTAATTGTGAAAAGTGGTTGTCACAGAAACAGTTTCGCCAACTTAAAAATCAAGCCTCTAAAAAAACACCATGAGAACTAGATTTAGAAACACATAATATATAATAACTCACATGCAGTGCACATTCCACGTATTATTGTATGCTATGTAATAAATATCTAAAACTTCTTGTTTACAACTATATTTTAATTGTATTTCACAATAATTTTTTTTGGCACAACTATATAGGATTAAAGAGTATTGCCTATAGAATTTGGAAAACATTATCAATATACATATATGTATTTCTTAAATTAATTTTTTCCCGTCTCCTAAGAAATTTTTAGTAAACCCGTCGCCGGTTTAAAATATATCTCTTTTAACTATAAATACTGATCTCCTTTTCATCCAAACTTTTGTCATTAACTTGAATAGTTTTATATATTTCTGTTTATATTCACTCCCATTGAAACCTATAAACTTTATATGTATATACTTTATATTTTATATCAACTATCTAAGTACCCCTGGACACTTATGAATTTTACGAACAGTTTACAGCTATCAAAAATTAATTCCAATTAAATTTAAAAATCTACAAAGGCGCGTACACACAATATATAAGTGCCCCCAAACGCATCCACTTGGGTCATGAATCCCATAGCCATCTGGATTACGGCGTTCATTTGTCTGCCAGGCACGGCAAACTCGATGAGAGTACTCGACTAAACCGCACGATTAGGAGAGAGGTTTGCAAATTGTTAATAATTGGGGAGTAGTTCGGGACCCGCGGCTTTGTTTAACATTACAAACTGATTTCTTCATCCCCGATACTCCCTTCCACCCTGTTTCAATATAAGGGTTATTTCAACACACTTTCACTAATTTATAATAAATCATTTAGTTCCATTGAGTCTTTAAATATTATTTTTTTAAGATTTACTTCCAATGTACTAATAATAGATGTAATCAGTTATTGAAGATAAAAGCCTTGTTTAAAAATATTTAATTACTTCGTTCAGTACCATGAACAAATACAATAAACTTCGTGGAATAATATCTGCAAAATAAGTATTTCATTTAATCATTCAAATCTGTTTAGTATTAAAGTTCAAGTATAAAAAGTTAGAAAGTAAATATGATAATGATTATATTATCGCTATTTTTATATGCTTACTTCTTAAATCCCTATTCCTCTTTCAGTACTAGTGTGAGACTGATGAAGTTCTTTTTCTTTTTCCCAATCCAAACTTCCCTCTACATTTTTTTGTCCGCTGTTTATTGTGCCATCTTGATCAACTTTCTTCTATATTCTGTCGCTTATCATATCGTTCTTAATTTAATTCAATGTCTCTTTCTCTGGAATTTTGCTTTGTGTAATATTCTTGTAATTCCTTGTAATTTATGTTATTTATTCTTACAGGTAAGATGTTCTCATTCTATTAACTATTCAATTAACATTAATTCATTAATAAATAGATCTATTCAATAAACTTATTTATTACACTTTGTACGATATTATCGTTTTTTATTCGATCTAAAACTATTTTAACTTCTATTTTTCTTGAATATATCATTTCCATTACCTCGGTTTTTCGTTTTGTTACTTCGTATACGTCTATGATTTCGAAAAGTAAGGTATATCCAGCATAACCATCTTCTTAAATTTCCATTATGTTTCATAAAATTTCTCTCTTAAGAGATGTTCTTTATATCACTGGATAACCTTCACCTTCTAAAGTATTTATCTCTATGGTAGATTATTTGCCTTGGGCGAATGATTAAAACTCGACAAAATTAAATTTACTAATTTCGTAGATATCTCAAAATCACTTAAAGCTTTAATTTTTAATTGACATTTTAACAATTGCAACATAGTCAACCATTTTTCATTATACCCTATCGTGTAAGCTGATCATGACGACCCAAATTAACTTTAGTAACGAAGAAATGAAGCCGATCGTAACTGAGCATTTTAAAAGCCATTCAAAAGAGAAATTAGATCACTATAATAGACAAAATGCTATTTCAAGTGTGAACTATGTAAAAAAGTAAAGAAGCACTTCTACATAAGAATTTTATATCCATACTTATTCCAATAACTTCTTATCCCACTCTAGTGAATTATACATTAAGATAAGTTAAGAAACTATCACACGCTATTTGCGTAATTTTGCGAAGGACGCCCACTTGAGCGAACTTTAACTTGTAACTGTAGAAGCTTTAAAACTTTCATATGGACAACAGTTTCATCGCATTCGTTAAAGGAGGTAGACTTTTCGTACAAGTACATTGAAATATTATAATTACTATTACAGATTGATTAGTACAAATTCGTATTGAAGAAAGGGAAAATTTTAAAATTGAAAATATATTTATTGAAATTTGGTCCAGTGAGTTACTAAACTGTTTAAAAAATAAACTTATTTTTAATTCATAATATCATTCATAAGAGAAAGATGAATTGACTAGAAACATTTTATTTCAAGCTAATTGTTACTCGATTTTTCTTTAGTGAAGATGTAGATTATTTATAAGGTCTATGATTTTTAAATTTAAAAACCATAATTTCTGTACTTTTGACAGAAAAATATACATATTAGTCAATATATTGTGATAGTATAACTAAATAATGTAGTATATTATACAAAATCCATTACCGCAGTTGTTGGACCTAATAATTATATATGTCTTAGATCCAATTTTCAAATATTTAAAGGCAAGTTGTTTTTAATACGTTTAGATCAATAAAAACTGCGTACAGTGAATATTTTTTTTATCATAATCAGTTTACTTTACTTCACACTAAACTACCACCGATTTGAAAATTCTAAATGCACTTTAATTACTTAATAAAATCTATTACCAAAGGACCTAATCTTCATAAATATATTTTTAGCAAATGTTGATTATTTTAATCAATTCAGCTTTTTCTTATTAATTCTAAGAAATATTAATAAAATCAGAATAAATTTTTTAAGGGAATGATTTGTTTTATCTTATGGTGGACAAATCATACATATTCGGAATATGCACATCTGCACTATATGTAATATTAAGATAAAATTGAGGGCGTATTTAGAAAGGTATTTTATGATATGAATTTAAACACGGAAATTCTTCTAATACTCATGAAACATGCATTTCCTGAAGATGTTAGTGGTAATAACGTCAAGCCTAAATAAGAGTAAATAAAATAGAAATTGAGTAAACGAATATTTCACACAAATTCGTAATAACTTTTTCTTAAATTTGTCTGAATAAGTAGAACTTCCTCAGATTCAAGTAGGCACTACAAATGTTAACAAGGGCAACTCTTGTAAGTAGTACTATTTCAGAGTAGTCCTAGACTCTTCGCTATTCACAAGATGCGATCCAATAACATTAATTTCAGTATTTTTCTTGCTACATAACTTTCCAGGTCTATATTATAAACAGAATGAGACCAATAGCCGAATCCTGGGATATACCCCGTCGGATGATAAGAGCAGCTAACTTTCAATTTTAACACATTCTTTATAGTTGTATTAGTGATTACACTAATTACCAATCAATCAAGGCAAAATTTTATAGTTTCTTCATTACTACTTCATACCTTTTATTTTGTAAACTGCTATCATTTTTTGCACGTGACATTGTGCATCTTTTTATTATTAGAAATACATAGACAGGCGCACACCTACCTTAAACTAAACTTTATTACTAAAAATTTGGTGGTTCTCTGTTTTATCAATTCATTTTATTCTATGCACATTACAAATATTCTTAGTACATAAAATTTTAAATTGATAATATTGTCATTCTATGGGTATAGTTAACGCTTAATGAAGTCGAGACATAAGGTAAGGACATAAGGTCAGTAAAAGTAAATTTCCACATTTTTTTGTGGCACAACATCGATAGCGAATCGATTTACCAATTTTTACTTATGGTAAAAGCAAAACACTCCAAAGTGCAAAGTCTGAGACATACAGGTTATGATCTAATAATTGTAAACTTGTTGCCTGCTATACATAGAAGCAATTTTAGATGAAGAAACTAGGCACCCATTCTTGAGCCAATATATTATTATCGTAAAACTTGCAAAAAATTCATTGAATACCTTCCGAAAAGTAGATCTTTTTAATAAACAACAGCTCTTTTTCCCTGGCACACACAAAAAAAAATAGTTTCACGCTTCGTTCTTGAAAGCAGTAGATCCCATAGATTTTTTAATCATTTTACGACACTGCTTAACTCACTATTTGTCTTTTTGATCCGTTAACCTATGATTCATGACATTCGCGTTTTGTGTTTGTCAACGATCATTAAAAATTATAATACATTAATGACAACTGTCTCCTGAATTTTCCCTGTAATTTATGTGGTAGTTTCTCTCAATTAATGTTTATATTGCAGTTACCTTTTCAGGAGTACAGGTCAAAATTATTGATCTTAAAATATTTGTATCATCGTTCTATAGTTTTAGTTCTAATCCAAATATCGTTAACAGTCTAGGGATGTAAACCTTGCTTAAAATTGTAAATGATAATTGTACAATAGCCACGATAACATTTTAACAATTTTACTGTATGACAGCTTTGCAAGAACTGTAGTCGATATTAATGTTTTATTTATCATAGAAAGCTCTGTACGTATTATTCACAAAAAATTTTATTCGCCGAAACGAAAATATTTTTAGCTTATTTACTAATCATTTTCCGCTATTTTTCGAAAACTTCAATTAACACGAATTTACGAAATTAAGAAAATTATTAGTTAAGTCCTGAAATATTATATTTAAATTTGTTAAAAAAAAAACTGATTTAGTTTTTGTCAAATTTTTTGCGTAAATACACTTGATAATTTCAAAAACAGTTTTTACAAAATAAATGTAGCTAAGCATAATTGAATATAATACTTAAGTTATTTCATCTAAAACAACGGAAACACAAGCATCTACGAGTATGCGAGTATACGAGTATGTTGGAGGAGAAATTAGATTAAATATTTAAATAATTTACTTCATAAAATTGGCAGGTACGTTTTATGTAATAAAAATTTATATACATTTTTAGTTTACTAAGCAAACGAAACTAATATGTACCTATATATAAATATGTATGTATCTATTTACTTATACATTAATTCATTTTTGAAGGGATAATAACATTTAATACTTAAATATTAATAATTCCATATTAATTTCACTTAGGTTTTCAATACGTACTGAGAAATAAAATTATATGTACACGCATACTTATTTTAACTAAAAGATCGCTCATGTCTTAAATGTAATTTATTGATAAAACATAAAATATTCAAGGGCTATAAATTAAATCTAAAGTCATTTAACCATTTAAATATTAGATTACTATTTACCATCAATTTTGTATTACATTGTATTAGTATCCAAATTTTACACCCTACTTTGAACAAAATTGCGAACATCCTGTGGATTATAACGAGCGTCTGTCGTACATATCTTCGACAACACTAAATGACATGTCAGATTATTTCGTATTCAATTTCGTTATCAGTAATATTCAGGAGTATTCTCTTAATTGACATTTACGAAAATAAAAATTATTTAACTCACCAATAAATACACATCCACATAGAGGTATACTCTGGATTTATTAACGCACAAATTTTGAACTTAACTAAAGTACTATAAGACTTCGAGTCACCGAAAGACGCTAGTAAACGTTTGCTGGAAACAACTGTCAATCCCAGGCAGGCTGCGCGATCCAGACCACAGAAGACACCACATGACAAGTGCCAGTGATAAGAGGCGTTCCCACACTTTCCTATCAGGGTCTGGTTGATTGAGAGTCTTTTGTCACACAGCCGCCTTTGTAATCTCCAACTATATTATCGTTTATCCAGCACAAACACCATAACAAACTGTCTAGAACGATGTGAAATTAATTTATAAGATTGGCTTGTCTATATTATATAGTCAGCCTATCTCTTTTATATAACTGCTACGTTTATACATTAATTCTTTTTATGGTGACATTGTTTACCTAACAAATTACTCCAGACGTTGATTGTTTTCGCTTCCTTCGTTCTTATTATCTTTATTATTATTATTATTGTTATTATTAACTGTTGTCTCTGTTGCCCATTGAGACTTCGTAGTAGATAATAAATGTCGAAGTTCCTTTTGGATGACGTGTCAGACAGAGAGGATGCAGAATATACAGTCCTGTTGTCACACGCCAAGAATACAAGAAATTACACTTAGGTGTGTACATGTTGGATACAGGGGTAAGTCACCCTCTTCCAAATTATATTACGGTCATTTTACAAAGGTTATTGATTAAAGACTATGTCAAAATTTTCATGGATGTTAAATGCGAAATTCATGTGTCATGTGTTAATAAAATATATTTTCATTTTTCATTTATTGTTAGCGCATCCTTTTGCTTACAGTACATATAGTATATATATATATATATATATATATATATATATATATGTATATATATATATATATATATATATATATATATATATGTATATATATATATATATATATATATATATATATATATACAGTATTTCATAAATTTCTAAATTTTAGTTTTTTATTGTATGCAACCGCTCGCGGTGGTTTTGTGCAGCACATATGATGAGACAGTGAAACTAGTTGTTGTGCAATTATATTATGTTATCGACCAAAATTTGATACAGTTCATATATAGAAAATGAAATATTTAGAAATTGACGAATAATAACATTTAAAATAAATAATAAACAAAATATTTAACATTCTAGACATTTTAAGATCTCTATTGTTTTACAATAATAATAAACTGCGTGCCTATAAAACAAGTGATAAATATCTGTCATGGTACAATTTTTATGAGAGCTTATCATTCAATTATTCAGCTGCGAGCATCTTACTTAATTTAGTTATGTATAAGCTGTTTTTCATAATTCCAACCAGTTTTTAATTTCTGGTACTAACGGTTCTACTAAAGTGATAAAAAGATTTCCTATAATGGGAAATATTCTCACTTTTCATCTCCGCGTTAGTGCTGACCGCGTTAGTCCTCAATCGAAATTGGACTTAGAATACTGTGTAATCAAATCATTATTGCATTAATGTAATTCGCCATATTGTTTACTAGGCTAGCAGTAATTACTACCACATTCATTCTATTTATTCGATCTCGTCCAGTAAATCCTTTAGTCAAAGAAACAATGCTCCGCAATGCTCTTGAATCCGAATCTAATGCAGAAAGAATGGGAGATAACCGTAGAGAAAAGGAATTCCACCGAGGGAAACAAATTTATAAATTAAATATCGGAGGAAGTACTGAGAGGTGAAATAAAAAAAGAATGAAATTTCCTTTATCTTCGAAATTGATGAAATGTTTGAGTAGTAAAACTAATACTTGTTTTAATATGTAACGTTTAGAGAGAAAAGAAATTGCTTAGAGTATGGACAAACCAATAATTCTACCAGCACATAAAAAGTAAACACTAAAGGCCTACAATAACTACAAAATAATTGCGTTGCTTCGCAGAGCTAGAAAATTTTAAAACAATAATTGAAAATGGTGTTAGAAATATGTTCAAAGTGGATTTTAGAAAAAATAGTGCCACATATAGCCTGATAGAGGGAGCCAGTAATAAAACGTCAGGTGTGAAAATTAATCTCAATCGTTCGTTAAGCTAAATTAAAAATTTTATCAAAATACGACAAGTGACTTAGTCATAGTGAATTTTAAAGTTTATAAGTTGGCCGAAAAATGGAATTGAGTCGAGAAAATTTTCGCGCAATAATTATTTACAATTTTCGGAGAGGATTAACTGAACGACAATGTCTTACTACTGAGTTGGTTTCTGTTCTTGAAGATGAAGCACCACATCAATCGACAATTTCACGTTGGTACTGTGAATTCCAACGTGAATGCACCTTGATCAGCGACGATCCTAGGGCAGCTCCGCCATCAACAACAGTTACCCAGAAAAACATCGATACTGCGCGCCGCCTGATTAAAGAAGATAAACGTGTGACATATCGCGACTGAGACATCCATGGGTATTTCAAAAACCTCCATCCAAACGATTCTACATAATGAACTGGGTGTGAGAAAGTTAGTTTTCTGTCCGTTGGATTCGGCACCTTTTAACCTAAGAGCAAAAGTCTTATGAACATCGTGAGTGGCTATGAATCATGGATCTATTCCTATGAATCCGAAAATAAACGTCAGACCGCTGTTTAGACCGTTTCACGGTCAAGAGAATCGACAAAAGTTATTTGTTCGTGAAATGTGTCGAAAAAGATGGTCGCAACCTTTGTTCAAAATCAGGTCATGGAGCTACAATTCCTTTAAAATATCGAAGAAAGATTAATTCGAATTGATACACAACCATTTGTTTACCAGAAATAATAGCCGTGCTCCGACTAGAAACCAACCCACAACGCCAAATCATCCTGCATCATAACAATACGCACACACCTCTAAAGACAATTGAGTTTTTGGAGAAACAAAATGTTAAATTATTATATTAGATCATCCTCCCTAAAGTCCCGACCTAAGTGCCAGCGATTTTTTGTACGTTCCCAAGGATTCCGTGGTCGACGATTTCAGTTGCCGAAAAAGTAGTAGATGCCTTCAAAACGCCAATTTTGACTGCCCCGACTGAAGACTGGAATAACTGCTTTAACAATTGGTTTGAACCAATGCAGAAGTATATCAATTTTTGTGGAAAACATTTCGGACAGCACTTTGGGTCGATCCACGGTTTCTGTGTATGGTTATATGGAACACTAAAAACACATCCCTCGTACACCTGCCTTAAGCCACTGAAGTACTGTACTTCCAGCGACGAAAAAAATATTAAAGCCACGGAAATGAAGTAGAATGAAGAATCTAATGAATGGATAAAACTAGAAACCCATTGATTAAAATTAATTCCATTAATATAAATAACAGGTTGGGGACGACGAGAATCAGATAAATTAGTTCCTTGCTTTCAATAAGGAAATTTAAAAAGCAGCGAAGTCAGCGAGTCTCCTTCCCTTAGTTCTTCCTTGATTTTCAAATTCTCTTCCTTGGTTAATGTTAATTTATATTATGTTAACAAACTTCCTCTTTACTTACAGTCGTACTTACAGTCTTTCTATAAATTTTCACTATAATCTTCAGAAAGATAAATCTATGAATAAATCTAAAACAGTTGCAGATTTTCCAACAAAATTAATATACATTTCCAGGGAACTGCAAAAGTATATAATAGAAACTAATTCTGTAATAAACTACTCAAAAATGAATAAGGAATTTTTACTTTTTTGTATTTTTTAGATAGTATGGGTAAATATTTGTAGTGTATTATATTAGATACATAATTGTACACAACAATTTAAAATTTTCAAGTATATTTATTCAGAAAAATCGTTAGATTACTAAGAAATTATCAAAAATGAAATAAGCAACATTTTTAACAATAGCTAAAATAAACATTTTTCGTGAACAATTAATTTTAAAATCGTGTATAATTGCCACGGACATCTCTCACAGCTGTACATCTTCGGGGCATACTCATAATGCAATTATTAATGTGTTCTTGTGACACTCTTCTCCAACACAGCGGTAAAATTTCCCGCAAGTGTTGCACGTTAACTGGGGATGGATTATGTTCGTTGAGCTGTTCTTGAAGTCTGTCCCAAATGTGCTCAATTGGATTCAAGTCGGGAGACGTTGGTGGTAAAGGTAGATGGTTAATATGGAGGTCATTTATTGCTTGCATTACAATTTGTGCACGATGAGGTCTTGCATTATCATCAATAAAAACCATGTTTTCATCCACAGCCTCACGAAAGTCGGCCACATATTGTTGAATAATGTCATCTCTGTATATGTGTCCATTGACATTGTTTTCAAAGAGATGGAGGTTCGTACGTTCATTCAAACTAATGCCTGCCCACACCATGATACCACCGCCGCCAAAAGGCACCACAGCTTTTGTAAACTCGCGGCTATAACGGTCTCCTCGAGTTCTCCAGACCCTTACTCTACGATTATCACTAAATAAGCAGAATCTGGATTCATCGGTGTATAAACCATGCTCCCATTGAAAATTTTCTGCTAGTCGTTGGTTAACCCAAGTTCTTCTAGCCATTCTATTGGCATTAGTTAATTTTGGGCGTCTCACAGGCCTGCAGCTATGAAAATCTATTTCCCTCAGACGGTTTCTGATGGTTTGTTCCGAAACTCTAACTCTAGTGGCGGCACGTAACTGTGTTTGCAACCATACAGCACTTCTAAACGGATTCATTCTTGTCTAAATTCGTATGTAGCGGCCTTGTCTCCGATTTGTTTTCCTCTTAGATCCACTACCGGGTCTTCTCCTTGCAGATTCTACCTGTTGGAATCTTGTTA
The DNA here is from genome assembly GCA_935421215.2 of Melolontha melolontha. NCBI lineage: Eukaryota > Metazoa > Arthropoda > Insecta > Coleoptera > Scarabaeidae > Melolontha > Melolontha melolontha. Next base: position 94,113,583 of record OW285242.1, on the reverse strand, counting down.
GAACCCTACTAACAACACTTGGAGACACATTAAAAATTGCGGCAATTTCTGCTCCAGATTGCCCTCGCTGATGCAATAACGCAATTAAATCAAAAGTTTCTTTATTTAAATGACGTCTTGGCATCGTGAAAATGTGAAATGACGTTTAAAATGAATAATACTTGTCAAAAAATGCGATTTTTATAATTTTGTATTCTAAATTAATTTAAGGTTAAAATACAAGATTCAATATTTTATCACACAGAAAAGACATTTACCAAATAAAATGCCCACAAACGACTGTGGGCCTTCTAATTTATCAATAGTTTGAGAAAATACGTTAAATTTAATCGAATTAATTAGATCTTTTAAAAAAAGATCTAATTCCCTATTCATTTTTGAGTAGTTTATTTTATATTAAGGCATCAAAATTTTAAGATATTTTGGATACATATATTAGGGGTAATTTGCAATAAGCTCCGCAAATATACCAAATGTCCTTAAAATAAAAAGACAACGTGTAAAAAATGGAATGATTAAACTATACAGAATATATACCCAAAACATTATGAGTCGATTACGACGCTAACCCCAAAATTAAAAATCCGCTGAAAATTGTATTATGTGACGCCTATGAATTTAAAATACTTGAATGTAAATACCTCTACTGAAATAACAGGCAGTTTCAGATACGTAGCAGCTGTAGATGTTATAAAAACTATTAAATTGTAGCATGCTAAGGTCAATAAACACAAACGTACAAAATCAGCTGTTTATGTATTTAAGGGAACAATTAAAAATTTAAAAAAATGTGTTACGTAAATGTTTTTTCTTGTTACGAAAAGTAACAAATATAATTTATCGCTATTCAATTCAACGCTTATGTTTATAAAAACTAGAAGATAATGTTGTGTAATTAGTATGTTAAGGGTTCGATGAATTTTTTAAAGAAGACGTATTAAAAGAAAATGTAAGATGTGTGCTCTACGGGCATTTAATATCCTATTTGGTAACAATCTATCTTTAATTGAAGAATTATATCGAACGTACGTAACGATCGACAACTGAACGAAACTTAAAGCGAGATAGAGAATAACAAGACTATTCTATTTGTTATTGTTGGTCAACTATTAGATATCGTTATTTATAATATAATCCATCGTACAGTGGCGTGACAAATTTTTTAAATATGTTTATAATTTTTTTTTTCTCTCTTAAAAGAGGAAATTTTGGGAAAATATTCTGATTATATATTCTATATATGTAATTTAATCTTTGCATTTTCATACGTTTTTCAAGAACACCTGATATACCCAGGCTTTTTCAAGTAAATTTTTAATAGTAACTGAGTAAAAATATTGACCTTAAAGACGGTATCTCATATTCTAGAGAATTAAATAAAAAGTAAAAATCTAATTGTGTGTACCTAAAATTGATTTCATTATACAATACAAATTATGCTTATTAAAAATTATTCAATACGATTTTAAAAGAGAAAAGAAAGCAGAACATATAAAAAGCGTTCAAATAAGCTTTGCCTCTAGTAGGCCATTCCTTTAAAAACGTATCATTATTAATAATTTAAATTTGCATTAGTTGTCAATTAGACAGATGCATAGTTGACAAAAATTGCTTTGTAATTTAAAATTGATTTAACATGGTTTTTACTATACAACACAAATCATTCATGCTAGAATCTTATTTTCGAAATGGACGTAAGATTGACGGACATGGCAGTATTCTCTTCAAGATTGTGTAGAAGAATTTAGAAATGAGTTCCCTAACGTCATCTTTGATTATGACAGTTTTCGGCACACAGTGACACATTCCGTTATGGTTTTCAGAGAAACAAGAAGTGTTAAACAGAAAGAAGGCGCAGGTCGGGGGAAAAAGCGTACAGAAGAGCTAGTTAATAATGTAAGAGAAATTATAAATAATGCACCAAGAACTTCCGTACGAGCATTATCACAAGAAGTGGGTGTGTCAATTGGCACATGTCATACAATTTTGAAAAAGGACTTACATTTATTTCCATATCACATGACCTGTTATCAAGAAATCAAGGAAATCGACTATCCCAGAAGAATAACGTTTAGTCAGTGGTTCTTAAATAATTTTGATAATGACCTTCTTGACAAAACCTTTTTTTCTGATGAGTCATGGTTTTATCTGAATGGATATGTGAACTCACAAAATATGAGGATGTGGACTAATGAGAAACCACATAATTTTTTGTTGAAACCGCACTTCATCCGCAGAAAATTGGTGTATGGTGTGCGATTAGTCGAAGGAGAATTATTGGCCCTATTTTTTTTAACGGAACCTTAACAGGAGAAAGGTATCGACAAGAAATTATTATGCCATTTATCGAACAGCTCGACGACGAAGAAATAACACAGGGTTACTTTCAACAAGACGGAGCTAGAGCACACACAGCAGGTGAAACAATTAATATTCTGCAGCAATTTTTTCAAAATCGGTTGATAAGTTTAAACACTGAACATGAATTTCCACCAAGATCTTGTGACATTACCCCATGTGATTTCTTTTTATGGCCATTCTTAAAGAACTCAATTTATCAAGTACAGATACCTGATCTTGCAGGCCTTCAAATCAGAATTGCTGAAAGAATTAATGGAATTGACAATGCGATACTACAAAACACTTTTTCCTCCATTAGAAGAAGATGTGAGAAATGTTTCGAACAAGGTGGTGGACACTTTGAACAATTTTTATAAAATTTTGCTTGTTTGTTGGAAATAAACATATTTCATTCACTTAAAAATGTTCGTTTTATTATTTTGACATTTGTCATTTCAATCAAATATCTCATCTCATAACAAACAAAATTCCTATTAAAATTAGTAACAAGCTAAGACATAATCATAATTTCCAAGGGCTACTTTGAGGTAAAATTTATTTGAATTCTTTGTATAAGAAAACAAAATTTAAACTGAACTACAACATACGATCATCCCAACCAAACGTCAATAACTGAAATATCGACATTTCGTGCTATATGAACGCGGAAGCTTCCTGATTACCGTTTAGAAACGACGCAAAGGGTGAAGAGTAAAGGGCGAGATTCTCGTTCGGTAATTTAGATGGAATCGCCTGTTGTCTGTGAATCAACCCTCAATTTAAGCACTCATATAACGGTGTAAATTTCAGGTTAGAAACGCGAGGGTTAATTTTATTTACATGTGATTGTTATCGATTGGTGTGTGGTGTTGTTTGTTCAACATTTGTATGTACAGATGAGAACAGCCTTGAGAAAAGCCCGCTTTACATATAGTTAAGTTAACGAACAGTCGATGAATATTTATCCGGATGTTTCTAATATACATTCATGTACTTATATACATATACATTTTGATTATACCATTTAGTGAATAGAAAACTTATTGATATGGGGCTGTCTTTAATAATATACCACCGCGTTTGATTATATTCATACGATATTATTTTGTGTTTTCTTAGCTTGTATTGATTATTATTCATATCGAGAATATTACTAGGAACTAGGGTGTCGGAAACGTTATAAGCTATAGATATGAAAGGGAATATTATTAAGAGACAAATATACGCATGTCTCTTAATATTAAAATTTTGACATGAAACAGGTTTCAAATAATATATTTTCTATAGCCTAGATTAGGTGTTCTCAAACTTTTTGTCGCACACCTCTCATGTATACGAGGGATGTCTTTTTACTGTTGCATATAACAATAAAATTAAACAGCGGATCGACTCAAAGTGCTTTGTTGATTTTCAAAATATTTTCCACAAAAATTGATACACTTCTGCATTTGTTCAAACCAATTGTTAAAGTAGTTATTCCAGCCTTTCGTTGGGCCAGTCAAAATTGCCGGGACCTACTGCTTCTTCCAGTGACTAAAATCGTCGACCACGCATTTCATTCTTGATCTTTGGGAACGTAAAAAAATTGTTGGGACTTTAGGTCGGGACTATACGGAGGATGATCTAATAATTAGATATTTTGCTGCTCTAAAAACTCAATTGTCTTTCAAGCTGTGTATGAACTGTGTGCGCTGTGGGTTGGTTTCTCGGAGCATGGCGATTATTTCTGGTAAACAAACGGTTGGGTACCAATCCGCATTAACTGTTCTTCGATCTTTCAAAGTAATTGTAGCTACATGCCCCGATTTTGAGACAAAAATTGAGATCCTTGTAATACCCATGGATAATTTAATTTCAAGATACGTCACTTGTTTATCCTCCCTGATCAGGCCATTTTCATAATTTCCTGAGTGACTCCTGTTCTTGGCGGACCTGTTCCTGGCATCGACGCTGATACTGGTGTGTCTACGTTGGAAATCACAGGACCAACGTGAAATTGTTGGTTGATGTGGTGCTTCATCTTTAAAAACAGAAACCAACTAAGCAAAATATTTTTGAGTTAATCCTCTCCGAAAGTTGTGAAAAATTATTGGGCGAAAATTTTCTCGACTCATTTCCATTTTTCGGCCAGCTTGTAAAGTTTAGAAATTCACTATGATTAAATCACTTACCGTATCTTGATGAAACTTCAGATTTAGGTTAACGAAAGATTAATTTTGACACATAACGTTTTATTACTGGCCCTCTACAGGGTTTTTCACGCAACCCATTCATTAGATGTTTTCCATGTTAACGCCTTAGGATACTTTTGAAAATTTGTGGCACGTAATCTTAATACTTGATGTGTTAAAATAAAATATTTACACTCATGAACCACTTTCAGTTATACCGGAAGTCATAGCCAAGTTTGATATTTTAAATGGAATGTTATACTTTTTATTGATTTTTTAGATTCCTTGTAAAGTACTATAACACTTTATATTTTATATTTTGATTTTTGTAAAATTGTTTGCTTTTTCAATGTACTTTTTAAAACCATATATTTCAAGCGTATTTGATCTGAACTAGGTCATGTTTCTACTGCAGACAACGAAAGATATAAAATTCCGAGTAATGTCGAAATATTTAAGAAATCTCTTACAGAGTGTTCAAAATTTATTGATAATTTAAGTAATGATTCATGAGTGTAAATATTTTATTTTAACACATTAAGTATCAGAATTACGTGCCACAAATTTTCAAAAATATCCTAAGGCGTTAACCCTATATCGCGTAATGTAGCAGAAATGATACAACTAAAAGAAGTGCATATTAATCTGTACTACAAATATTACAGTCTGCAAACTCCTCGTTGCATATAAGCTACAACACTTAATGTAACTGGGCATAAGGCATATATTAGAAACCGTTATTTTTCAAGTTATATTATTATTGACCTAACCCTTATGTGTGACCGTTACTACTAGTGTTCACTGTGATGACAATTAGTGATATAAAGTTTTAAAACGTAAAATTTTCTTCGTAATTGTGTCCGATTTTGTTCTATAAGGTAAAAGGATTTCTAATATATTCTACATTTTCAATATATATATGAAATATATGTAATAGTAAGCTATAAATTTTATTGTATCATATCTGATACATTGCGTTTTTAGTGTAGAAAATTTACGAACAAATGAATCTGTGTAACAAAAGGAGGCCTCTTACAAATGAAGAGCTGGAAAAGTATGCGCAGCAATTGTGGGATAGTGATGATGGTCTAGAACAAGATGAATCTGACTTCGAACCTGAGAGCACCGAACTGGAAGATATACTAGATATACAAAATTTGCCTATTGTATTTGAAGATGACATGTCAGAAGTTGCGGACGAAGCAGAAACGCTAGATGAATCAATAGAATCTACTATTAGTAACGTAGTAAATACTGATACACTTAAAACATGTGTTCCTAAAAAAAATGCAAATATAACTTGGAAAAAGAAAAATTTAGTATTAGGTGATGCTAAAGACCTCTAGTTCAGAGGTTCTGAAACATTGCCTTCCACATTTATGGACATCGATACGCCTTCTTCAAATACTTTTTTACAAACGAATTGATTACGAAAATAACTTTTTAGACGAATTTGTACGCTAGTCAAATAAATTTAAGTAATACAACACATATTTCCGACCAAGACATTCGTAAATACTTGGGTATATGCATTTATATGTCACTTGTACATATGCCGAAGGTGAGATCGTACTGGAGTGCTAACTTAGGATTTACACACATAAAAGAAACAATGAGTCAAAAGAAATTTGAGAAAATTCGTCAAAATCTTCATTTCAATGACAATGACAATATACCTTCAACAAAAGACAACCATTCCGATAAACTTTGTAAATTGCGACCAGTAATTGACACATTGTTATTCAGGTATAAAAGTGTACCATTGGAGAAACATTTGTCGATAGCCGAACAAATGTGTGCGTCCAAAGGTAGACACAGTTTGAAGCAGTATATGCCTGCTAAGCCCCACAAATGGGGAATTAAACTCTTTATTCTCAGTGGTGTTAGTGGTTTTTCATATAATTATGAAATATACACTGGAAAAAAAGACTATGAACTTGTAGGAGGTGAAATAGACTTAGGGGTAACTGGAAATTTGGTGCAACGCCTATGTAGGATTATACCCCACAATAAAAATTTTATCGTATATTTTGATAACTACTACACAAGTTTATCACTTGTATCACATCTGGCACAGAAAGGTATATTTTCTTTAGGAACAGTTAGAAGAAATCGAATACCAAATTGTAAAATTCCTGTCGATAAAGAACTAAATAAACAACAACGAGGTACATCTTATGAGTATGTTTGCAATTTGGAAGGCGTTGACGTATCCTGTGTAGCATGGAAGGATAACCGAACCGTATGCCTTTTGTCTAGTTACACAGGTGTACTTCCAAAGACTACTATAAAGCGCTTCGATAGAAAGGAAAAACGTAAAATAGAAGTAGAGTGTCCAAATATTATTACAGAATACAATCGCCACATGGGTGGCGTTGATCTTATGGACAGTCTTATTGGCCGATATAAGATTAAAATTAAATCTAAGAAATGGTATCTTAGGTTATTTTACCACATGCTGGACATGACACTTGTTAACGCATGGCTATTATATAAAAGAGTAAATCAGCAGCGTAAAGAAGATTTCTTCATGCGGCTAGCCGACTTTAGAACAGAAGTAGCTTATTGTTTGTGCAAAAGTGGAAGTAGCACTATCAGTAAAAGAGGCAGACCATCTGATACAGAAAAGTTAATACAAGCAAAGAGACAACGCTCGGCAACGGCTTCTTACATTCCTCCAAAGGATGTAAGATTATATGGGTGGAATCATTGGCCAATATACACCGAAACAAGGCAAAGTTGCAAATTACCTACATGCAAACAATTTTCGTACATTAAATGCAACAAATGCAGCTTATTTTTCTGTTTAAATAAAAATAACAATTGTTTCCTAAAATTTCATACCAGTTAAGCTTATACTATACTTTGTTATACAATAACCCCCTTGTATCAAATCTGCTACAACTATATTTTACAAAATAAAAACGTTTTAGAATAGAATATATGTTTTTAAATATTTTTTCCGAGTTCTGAACATAACATAATATTCAGGATTTTTTTTTGAGACCAATAAAAAAAATTGCGCGATATAGGGTTAACATAGAAAATTTCTAATGAACGGGTTGCGTGAAAAACTCTGTATATGCAATACTAAAAAGACTCGTACTACTTATCAGCCGGTTACCACTAAACTATTAAACATTTTATTAGGATAGAAATAGAACTACGTTTGAATAATAAAAAATAACAATCGTTTTTGAAAGTGTCCATTATTAATTTATAAAAACAATGTCACAATAATCATAACTTGAAATCTAACTAAAGACTCAATGAAAAGGACGGTACTACATACTTGACGCAAGCGAGAAGATAGCAAGATCGGTTGTAAATTTAAAATTTAAATCAATATTCAGTTTGTTACATAATTTATTTTTTATTAGTCAACATGGCGGAAGATCAGCTTTCACAAAGTTATGTGGTTGTAGATCAAATAAAAAACAACAGTGCTTTTGTGTGACAATGGTATTATATCTAGCTGTTTAGTCGACTGTTTCCCCAACATACAGGTCACCATTCCTTTCAGCCTTTCACAGCACGTAATTTCTGCATTTTGCTATTCTTATGCTCACGAGAGATGCTGCCACTGATTTTGCAGTAAAGCCAATAAAAAACCACATAACCTTCTTTATGCCTCTCGTTTGTGTCAATTTCGAGATAATCCTTATGCTTGTTTTCGAACATTGAATGTTTCGTACTCAGATGACATTTCAATAATAAAACTTTCATACTCTGGTTTAAAAAAGTATGTTCGCACATGAGAAGACCACAGGTTTCGAAATTCACCGCTGATACACTGCGACTGATGGGTGAAAGAAGAAATAGGGTGGATAGAACATCAGACAGTTTCAAGGAACTCAACAAAAGGGTTAAGAAAGAAATTCGAAAGGATAGAAGAAACCAAAATACAAAACTCATAGAAGAAACCATTAGGGATGGTTGTAAAATGAAAATAATACGTTCAAAGCTCACGAGGGGGAAAACAAAAATGACAAAAATAAAAAACGAAAATAATGTGCTAGTACAAGACAAAAAAGATATCATAAGCGCCCTAGAGAAATTCTACACGAGGCTTTACTCATCTGACTCACCACGCCCACAAACACGTACGCTCGTCTTGAATACAGGATCCGAAGAAATGCCGGAAATTACAACAGATGAAGTAGATGCAACTTTAAGACAAATGAAAATAAATAAATGTCCAGGCGAGGATCAAATAACAACAGAAATGCTGAAATTAGGGGGACAAACTATAAAAGCAACAATAACAATACTGCTCAACAAGTGCCTACATGATGGAAAAATCCCAAAGGAGTGGTGTACTTCTGAAATTATACTGATTTTTAAGAAAGGCGACAATACAAATATCGAAAACTATCGCCCAATATCTCTTCTATCGCACCTATATAAGCTATTCACTAAAATCTTAACAAGTCGTCTATCAAGGAAACTGGACTTTTATCAACCAGTGGAACAGGCCGGCTTTAGGAGGGGTTACAGTACGATAGACCATATCCATACAATACGTACTCTGGTAGAGAAATGTACGGAATACAATGTACCAATGCACCTGGCCTTCATTGACTTTCAGAAAGCGTTTGACACCATCGATATTACGGCAATATTAAACTCACTAGAAAGCGCACGAATAGACTCTAGATATATACAAATAATCCAAAACATCTATGAGGAAGCATCAATACATATTAAAATTGATGAAACCACGAAAACAGACAAAATACCATACAAAGAGGAGTACGCCAAGGAGATGTCATTTCACCGAAACTATTCACGTTGGCCCTGGATGATGTTTTTAAACGGCTAGATTGGCACAACAAAGGTATCAACGTTAATGGTTCTAGACTAAACCACCTTAGCTTTGCTGATGATATAGTCTTGATAGCAGACAGCATTGAAGAACTAAATGAAATGCTACAACAATTGGGCCGAACATCTGCAGACATAGGTCTAAAAATGAAGCAAGACGAAAATACTAAGCCCTGATGATGCCAACATATACATAAACAATAACCACATTGAATGCGTAGAGGAATATATATATATATCTGGGTCACGTTATTAAGCTTGGAAAAGAAAACCAGCATGCAGAAATCACTAGACGAATCAGGCCCGCCTGGATAGCTTTCGGCAAGTTGGGACACGTACTTAGAAATAAGGAAATTCCAATAAACCTAAAAACTAAAGTATACAACACATGTGTTCTGCCAGTCCAAACCTACGGACTTGAAACTATAAGCCTGACAAAGGCTTCCGCCAATAAACTCAGAACATCACAAAGAGCCATGGAAAGGAGCATGCTTGGTATTTCACTAAGAGGATAGGATCAGGTGCGAATATATCAGAAAAGGAACGAAGATAAGAGACGTTATATGGGAAATAGCAAAAATGAAATGGGCGTGGGCCGGACACATAGCTAGACAAACCGAGGATAGATGGCCATACAAAATCACGGAATGGAGACCGAGACAAACAAAAAGAGGTGTGGGACGCCCTGCAAAGAGATGGGTGGTCGATATCAGAAGCGTAGCGGGAAGGCGATGGGTCCACACTGCACAAGATAGAGACGAGTGGAAAAGATTGAGAGAGACCTACGTCCAGGAGTGGACGGATACAGGTTGAGAAAGAAGAAGAAGAGAAGACTCTGGTTTAAAAGAATTTCGAAGCGGATTGTACATGGTGGTTGTTACTTATTATTTATATATGTGACCGTAGATACAAAACTAATGATCATATTCTTTTATAACTTCTCGTTTTTTAGAAGTAATGTACTCATCATGACTGTCACAATTCTGTAACAGAGTTAGACAGTACAGGTATAGGATTTTCAGCACATGATTGACTGAAACTACTTTAAACAAATAAATAAATAATAATAGAATTCGAATAGAACAGCTGATTATCAGCATAACACTTAAAATTATTTTTGCAAATATAACAGACTACACGCCCTAGATTGTACTAACAACATTTAACTGACTCGCTTATCTCGTCGCAGACAATTACTATGGCAATCAATGGTTCTAATCTAGACTAGAAGTATCTGGGACATACGTGAACGCGCGCGGAAAACCACAAATTCTCGCTGTAAACATGTTACTTATCGCGTCTCCGGTATGGTATTCGCATTTGCTTGTAACTTGCGTTCCATCAAGGGAAGCTCTGTGATCCACGAGTGGTATGCGTACCATAGTTAATATAAATTATAACTTACATTAGCATGATGAAGTTATTTTAATAGCATTTGTTTATTTACCTATTACTGTAATGTTCGTCGTGGGACAGTGATCTAATCGATAACCTCACCGGCTGTGCACGTCACCACGTCCTTGGGTTTTATCGAAGAGACTAGAGAGCGAACGTTGCGAAAACTTCCTGAGAGGTGTATAAGCAGTCAAGGGAATGATGACTCGTTACACCAGCATCCGTCGTGTACTTAATATTGTAGTTATAGATGTGTTATATAAATAAATATGAATATAGTTATTATAGTTAGTTATTTGTTAAGTAATTGAATTGATTCGGCTATTGCTTGATGAAGATCCATAATTTAAAATAGAAATAAAACTAATGGTTAAATCTCTTCACTTTTTTAATACGTAATCGTAAAACGATGATAATTGTTTCGCCAGCACAGTGGCTTCATCAGGTACTTACAACTAAAAAGCACCTGACAAACTAAATTGAAAATATAAAATCAACAAGGTTAGTATTATTTTATAACGTTTTTAAAAAATCTATGAATTTACACAAATATTATAGGTAGTAGCATTTTCTCGCTACTAACAATATTTGTGTAAATTCTTATATTTTTAAAAACGTGTAAAATAATACTACCCTTGTTGATTTTAATTTTTTAAATTTAGTTTGTAACGTGCTCTTTAGCGGTAAGTACCTGATGAAGCAACGTTGCTGGCGAAATAATTGTCGCCATTTTACGATTACGTATTAAAAAAGTGAAAATTGTAGTTTAGTGAAAATTACTTTTTTTCTATTTGTTAAGTGTTACCCATTTTTTTTATTAATATAGTTATTATTATTATACCGCGCGTTTTATTGCACGAACCGAACAGAAGAAATATCACATTATTTACCTTTATTTATTTCCATTTTGCCTTTTTACCATCTAATTATTAATTCTTAATGTACATACGAGGGTGGATCAATAAATACCCGTGTTAGGAAAGAAGACGCAAGTTTTTCACAAATTTTTTTTTTATTTTTCAACGTAATCACCTTTTAGTACAATACACTTTTCCCAACGTTTCTGCCATTTCTTTAACACCTCCAAAAAATACGATTTTTCAAACTCTGCAAAATACGCTTCTGTCTCGACGATAACCTCCTCGTTTGAGCTGAATCTTTTTCCCTCGAGCCACGTTTTTATGTTGGGGAACAGAAACAAGTCGCAGGGAGCCAAGTCAGGCGAGTACGGTGGGTGCGGCAGCAATTCGTGTAGTGCAGTTCATGCAACTTTGGCGCGACAATTCTGGATGCATGTGCTGGTGCATTATCGTGGTGAAACATCACTTTTTTCTTAGCCAAATGGGGCCGTGTCTCCTTCAATTTTATATCGAATCGGTCCAATAATTCACTGTAGTACTGCCCCGTGACCGTTCTTCCTTTCTGCAAAAAGTATGAGGATTATTCCGTTGGATTCCCAAAAAATCGTGGCCATGACCTTTCCGGCCGATGGGACCGTCTTTGCCTTCTTCGGAGCAGATTCACCCCGAAAAATCCATTGTTTTGACTGTCGCTTCGACTCTGGCGTATAATAATGGATCCAGGTTTCATCAACGGTGACGACTCGACGCAAAAACACCTGCGAATTTCTCTTAAAGAGGTCCAAACACTGCTTCGACATTGACAACCGTATCCGCTTGTTGTCCACCGTAAGCAATCGCGGCACCCATCGGGCCGACACCTTTCTCACCGATAACTTATCATGTAAAATATTAATTGCCGTTCCGTACGACACGCCTACGGCCTCTGCTACTTCGCGCACTTTCGTTCGACGATCAGCGAGAATCATGTCGTGGACCTTTTCAACGATTTCCTCGGTAACCACGTCTGCCGGGCGGCCTGGGCGCTCCTCATCAAAAACAGATTTTTTCCATCCAAAAATAAAAAGCGAATTACGGATCGATATTGCTCTTTTTCCATTTTATCGAGAAACACAAAACACGTGTCATACAACTGGCTGCCAAATAAAAACTAACCTATGAATCAGTCTGAAATTTATTATGGTGTTGTCTGACAGATGGTAGTACACGACGGTAATGCCAACTTCCCTCAGCAGCGCCACCTGTCTTCAAACACGGGTACTTACTGATCTTCCCTCGTATATACATAACTGATAAAATAAAATTATAATTTGAACTCAAAGCGAAATTTTATTTCATTTATATATTATTATGGAATTTCAACACGTATCACCTTCGTCCATTAATCATTATTAATTCTTAGTTTGTGTTTCTTCATTTTTATTCATATAACACGTGCGAATTAAGGAACATATTACTATACATACACTGGGGCACTAGAGTCTGCATAGACCAGAAAGCATTGTTAATATATACTTCTAGTTTAGTTACCATAATATTTACAACAGAAATATCATTTCACGAGTTGTAGTAAGTTTTATTCTTTCAGAAATAAATAAAAATAATACAAATTTTAAGACAGTCAAAGAAGATTCAATTCACAAGAGATGTACGCACAAAACTTCACTATTCTCGATATATTACGTAACTTGTACTACCACCTTTAGCTTGTTGAACTTCTAACAACATTTTAGACATTCTTTTTATTAAATTTCTGATCACTTCTTTGGTCATGAAATTCCACTTTTGTAATACTGCCGCCTTAAGTTGTTTTCTGCTTTAGATACTGTTTGCGAATCTTTGTTCCTGTTGTATCCCACAAATGTTCAATAGGATTCGTATCGGATGATTGTGGAGATGCATGAAGTTATTTTCTAACAAATATTAGTCACTCTTTTATACGTTTCACCCTATTTAACTTCGTCATTTTGCTTGTAAAATTTCTTGTTAAATTTTCAAGTAAGCATGTTATAATTCCATAAAAAAACACAAAACTATCTGCTCCTGCAGTGCAGTCCCACATCAGAATATTTCCGCTATCATGTTTATCGTAGCACACATATTTTTTGTTTTCAGTTGCTCGTCTTTCTATTTTCAATTTCCAATGTGATGCAAACACATGTTTTCCGCAAAGCGTATCTAGTTAAACTTTTTTTTGTATTTTTGTGATTGATTTTCCTCCTTTTCTTAAATCAATTATTACTTTGAGTATTTGTTGCCATACCTGAATTTTATATTTCGTATGATAAATAAAGTGGTGTGAGTTAGTTTCTTGTTTTCATAGTTTTAATTGTTAATTACATCGTAATTTTTGTGATAGATCCTGTTTAATATCGTTTGATTGAATCTACTTCTCCCAATTATTTCGATTGAAATTCGTTCAGTTTCAATAACTTACGCATACATTTTTAGTTTGCATTTATTTAGATCTAGAGCATTGTTTAAGTTACTTTTTCAGATATGATGTGGAAGAACGTCGAGAACGGCTTCGTAAAACAATGGCGAGTTGGATTGACGGTCATACTGATTATACCGATAGGTCCAGCCCGCAACGGACCATACGGAACAATATACGTATGGAACGTAATGCGATGTAGCAACGTATATACGACGCCACTTCGCGTGCGCATACATAAGTCCGATGATCGAGAGCAATAGATTGCCCGTCATTCGTATCTAGCTGTGCAAATGTAAAGGTTGCAACAGTTGCAAGTTCAACTGTTTAGAATTTTCGAGACAATAACCCCTAGAAATCTCGAGGGAGTGAGGCGGGAGTTTTACAATAGGCTCGGCTTTGTTTGGGGAGAGAGGGCGGTATTTTCGAATCCTATATTTAGTGACTTTCTTAGAATTAAAATTTATTCTGAGAATTATTGATTTTTTTACTTTTATCTTTTAGAAAACGTTATTGTTTTTTTATTACTTAAAATTACTTTTCCGTAGCAGCTAAGAATACAATAATAATAACTTGGAGATATAACGACCTTTTTATATCTGAAACAAATGGGCAAATTACGTATACAGAACGAATATGCAAACGACTATATCCTTGCGCGGTTTAAGTCTTACTAAATTCATAACTCTGCAATGTATGGTAATGTAAGCTATTGCGCGTAGAGGCGGCTGTTGCCACTTATTGCTCGGTATGGCCCGTTGAGAGCTGGTCCTATCGGTATATCCATTCCCAGTGATTCCGAAATTTATAACAAAATCTGTAAAATATCGTTAAAAAATTCCATGAAATGGCACGTACAACGTCACTTAGCATCGCTAACACATGCACAGAAATTGGAATCGTTGGAATCTGACAATTTTAACGAAGAACTCTGTGAAACTTTTATGGCGGCTAATATTCCATTAAATAAACTTAACAATCCCAACTTAAAAATATTTCTCCAAAAATATGCTGGTCGAAATTATCCTGATGAAATCACCTTACGCAAATATTATGTTTTTAAGTGCTACACGTAAGCAGTAGAACACATTAGAAGCCATCTTCCAAATGAGTACCTCTGGATAAATGCCGACGAAACTGTAGATATATGTGGGGGGGACGCTGTGTGGTAAATGTCGTAGCTGGTGTACTACATCTAACTATTCCTTATAACGTATATGTAATAGCAACAAAAGTTATAAATACAGTTGATGCAGAAACAGTTATTAAAATCATTAACGAGAATATTAAAAAAATACTTCCTTCGGACGACAGGTACAAAGAAAAAGTAATTTTATTGGTAAGTGACAGTGCTGAATATATGTTAAAAGCAGGCAGATTATTAAAGGAAACATATCCTAATATGCTGCATATTACTTGCGTAGCACATGCTCTCCACAGAATCTGTGAATATATCAGAGACACCTTTCCAGAAGTTGATCGACTTGTATCTGCTTTTAAAAAAGTTTTCAGAAAAGCACCATTGAGAGTAGGTCTTTACAGGGAAAACTGCCATCGTTGTCACTGACTCACTCTCCAGTAATAACTATATGGGGGACATGGTTGAAAGCTATTAGTTTTTATGCAGAGAATTTCGATAGTTTGCAAAATTTCATTGCATGTTTAAATAACGATGCTCGGAGTATTTCTGAGTGCAAGGAACTAAGACAAATTCCACATTTAAAAAATCAGTTGTATTTTCTTCAAGAACACTTTGAAAATTTTAAATTTTTAATTAAATGATGGTTTACGACATTAGATGTGGCTATTAATGATTTGAAAACTATTCCAAGTGAATGAAATGCAGATTTAATAACATTGCGGCAATTATGTATGGGGACAATGCCACAACAGCTAACTGCAAAATACGCGGAAATAAAAGAATATTTCCAGTATGCACCTATAACCAGTTGCAATGTAGAAAGGACGTTTTTTATTTACAAGGATGTATTTGATTCAAAGAGAACAAATTTTACAGAAGAGAACCTTGAGAAAGTATTGCTAGTAAATATTAATACTCCTTTACTCAACTTGAATTACAAAATGAACAAATAAAAAAGTATTTCGTATTTTGTAGCCGTATATATAGCCATTTTATTATTATAAGTTGAATTATATAAATAAAATTAGAAACTTTAAAAATACAAATGTTCAATAGTACGCTCATGGGCGATGAGTCATAAACCTCTCGTGTCCGATCTCTACTAATAATTCTTCACCACCAAACAATCGTAAGGTATTCAAGCAGGGAATACTGTTACATTTTTTGTAATGCCTAATCTTACTTCCACAGGCAATAACTTTGTGCAACTCGTTGAAAGACTTCAGAGAAACAGCTAACTAAGAAATTGAATGAAAGTAACTGATTAAGAAATGCTAAACTAAAATAAGTTAAGCAAAACTACAAATTTAAATGCAGGTGGCGATTGAAACTAAATTAAGCATAGAGTTAAATGAATGACAAAACGATAGCACAAGATATTAGATACATTAGCCTCACGGAAACAAGTAAGAAAACTGAAGAAACTTCAAACTTTGTTTTCTATGAAGAGCTTATAGTTTATGTCATTATAATAGTATATTAAGAAAGAAGTTTTATAGGACACGTTTTAAAGTACGAATTCTAGTTTAAAAAGCGAGTTTTTAATGAATGAGTGCTTTAATGTCTTATGAAGCGTGGGCTTATGTTATTTTTTGCAATTAGCTTTGTTAAAGTATTTGTTTAAAGAAAAAATTGATAGTTTAAGGAAATTTTATGGCAGTTGGTAACGTCCGCGTATCTTTAGAATAAAATTCAAATTTTTGAATTAAGTTGAATATGATTGACTTAAATTAACTAAAATAAAAGAACGTTATCTTCTCGTAATAATGAAATATTTGCTATTGTATTGTAAATATAATTACAGTATAATAAAATGTTTATTAATTGTCAATTTAATCATAACCTTAAATAATCACTATGATTACTGATTTATAGACGTAGTGTGACCAACTTGAAGCTGAATCCGCTAGCAACAATAATTGCAAAAAATATATAATTATACTGAAAAAACTTTATTATATTTTCTTTTGACAAAAGCAATTTGAAATATACCTGGGTTGGTAAAATCTCACTATTTGTATGAAAGATCTTTTAAAAATAATATCAAAATCGTGGGTGTAGAATACAAGTACCTATTTGTGGGAAAATTACTATCCCGACATACAGACACGTGTTTCGTCCTGCTATAGACTCGTTAGTGTATGATGCTTGTACACATTAATACAGCTCCCATCTGTTATGACTGTTCCGATTGTGGTCGGCCGATGAAAACCACTTGCCAAGTTTTGAGGATAGCGTTGGTTGGTTTGGCGGTCGTGATGTTGGCATTAGTCAATTAGCGGCGGTGAGTTTTCTTCTATGCTATCTTTTATGACTTGACTGTGTACCGTAAGTGAGTTATTGTTGTTTGTCTATCCCTGCATCATCCACTAACGCGTCTATAGTAGGACAAAACACGTATCTACATGTCTGGATGGCAAACTTGCATTATTGTGTTCTCCACGTTTTTTAATAATATTTTTGATATTATTAAAAATGTTTTGACTTTCTTATTTAATCAATTAAAGTAACTAAAGTTGAATCTCTAGCTTAGGCTAGATTAGTGTTATACTTAGGGGCTAATTACCTTAAAGCTAAACACCATTAATAGACAATACTACTACACTCTCTAGATTTGGAAACTCTTAAGAAAGTTAAAATACTATTTGCGCCAAAAAAAAATTCTAAATGACGCAGAACTTACGTATACTTTAAATAAATGACTTACAAAAGCTTTACTACTTTACTACATTATTTTGCACAACTTTATGGTAAATCTTTCCTTCTAATTTTGTTTAATTAACTTTCCGTGATTCTAAACAATCAACGTATTTATTACTTTCCCTGAAGTGATTCTTCCTTCGTGCACTGTTATCGATGAATATTTGCATTTAAGTATATAGGTTAATACGTGATTAAAGACAATTATACAACTGCCTTAAGTGGCCATAATATTCAGCCTATGCCATATATATAACTCGTACAGTTCCTTCAACTAGGTATTATTGAAATATAATCTATACCTTGCACACCAAGACAGACTTTATCAATATCGCAGCGCAACGTGATTCTCTGTGAATCCATCGCACACTGTCCGTCATTAAAACAATTCGGGGGGATTTTCGCATCCTGTGTGAAATGACGGGAAGTTGTAGTCGGCGAGGCGGCCACGTGCCTTGTTTCGTGAATTACCGATAGGGGTCACTTTTAAATTGCGCGCTGCCAGAATCATATCCTCCGTGAAAAATTATCCGGGAAAATAACGCATAAGTTGACGTGCGAGCGTTCTATTGTGGGAATTAAAGTAATGACGATGTTAACGGTATATTATGAC
Organism: Melolontha melolontha; assembly: GCA_935421215.2. Taxonomy (NCBI): domain Eukaryota; kingdom Metazoa; phylum Arthropoda; class Insecta; order Coleoptera; family Scarabaeidae; genus Melolontha; species Melolontha melolontha. Next base: position 94,095,105 of record OW285242.1, on the reverse strand, counting down.
ATTAAATTTCATTACCAAATTTTAAAATCAGCACGATAAGTATTACTGCATTTTTTATATGTGTAATAAATTTTACATTTGTTCCAGTTATATTTTTTAGTATGCGGCAATGTTAAAAACCCATAAACCAAGTTGAATCGATAAGTATTCTTATATTCCACAATGGGTGCCTAATATGTTCAATTAGTGAACTAATTTATTAGATTGATGTATGAAGGCTATTCAGAAAAAATTGAAATATCAACAAAAACTAAAGGCATTTTATCGAGTACATCTTAAAATAACTTTGCACTAGTGTTTAACATGGTAACCTCTAGCCCTTGAAGCTAAAGATAGCGTTAAAATTCGCTATTTGCAACTTTAACCACATTTTATGTTGCACTCCTTCATTATTTTCTTCTTCTTTCTTCTTTCTCTTTCCTTAAGACTTAGTCTTGTTTGTTCTAGTATTTCAATTTTGTTCAGCCTCTTGGGAAGCAGATGTCCAGCTCTCGCACCATCTCTTGGGAGGTCGGCCTGGAGGTCTCCTTGAGTTCGGTTTTTCGTTCTTTGCCCATTTTGCCCATCGGTCCCCCGTCATTCGGTCGACGTGGTCTCGCCAGTATCTTCGTCTTTTTCTCGTAAATTGCACCACGTCCTGAATTTTAAGATCTGTTCGTATATCCCTGCTTCTTACATGATCTCTCAAGCTTACTTCTCTGATATTCCTTAAGGTCCTCATCACCGTTGCTCTCGTCATGCTCTTCGTTTTTGTTGTGTCCGCTCGGGTTTCCACTGCGTATGTAATCACCGGTCTCACGGCTGTTTTATATATGCGGACTTTACTTTCGATGGACATGTATTTATTCCTCCATATGAGGTCCCTTAGGTAGCCAGAAATTCTTGAGGCTTTATTCATTTGTGTTCTGACTTCCTGTTGTAGGTTTTTGGAGCTTTTTATCTCGACTCCCAGGTACGTGCATCGCATACATTGTCGGATGGGTTTGTCATCTACAGCCAGTTTACATCTAGTGGGTTCTTTTGCTATGACCAATGATTCTGTCTTCTCCACTGATATTTGCATGTTAAGGTTCTTTGCTTTTGTTTGGAACCGATATAGCAGTCGCTGAAGGTCGTCCTCGTTATCCGCCATCAGGATTTCGTCGTCAGCGTAGCACAGTATCCGCATCGATTCCTGTCCCATTCTATATCCTCCATCCACTTCTTTTACGCCGTTGATTATTTGATCCATGATGAGGTTGAATAGTACTGGGCTCAGGCTATCCCCCTGGCATACGCCCGTCAGTACTGGTACTTGTTCTGTGAGTCCCTTTGGTGTTTTGATCTTGGTTGTATTACCTTTACTGAGGTCTTTTATTATGTTAATGTACGACACCGGTGTCTTGTTTTGCTGAAGTATATCTATGATGTCGGCTATTTATACTCTATCAAACGCTTTTTTGAGATCCACAAAGCAGAGAAACAGCGGCTTGTTGTATTCTAGGGATTTTTCGATCATTTGTCTAAGGATGAAGATTGCGTCAATTGTCGATCTATTTTGTCTGAAGCCTTGTTGTTCTTCCTTTATTGCTATTCTCTTCATTATCTTTGTTGCAATGATTTTTGTAAAGAGCTTGCTTATGCTAGGTAGGAGAGATATCATTCTGTAATTTTCCGGGTCGTTCTTATTTCCCTTTTGTAGATCGGTATTGTGATGTTGTTTTTCCAATCATTAGGCACTTTTTGGGTCGAGATTATTTTTTGGAATAATAATGTGATTGCTGTTTCCAATTCAGGCCCCCGTACTTGAGCATTTCATTTACGATTTGGTCTGGGCCGGGGGCCTTCCGGTTTTTCGATTTTATTAGTGCCTCATGTACATCTTCCCGAGCTATGTTGTCCTCTTCAAGGAGCTGTTCTGTGTAGGTGTTGTCTTCATTCTCTCCATTGTCGTCTGTCCGCGTTTCATACAAGCCTTTTACATACCTTTCCCATTCTCCTGGGGTAATGATGTTTATTTGTACTTCTTTGTTTACCGCTCTTTTCCTGTTCCTCGGTATGTTCCAGATCCTTCTTTGTCCTCCGTATAGGTCATGCAGGGTTCCATGTCGGTAGTCGGTTCATTATTTTCAAAATGTTAAAAAGTGAACAAATTCTTCATGTAAACGAAAAAATGGTAAATGCTCGACCTCAAATACGGTTAGTGATAAAGAATTTCCAAAAACTATCATAACATAATTTCCAGCATACTTCTACGTTTGTTTAGGCTTCAAAAATAATTGTCTTTCTAGGTTCCACATAAAGTTCACCAACAATACTACACATCACACTTCTTTGGGTTAGGTGTTTTCCCGTTTTAACATTCAAATACAAGACGAAAGTCTCAATACCTGTGCACGAAATTTGGGGAAGCCTTCTAACTTTTTAGTTAGTTTTATTAAATTAATGAGAGATTTCTTTCTTCATTGAAAAAATTTCTTCGCCCGTTTTTGAACATTCGGCACTATTCTCGTAAGCTAAATTTCTACCTCCGTGAATTTTTTAGGTATATTGATAAACATATGCTTGTCTTCTGGTAATTTTGAAGAAACTACCTAAAATCAGATAGTTGTCTGCGATGGATGCAGTGCAAATGGTAAAAATATTTCGTTTGAAAAATTTTCTTAAAAATCCCTAGCTAGTATATATCCAACAGTGCAAATTTGAAACTATACAATACAATATTTTAACCTACATTGGTGCTGCTAATTTAGCAACAATCAACACTAAAGAAAAAGATATATGAACATTGTATTTAAAACTACCGACCGTTTCTTTTGCCGTTTAGTCCCACAAACCTGCGGGACTGAGGCTATCAATTCCGCGGATCCGCAGGATTTGCGGAATCACAATGCTTTTTTCAGTTGCCAAGAAATACCAGAAGTTAGTTATGCAATAAAAGACAGCTAAATTCAAAATAAAAGTTTGATCTTGTAAATTTGGTCTGATTTTATTGCAGAACTACCCAGCAGCAGAAACGCCCACTCGATTTCGACGCTTGTTTGAAGAATAGACTTTACATATATATAATCAGCTTCCAAATATTTTCCTCCGTCGCCGCTGCATTCCAAGAGTGTCATATCATATTTTATTATAAGGTCTATATCTAGAGAGCTTAGTCGAAAGGGTGCAGAAGCATACAAGGTCTCTGCTCGAAGGCTGAGCTCTAATTCATCTTCCAAAGTACACGGTGAGGTTTCGCGACTTGTCACCATATAGGACAAAAGAACGTCGTCTTCATCATCAGCGTCTCTAACTTGCTCAAGTTCGATTAAACTCTGAATTTCCTTTCTTAGTATTGCTTTGTTTTGAAATACCATGTCTTCGTCGTTTATATTTTTTTCCAGATATTTAATTGAATTCTCTAAGTAAAGCATCACATTTATCATTGAAGTTCGGCACTCTTTTATCCAACGTAGTAAGGACTTTACCAATTCGTCCCTTAGTGTCGTATCTTGCCGTTCCAATTTGCTTATCATGAAACGCAGTGTGGTTTCAGCTGAAATCAACGTTGCACCTTCGCGGCACAAAATACTGACAGCAAGTTTAATCGTGTCTAAAGCACGTTCACGATCAAGCCAATTTGCACCTTCGTGCTCAGTAAAAGAAGATGAGGATGAATTTTTTTTAGTTCAATAAGAGCTTTGGATATGCGGTTTTTAACCTTGTTGAACCTCGGTATTACTGCTGCCAGACTGCTCCACCGCGTTCTGCAGTCTCGTATTAACTGCAACTCTCTACCAAATTCAGCTTTTATATAATTTTGTGATACATCGTTTTTCATTGGAGATTTTATGCTAAACAGAGATTTTTATGATAGCAGGGCATTATTTACATTTAGCTAAAAACCCATCTTCTGGCTTTAAAAAGTGTTTCCAAACGAAGCTTGAGCTTTTATTCTCTTTGTAAACGACACTTACACCCATTTTGTATTACCACTGATCGAAAGAGAAGAATTTATTAAATAAACACGTAATACTAACAAATAATACGTTTGAAGGTTGTAAAGTAACTAACTACCATACAATCTCGACTCGACATACATATGCACGAAACGAAACAAAATCACTTTGTTTGTCTTGCAGGGCAATACCCTATCCATAGTTGATATCGTTCACCTATTCCCGCATGTGTAGTCCCGTATTACTGATCCCGCAAAAATAATGCGGGATCCTGCATTTGCGGGATCCCGTGTTTGCGGGATTGGATTCCCTAGTTCCACTATTATTTCTTTTAATTATGCAATTTCTTAGGACCGGATATCTCGGGTGTCACAATTTCGAGACCATGGGACTTTTCAATTGACCTTTAGTATACATATTTTGTTCATTCGAGTCCTTGTCTCTAGGTTTTCTCATATGGTCTTGTCGAACATTTGACAATTTATACGCATTGGCGATTTCGTTCTATTCCTTTGTTCGAATTAAGCTAGAGTATTTGGCATCCTCGTTATATAGAGTGTTATTGAACAACGTTTAAGAATCTTACGGGCATGTAGCGCGGTCGAAAATAAAATTAAAAGTCTTAATACACTTTGGTCTTAAAATCAACTGAACCCTAACCACAATATATAACAATAAATACTATATACGTATTTCGGCAACTAAGTTGCCATCCTCAGTAGAATAACCTTAAAAACGGAAAAAAAGAGTGTTAAACGTAGCGTTTTTGGCTAAGGTAAACCTAAGGTAAACACTCTAGTGTTATCCCACTGGCGATTTGGTGAAGTGTATATATTCTAAAGTTTACCTTAGCCAAAAACGCTACGTTTAACACTCTTTTTTTCAGTTTTAAGGTTATTCTACTGAAGATGGCAACTTAGTTGCCGAAATACGTATATAGTATTTATTGTTATATATTGTGGTTAGGGTGGTTTTCTTATTTCTGTTTCAGATTACAAGCCACAGTCTCCACCATTTTCGGATTAAAATCAACTGTATACAAGATTTTAATTAGAATTGCAGAATAATTTTTTTATCAGTTTTAAGGTGCTTTTGTATTAAAAAAAAATTAGATGCATTTAATAGTCAATGATAATACTCTTTTTTTCAGTTTTAAGGTTATTCTACTGAAGATGGCAACTTAGTTGCCGAAATACGTATATAGTATTTATTGTTATATATTGTGGTTAGGGTGGTTTTCTTATTTCTGTTTCAGATTACAAGCCACAGTCTCCACCATTTTCGGATTAAAATCAACTGTATACAAGATTTTAATTAGAATTGCAGAATAATTTTTTTATCAGTTTTAAGGTGCTTTTGTATTAAAAAAAAATTAGATGCATTTAATAGTCAACGATAATAATACTTTCCAGTAAACATGTGCTTATTGATTTTGTTTACTGAAACCGCCTTAATGTAACATAAAATATTTTATATCAACTTGATATGAAGTTTTCTGTAATTTATTCCGATTACAATGGTTGCGTATTCAAATGCTGAAATGAACGATATGGTGTTTATGTACGGGCGTGCCAACGAGAATTCCTTAAAAGCACGTCAATTCTATGCGGAAAACCCTCCTGATCGTCAACTGCCTTCGTATGTGACGTTTTAGATGGTCTTTCAACGTCTAAGAGAAACTGGTGCGTTTAAAAAAAGGTATCATGATACTGGCCGGCAAAGAACAGCATGTACATCAGATGTAGAAGAACAGATTTTAAATATTGTTGAAGAAAATCCCAAAACAAGTGATAGAATAAGTAGCTGTCTTGTTTGGAGAACTCTTCAAGAGCAATTGCAATACCCTTACCATATTCAACTGGTACAAACCCTTACTGCTCCGGATTATCAAGCCAGGACATTTTGGGAGTGGTTTTTTGGTCGATTCCGGTGTTATTTTGAAGAAAGTTCGACAGTACTACATGCCCTTAAGATTTTTAAACGCTATTCAATAACACCCTATATTTATCAAAAACCGTTTGTCGAACGTGTTCACAAGCAATTCTTAAAGTGCCTATCCTATAAATTTGATGGCACTCGTATATATCCACATCGTAGCACGGACTACGAGAGTTTATTGAATAGACATAACTTTTTTCCTAAACCAAAGAAACTATGAAGCAAACGCCAAGACAAATAATTTTCTAGTACCAATGTGGTCATCGGATATATTCTATGTACTTGAAGCGCGTACGAATGTACTACTGAAAGCGCTGTTGCTGCATATGTGCTATAATATCAATCGATTGTATCCTGATTCATTCTGGAGAAAATAGTTATCTTTTTAATTTTTGTTTTCATTTAATTAATTTAGTAATTTTTTCTTATTACATTCACTTGCCGGTTCAGTTTGTTGTTACAGTTTATTTTCCTTGTTTTAAAAGTTTAACATGGATAAAGTTTTACTGCCCTGTAGATATCAAATTTAGTTTATTTTATATTCTTTGTAATCCCAGTCCCTAGTAAGATTATTACGCTGAATTTGATCTCCCTGCTTCGGAGAGGGCTATTTTAGGAGAGACTGCTGTTAGCCGTATGAGAGAGTGAACTGCTGTTTGTACGATCAGTAAGTAAGGTCAATATATCTTGGCGTGGTCCGAAATTCGAAATATAATTCAAGTCTGCTCTGTTTTTTGGAAATTAACGAAATTATGAATTCGACTAGGGCACTGAGAAAATTTTAAAAGAAGGCTCATTACCGTATCGAGTAATTGGACGTCTTTTGTTTTGAGGCAAATAGACGAATGTGGGATTCGAGCTTTTCATTGTCAGTCCATTTGTTGGGAATTTAAAATATTTCGTATTCGAGAAGAAAAGCCGATATCCAATTATTCAACGTGCTAGAAAGTCAATGTACAAGTAAAAAGAAGAATCAGATAGCGAAGAATCTGCTGAGAGCAGCGATAATGACCACGACAGAAATTCGGCTGGACCTAATTCTTTTACATCAAAGAACAAATAAGTTGTTTGGCACCAAGATTCTATTTTACCCCATCTCGGAAGACAACCACGACACAATATTTTACGAGAACGTTCAGACCCAACACCTGCTTCTCCTTTTTTGATTTATTTTCGTAAACCTCTTCTTGAAATTATCCCAAAGTGGACGAATGAAGAAGAAATTGGATAAAAATGGATGTCCAAGTATTGAAGATATTTATTGGAGTTTTGATACTAATAGGTGTATACAAATCTTATAACGAGGACGTAACACAACTTTGGAGCAAAAACAATGGTCGAAAAATCTTGTGGCGACAAAATTACACCAATACGGGGCTTTTAATTATGGAATACTTATTTGCAAGATGCGTGTGTACCAAATTGGTGTATGACGGTTTATGAACAGCTTGTAACATTCAGAGGCAGATGTCCCTTTAGACAATATATTCCCTCAAAACATGGACGATATGGAATAAAATTCTGGGCCATTTGTGATAGTGTAACAACCTATGCATGGAAACTGGAAATTTATCCTGGAAAGCAGGACGAGGAAAGAGACAAGGATCAAGGCGTAAAGGTTGTAAAACATTTAATAGAAGAAATTGAAAACTCTGGAAGGAATGTCACCTGCGACAATTCCTTTGCTTCGTACAATCTTGCAAAATATTTGTTATCAAAAACCTTACATTAGTTGGCATGATACGTAAAAATAAGCCTGAATTGCTATCTTATTTTGTTGATCCAAAAAATCGTCAAGTGTTTTCCACACAGTTAGGTTTTACAGACGAAGCGAAGATTATTTCGTATTGCTCAAAGAAATGCAAGCTTGTAACGTTGCTGGGTGCTCTGCACAGTGAGAAAAATGTTGATAATGGCCAAAAAAAGAAACCTCAGGTAGTCCTGGAGTACAATAAAACAAAAGGTGACGTAGACAACATGGACAAACTGACACGATCATACACCGTGAAAAGGTTGACGAAGAGATGGCCTCTTGTAGTTTTTTATAACTTGATAGACATCAGCGCCATAAACGCATACATACTGTGGAACCTCTTGAAACCTAATTCAGGTTTTGCTTTGAAAAAGAGAAGAAACTTTCTAATTGAGCTAGGAAAGGAGCTAGCAGAATACAAGAACCACGAAAAAACAGAAGCAGAAGAAGCAGCTGAAGCATCTACTAGTTCTGAGATTCCAAGAAAGAAGAAGAGATGTGATGTTTGTCCATCTTCAAAAGACAGAAAGTCTTGTGCACGTTGTAAAACCAATGTATGCGGTGAACACTCAGTAGTTATACAGGATTAGTTAAAAGTATGGAGACGGCGATTTATTGTCGTTAATATTTATTTTTTTAGGGAATTATGTTCAATATAAAAGTTTGTCAAGATATTTTGATCTACATTTGAGAATATTTGAATTTTTTTTTCTTCAATTGTTTTTTTAGTTACGCCTGTCCGCGCAGTTTTTTTAAATAGGAACTAGTAAATTATACTCTACCATTCGATAGAGAATTTTTTTCTCTTTACAATAATATTTTTGTATTTTTAAAATTCATTTTAATAACTTTTTTACAAGAAAAATTAAACAAATTAATAACAAAGTAAATTAAAGTAAGTGTTCAAATTGTCGTCCATTAGTAATTTGACAATGACCCAATCGATTTACAAAACCCCGAACAGAGTTCTGTAAAAAATCTCGGGGAATTTCTTGTATCGTTCTGGTAATTCGGATTTGTAAATCTTCGACGTTATCGGGCTTATCTTTGTAAACTTTGTTTTTTACGTATCCCCAAAGAAAAAAATCTAAAGGACTTCCATTCAATGGTTCCTCGTCTTCTAATCCATCTGTGGGGAAAAACGTTGTCCAGATATTGACGAACATTTACACCATAATGTGGTGTGGCGCCATCTTGCTGGAACCAGATACTGTCATTGGGCAGGTGTTCATTGTTTTCACGAGGATAGAGCGTAGCACAAGCAGGTATTATTTCATTTTGCAATAAGTGCAAATACAGAGCCGAAGTTAAATTGCCATTGATGAAAAAGGGACCGATAATGTGACCGCCTAGAATGCCAACCCAAACATTAACCTTTTGGGGGTACTGCGTATGGTGCTCCAAAAACCAAGAGGGATTTTCCGATGACCAGTATCTGGAGTTATGTCTGTTTACTTCACCGGTAAGGCAAAAAGTAGCTTCGTCAGAGAAAAGAATATTGTTGACAAAATTTAATTATTATTGCAAATATTTAACATTTCTTCAGAAAATTGTAATCTCCTATCAAAATCATCTTCCGTTAACTCGTGTACAAGGTGTACCTTATAAGGTTTATACTTTTCACTTTTTAAAAATGACACGATCGAGGACTGTGAAATATTGAAATTGGCCGCTAATTGATTGGTTGATAAATGGGGATATTCAGATACAGCCAATAAAATATCCAGTTTGTTATCATCGCTTTTTGCTGTTCTAGGTCTACCACTCCTTGGCAAATCTTTAACGCTACCCGTTTGTTCAAAGCATCTTAAAGTTTTACCAACAACGGATTCAGAAATTGGATTTCTATTTGGATGCGTATCATTAAATAAATTACAAACGTCTTGTAAACTTCTGCGTCTATCTCCATAACCCAACATCATAAGTATTTTAATTCGTTCATGTTCACTTAAACTCGCCATTGTTAATATTAACAGCAACAAATTGCACAAATGAATTATTTCTGACAAAGATTTGACATACACAATAACCACTGATAAAATTATGTCGCTGAAGTTTATTTATCGCTACGCTTCTGTCTATCTGCGATGTACCGAACATCTGTTAAACACATGAACCGGCCTTTTCTTATAAAAAAGTTATTAAAATGAATTCTAAAAAAACAAAAATATTATTGAAAAGAGAAAAAAATTCTCTATCGAATGGTAGAGTAAAATTTACTAGTTCCCATTTAAAAAAACTGCGCGGACAGGCGTAACTAAAAAACAATTGAAGAAAAAAAAATTCAAATATTCTCAAATGTAGATCAAAATATCCTAACAAACTTTTATATTGAACATAATTCCGTAAAATGAATATTAACGACAATAAATCGCCGTCTCCATACTTTTAACTAACCCTGTATGTAGGAAATGTGTTTAACCCACTTTTACTTTTATGTAAGTAATTTATATATTTTATTTTACAAAATGTATGTCTTATTATTATTACTGCTTCGGTTTATTCTAATAGTCTTTTCTAATGTTGAATTGTTGAATAAAATAAAAGTCAAATATAATAATGCATACACTATATTGAATTCAAAATAATCGCTGAATATTAGCTCAAACCCAGCATATAGTAATACGCGCGCGGTAAGTAGCGATAGGCTGTTTCCTGGTAGTCCTAAAGTTAAGTAAAAACAGTTGATTACCTAATTGACATTTTCGAAATTGTATATAATGGGAACACCGAATATTTCAGCGAGATTATACATCAGTACACGTCTAAAAGTCCTGATCTGAATCCTCTGGATAATCGCTTACGGAATGTTTCAGAGGAACAAACTTGCTCACCGTAATATTAAACCGTTAGAAGCTGATTTAGTCAATGCAGCAACCTCAATATCGTTCGACATGTGTAAAGACTTAAAGTGGACTCGTTTTTGTTTCATTATATATTTAATTAAGTACAATATTCGTTTTTCATTAAGTGTTAAAACGGTTTTTTTTCTATATTGTGGTAGCACCAAGTATATATATAAACGTTCAAATATGAATTTTAATGGACTACCAAAAGTAGAAACTCCATCACTAAAAATTATTTTTGTTGTCCTTATATGACATCTCAGAACAGAAAATATAAACATAATTTCTTCTGCGGTTACCACAATACTTCGCGATTGGAAACGGACAATAACAAGAGACAAAACTGCCTACGATCATTAATGCGCCAATACAGTTTCGCGGAAGTTCGGATTGGCACTTGACATGGGCAATTACACATGTCTACTGCAAAACAATACGCTCATACTAAGAAATAGTAAAAGCGATCGTAAAAATAAAGATAGAGATTTATGAATAATGAACATTATAATGTCGGTTATTATAATCTGTGTATAATATGACAAAATTCGCTCATAATGTAGCGTATAATCTTAACAGTTGCACAGTTATATTACAGCTATCATTCTATAAACGTGGAACAGAATATGCAATGGTTCTACATCAACTATAGAAATCCCGACCTAATAGACAGCATTTAAAGCAGCACGCGCTTTGTGCTTCACAGAAAAGATCACATCTGCTGTTTGTATTAACGAAATAACGCTATACCTTCACACTGGAGAAGAAAAGGAAGGAAAACACTTTAAGACCTACTTTTTATATGTACATTGATGTCTTTATTTGTTTGTATCTGTTCATTATATCAACACACATCCATGTACATATAAAAAAAAGAGAAACGAAACAGTAAAGCGTCTTTCGGAACAATATTTCACTATAAATGAATAAGGTAGGCGGGAGGAACTGGTTTGGTGATTTAATTCGTGTCTGTGATGGGTTGGTACGCGTGTCTTCTAACCAGCAGACTGTAAGAGCTAGTTCCGGGTTAACTTCCGGCTTCCTGACAGGCCCATTTCCTTCGAAGGCTCTTATCCTGTCTGTCTATTCGCATATCTGTTCCGTTAGTCTCTTACGTGATATTCACTGTGATTGATGATCTGCCCTAACATGTATTGATTTGGAAGGTTATTAACGAAATACATCTATTTTAAGTAAGAATAAGAGAATAAGAGGTTACCTATTTTTTGAAAAAAAATTTCAATTAGTCGGCGATTTAAGGTCTAGATTACTTTAATATGTATATATTTAAAATAATCTTATACATATTTCGACAAATATTGTCTTTTTTAAAGAATTTTAAAATATAAGTATATGTATATAAGTATTATCGACCGCACTATGTTAGTGAATAATTAATTGAACGAGTAAGTCAAATAAAAAAAACTCATTTATTTCACTCTCTATATTTCATAATCATTTGTTACTTCCTCATGAGATCAATTACAGAGTTAAAATTTAGCAAAGATGCAACTAAACATGTTAAAATTGATTATCTAACATTAGAACATTAAATTAACTACATATTGGTTTCACGTCAACCTTCTAAAAGGTTGACGTGAAACGTGAGGTATTACTGTTAAATTTATTTTGTACTTTTCATCTTTAGGGGGTGACTAAACAGTTTAAAAAAGGTTATTAACGCTAAAACGATTGATCAATAACTTGTACAAAGTAAATGTAAACTCACACGATAGGTTATCAGTGAATTTTTTACTTAGTAGGCTGATGTTACTAACTTTTCCCAACTGTCAAGCTGTTTCATCACTGCTGGTTTGACATAAATTCTTCCGAATAAATCCTAATAAGGGAAGTAAAAATTGCCCTTTGCACCAATAGTGAATACGTTGACATGTCGTTAATTTATGGGGAAGTACGCCAGAATTCTGCTGCTGCAAGTCGATTGTACGCTGCGCGATATCTTAACAGACCAACACCTATTCCACAAAAATTCACCGCTTTAGTAATCCGTGTACTACAAACATGTCAAGATCGGTGCCGAATTTTAGATGCCGAAGAAGGAGTCTTAAATCTTGTCGAAGAAGATCCTTCTAGTAGTATTCGAAAAATATCCGGCCAAGTAAATGTATCAAATCGAATTGCCGGACGAACACTGGGCGAGAATTAACTGTATCCTTGCCATGAACAAAAAGTACAGGCTTTACAATCGGACGATTATCCTTTACGTTTACAATTTGACCGATGGTTTCTACAAAAACATGCTGAAATTTTTAAAACATTCCTTCCATTGTATTGGCGACTACAGAAGAAGCAACGTTTACACGTAACGGCACAAATAACTGTCGGAATACTCATATCTGGTCTGTCGAAAATCCACATGTAATCATTTCCAGCACAGATTTTCTACAAACGTTTGGGCCGGACTGGCCAACGCACAATTAATTGGCCTCTTTGTGTTGCCAAATCGATTGAATGGATATAATCATCTCTTGTTTTTGCAAAATCAGCTGATGGAACTATTGGAAGAAGTTCCTTTGAATGTATGTCGACAAATGTGGTTTCGTCAAGATGGCTTACCGTCACATTTTAATCATTTAGTTCGCCAACATTTAGATGTGTTTAAAAATTAATGGATTTGTCGAGGTGGTCATGTTCCACGGCCCCCTCAGTCACCCGACCTTATATATATATATATAACAGCTCTGCAGGCCTTCGAGGCCCTTGGCTTTTATTTCTTCTACTACTTTCTTCCATTTCTTTCGGTCCCTCACTCTTTTTCTCCAGTCATCAATTCCTTCTTCCTCTATATCCTTTAGCACTTCCTGTAACCACTTTTTCCTTGGCCGACCTCTTCTTCGTTTCCGGCATCCGAGAGATATGTCCCTACCAACTAGCTCTTCGTGATCGAATTAATTGAGTTATGTTTGGTTTTCTATACATTTCTTCTAACTCTGTGTTTGTTCTTTGTCGCCACCTGCCATCCTCCTCCTTAACTCCTCCAAAAATTTTCCTAAGCACTCTCCTTTCCCAGATTCCCAGATTCTCAGATTTTCTTCTTGTTGTTTTGTCATGGTCCATGTTTCGCTTGAGTATAGAACAGCTGGCCGGATTATTGTCTCGTATATTCGTATTTTAGAAGTTCTGGATACGTGTTTTCCTCTTAATATTCGTGTTAACGCGCCAACTGCTCTATTTCCTCTCACCATGCGTTTTTCAACTTCTTTTTGTTCTTGCCCTTTACTGGTTAGTGTTACACCCAAGTACTCTATCTGTTTCACCTTTTCGAATTTATATTCGTTTCGACCTGATTTGAATTTCGTATTTCTATTTTCTTCTGTCACTTCCGCTCTCATTTCCATATACTTTGTCTTCTCCTCGTTCACCTGTAATCCGTGTTTTCTTGCTTCTCCCACAAATTGTCCAAATACTTTCTCTAATTCCCTCTTTGACCTCGATAATATGGTTACATCATCTGCATATGCAATAACTTGTACTTTGTTGTGGAAAATTACGCCATTTGTTTGAATGTTGCTTTCCCTCATGATTCCTTCCAGCACCAGATTAAATAGGTCAGTCGAAAGCGGGTCTCCTTGTCTTAGTCCTCTTCTGGTTGTAATTTGTTCCGAAAACCTTCCATCCACTAAAATTTTACTTCTCGAATCCGAGAGTGTCATTCTTATTAACTTTATTAGTTTGTACGGTATTTATAATTCTGCTAAAGTTTCATACATTTTTTTTCTAGAAATTGAGTCGTACGCCTGTTTAAAATCCATGAAAAGCATGTGCAATCCTAGATTTTGCTCATAACTGTTATTTTGCAGCATCTTTAACGTGAATATTTGGTCTGTTGTTGATCTACCAGCCCTGAAACCCCCTTGATATTCCCCTATTATCTCATTAGCATATATCTTTAATCTGTTTCGTATGATTTTTGCCATAACTTTGTAAGCGACTTCCAGTAAAGCTATTCCCCTGTAATTTTGACACAGTGACCCGACCTTAACCCCCTTGATTTCTATGTACGGGGCGTTAAGAAGACCATGGTATACACCAACGAAATAATTGATTTAAATTATCGTCGTAATCGCGTTGAGGTAGTTGCGGCGAGAATTCGACGGCAAGACCTAGTAAATTATGCCAATTCATGGGTACGTAGAGCGAGATTTTGCGTTCAACAACACGGCGATAACTTTGAACAACTAGTGTAAAGTGTATTCCATGAAAAACATAACAAAATTGTTTAATTTAATATGCTTAACCATCACTTAAATATTTAAAAAAATAATGACTACAAATTTTTTTTTACATTAATATGTCTCTTATTATGCAACTTTTGTTAAGATATTTTTACGTTGATGACCTTATTTTAACAACCAACAAATTGAATTTACCATATATATATATATATATATATATATATATATATATATATATATATATATATTAAATTAAACAATTTTGTTATGTTTTTCATGGAATATATATATATATATATATATATATATATATATAAGGTAAACTTAATTAGTCGGCGATTAAAGGTCTGGTTATTACTTCAAAGTGTATATATTTAAAATAATCCTACATGTTTCGGCAATGATGCCTTTGTCAAGGATATAAAAAATATAAATATAATATTGATTTATATTTTTTATATCCTTGACAAAGGCATCATTGCCGAAACATGTAGGATTATTTTAAATATATACACTTTGAAGTAATATCCAGACCTTTAATCGCCGACTAATTAAGTTTACCTTATCATACCAAGGTCACGAAAATACTATATATATATATATATATATATATATATATATATATATATATATATATATATACAGGTTGCCTATAATCTTGTGATTTTATTTCAGCCCATAAAAATAAAATCACAAGACTGTAGACAACCTGTATATATATATATATAATATTTTCGTGACCTTGGTATGATATGGTAAATTCAATCAGTCGGCGATTAAAGGTCTGGTGTACTTCAAAGTATGAGTATATATTTAAAACAACCCTACATGTTTCGGCAATGATGCCTTTATCAAGGATATAAAATATAAATGATACGCATTTATATTTTATAAAAATACCTAATACCATAAATATATGATATAGTAATCACTGGTTATTTAAGTAACTGACTTAACTGACCACAATACTATTCTTTCTACTTGAAAAGAATATGCAAAGTTATACATACGAGCAAATTAAGCACGGTAAGAAAAAAAAGTACATAAAAGAAAGCAAATTACAGTTATGAAAACTTAAATTTATTAATAATTAACATGTCGTGCACCACATCCAGAAATAGTAACTCAGTGTTATTGTTCTTTAATTCAGCGGTGCGGTGACACTTTAAGAGCCTAGTCTTATCGCTGGAGTCTTTGTTAGACTGCGGGTGGTAGAGTGGTCTTGCCATTATGGAACAACAGGGGTCGTAGATATCCTAATATACTGATCTCTTATTGCCTTCGCTGACATAGATAAACTAATTAAAAAACCATAGCCACTGCTTTTTTTTCGAGCACCAAAAGTATTATGCGAAGAAAAGGGACCGATATAGTTGTATGTATTTCGGTCGAAAGCATAGGAGGGAGCACAAAGTCAGCTGTAATTTATTTTTACGGACTAACCAGGTGTGAACACTCACAATAGAGATGTTAGATAGTTGGTAGCTCTTTTATCTGTATTGTGTCATCGTATTTATACGATCTGGAAGTGGAGGACTTTTTAGGGAAAGCAATGGGAGTATAAATCCGTGCTTAAATATATAATACATAATTCGTGTTATTTCTTTGGTTACATTACATCTGGATCTACGGAGATTTAAAAATGCTTTATACGAAAGGGGTATTTGTAAAATGATAATTGTATATTACAGTATTGTTATAATGTTCACTATATAATCTCCTTCCATTTTAATATTAAAAAAATTTAATATTTTGTGCAGAAACACGTATATTTCGTTTCAAGTTTAGTGCGATGTCGTAAATAAAACAATTAAGAATCTATCTATACCTAAACATGTAGTCTGACATAGTTGGACTATGTTGTATACAGTTCATCGAGTACTTATAATGCACAATATTGTTGACAATCCTAAATATTCATATATCAAAAGTCAATAGAGTTTCGTAAGATGTTCTGAAAGTTTTGGTGCTAGACTGGAAGAAACCACTCACAAGACAGTGTTTCAAAATTAAGGAGTTGTAACGAGTTGTTTCTACCTGCATTTTTAGTTCTCTCTGTCCATTATTTTTCGCTTACTCTATATATAGATAAAATTTCTGTATGTTATAATTTGTTCCTATTTTCAATAGCATTTTTAATGACACAATTAGACCTATGTTTATTTAGACATATTTTCTCGTATAGAATTTTTAATCAAGATAATTAAGGATATTGGAGTACGATGTAATTAATATTTCTGTTATTAATTTTTCGTTGTATTTAGTACACTTTTAGTGTTGTCTAGCTGTATATTTCATGTTGTATATCACTCATTTTTGAATGTCAGCGTTAACTTTCGACTGTTTTGAGAAAGTACGTATCGAGGGATTAGTTAATTTTTTGAATTTTTACGTTCTTCTCGCTTGGTCTATCAACGAAAAGACACGTGTTCCGATATTCTAAAGATTTTTATGGTTTGTTAATTAAAGTACCTTTAGTACTGCGCTATTTCGGATTTATAGAGCCATAATTAATTGTAGTTGGGGTAGAAATGTTTTTTTTTAAATACCTGATTGCCTTTAATCGCTTGTATAGTGGATTTGGAACTTTATCAACCACGTGTCTTACGTTTTGGTGGTTAGGCAAGATCGTTTCACTTTTCTTAAGGGAGTAAGGAGTAATTAGCGTCCGCCGTTTTTATAAACTTTACTGACTTCAATTTTTGGGTAGAAACCATTTTAGAGCTTAATTTAAATGATTGTATTTCGATGAAGAGGTATATTAGATAAGTTTCTACGCAGGAGACAACCATCTGTGCTGTCTTACGTAGAGGTATTTTTGTATAAAATCTTTACGCATTGAACTTGAAAAAAAAAACTTCGCAGATATATTTTAGTCGATATCATTATGATTCCGAACTTTTCAAAGCCATTTAAATAGCCTATCAAGGTGGTCTAATCAGTTATGTATTGGTAAATTCTGTTTAACTAATTTTTTTACGTGATGCATGTAATTTTGTGAAAGAATTTAGTTTAATATTGTAGTACATTGTTATTTAAACTTTTATAAAATTTAATTCACGTACATTCCATCGCTATAAGCATTTCTTCTTATATAGTTTCTTTTGCAAATAATAGTTCGCGAACGCTTTTTTTTCTTTGTCGTTATAAAACTTAATTCTAAAATAATTCTTTATATTAAACTTAATGTCTAAATTTAGTTATTTTACGCAATTCCAATTATTGAATTGATGATTGTTAATTAGTTAATTTCATATAATTAGAGAACTATGTAACTCTTTTATTTTATTTCTTTATTTTTTTTTGCTATATACTTGTTAGGCACCAGAGATATATTTTTAAATATTTTTCTACTCACTTTAAATTGTAATTTCTAATAAATCTTATTCTTTGGGGCTAACGTGTTCGTAGACAGTGTTCTTTTCTCTTTTTTTTAGTTTTTTTTTGGCATTTGTGATATTGCATATGATTTGTCTCTTATGTGTAGACAATATGGTGTCGTCTACTTAATCATCATTTATTGCTATCTTTTGATATTCATTTGAAATGAATATTAAAAGATGAAAACGCATATACGTCAAAAAGAAATTTGGTTGAAGAAACTTCCCGGATATAAAAACTACTGAATCACTGCGCACACTGATGTTAGAATGGTACGCTACCCCCACTACGTATCGCGCTACACATAAACGGAGATTACTTTGTGGACTACCCTCGTATTATTTCGTTATATCTGCTAATTTCCAAAGTGTATTCTGGTGTTTGCATGCTGCTGTTATACATACATATACATACATGTATTTATTGCCCGTGATAGTATATTTTCTATTCTCTTCAATAAGGGATTGTTTCTGGTTTCGTTTCTTTCAATGTAATTTGGTTCCAACGTTTAGGATTTAAAAAAATCCGTATTATATTGTTATATTGTATATTTATCCTATAGTTTTTTATAAATACATATTATGTTTAACTTACTACCTTATTTTTGGAGTAGTTTTCGTTTCTTCTTTTAGTCAATTTCTTTCTGTTCTTGGTATTTCTCTTTATTTACATTAAGTATGGAGAATTAACGTAGGGCAACCATGGTAAGATGGATTAGAGACCATACAGATTGGTGGCATATTCGTACTAATACCGAGATATATTGCAGTACTTGTTCATTAAGTTTGAGGCGTCCACAAAAGTGTAATGTGCAGAGACATGTTTCTTCGAAAACTCATCTAGATAACATACGTCCATTTGTACCCGAAACTTTTAACGAAGAACTGTGTGAAGCTTTCATGGCGGCCAATATCGCATTCAAATAGCTTAACACTCCAGTCCTCAAAAAGTTTCTTACAAAATATACTGATCGTCATATACCAGATGAATCTACTTTACGTGAATACCACCTACCAAAATGTTATTTGAGAACCTTTGAAAAAATATGAACTAATCTATCTGGCCATTATCTTTGGGTAAGTGCAGACGAAACAACGGATGTAATGGGACGATATGTGTTAAATGTAGTTGTTGGTATTCTTCATCCGACAACTTCATACCAACCGTACTTAATTTAAACTAAAATATTGCCAGTCGTAAATAATGAAACAGTTTCGGAAGTAATTGATCAATGTATTCGTAATATTCTGTCATCGGATAACAACTATAAAGACAAGATGTTATTAATTTTCACTAATGCGGCAGCTTAGAAAACAGGGAAGTTATTAAAGCAATCATATCCCAATATGCTGCACGTTACCTGTGTAACACATGAACTACACAGAGTATGTGAATACATCAGGGGTCATTTTCCAAATCTTGATAAGTTAGTTTCATCATTTAAAAACATATTTCTCAAAGCACCTTCAAGAGTGGCATTATATAGAGGAATACTTCCAAATTTGCCGTTACAACCAGTTCCCGTATTAACTAGGTAGGGAACATGGCTAGAAGCAGTGTTTTTCTATTTACATCATTTAGATGAATTAAAAAACTTTCTTTTTCAAGATGATGATACGCAAAGCATTTCTAATTGTAAGCATCTGATACAAATTGAAAATTTACAAAACCAGCTAAATTTTCCGATTACGATTACGATTACTTGCATGCAAAATCAAGATATTAACCTAAAAGAAGCGATAATTAACTTGGAAACCGTTCTCGATCGAATGAAAAGTATGCCCACTGAATTTGGAAACAAGTTTAGACAAAAAGTTGATGCCATATTTAGCAGAAATCCAGATTTGGATTTATTATATCAATTCTGCAAAAAGCCGAAAAATCTATTATACATTCGAAGTATGGTGCACTTTTGCAACATTTTAATAGCGCACCCATCACCAGTTGTAATGTGGAACGAACATTTTCTATTTTTAAAGACGTTTTAACATCTAGAAGAACTAATTTAATATAGGAACGCCCTGAACAAATTTTAGTTGATCATGTTAATGTTTCACAGAAAATACATAGTTTTGAGTTTTGTTTTTTGTAAATCATTTTTATTCAAAATTCGATACGCAATTCGCTTGTCAGCATTACTTTTATTTCAGCAATAGTTTCTGCCGGTTACCAAACATTTTATTACATTCGCTCTGTTGTGCATTGACAGATACACATTAACTGCATATTGTCGTGAATTTTCCTATAGAAAGAAACTCTAGAAGATATGAAAATTATTGTATTTATGTATATTTTTATTTCAAAGAAATAACTATAAAAATTAAAAATTTTATATAACAATTTATTATAATGTGTACTTTTGTCCATGACTGTAGGTGTAGGGGCCAGTGAGATGTTCGGAGTTCGCGCCAAGCTGGAAGTTATAATAATATAGATATATTTATATTGTTGTTATTTTGATTTATATTTTATGGTTAGGTAGGGGTAGCTTGCTGCTTCCTGCTTCTTCTTGCGGCAGAGACTGGGTAGTTTTTATGCAGATAGGTTGTGTTATGTGAAATTGGATAAAACTTAATTTTATCCAATGTAAACTTTGAATAATTACGGTGTGTGTTTTTTGATTAGTGTTTGGATGATGTTAAATTAATTTTCGTTTGTTTACGAGTCTTTTAAACTTGTAATTTGAATTAAATGACCTATCTGGAGTCTCTCTTATAATAGTTTTTGTGACGTGACGTATACAAAAATGAATGTATGTATATTTTAATATTATATTTACGTATTTAGAAATACGTGTGTTACAATAAGGAGTTCAGTAAATTTGATAATTCTATTGCAATCAGAAGCTTCTTAAATTCATAATTTTAGTTTGTAATATTTTGTAATCAGAAAATATCTAGAAAACTTATCAGATGTTTTTTTTTTTGGTTTTGGTTAAATAAAATGTTCTAGAACGATAAAAGGTGGGGATTAGTTTTTTGCTTCATGTTATTTGTATGCATGAATTTAGTTTTTGATGCATGCGAAAATAGAGAAAGTTCTATTTTGACGTTTGATTTGAGGGGGCAATATAATTGATGACAGCTGATAAATTTTGTTTATATTTATATTTAAATCTTTGTTCGGGATTCATTTAAGAGGTTTTTTATCTAGTGTACAAGTCATAATTTACACAAGTTTTCCTCTAAGTTTGCGGCGAATTAAAGTCACAATCCTGCTTTATACTTGATAAAGTAGAATTTTTCTTTTTTTTTTTTTTTGAATATTATATGTATGTGGCGTTGATGTTAGTTTTATTTCTTGATTTAACACCTATTATTTTCTTCCATACCACATATTCGTGAGAATAAGCCCTGAAGATTAAGAAGCTCAAGGAAGGTGCCCAACTGAGTCTAGTCCGGAAGAGCTACCGTGGATTGTGAACTAAATATAAATTAATAAGCAATCAACATCACAATTCATAGCAGGTATGTGCTTAGCCACACGTATCAAATTGTTCGAAACTCACGAACCGCTTACAGAAACAAATCTATGGCGAATACAAGGCAGACGCCTATGGGCTATCATCAATCGCTCGAGTCCACTCTCTAGTAATAAATCACTATGAAAAAATTGGTTTAACCTTCATAATACCATTATTTAAAACGCTTTCATTCAAAGTATTGAAGAAAAATTACTTTAGTCAAGGCAGTATCTTAAATGTTTTTCCGGACTACATTTTTTAACATATATTGTTTTTTTTAGTATGTTACACGTAATACCAGTGGGATCTGCTGTAATTAGTTCCTGCGAATATTAATTGCATATATATTTAGGTAAAAATATATTTTTTTTAATTCATATCGAACAATTGCTAACTTTTTGTGGTGGATGTCCATTCAAATAATACATAACTTATAAATCAGGAAACATTGTATAATAATTTGGGTAGTTTATGACAGTCAAACGCCAATCTTTACAATTGCCAAATATATAGTGGTAGGGTAGATGATGAACCTGACCAACACCAGAGGGGATGAACAGTCTTAGGTACGATGATGGGATTAGAACAATCAGAAAGAATCGTGACTCCAGATAACTTTTTACAAACCTAGTCCTTCCAAGATATCTAGGGAAAATAAATCCTACTCCTCGATACAATTGTAAAGAAACAAATCAAAACTTCCCCAAGAATTAGTAATATCGATTGGAAGAGAAGTATATTCTACTATATTTGACCATCAAGGAAATACAATGATAGCGTTCTACTGCCAAAAAAAAATGGAAAAAATGTTACCTTGCTACGAAAGCGGTGTCATTTTTCACGAAGAAAAGAAGAAAGCACAGATAATAATCGACTGCAATAAAACAAAATCAGGTGTAGATACCATAGAGAAGCTTATTTCGACGAACACTGTAAAATGTCAGAAAGTGGAGAAGGCCTGGAACAATTCCTTTATGACTTGATTAATATCAATGCTTTTAACGCTTAGGTAATATGGTGTCACTTGAATAAAGACTGACAATTAAAATAGGTTACAAAAGGCGCTAATTTCTTATGCAACTAGGAAAAGGATTAGTGTAAATTGCAAATATTGTGAAATATTTGCTATATACTTGCTAAATAAATAGGAATAGATAGAGCAAATATTTACCACATATTGGGGTTTAGGGTAAATAACACGCACAGCGGTAAATTTAAACAAACAAAGGTAGATTTTCCTCACCAGTTTTTTTTAAATAATGTCAACGGTATGTTATAAAACGAAAACCAATTACATTTTTCACGAAGTCCCTTATAAAATTTAACAAAAGCTAGCGTTTTTACGACAATAAAATTGTTCACTTGTACTTACGTCTTTCAGTGTGCCTTATTTGAATTGCTGTTTAATTACTGTTTTGTAGTCTGCATCTTTGCTAATTTACATGTTAATGCCATAATTTGCTTCTGTCCTCTGCATCATAAATATGTAATACAAAGAATTCTGTAGATATAAAAGAACAATTTCCAATGTTGTTGCAAGTAGATAGATTATGTACTTGTAACATTTATTTGCTCTTTCCTGGTTCCATAATAATTAATAAAAGCATGACGGAAAATAATGTATATATTTATTAGTAATAATAATAATTAAAGACGGCAGACTATGTGCCCACACTGTTAAATTTAATAAATAATACATAACACATAAGGTGTATTAGATAAAAATGTAGATTTTACAAAATTAGGGCAACTTTTTACCAATACTCAAGATCCATTGTACAGATACAAAGAGCGCTTTAACTATGCAAATATAACATCCTTTTTACCAATACTGAAGATCCATTGTACAGATACAAAGAGCGCTTTAACTATGCAAATATAACATTTCTCAACGTCGAACAATCCTTTTCAGTATATAAACATATATATATATTAAATTTATTATATTATATTAAATTTTACAGTGTGGGCACATACATGCCAGGAAAAAGTATATATAAATTCGAATTTCGGCTGTATATTAACTATTTTAAATATTTTTAAATTAGTATGTTATTTCGCGAAGTAGTGTGAATGTAAACATTGCTGCCTACAACTAGGACGCTAATTATTCGAAATTTTTATTCGAAAAATTTTTATCCTAGGTGGAACTTGAACCCACGTCCATGGTTTGCCGGACCATCGCTCTGCCAACTAAGCTACGAGGACTTGGTTCAAGTTCATTGGAAACGCCTTATAAGGAACAGATATTAATATTCTGACGTTTGGAAATTGCTAAATTTTCATCCTTAGCTATTTAATAATATAGAGACTATTTCTTCGTCGCTCATTTAATATATCATTTGACAAATTCTTGGAGTTTCAGCTTAATATTAAATATTTTAATTATTATTTCGTGAAGTAATGTGAATGTAAGCATTGCTGTCTACAATTACGAAATTCGAAATTTTATTCGAAAAAGTTTAGTCAAATAAAATCATATAAGCTGCCGCATCAGTCAAAAATAACAACAACAGTCTTTATAGTTGTTATCCGATGACAGAATAGTATGAATACATTGATCAATTACTTCTGCAACTATTTCACCATTTATGACTGGCAATATTTTAGTTGTAATTAAGTATGGTTGGTATGAAGTTGTCGGATGAAGAATACCAACATCTATATTTAACAAATATTGTCCCATTACATCCGTTGTTTCGTCTGCACTTACCCAAAGACAATGACCAGATAGGTTGGTTCGTATTTTTTCAATGGTTCTCAACATTTTGGAAGTTGGTATTTACGTAAAGTAGATTCATCTGGTATATGACAATCAGTATATTTTGTAAGAAACCTTTTGGACTGGATTGTTAAACTTTTTGAATGGGATATTCGCCGCCATGAAAACTTCACACATTTCTTCGTTAAAAGTGTCATGTGCAGATAGACATATGTTATCTTGATGAGTTTTCGAAGAAACATATCTCTGCACATTACACTTCTATGGGTGCCTTAAACTTATTGAACAGACACTGCAATATATCTCGGTATCATTACGAATATGCAACAAATCTGTATAGCCTCTAATCAATCCTACCATGGTTACCCTACAATAATTCTCCATAGCTAATGAAAATAAAGAGAAATACTAAGAACAGAGAGAAATGGACTAAAAAGAAGAAATAAAAAGTACTCCAAAAATAAGGTAGTAAATTAAACATAATATTTATAAAAAATTAATGTATTTATCAATTATTTTTTTATAAATATTATGTTTAATTTACTATACATTATAAACATATAAAATGGATTTTTTTAAATACTAAACGTTAAACACTAAAAGAAACGAAACCAGAAACAATCCCTTATAGAAGAGACTAGAAAATATACTATCTCAAGAACAATAAATACATATATGTATATGCATGTATAACAGCATGTAAACACGAGAATACACTTTTAAATTAGCGGATATAATTTTTTAAGCGATTATTTCATCGAAGTCTAACGAAATAATATGTAAATGTTATTCCGTCTTACACGCCATTGTTGAATTGAATTTATGAAGGAATACACACAATATATTATTCATAACGACATGAAAATAACATCTGCTTGACGAATGCAATCGAGCAAGCAAATAGTGGGGCTGTTATAACATGCATACTATACCTGATACCGCCACAACGTTTTATCGGGGCAATTGGTCATTCAATCGCTTCAGTTCACTCTCTGCTAATAAATGATAAAAACGATTGTAAACAAATAACAATATTTTTCTGAAGAAGAAACATTTTACAACAGGTGCCCTAATTGTGCCCTACCTGTCTACACACAAGCCTCCATGCGGCGCATAAACGCTCTGTTATAGTTTATTTCAAATTATAAGAATATAACATCGAACGGCTCTAATGCTTTAAGCTAAGTCATTGACAATCAAAATAAATAGAGAACAGAATAATTCAACTAAAAAGCCGTAGCCAGACAGTTATTTGCGTCTTCTTGATTAATATTGTGCTACATTAAAAAATATAGGATTCCATCAAAAAAAAAGTTGACGTTCAAATGCCTACAAGGCGATAACTTAATGCAAAACTAACTACGACATTTTAAAGACTTTAAAAGTAAAGGAACTCTTATTTCAAACATTTATTCGTAAATATACCGGGTGAAGCGTTGAAGTCTGTAAATTAAAATCACGGACACTTGATGTAAATAAATATAAAGAAATACCAGCAAATATATATATTTCAAGTTTACAAACAATATACAAGTTCTTATAAAATGTTTAGTGCAACAATTATTTCATTTTTGAATCTTAGTTATATTTTTCATAAACTCTTGTATGTAGTAGTAAGGATTTTCTTTTAAATATAATTTAATTGCATTTTTTTATGTCTTAGCATTTAATTCTTTCTATTTACGTGGTAACATATTATATAGTTTTAGTGATAAATATCTAAATTAGTTTATATTTTTGTCTTATGGTAACATGGTACCATGTGTGGGAAGAAGTTAAATCTCTGCAGTAGATCAAACATTCAAAAATGAACTGACTAGTGCATGTTAAGATTCCTAGACATTTAAATAAATGTCTGCGTGAGTCATAGAATTTTAACAAGTTGTACAAGCTGTACAAGTTGATATTTTTAAATTTAATATAATCATTGATGTCGTCGAAGTAAACGATGAAAAGTACAAGACTCAAAACCGAACCTTGGAGGATTCTATGCATAACTTGACTTAATGCTAATGGTTCTAGGCTATTATTGGCTCATTAATATATATTTTTTGGAAAGATGTCAATGAAAGACGAAACAGATCCTCTGATACTGCAAAAGGTCAACTTATCAATTAACGTGGGATACAGTTAAATGCACGATTGAGATCTAAAAACTACCCATAACTACATTTTCCACTAGTTCATTAGGTATGCATATAAATTAAACAGCCATATTTATTGTTATTTAGAAAAAAATTTCCAAATACTCAACCAGTCAAATTTTAAGGCACTTCCCAATAACGTTGACAGAATAGGAATTAACGATGTGGGTTTGTAATTTTTCGGTAAGGAGCTTTTCCCTTTCTTAAAAACAATCGGAAATTTCACATTTCACAAAGCAATGATTGATAAAGCACGTTACTTGTTTAGTTAAGTAATTTTCGATATTTTTAAAGAAACACTATTTCAACCGGAATAGTTCGTTGAAGTACTATTACTTAAACTGTCAATAATTAATTACATACATCTTCATCAATAAAGTCCAGAAGAAAAGAAAAGGTTACAAATTCTGTATATGCTTTTTAAGTTGCCTAACTAATAACGATAATGGCTTTATAGTACAATGGATACTTGATTATTAGTAATCTGCAGTATTCTATGGGTGCATAAAATAAAAACAAAAATTTATAAAAGTAATTTAGAAGAAAGATATACACAAGTAGAATCTAGAGATTAGGGAAACAATAGGATCAAAATTTGAATGTAACATATGCGAATAATTGCAACAAAAACATATGAGACAAGAAGCTTATTAAAAAAATAAAACAAAGTATAGCATCAACACACAGGGTACTTAAAATTTGTAAATAAATACCTGTTCTTCACAGATGTAATTAACTCATGCCTTACGATGGTGTTCCAGAGTTTAATACAAGAAATAAAAACTACGAAATATGTATATTAAAAAAAATCTTTAAAACTACATGATTATGTTGTAGTAAATTAATTCATACCTACAATACATCGAAAAACTACATATATGCAAATGGAAACAGAATAAAACAATCTTTTACGCGCTTTAGAAGAATGTATTTCTTTTTTTCTGAAGGGGAATATTTAAAATACGCAATCAGCTGCATGAAAACATTAAACGCAGAAGTGGTAAGACTGATAATCGATTACCTATTTACCATAAATCGGAGACGAATATTCTATGAATAAATGGAATGCAAAATTACATGTATATTACTTAAATAATTAAATTTTCTTTCATTTATTCTATCTCAAATTATTTTTACGGTTATGTAATCTAGCTACTGGGACAAATATTATCATAAGTAGTACGAAACATAAGTACCTCAGGTGATAAAGCATAAACACAGATTGATCACATACTTGTCACGAAAAGAAAACAAGCATGAATAATAGATGTCGGAACCTACAGACATGCAATTACATTGTAAGTACAAAATTAAATCAAAAAACAAAAAGAACTACAAGTGTAAACAGTAAATAAAATAAATGGAATGTAGAGGAGCTAAATAACGAAAGCCAAAAGCATATAAGAATGATATAAAAACAAGCTGAAAACATGTAACGTGTTTAACTCCAAACTGCTGGAAAATATGTTCGCACGAAGAAAAGAGAATCGTAAAAATTGGTTTAACGAGAAATGCAATGAAATAGTAATACAAGAAATACAAGCGAGGATTAAGTGGATGAGATCGAATCGAAATGAAGACAGAACAAAATATAAAGGAGTGTAAAATAATATTTAATCAGAAGATTAACGAGCTAAATAAAGTATATAAGAATAAATTAAATTATATAAGAAATGGAGAAGCAAAACCGAAAATGAATAAATTGTTATACGTCGAATTTCGACACTTGTACATTTTTAGTATCTGATAGATTATTGCTACTTTATCGTACTATTTGTATTGTTTAAAACTAAATTTCCTTATTTTGCATTTTAGTTTGTAGGTTATTTTTGAACCACAGGGTATATACTAGTTCTCTGCTATATTTAAGTACTACTCTTCGTACTTTATAATTTATAAAAATATATTTGCTATAAAACATATTATTCCGCTATTTTAATTGCATACCAGACTCACACATACATATACACATATACTTGTAAACACAGGTGTCAGATATGCCATGGACCATGCGCAACTCAGCTGTCCATATTTGTGTCTTAACCTAAGTCATTGACAATCAAAATAAATAGAGAACAGAATAATTCAACTAAACAGCCGTAGCCAGACAGGATGAAAGTTATGGTACATATTCACAATGTCAAACCAGTCCTCTAATTTAGATAGCATTTTAGACAACGATATTCAAGATAATTAGCTTTAAGAATAGCAAATATATATGACATAACCAGACGTTAATGCTGTGGAATAAAACGTAATTCGAAGTAAGTAAAGGAAAACTAATGTTAAGTAATATCCTCGAGGTACAATGGTAAATAACTAACTAGAATTAGTACGTATTGACTAAATGACAAAAACAATATCGCTGTTTGATGACATCTCAATGTTACAGATAGCAAAAATCGAGATACTTATATAGTAAAGTTCCCTAATAAATGTGTAGAAAATAAGTAAAAGCAAAAACGATGCTAAGATGTAGGAAAATAATATAATATCGGAAATTCCCACGTTATATTCCTGGACATTCAAAAGTAAATGACACGCAAGCAATTATTACAGGTAGGTTTAGTTTAAAGTTATAATTATAACAGACAGTTCAAAATATTTGTACGCTGTCCAAAAAAAAATACAGTAAACAAATTCAGCGCATAACATAGTAATCCTGAATGCAGCCGAAACGATGACAATGACAAAAAAAATAAAGCAGTTTAAGAATTAAACAGAAATAAGAAAAACACCCTAACCACAATATATAACAATAAATACTATATACGTATTTCGGCAACTAAGTTGCCATCTTCAGTAGAATAACGTTAAAACTGAAAAAAAGTGTTAAACGTAGCTTTTTTGGCTAAGGTAAACCTTAGAGTGTTATCCCACTGGCGATTTGTTGAAAAGCATATCTTCTAAGGTTTACCTTAGCCAAAAACGCTACGTTTAACACTTTTTCTCGGTTTTTAAGGTTATTCTACTGAAGATGGCAACTTAGTTGCCGAAATGCGTATATAGTATTTATTGATATATATTGTGGTTAGGGTGTGTTTCTTATTTCTGTTTCAGATTACAAGCCACAGTCTCCACCAATTTCGAATCAGTTTAAGAATATGTATTGGAAAGGGAAAGAAATGACCGACAGTAACAAAAGAATGCTTTTGTTATTAAACATCTCATCTAGCTGTTATGTATGTGTGAGGTATTTGTTATGTATACGCATTCTGAATACTTTTAATTCATAGGTGACACGTAATTCAATTTTCAGAGTGCTTTTAATGTCGGGGTTCGCATCGTCATTGACTCATAATATTTTAGATTTATGTTTTACATCTTCGCATTTATCATGCGTTGTCTCTTTATTTCAAGAACACCTGTATATGTATATATATGATTTTCAGTAATGTAATTAAGTATTTTTTTCATATTAAGCCAAACTAACTTAATTATTATACTTAGGCAAACTATTTAAATTCTAAAGCACTTTATAGATACAAGGGAGATTTTTTAAATTTTAACTAAATTCTTCACAATAGTGTTTTCGTTTTCTATTGCATCGCAATATTTATATAATGAATTATATATTTGGCTAGGAACCACATATACTTTCTAATATTTCTTACAATTAACACGATAATAAATAGTCCGATATTCAAATTGTAAAGTTGATAAAGCGGTACACCGGGTACATCGAAATCAATTAGCATACAAATTTATATCAAAGAAGAAAACGTCTTTCTTTTTTTTAATATCTGAGCGAAAAAACGATGTATTCAATGGGAAGTTCAACAAAATCAACTTTGTTTGTCTTTTGTCCATTTCTGAAGGCGAGCTCACGTAAACAGGTGAAGCACTAGTGACGTTTAGCACACACAAAGAGGTCGAATTTAATTAGACTATTATCAGAAGCCGTGCTAATTGCCCCGGTAACGCGCGGCACTGATACGGATTCGTGGCTTATCTCGCGCTAACCTGAAGATAACACAAAGCGATATAACGGATAGCTAAACGTGTTCGACTTGAAATATATAGTAGGCGAGTTCCAATTTTCAATTAATCAAATTATAAATTTAATTACTCTTTTAAATTGGTTTTCATACAAAATAAATTATAATTCTAATGCGAATAATGTTTTCGTAAAAAAAATGTGTTTATATTTACCATAGTTAATCAAATATTAACTATTGAATTATAAATTTCACAAGTTTCTTCTACATTACTTGGTAGATTTGCTAACTTTTGAAAGTACAATATAGTGCGCGGTGTTCCATAATCCAACGCATTTAATCGGCTGATATTATGATTTTGTTCCATTGAAACTCGTGGAAAGTTCCATTGTATTTTTGTAATAAAACATATATTAGTTCGGAATATATTTATTAAAAAAATATTCACCAATACATTGACCATTAGTTTGTACAACAATTTTCAATTCTCAATGCAGCTGATTAATACCTTTTTTCGAAAACTTCTGTTCGATATTGAAGTACTTGTTTAAAACCACATCAATGTTGTCTTGTATACTAAAAGTTTTGATTGAAAAAACCTATTTAAAGAATATAAAAGTTGTAATAATAAGTTATAACCCTATAGCCTAGTTATATTTGTTGGGCGTAGCTATTATATCGAAAAATTTCTTTCTTTCATTTTCTCCTTTAATTAATATATAAAAAAGATAATAAATGAATAAAGAAACACAGTCAATTGATAGAAACGGTGAATGCGCTCATGATGATGTCTTTACCATCAAACAAATTATTCATAGCTTAAAATAGAGAAGGATGTGTAGTCTTTCTTGATCTGGGAAAGGCTTTCGTTAATGTTCCAAGAAAATTAATATGGAAAGCTTTATTAGGAGTGCTGTTAGTGTTGGACTAAGAAATGGTATACAAAGTGTATACAAACACAATACTGTATATGTTAAAATAACTAATATGAAAACGCAATGAGATTGCCGACGAACTGGCCAAAGAAGGTACAAATAGGAACTTCATAGGACCAGAACCTGTATGTGGAATCGCTAAGGATTCCACTAAAAGGGAGATCTGGTTATAGCTAGAAAAAGAACATAAAAATAAATAGAGGTTAACGGAAGGTCAACTCCATACAAAACACTACTAAGGGAGCTGGACGGAAAGTTTCCAGCCAACCTAATTCGTAGTAACAAAAATTAAATTAAAATAATTACCGGCTTAATAACCGGACATTATCCTTTAAGGAAGCATCTGTACATCATGGGCTTGGTTAGCGAGCCCTGGTGTAGGAGATGTGAAAAAGAGGAGACTAGCCTTCATGTAATATGCACGTGTGAGGAACTGAAGAAACTCAGGCAGAAATATTTCGGGAGAGATCTATTGGATCCTTTGAGTGTACTCAAACTTCCCCCGAGGTGGATAGTAGCTTTTATCGAGGACACAAGACTAACAGAGTGGAACTGAGAGATCTATTGGGGATACTACAAAGAGCAGTGTGCTCAAATACCTGGACGTTCTGACGTCCAACCCAACAACAAAATAGCTCGAAAAGAAAGAAAGTCTGAGACAAAGTGGCACGTCTCTTTCTCCTAGTCTCTTTCCAATACTAATAGGACGATGCAATCAAGGAAATATGAAAATTAAAAGTGTACATGTAGATAAGAGATTATAGACTAATGTAGACGATACTTGCAAAATGTGCCTTCGCGGATGTTGTAGTATTCGTTAATAACAAAAGCAAGTTACAAATTAACATTAATGACGGAAGTGGGATAAAATTAATATGTCCATTAACAAACATGAAACGAAGCTGATTGTATTAGGTAAAAAGAAGGAATACATAAAGGAGAGATTCAAAGCAAATTATTGGAACGGGTTAAGTCATTGGAACATTTTGGAATGGAAATCGATGGCCGGGGATGAACACGAGCTAAAATTAAAACATTCGCAAGACTATACCATCCTCTTGACAGATCACTATTAAATCAGAAAAAGGTTTAAAAGAAAAACCAAAACGATGGTGTATAAAACAATATTCAGATGTCGTAAAAAAATAAAGAATAGAGTCCATGCAATAGAAATGAAATACTAAAGGAGGCATCACCAGGAAATGGTCAGGGCGATCTGGGAAACTAGGGTAAAAGTAAAGACGGGTAGAGGTAGGTCTCCACAGAGATGGAATGGGGCTATTAGGAACAGCAACGACCGAAGATAGGAATTATTGTGCACAATTTATATATGGACACTAAAACATGTTATATTATGCACCCTAAGACGCTTACGGGAAGAAACAGTTATGATTATGTTTTGTATTGTTGTTGATAGTATTGTCAGAATTAATAGTTACTTCTGACTGCGAAATTTGATAATAAACAACAACTTCAATTATTCCACCGAATATCCTTCCTTTAATGCAAATTAGATTTTACAATTATTGGAGTGAATACCCAGGCTGTATACGCGCTTCTTTTCTTATAGGATTGATTACCTTTCTCCTCTTATAGTTAGGCTATATAGAAAAAGATCAATTTCATTCCGCAGCATTAACAATGAATAAATTTCAAGCTTGGCTCCAACAAATCATGTGGCATTCACCATATTTCAACACAAATCATAACTTATATATTCCTGCATTGTCGAATGAGACACATTGAAAATTTCACTAAAATTCCACTTATATTTACTATAAATACTGTTGGCAAAACATCAATATCAATCTTCGAAAGTCCACCGGAACAACGTTCATCATCCTAACTGACCTCGCCTTCCTTAAATTTCACGAATCATTTGAAGTCTACCGTACGTTTATATCAGGTCCTCTTCAAAAGCACTATACGAATTTTCGGTAACAATTCACCCATTACAAAAGTTATTAGAAACATTTTAATCACTTCGCGTTTTAGTAAATAAAATAGGGCAGAACTTTTAAATAGGCCTATCAATATATCAATCTTTACATTGGTGAAACAAAATATTTGGTCAATATTGGCATTACCAAATACGTACTGTAACTCTACATATTTCTGGGTCAACACATGCTGATCAAATGCTGGAAAATAGACACAATATGCGATTTCATTCTGGTCAGATTTTATTTTGCAATTCTTACTATTAGAAAAATTCCTACAATTTGAACAATAATGAATATAAACAACTAAACTAAGAAAGAAGAAGGGGAGCTCTGTTCCTAAAGATAGTAGAAAAATTAGGTAGTTGGAAAATAATCAATATAGAAATGTGATTGAAAGGCGAGGGGGAGACCAAAGAACATTGACATCAATTTATCAAAAGTTACTTGATTTAAAACTACAAATAATACTTTTTTCTTCAGAAATAAGGTAACAGCTTCTAGTTCTTTTTCTATCTTTTTCTTAAGATGCACACATATTATATACCTTCATTTTCGCTTATTCTATTATCTCATTTTTTGTTAATAGTGCCTTATTTAATGCATAATGTATTATACTTATTATTTTCACTTATATTCTCACCTGTGGTAATACTCTGCAATTCATAACTTATTCTTACATTTTTAAGTCGAGAAAATTAATTAGAAATTAATCTGGTATAAAAACGAATACACAAGCTCGGCTTGCGTGATCTTGCTCAATTCTTCCTTACTTTGCCTCTTAGTAGTGATTTTATTGATGTCTGATGCCAATTAATATATTCATTGAGTTTTGTATTATATTTTGCTGGTAAATATTTTTTCCATTTTCTTAATCTTTGTACCTCATTTTTAATGTAAATATTTTAATATGTTTTAAAAGATTGTTATCAATTAGAAACAATTCATATTCATTTCTATCTGAACAAAATACAATTTTCTTAAAATTCCAGACATTTCCCTCAATCTTTCAGAAGCAGCACATTTCAGTGATAAAATTTATTGAGAACTTCATCCGGGGAATATTAATCCGAAGTCGATTGCACGCTTATCCACCCACCATATCTTACTTTACCACTTCGAGCGCATTTCCAGAGCTACTACTCCCGGGGTTGTGATATTAAATCTGGTACAAGTTATGGTCCATATCTTCGGCGAGAGCATTTAATTAGCACAAGCTGTCACTAATTTAAACACTTAGTTAGTTAGTTCCTTTCGTCAAGTGGAGAAAGATGCTTTTCCCACCGAGTTTCTGTCTTAATTTCTCCGAAACGGCGACAAGAGAACCCGTCTAATAACGACTTGATTCCAAGACAATATAATTATAACCTTCTGACTGTATGTGCTGCGCCGAATTGTTCAGATTTTAATTTTGGCCTTATCGAGAAGTTTATGTCGGACGGTTAATGCCGCCGCCCCAAAAAGATTACGACCCTGTTAATTGCTTGAAGAGTAAAAGTTCTTTCTCCACCCCAATAAAAGACTTATTTATTGCCTAAATGTAAACATGTTTTATTGATTATAAATATTAATTTAGTGTTGTTTATGAACATGGAAAATGTTTTCTTTATTAGTAAGATGTAGAATTGTCTGGAACTGTCTGTTTTTACTTTCCGAAAATTTTCGAGGCTTTATATAGTAAATTGTAGCGACTAAGAATACTATTTCAGAAATAAATAGTGTTCATATCATTTATTTTAATATTAACCCTAGAATGTTAACTCTTTTGTTTCTAAATGCACATTAGTATTAATACTGATACAAGCGCAAGTTGATTCTATATTCCTTTACTAAATATTTAAAATTTTTGCAGTAGGTCCTAACTATAAGTCTTCTTGTCCTAATTTTATAAACACTATTTAAATTTGTAAATCAAGCTTATGCACGCATTACATAGATAAATGCACAAGATAATGTTTAAGTTGTCTCCAGAATTCTTTGGAAATGAAAACTTTAATATAGTCATCAGAGTAAAATTTATAACTACCACCAGTTAAAATAGAATATCATATACTCTGCGTTTGGCGCTATCAATGCCTTCTTCAAAAATTTTGGCGAATTATTTATATCAATAACTCCCTAGTTTAATTGAAATGAATTAACGGGTGTTTGAAATATATAATTTAAGTAAGGCCATGCATAGCAACTATAAAATGTTGACGATGTTGTTGAGTTGTTGACGACGGATGATTGATTGAGTAGTTGTTTGGGCTATTTCCAACGTTTGCAGGATTTGAATAATTCAACTTTTCGGCAGTCAATCTACTACCATCTTTAGAGGAGCCCTTAGAAGGACTGGTTCTTGCCATACTCATGTCTGGAAAGGCATACATGTCTTCCCAATTTTTTTAATTGCGAAATGTATTCGTGCCAAATTTGAACCAGGTCTGAAATTCGAAAGTTTTAACTAAATGAAGCACACTAACCACTACGCTCCTACACCTTCGTCGTATGTATGCATGGCAAAGAAGAATTAAATGAATTCCTTTGAACACCTCAATAACATAGAAGAATCCATCAAAGTCAATATGGACGTGGAAAAGAAAGACAGAATCTCACTCCTGAATGTCCTACTACGTAAAAAGACAGGCGGCACAGTCACAACTAAAGTATATAGAAAGCGAGTCATACAGGACAATACCTCCATTATGAATCCAACAATCCCCAGAATATTAAAGTTGGAGTAACCAGGAGCTTATACGACAGAGCGAACAACATCTGCTCAGATGAAAGGGATAGATAGGAGGAGCTGAAGAACGTAACACACACATTATAGCAGAAAAGACGTCGAAAGCCAGGGATAATAAAGTAGCACGAGAATAACAACCACCTAGCGTGGGCACAACAGTAATCCCGAATATCAAGGGCCTATCAGAAAAAAGAAGAATAGGCAACGACTGTATGATCAGAGCAGACATGAAGACAACAAACACCATTAGATCCACCCTGACACAAACAAAACCATACAATGAAAATCAGAGAACTAAAGACTGTATATACTAAGTGCCATGCGAATATAGGAGAAAATACATCGGAGATACAGGCAGACCTTTACAAGTCAGGATCGAAGAACATCAAAAAGTGGTCGGACTGGGAGAAACCGACCACGCCTAGCTCAACATACTTAGGAAGAGGCACACAGGATTACATGGGACAACGCAAAAATCTTGGGAAACAAGGACCTTCAAACCAAAAGAATGCTGAAAGAGACTCTATATGTGGCCATAACATCAAACACCATAAGTACACCAATCTTGGAGATAAAAGATAGCTGGCTTTCAATTACTCGAGAAAACGTACAAAGAAGATCTACAACCACAGTACTAGACCTACTAGACCAGATACCCAATGCGCACACAACACAGCGCAGTAAAATAGAACATAAAAATTACAGCTTGTAGCTTGAATAGTGGTTTCAAGAATTAATATTCTGCCCCCAAATAACTAAGTGGTTAGTGTGTTTGTTTTAGTTAAAACCTTCGAATTTCAGACAAGGTTCCAATATTGCGAGTATATTTCGCAATTAAAAGAATTGATAGGACATATATTCCAGACATCGGTTTGGCAAGAACAAGCCCTTATCAGGGATACCCTGACGACGCCAGTAGATTGACTATCGAAACGTCAGATTATTCAAATTCTACAAACAATGGAAATAGCCCAAACAAGTAATCACAGTATTTCTATTAATAAATCTGCTTATGAAGTTTCTGGTGTAAAATGTTTTCTAACACCATCTTATTGAACATACTCTTATTACAATTAATTATTCAGAACTTCCTTGATGAACTGTTCTAAAATTTCTTGCCGATATCGTCCGGCATTCGATAGTCATTTATCAAGACATTTTAATAATTATAATAAATAACACCTCTATACTTCATCGTTGCTTGGAATTTAATGAAAATTTTAAAACTTACGCTGGAGAAGATTACATTTTGGGTATACAACAAACATATAAAATTCGGTTACTGCCTCTGAAATAATCAAACAAGAAAAGATCATTATATCTAACAGTATTAACCAGAAAATACTTTGTACATTACATTCGCACAAGAGAACGAATCATTGCGTGTTCGCTCTTTTATAACGCCATTACATTGCATAGTAGATCTTTCCGAAACTACAGGAAGTCTAAATTGAATATCGTTAATAAAGGAAAATTGGCTAATGAGCGAAAAAAGCTATTGGCCCACATTAATTACTCAAAGATGGCTTTGTCATTCAGACACAATAAAGAAAATTCCAAATGAAGAAGTTACTACATGATAATTCTCAACAATTAATAGGACCCAAGCCGAAATGATAAAATTACATGAAACACATCATTCTAAATTATCCAAAGATCCTAAGATTTCGCTTACGACTCCAAGAGCAATGCGCCACTTAATTGTTAAACACATCTAGTTTAAACGGTATTATAAACAAACCAACATAACCGAGAAATGGCTTAATTAAACTATAAAATTTAGAAGAAATTT
Organism: Melolontha melolontha; assembly: GCA_935421215.2. Lineage (NCBI taxonomy): Eukaryota > Metazoa > Arthropoda > Insecta > Coleoptera > Scarabaeidae > Melolontha > Melolontha melolontha. The sequence goes on along the minus strand of OW285242.1, from coordinate 94,057,412 downwards.
AGAAAACATTCCGTGTATTTTCTAATTAAAAATATATTTCAGATAACCAACGCAAGATATCAAATGATGGAAAGAAAATATAAAACTCACCTTTAGAGTTACGCTGTGAAATAAATTCGTAATCAGAAGATGTGTACAGGGAAATTAAAATATTTAAATAATATGCTCGAAATACAATATATGACTATAGTTCTAGATTAAGTACGTATCAAAAATAAACTATTAAAGAAACAATGGAGCTGTAAATGACATTATATTATTACAGATAGCAGAAATCAAAGAAAACGTTATAGAATAGGTCCTTAATAAATGTTTAGAATATTCACAAGTTGCACAGGTATAAAATTGTCAATTTTCGAAGACGGCATGTCTGACAAAAGGTTAGATTTTGAAAAGAAAATGAGTGCCGGTCATTTATTCAGTATTTATTTTTGAAAAACTTATTAGACAAAGAAATTCTTGCTTATATGATAAAAACCTTAACTGATCAGTGTACTTCATAAAAACTGGATTGTGGAACATAAGAGAGGCAGATCAAATGTTAAAGATGAGCACCGCTCTGTAATACCAATTTCTATGGCCACTACGTAAAACATGGACTCCATTCATGATATTCATCTACCTTATATAATTATAAGATTGATGAATTGGAATCAAGTATATTGCCTATTTCCTATCAACGTGTTTCATAGCATTCATCGCGACTTACGTATTAGAAAGCTTTTGGCGAAATGGATTCCAAGGCGCTCGAATTCTCATCAGAAACGCATTTAATTGACACTTTGAAGAAAATCTGTCACTCTTCTCAAGAAGGTTCTTCAGCTTTTCCAGACCGTTGTGTTAATATGGGTGAAACGTGTGCCCATTAGTACGATTCAGAAACTAAAGAGCAATCCAGAGATTGATAGCATGCCGGTTCTCCGCGATCCAGAAAATTCCATATTAAAAAATCGGCATGCAAGATTCTTGCTTCAGTTCTTTTGAGACAAAGATAGGATAATTATAACAGATTACTTGGGATAGAATAGAAATACTGCATGAGCATATCACACTGAGTTGCTAACTAAATTATGTAAGAAAATTGTAGAAAAACGCAGCGAAAAACTTGCAGGTGTGCTCTTTTTTCAAGAAAAGGCTCCTGCTAATTGTCCTGCAAAAAATTTATAAATTGTTTTTTGTATTGGTTGACCACCCATCCTATTCTCCGGATTTAGTACCGTCATTATTTATTCCAGAAAAAAACTAAAATATTTGAAATGTAAAAGAATGATAAAGTCATACGTATCGTGCCGTTCAGAAGTGGTTTGCAGACCAAGACAAAGAATTTCGTTTAAGGGGCTTAGAATTACATTATAAATGTATCCTAGTAAGTACAGGTTTTCGGTATTTTGTAAAGAAAACTTGGGGAATTTAAAATTGAACAGTACACAATTGAATAACGTGCCAATATCGTTGAACTTTATTACTCAAATCAACGATCCATTGTTTTGACTCAGCGTGCATATCGTCGTTATTTTAATGTGCGGGTTGGACCCTCAGAGTCAACAATAAACCGTCTGGTTGCAAATTTTCGAGAACAAGGGGCAGTAAGGAACCTTCCTGGTGCCGGCAGACGACGAACGGTGCACACGGATGACAATATTGAACGGTTACAGGAGAGTATTCGGGAAGATGGAGAAACATCAACCAGGAGACGTTCGACACAACTTGGCCTCTCAAGAGGGTCGCTGCAGAGAATTTTGCATACAATAAGAATGTTTCCATACAAAATTCAGCTTGTCCAACAATTGAAACCGACAGATTACCAGCAACGACTTGATTATGTAATTTATTTTCGTCAAAAATCAGAAGAAAATCATGATTTTATTCATAATTTAATTATGAGCGACGAAGCCCATTTCCAAATAAATGGGTTCGTTAATAGGCAAAACTGCAGGATATGGGCTACGGAAAATCCAAGAGTAGTTCAACAGCGAGAATTACACCCACTTAAGTGTACCGTTTGGTGCGGTGTTTCGTCGGAAAGGATAATTGGCCCATATTTTTTTGAAAATGAACACGGCGTCGCCGTTTCCATCACTGGTGTTAGATATCGGACAATGTTGGAAAATTTTTTAAGGCCAGGCGTGGAAAACCATCTGCAAGTATGGTTCCAACAGGATGGAGTCACAGCGCACACTGCGAGGGACACAATGGCTCTTTTACGCGACATCTTTGGTGAACGAATTATTTCCCGTATAAACGATTTTAATTGACCTCCGCGTTCACCGGATTTAACCGCTTCAGACTGTTTCCTTTGGGGTTATTTGATAGAAAAAGTCTATATTAATAAGCCTCGAACCGTACAACAATTAAAAATTAATATACGCGACGAAATCAACAACATAACACCTGAAGTTTTGCGAAAGGTTATGGAAAATGTTTTGGAAAGAGCACGACTATGCGAAGCAGAAAATGGCCACCACTTGCGAGATATAATTTTTCATAATTAAATTAAAAATATTCTCCATTAATATATTGTATTTAAAATAAAAAAAATTTAGTAAGTATGTCTTAAATAAGAAGTTATAATGAACTCAAACCCCTTCGGTCATTTTGGGCCACCCTGTATTAGAATATGTTGAATGAATCAAATTTTGTTTTCAAATATTTTAGGGTTTTATTTGGTAGGGTAAATAATTATTAATACCCCTACGAATATTCCACATTTCGATGTTTTTGGAGTTTTAAAAAATGTTTAAGTCTTAAGTAATTCTAATTTAATATTGTTTCAATAATAAAATCCCTAACAACGTATAGTAAAGTAAACAATTTTAATTTTCCTAAGTTATATGGAAAAAATATTCTATTTTGAATGTAAACATTAACTTTAACTTCGTTTCCAATTTTTTTTCTGATAAACCACTGCTAATAGTATTCAAGACAACCCACTCAAATCAAAAATTAGTCTGTAGTCAATGATACGGAACGTTTAAAATTTAAAAATGAAATTTATGGAGATATTTCTTCTTCGAGGATCCCGAGCCGGTAAAATTTTACGACAATTTCGAGAAACCGCCTCATAGCGATTCGGACATCAAAAGTGCAAGCGCGCTCCATATAAATGGGTCACCACATATCTGGAATTAAAGGCTTTGTAATTCGATATCGAGCCCGTTCTGTCGCATTTACTTGTAATAGCTGTTAACACTGCCCTAACACGTATCTGCGTATGTGTGTGTCTCTTTGGGGCGCAACGCACCGCCACATCACATGAAAACTACCGAAAACTGCGAGGAGTTGGCGAGTTATTTGGAGTAAGAACACGGAACACGTGCACCGAAAACCGAACCGAGAGTCGCCTTTGTGAAAGTAACTTGAGAAATTGGCTTTCGTATGAAAACGATTATTAATTATTGTTTCCAAATAAACGGTTTAATAATTCGAAAAATACTTTTGGTAATAGGAATCGTATTATCTACAAAAAATGTGTATGTGTATACTCTTGAAAACCATTTATATAATCAAAACATGCAAATACTACTTTATTCAGAACGTATTGGAAGCAGCAGTATTATCAGAACAAGAAAATATGATTATGTCTAATTATGCGAAAGTGGAATATCTCGCAGTGGCAAAATTTTTGGCCAAAAAAACATTCGTAAGAAATAAAAATCGAATAAAGGCTTCGAAAGATGAGATACATACAGCTAATTAATGAACGTATTGAAGATAAAACACGATCAGAACAACCAGAAGAAGTAATTTGTTGAAGAAACTGTTCTAAATGATTCCTTCAATATTATCGGAGATGTCAGTACTACTGAACCTTTCAAAATAAGACCAGCCGAATGTGGTACAAAGTTAACATAGGGGTTGATTGCGATAACGTTATAACTAGAAACCGGACACGTCGGGTTGAAATGACGTCGTCATTACGACGCACGATATAAATAGTCTACAACATCTGTAAGTACATCACACAGTTATTGAATGCATTATTTATCTGGCTAGCGCGCACATCTGTTGTCATCTGGAATTGCGACGTTTCTTGATGGATATTTACAGATAAATTTCTGTTTTCATGGGCGTAGATAGAAGCGTGTGGAGTTTTAATAATTTAGTCTATTTAGATTATATTTCGTAAGATAAATAAAGTGCTGTGCGTTAGTTTCTTGTTTTCATAGTTTTAACTGTTAATTACATCGTAATTTTTGTGAAAGATCCTGTTTAATATCGTTTGATTGAATCTATTTCTCCCACTTATTTCGATGTAAGTGTGCATTGAATTTCTTTCAGTTTCAATAACTTACGCATACTTTTTAGTATTCATTTATTTAGATCTAGATCTAGAGCATTGTTTAAGTTACTTTTTCAGATATGATATGGAAGAATGTCGGGAACGGCATCGTAAAACAATGGCGGGTTGGATTGACGGTCATACTTATTGTATGTCCATTGTCAGTGATTCCGAAATTCATTGCAAAATCTGTAAAATATCGTTAAAAAATTCCATGAAATGCCAAGTACGTCACTTAGCATCGCAAACATATGCACAGAAATTGGAACCTTTGGAATCTGACAATTTTAACGAAGAACTCTGTGAAACTTTTATGGCTGCTAATATTCCATTAAATAAACTTAACAATCCCACTTTAAAAATATTTCTCCAAAAATATACTAGCCGAAATGTTCCTGATGAATCCACCTTACGCAAATATTATGTTTCTAAGTGTTACACAAAAGCAGCAGAACTCATTAGAAGCCATCTTTCAAATCAGTACCTCTGGATAGTGCCGACGGAACTATCGATAAATTAGGACGCTGTGTGGGAAATGTTGTAGCTGGTGTACTACATCCAACTATTCCATATAACGCATATGTAATAGCAACAAAAGTAATAAATACAGTTGATTCGGAAACAGTTGCTAGAACCATTAACGAGAATATTAAAAAAATACTTCATTCGGATGACAGGTACTCGTACAAGGAAAAAGTACTTTTATTTGTAAGTGACATTGCTGCATATATGTTAAAAACAGGCAGACTATTAAAGAACATATTTTTAATATGCTGCATATTACTTGTGTAGCACATGCTCTCCACAGACTCTGTGAATATATCAGAGACACTTTTCCAGAAGTTGATAGACTTGTATCCACTTTTAAAAAAGTTTTCGGAAAAGCACCATTGAGAGTAGCTCTTCACAGGGAAAAGCTGCCATCTTTGTCACTGCCTCCCTCTCCAGTAATAACTAGATGGGGGACATGGTTGGAAGCTACTAGTTTTTATACAGAGAATTTCGATAGTTTGCAAAATCCCGTTGCAAGTTTAAATGACTATGCTCGGAGTATTTCTGAGTGCAAGGAACCAACACAAAATCCACATTTAAAAAATCAGTTGTACTTTCTTCAAGAACACTTTGGAAATTTGACAAAACAAATCACTTATTTTGAAAATCGAAATCTCAAATTAAATGATGGTTTAACAACATTAGATGTGGCTATTAATAATTTGAAAAGTATTCCAAGTTACTTCTGATGAGGCCTACGGCAAAAGTTAGATGCAGTGTTTAATAGAAATCCAGATTTATTAACATTGCGGCAATTGTGTATGGGGACAATACCACAACATCTAACTGCAAAATATGCGGAAATAAAAGAATATTTCCAATATGCACCTATAACCAGTTGCGATGTAGAAAGGACGTTTTCTATTTACAAAAATGTATTTCATTCAAAGGGAGCACATTTTACAGAAGAGAACCTTGAGAAAGTATTGCTAGTAAATATTAACACTCCTTCACTCAACTTGAATTACAAAATGAACAAATAAAAATGTATTACGTATTTTGGAGCCGTATATATACCCGTTTTATTATTATAAGTATAATTATATAAATAAAATTAAAGACTTTAAAAATGCAAATGTTCAATAGTACGCTCGTGGGCGATGAGTCATCAATCTCTCGTATCCGGTCTCTAGTTATAATTGCTAGGAGAAGCACAATAATTGTCTACTAGGATCCCCTATCTAAACAGGCATCGATGGAACAAGATAGGATGAATTCATCACTATACTGAGATTTGTCTCAAGCATTCGATTATGTGAAACGTGTTTTATTTTTGGCTAAATTAGAGGAGTTTGTGTGGCATTAAGGAAGTATCAGTACCCTAAAAATAGATCGCTGTACGTATCTGTCATCTTACCTATTTCCGTAGACGTTCCGTCGGGATTTGTTCGAAGTCCGATATTATTCAACTTATATTTAAACGATCTTATTGCTTGTCTGAGTGATGCATTATTACTATTATATATATATATATATATATATATATATATATATATATATATATATATATATATATATATATTAATGACATTAGCCATATCATCACATGATCTAAATAACGCAGTTTTCTGAATTCATGGTTTCGTTTCAATAAGCTGTGTATGAAGAATAGTAAAACTAGTTATATTGTATTTTCTTTGTCTACGAGGGAATAATTACACAAGGTCTCTCAGTTCGTGGTGCCATTTCGAACATCACCTCTAAGAATGTATTAAATTTCTTGAACTTATTCAAAATACACCTAAATTAGAATAATATTGTTTGAAAGTTTCCAAAATGTTATTTCTCTCGCTCATGCAAGAGCTTGAGAAAGCGTTTATCTTGAGAAGTTTTGGAAAGTGCAGACTGAATTATGAAATATTTTTTGTGTATCTTCACCAACGGCTAGAACTGTTTTTCTAGCTCAGAAGCAACTTTTTGAGACCGTTCATGTAGCTATTTGTTTAGAAAATTCAAATCTTTAACTTTTCAGTGCGTATATGTCATATCACGTTGTTTACTTTGTTTATTGAGGGAGAAATTGAAAAGCATCTTTGGAATTTATTAGTTTTAATTTTGCTCGGTTGTCACTAAGGATGCTTCAACTACATTAGTCAAAAGTATAAACAAGTTCAACATAAAAATACATTCATAAATAATAAAATTTTTCAAAATATTAGCGGGGAAAAATCTATAGCAATATGTTTACGTACGTGTAGGGTATGTGTGTGTGAGGTATTTATTATTTATACACATTCTAAATATTTTGAATTCATAGGCGTCATGCAATACAATAAGGGTGTTTTTAATTTCGGGGTTCGTGTCGTAATTTACTAACAATATTTTAGATTTCTGTTCTATTTACATCTTTCCATTTTATCACAGGTTGACTATTTCAGGGACGTCTGTATAACTAAAAACACGAGTAGAGTCTCGTTTGCTCATACAGCAACCAAGATCCTGATCTCATTTATCAGGTTGATACATGATAAAATTTGACAATATGCTCGTTTATACTCATTCCTAATAACCTCGCAAATATTTATAAACATGTTCAACCCAGCCAGTAAGATTCCTTACTTCTCGCTAAAAGCAAATTAAACCGGTTGGGGCATGATTAACCTGAGCTTCCTTACACCGATAACACTACCCTTGAACTGCCACCCTTCTACTGCCTCCCCTCTAATTCCGCTATTTTCTCTTTGCATTTATGCTTGAGTCTCACTCTAATACATATTAAACGAAAGCAAGACGTTATGTTTGCGTAGAATTTTTAGAATCAAGAAAGGTATGCAAAATTTTGGGTTAAACGGACGTTTAACTCTATAAACGAAACTACGACACGAGTTTTGTAAGAAAACCCGACGAGATGGAATATTTCGAGTATTTTTCTTGGTTTTAGGGAGTAAGAATCTACAAGAGTTTAAAGATCCTGTGCAGTTTTTGGTTGCAGGCCTGTGTAATTCAACAAAACAATTTAAAGGAATACAAAACTGTAACTATTTTAATAATTACAGAACAAAAGTTGTCTAAGAATAGTAATTTAGAGAAGGCTTTGTGAATTCGTTTTCATTTGGCTTTTGTAGTTGGAAAGTTGTGTAGAATTCCAAACGCTTTCTGGTATATGATTGTATTCCATTCTAATTAAACAGGTCTGCATGGCACTTTCAAAAAAAAAGGCCGGCAATTGGTCGTTTTGATGTTTGGTACTGTGTTCATGTACCTTTCTATTCATAAAATATTTTGCTTAGTTTTGATGAATATTACAAGCGCACTATAAAACATATACGCACTCCATTTTAAGTTTATTGTGTTTTTTATTTAACATTACTTCAAGAAGTTTACAAGTAACTTAAGGCAATTTAATTAAAACATTTGTTAAAACTTTTTACTGGCGCTATATACATTTGTAGAAGAGAAAAACCAAGTTTTCAAATTGGAACCTGAGGGAAAAGCAGTCCCATCTAGAATATAAACCGACTGAATATCTAAGCTGGACAGATTGGTTGTGAATTGTGAATAAGCAATATTTAAAATCACAATTCATAGCAATATGTTTACGTACGTAACAGATGGATGAGATTACTATTTTTTTTGTTATTGGCGGTCAATTCTAAGTTATCGTCTTTTATAATAGAGTCGATTGCACAGTGGCGTGACAAATTTTTTTCAAATATCCTCAGCATTTTTTTTCTCGGCTATGAGAGAGAATTTTGGGAATATATTATGGATTATATTCTATATAATTACATATTTTCTTCATACGTTGTCTTCTTATTTAAAGGACACCCGGTATATTATGGTTCCAAGTGGTTTTATTTCTTTTATTTATTCTGACAACTTTTGTTTTATTTATGATGAATACACTGTTAAAAGTCAACGAAGAAACATAAGTGGTTTCGTGCAGAAAATGTGCTATGTGTGTATTTCAAGGTGAAACTTGGCTATCAAGATAAAGGGCTCCTCACAATTGTGCAGTAAAAAACACTCGTTTCGTTTTTGCGTTTCTATGATGTGGCGTAAACAGAAAAACCACACTACTGACTGCTATTTCTGTTCGGAAGAAGTGAAAGTTTTGGATACAAAAGATAATAAGCTCATAGCTCTGAAACGCCAGTTCCACACCTACCTTCTAGTTTGTATGATATCCTGAGTAATTCCGAGGATACAAACACATTACCCTCTCTCCCCTAATACGAGTTCAGAATTTTTGTTGATGAGGGACCTCGATTTTTCTCTCAGAGCTGAATGACCTGGTTAGAGATTTAGGCCTTTCAAGAGATGCTACCAAATTTCTGGGGTCAAGACTAAAAATAGAAACCTGCTGTAACCTGAAACTTAATTTTCATGGTACAAGAAACGAGAGAGACTATTTACTAAATCTTTCCCCAAAGAGGGAAGTTTATTGTAGTGATGTTCAAAGGCCAATGAAGTGTTTGGAAATAGAGTATGATTCATTTGAATGGCACGTGTTCTTTGATTGGCCAAAAACAAGCCTCAAAACAGTCTTGCCACATAATGAGAATAAATTTGCATCACTTCCTGTAAGACAATCGGTGAATTTGAAGGAAAACAATAACGATTTGGCAATGATTCTTGAGAAAATAAAATATAGAATATCGCTGAATGGTTTATAAAGACCTCAAAATGCTAACGATGTGGGACAGCCGAACCGGATATTTCCATTTGACAAAAACTGACTGACCACTTCGAGACGCTTTAACCCCCGACGAAAATAACTTCATCAATGCGACCTTGATTCCTCCTAAAAAGGTTTTATTACTATCCCTTCGTATTAAATAAGGGTTTATGAAACAGTTTGTTAAATCACTGTCAAAGATTAGGAATGTTTCAGATATATGTGTTTCGAGTTCCAAAAAACTGAAACCAAGTTGAAAGAGGAAGTTTTTACTGACCAAGATATACGAAAACTGTTATCCGATTCCCTCTTTTCAGAAATAATGGGAGAAAAGGTTCATTGCAAAAGTCCCACACGTCTTTTTCTCAAACGTAGGGCACAAGTTTTTGAAAAAACATAAAGACCCTCACTACAGAACCATTGCACGAAGCATAATTTTTTTTACCCATTATATATCACACTAGATATTGAACACAATTCCAAACGCAAGGATAGCAAATTTAGAAATTTTTACAATTTGAGCTACGCCACGCATCTTCAATTGCAATTTTTTCAATACCATATCATGGACTTTGTTAATAATTTCTTCGTTAGTCACTGTAAACAATTAAAAAATTTTCAGCTTCTGAATTTGAGTTTCCGGCTTCAATAAATTAGTTACGAATTTAATTACAACTCTTTTAATATATTATTGCTAGCTAACAATATTTACTTTGTCAAAAATGTATAAAGCTACCTCGACGATCACTTAGTTTCAAAAATAAAATGAATGTCCAGAATATAAAATATATATTCTCAACCAAATTTCGGGTTCGCCTGGTCAACCTATTCAACGCAAGCTTTTGGAACTTATACTTTCGTAAACACGGTGCGTATACTAACAGTACACCCACACCTCTCAATAAGGACGCTCTTTATACGGTATTTCGCTATAACGGCCTTTTTTAATTATGACACTTTTTCGATTTACCGTTTAAAATGTTTCATTATACGGCCAATAGATAGATTGGTTGTATTTGTTTTATTTTTGCATATTATTCGTAACTGAGCAAAACATAGCGCGCACGACGAAAGAGAGGGAACCCCAAAATAGTGTTTTAATAAAAAAAGAAAAATTACACAAGAACGCATGCGTTTGATGGAAATTGCGCATGGTAGTGACCAGCATAGTTAATTGCTGAATTAAAAACACAGTTGGTACGTTTTGTAATTAATTCAATAATTCTTTTAAATATAATCGTTCCTTTTGCTGCTAATAATAAAAAGAGAAGTCAAAGATATGTCACGTGACCAAATTAGAAGTTTTACGTCTTATTGAAGCTGGTGAGAAAATTGTTCAAATTTATAATGCAATGTCGACCGTTCAAACTATTCGTGATAGAAAAAAAGAAATTGAAATACATTCGCTGTCCGCTACACCTTCAAGTATTTCAAAATTAACAAAATTAACAAAGAAGCAGTGTTATGGAAAAAATGGAAAAATTATTAGTTTGTGGATTAAAGACAATAATGAACGAAGGATGACAATGTGCCAGATGACTATCCAAGAAACGGCCAAAAGTATTTTCGAAGAGAAAGGATAATGATGAATCTGTGAAAAATGAAAAATTTGAAGCAAGCAAGTTGGTTTGAAAAATTCAAAAATCGCCACAATTTGCATAATTTAAAAATGAAAGGCGAAAAAGCTAGTGCCGATGGTAACGCAGGCAAAGAATATCCCAACAGTTTGAAAAAAGTTATAGAAAGAGGTGGATGCCAACCAGAGCAAGTTTTTAATGTAGACGAAATAGGACTCTATTGCAAGCGAATGCCTGAAAGAACTTTCATTGCAAAATCTGAAAAGTCTGCATCTGGATATAAGGTCTCCAAAGAACGAGTAACTTTGCTTCTTGGTGCAAATGCTGCAGGGGATTTAAGCTAAAACCACTGTTAGTATATCATTCAGAAAATCCAAGGTGTTTTAAAGGGCTGAACAAGAAACAATTGCCTGTCATTTGGAAATCCAATAAAAAAGGTTGGATGACTAAGATTTTTTTCAGGGACTGGTTTAAAAATAACTTCTGGCCAGAAGTAAAAAAAATATTTAAAGGAGAAAAACTTGAGCAACAAGGCATTGCTCATTTTGGATAATGCTCAAAGACACTCGGTTAATTTACCAGAAGATGTGGAGATTGAGTATCTTTCCAAAGATATAACATATCTCATCCAACTAATGGATCAGGGTGCTACAGCAACTTTTAAGGCTTTTTATTATTATTATTATTATTAACCAAGAACTTTTCGTAAACTTATTCAGCAAACCGATGGTGAATCTTCGATAAAACAATTTTGGAAAAACTACAACATCAAAGATGCCTTGTACAACATTAATCATGGAAATACTTACAATCAACAACAATTGACCATGTTTTAAAACAAATATGGCCAGAATGCATAAAGTCTAATGAGTCTGAAGTTAATTCTCTTCCTGAAGTTCGACAAAACATATTGAGCTTAGCAAAAAATATTGGTTTTGAAGATTTAGAAGAAGGTGATTTGATTGACTCGCTCGATGCTGACAGAGAACCTCTTTCAAACGAGGAGCTGATCCAGTTAGTAACCGAACAAACTCTTGATGAGAACACTTACTTTGAGAAGGGAATGAACATCCTTCTTCAAAATGATCCCGACGAAGAACGCAGCGATAAAGTATCTCGAGAAGTAAACTCAGCCATTAGATGTTACAAAACGTTGCAAAAAGAAGCAGTAAGGAGGGCGAAGCAGACAAAGTTGGACGAATATTTTAAATTAAGTTATTCAACAACAACGGAAATTGACGAAGGCAGCATTTTATCAGATTAAAAAAGCTTCAAAACATTTTATAATTTTTGTATATGAATATGATCTTTTTTGTTTTTTCTTTTTTGAACTATGTAACGTGTTCATTTTATATATTGTGATGACTCATCCAACAACGCGTAGCGCGTCATACTCTCCAGCATTTTCTCAATCGTTCTGCCTGCGTCTAGAACATATTCACCACAATATAAAAGCCGCGTCGAAGAAGGGATGGACATTCATTCGATACCCAAGTCTCGCGAAGTAAACATAAATATAGTTACATAAATATCAAATACATAAATGTACTTATTGTTGTTAATAGTTAGTTTTATATTGTTATACGTTTTAATATTAATACGAGTGTAGTGTATGTGTCTAAAGTTATTGTTAGTTTTATTTAAGAACCCGAAAAGACAAACTTTACAGTGGTATTCAGGTGTGGACTAATTAATAAATAATAAACTAAGTAGACAATTAAGTATTCGATTAAATAAATATACAGTGCGGAAAGACGTTATTTTAAATATCGTGATGGCTAATAGAATGAAACTGACGGAATTAAAAGTGTCCGAGTTAAAACGAGAATTAGAAGAGAGGGATGAGGATACAACTGGCAAAAAGTCGATCCTCCAGCAACGGCTTCGCAATGTGTTGATCCAAGAAGGCGAGGATCCATAGAATTATGTCTTTCAAGTTCCAGGCGGAGATGCTGATGTGAATTCGCTGTTTATGAAAATAGAACAAATGGAGCAGAAGAATCTGGATAGTGCGAAAAATATGGAACAACGATTAATAGAGAATGCGCAAATTCAAATGCAACAAATGCAGCAGAAAAGTCTGGAAACTTCTGGAAATTTAGCAAAAACTCTAGAACAAATGGAGCAGAAGAACCTGGAAACTTCTGGAAACTTAGCAAAAACTCTAGAACAAATGGAACAGAAGAACCTGGAAACTTCTGGAAACTTAGCGAAAACTCTAGAACAAATGGAGCAGAAGAATCTGGACAGTGTGAAAAGTTTGGAACAGCGTTTAATAGATTCACAAGCACAGATGAGGAAAGAAACCTAGAAACCGCTAGAATCCTCGAGAAAAATCTGGAAAAGAAATTACTAGAAAATTCTAGAAACTTCGAAAAAAGTCTGGAACAAGTGGAGAAAGTTCTAGAACAGCGATTAGCGGAAAAATCAGAAGCGTTAAAAGAAGAGGTTTTCATAACTGTAGAAGCTGTAGAAGAGAAAATTGGAGAACATTCTAGACATTTAGAGACAATAATGATTGAGATGAAATTACCCACTACCACGAGTCATTCTGATCCCAAGCAGGTCAACAAAGAAGTCATACCGCGGCCCATCGAAATAAAAGAAAAACTTGTTGCTATTTCAAAGACCAGAATCAAGCCACCAACCTTTGATGGAAAGACGTCATGGGCAACTTACCTGACGCAATTCGAAGCGGCCGCAGAAGCAAACGCATGGTCTTCTGCCGAGAAGGCGAATGCTTTAAACTCTAGAACAAATGGAACAGAAGATCCTGGAAACTTCTGGAAACTTAGCGAAAACTCTAGAACAAATGGAGCAGAAGAATCTGGACAGTATGAAAAGTTTGGAACAGCGTTTAATAGATTCACAAGCACAGATGGAGGAAAGAAACCTAGAAACCGTAAGAACCCTCGAGAAAAATCTGGAAAAGAAATTACTAGAAAATTCTAGAAACTTCGAAAAAAGTCTGGAACAAGTGGAGAAAGTTCTAGAACAGCGATTAGCGGAAAAATCAGAAGCGTTAAAAGAAGAGGTTTTCATAACTGTAGAAGCTGTAGAAGAGAAAATTGGAGAACATTCTAGACATTTAGAGACAATAATGATTGAGATGAAATTACCCACTACCACGAGTCATTCTGATCCCAAGCAGGTCAACAAAGAAGTCATACCGCGGCCCATCGAAATAAAAGAAGAACTTGTTGCTATTTCAAAGACCAGAATCAAGCCACCAACCTTTGATGGAAAGACGTCATGGGAAACTTACCTGACGCAATTCGAAGCGGCCGCAGAAGCAAACGCATGGTCTTCTGCCGAGAAGGCGACTGCTTTAGTCATAGCATTGAGGGGTGATGCTAGTGATATTTTGCAGACATTCCCTCCCGAGGAACGTAAAGATTATTCTCAACTCATTAAACGCTTGGAGATGAGATATGGCCATGCGCATTTGGAGCAAGTATACCATACCCAACTGAAGAATCGATCACAGAAGAAAGGCGAGAATCTTCAGGAATTTGAGGCAGATATTGCTCGTCTAGTTCGACTTGCATATCCGATGGCGCCAGATAATTTCATGGAACACCTAGCTGTCCAGACGTTCATAGATGGTCTCCGGGATATTGATACGCAGCAAGCATTAAGGTTGGCAAGACCGAAAACCTTGATCGATGCTTTGGCGCACGCGCTTGAGTTTGAGACTGCAAAACAAGCCTCTCGGAACCATGCTCGTGTCTGCACTGTTGACAAGCAGGAAAATGAGGAGTTCATGGAGCAGGTGGTTAGTAGAGTCCTAAACCAGATCAAATCAAATAAAAGAATACTGCGATGCTGGAATTGTGGAGAGATTGGTCACGTTCGGAGTAAATGTGGTAAGGTGGCCAAGAAAGCATCGTCTGAGCAGCAGGAAAACTAAAGCGGGTCGATGAGCGGGGGCAATCATCGATCCAGCATCAGGAAGCCCCAAGGACGCCTGGCCAAGTCGCATCCTTGCAACATCAAACCAACGGCCTGTATGTGGACGCTGTTATGGAAAAAAGGACCTATGCTTGCTTGCTAGATACTGGATCGACGAAAACCATCGTAAGACCCGATTTAATTCCCAGAAATAAAAAGTTATTTTCCAGCATGTGGAGACTTAGGACAGCAACAGGAGAAGCAGCTTCTGTGGCAGGTGAAGTAGATGTCAACTTTATCATAGGACCAACATCAATCCGACATCGTGTTCTCGTAGCTGACATAGAAGAACAAATAATCTTGGGATTAGACATCATGAACACCTACGGCTTCCAGTTAAATATGAAAGAAGGCACTTTACAAATAAATAATGAGGAATTGTTTCTTCATGAGAAAGATTGTGGAAATGTACAAGTAATTACTGCAGAGAATGTTGTTCTGGATGCAAGAAATGAGACATTTTTGACGGCGTGTATGGAAGGTGATTATTTGGACGGAAATGTTACAATGTTGGAACCAAAGGCTGATGATGACGAGGTGGGCCAAGGAATAGTAGTTGCCAAAATGCTGGTTAAGACTCAGAAGACTGTACCGATAAGGGTAATGAATGTGAACCATTACCCTGTTTCATTGAAGAAGGGTACTATTTTGGGGTGGTGTTCACCAGTGTCGGCCGTCGTTCATCATATAGAGGCGAAGAAGAATGGATTCGTGCAGGTTTCTGAGAAATTGTCCAAGATAATCGACTCCGCCTGTCAAGGATTTAGCAAGAAGGAACAAAGTCAAGTTAAGGACCTAATCAAACATTATGAAGACGTCTTTGAAACTGAAACTGGTACGAAAGGAAGAACCAATATTGTAATGCACAAAATAAATACCGGCGATGTAAGTCCAATTCGACAAGGACCAAGAAGGTTACCACTGGCAAAACGTGAGGAAGCTAAGCAAATCCTACAAGATATGGAAGGCCAAGGAGTAATTGAACCATCGAATAGTCCATGGGTTTCACCAGTGGTCCTTGTCAGGAAGAAGGATGGATCTACCAGATTCTGTGTGGACTATCATCGTTTAAATAGTGTGACCAAAAAGGACAGCTATCCTCTCCCAAGAATAGACGATACGCTAGACACCTTGGCAGGAGCAAAATGGTTCTCCACTCTCGACTTAAAGAGCGGTTATTGGCAAGTGGGAATGGATCCCAATGACAAAGAGAAGACTGCCTTCAGTTTAGGTACAGGTCTCTGGCAATTTACAGTCATGCCATTTGGACTGTGTAATGCCCCAGCTACTTTTGAGCGACTCATGGACACTGTACTGAGGGGACTGTCCTGGAACACCTGCCTGGTATATCTCGATGATGTGATTGTGGTAGGGAAGACCTTTGAAGATCACATGAAAAATTTGGAAGTAGTATTCCAGAGGTTGAGAGATGCCAACCTGAGATTAAGTCCAAAGAAGTGTCACCTCTTCCGGAAGGAGGTAAATTACCTTGGACATGTGGTTTCCAGAAAAGGAGTTGCTGTGGATCCCGAAAAAGTAAAAGCTGTGGAAAAATGGCCGGTACCCAAAGACAGACATCAGCTAAGAAGCTTTTTGGGATTATGCACATATTACACAGGCCTACAAAAAAAAATTTTTTTTGGTGCATCTCTGTTTGTTTGAATAGTCGATAAAGTAGGTAATGTACAGTATATTGACATACGTCATTTTAACTCATCAGCTCTAGTTTACCTACTACCCTCATTGTGAATTGTTGTCGGTCTTGTTCGTAACTAGTCATTATTACAATATCATCGATAAAGTTTGTGTTACTATTTCATTATGGCTAGTACGTCCAGACGTTGTGTTAACGATCCTGATATATTTTGTTATGTTTGTGGTGAATACATACTGAAAAATCAGCGTAAATCGATTACAAACACAGTGCGTCGTTTGTATTTTGCTTACTTCGGTATTGAAATTCTACACCAAGATAAAGTGTGGGTGCCTCATAGTGTTTGTAAAATATGCGTTGAACATTTGCGACAATGGTAGAGAGGGAAACGTAAGTCTTTGAAGTTTGGAGTGCCTATGATATGGCGAGAACAAAAAAATCATTATGACGACTGTTACTTTTGTATGATTAATATAGTGGGCATCAACAAAAAAAATCGCCATAAATGGAAATACCCCAATATTTCTTCAGTACAAAGACCTGTTCCTCATTCAGAAAATGTTCCAATACCAACTTCTCACCAGGTAGTGCAGCAATCTCAGGAGGATGAAGCTGAAATACCTATTTCTTCCCAAGTAAATGATGACTTTCAATACTGCGGAATAACATCAGATCCTAAGCCATTTTCGCAGAATGAGCTTAGTGACCTCATCAGAGACTTAGATCTTTCGAAGGAACGTGCTGAGTTACTAGCGTCACTAAATACCCATGTTTTATTTATCTCTGGGACAGTCGAGCTAAATCACGTCATTGGACTGCAAAAAATTGCCCTGTGAGAGATGCTCTTGTTGTTGGGGAAAGACATGGTATAAATGAACCCTTAGTTTCAAGAGAAAAAATCATTCTTCCGCCGTTGCATATAAAATTAAGGCTAATGAAGCAATTTGTTAAGGCTCTCGATAGAAATGGTCAATGTTTCCAGTATATTTCTCACAAATTTCCTGGTTTAAGTACTGAAAAACTAAAAGCAGGTATCTTTGATGGACCTCAAATACGTAAATTGATGAAAGACACAACTAATTTTGAGACTTGTATGAATGATGTGGAGAGGTTTGCCTGGCAATCTTTTGTAGCAGTTGCACAAAATTTCCTCGGAAATCATAAGGCTGACAACTATGTAGAACTAGTAGAGGAAATGCTGGTGCGATTCAAATATTTAGGCTGTAATATGAGTATAAAATTACACTATCTCAATAGTCATCTACATCATTTCCAACACAATTTAGAAGATCTAAGCGAAGAACAAGGGGAACGTTTCCACCAAGTTCTAAAAACAATGGAGAACAGATACCAAGGAAGGTGGGACAGTCATATGACGGCTGACTATTGCTGGGGAATCATGCGAGATTGCCCGAGTCAGTTTCATTCTAGAAAATCACTCAAAAGACAATTTCTTGATGTTTAATGTCAATAAAATATATATTTTTTCGTGAATTGTATTTTTTTTTTCTAGGGAACTAGAGCTGACGGAAGAAAACGGGTAACATTTTTGATATCGCCATGTAAGACATACTTAAAATCGGGTCTAAAATCTCCAGCACCAAAATGGTTGTAGGCCAGTGTTATCGACGCTACGTTCCTGGATTCTCCAACATTGCAAAACCACTTACTCGCCTAACAGAAAATCGAGCATTCATTTGGAACAACGAATGCCAAGCGGCCTTTGAGTTGTTAAAAGGTACGTTGATCAGTGCACCTGTTTTAAACTATCCACTGCCATCTGGGAGGTTTGTTTTGGATACGGATGCCAGTAACGTCGGGATTGGTGGCGTGTTCTCTCAAATCCAAGATGGACAAGAAAAGGTCATTGGATACTTCAGCAAGACCCTGTCCAAACCGGAGAGGAACTACTGCGTAACCAGGAGAGAACTATTGGCAGTAGTTAAGACCATTGAGCACTTTTACAAGTACCTGTATGGGCAGAAGTTCCTGATCCGCACTGATCATGCCGCCTTAAAGTGGCTCTTGCAATTTAAGAATCCAGAGGCTCAAGTAGCTAGATGGATTGAGAGGCTACAGGAGTATGACTTTGTTATTGAACACAGAGCAGGCCTCAAACATCAAAATGCAGATGCCCTTTCCAGAAGGCCCTGTCCAGAAGACTGTCGATATTGCAACAGAATCGAAGACAAATCGGCCAACGCTCTTCGAACCACCGTTGTTGATGACCAATGGCAACCTGACAATTTGCGCGCAGATCAAGAAGCTGATCCGGATCTTGCAGTCCTCAGGGCTTGGAAAAGAAATGGGCAAAGACCGACCTGGCAAGAAATTGCTCCCCATTCACGAGAATTGAAGTCATACTGGGCACAATGGGATTCCTTAACCATGGATGACGATCTCCTGAGACGTGAGGTCGAAAATCACGATGGAAGTGAGCGCAAGGTGCAAATGGTGGTTCCCAAGAAAAGAATACCAGAGGTATTGCGAGAACTCCATAATGGTGCTTCTGGGGGACATTTTGGAGTCATAGAACACTGGAGAAGGTGCGCCAGAGATTTTACTGGGTGAATTGTTCACGAGATGTGAAAGAATGGTGCCGAAAGTGTGCAAATTGCGCCGGAAGCAATGGTCCCCATAGGCGTCGACGTGCACCCATGCGGCAATACAATGTAGGAAGCCCATTTGAAAGGATCACCATAGATGCCGCCGGTCCTTTTCCAGAAAGCGACAAAGGAAATAAATACATAATAGTGGTCATGGATTACTTTACCAAATGGGTTGAAGCATATGCTCTACCAAATCAAGAAGCTGGAACTGTAGCAGACGTGATTGTGAAGGAGTTAGTCAGCCGTTTTGGTGTACCCTTGGAACTTCATTCCGATCAAGGGCGGAATTTTGAGTCCAGTCTATTCGAAAGATGTGTGGACTTTTGGGCATACGGAAGACGAGAACAACTCCCTTGCATCCACAATCAGATGGGATGGTAGAGCGAATGAACAAGACCATGATCAGACACTTATCCAAATTGGTCTCCGAACACCAGAGAGATTGGGACGAACATTTACCATTATTTCTAATGGCGTATCGGACCTCCGTTCAAGAGACAACTGGCCAATCACCAGCAAACGTGCTATTCGGGAGGGAACTCCGATTGCCCTGTGATTTAAAGTTTGGGAGCAAGCCTGGTGAAGATCTTGCCGGAGAAGATTATGTCAGCACGCTCAGACGACGACTAGATAATATACATGAACAAGTCAGACATAATATCCAAGATGCTAGTGACAGAATGAAGGAGAGCTATGACATCAACGCCGAGAAGAGTGGTTACCATGAAGGCGATCGGGTTTGGCTATATAATCCACAACGCCGACGGGGCCTATCCCCAAAACTTCAAAAGAATTGGGAGGGGCCATACGAGGTGTTGAAGCGGATCAACGATGTAATATACCGCATCAGGCGAACACCTCACACTAAGCCAAGAGTCGTACATTTTAATCGATTAGCCCCATACTCTGGAGACAATGACGAAACCGTTGACTTGCGCCGATTGGATAGCCAATACCATGAACTAACCTTCGAAGACTTTATGCAAGAGTATTCTGGTTCGAGAAAAGCTCGATTTGGGGTAACCATCGAGAAACAGCAGGATTTGTTCACGGTGCCGCCAGACTACGCGCTTGCTCATTGCGTAGCCCGAGATCTACGAATGGCCAAAGGAATTGCCTGGGAATTTAAAGACAGATTTGGCAGAATCGAAAAGCTAAGGCAGCAGGGACCAGCAATTGGGAAGAGTCTCCAAATAATAAATGAAGGACAGCCCATATTTTATTTGGTCACGAAAGAACTGTCGAGCCTAAAGCCAACCTATAGAGCCTTATGGGAGGCCCTGACCCACTTACGCGAACAAATGTTACAGCAAGACATTCTGAAATTAGCAGTTCCAAAATTGGGTTGTGGATTGGACCGCCTGGACTGGAGAATTGTAAGGAGCATGTTGGAAGTAATCTTCCGACATACTGGTATGGAAATTCTGGTATGCAGCTACCGGCTTGAATATTCCTGTCCATCCAGGCAAGATAAGACCGTGGACTGTTATTTCGCTATGACGTCACAATGTAACAAAGGCCCTACCTGTCGATTTCGCATCGGTTGAGGGAACAAAAACATGACATGTTTCGGGACGAAAATTCATTATTAAGAAGTGGGCAATGTGATGACTCATCCAACAACGCGTAGCGCGTCATACTCTCCAGCATTTTCTCAATCGTTCTGCCTGCGTCTAGAACATATTCACCACAATATAAAAGCCGCGTCGAAGAAGGGATGGACATTCATTCGATACCCAAGTCTCGCGAAGTAAACATAAATATAGTTACATAAATATCAAATACATAAATGTACTTATTGTTGTTAATAGTTAGTTTTATATTGTTATACGTTTTAATATTAATATAGTGTGTGTGTCTAAAGTTATTGTTAGTTTTATTTAAGAACCCGAAGACAAACTTTACAATATGTATTCTTATTTGTTGTGTTATTTTATTTTTAAGTAAGTATGTATTTTATAGAAAATAAAAAGAATAAAATGCCTGATGAACTAAAACCGTTCAAATATTATTTTTTTTTAAATTGGAACCGATCTGATTGAATTTGTATGGATTTGTATGAAAATAATTGATTCGTTAAACGGCTTTTCGCTTTACGGCCAACTTTTTTGGAACGTATCTAGGCCGCTAAGCGATGTATGGGTGTAAACAATTTAACTTTGTGAGCTTACAAAGTATACGAGCTATTGCACAACTACTGTTTGCTTTTAAGCTTATCAGTGGTTTGGTTATTATTCGCGGCTTCTCTAATTCTTAAATTTCTCTTTTTCTCGATTTTCTGCCAAATACCACGACCTCCTTTATATAAATAAATTCAATTTTCTGGATCATCAACATTCTCCCATTAACAGCATAATTCTGACATCTAACAACATCCAAACGGGTGATATTGATATATTTAGCTTGAGTTAAAATCAATTTTTGGAAATAATAAGTTGGAGCTTTAAGCCGTCTTTTCTTTCTTTTTTTCTTTACTTATTGATTTATTGTTATTATATTCTTAGTGTACCCTCACTGTATATAAACATATATTGCATTATCCTATAAATAGTTTAGTAACTCTTGGATAATAAACTAACTAATCTAATTAACATAAATTGGTCCCAGAAATATCAAACTTCAGCAATACTCAAGTAGTTAACAGGACAAAAGTAACTGTTTAAAAGCAAACAAGAAGATATATTAAAAATTTCTGACAAAAACTAGAGTACGCAGAACATGAGATATTAACGATCAAGCATTTATGAAAAAATTAGCTTACGTCTATATGAGAATTCTCCGTCTTGTAACTTTTGAGTAGTATGTCAAAAATAAGAAATCGGGATTGAGAAAGCGCATCCTTTTCATTTTTATTCAACGGTGTACAAATGTTATTAAAAAGATAGCATTCTGCATGGCATTCCTACCACAAATTAAGTAGCGCTCCTGTTTAATATATTCAATATCAGTCTATTCCAATACATATCTAAAAATTATACATACATACACACAAGAAATTTCATGTACATCTATAATGTTAGAAACCGATGTGGGTAGTTTTAGGAGTTTATCACACATTTCATTGTGTAACAAACTTCAAAGTGTTACTGCTGCGGTCGAAATCTAGCGGTTGTCACCGGCAGTGCCGCCGACCGTGACCATACAAAGCGCGAAGTTGGCCGTGCATTCGCATTCAACTGTCCGGTTCGCTCCATTATTGACAGCCCTCTCTCTGGCAATGGTCACTTCGCTTTACAACTTGAATTGACTGTCACACTGCGTCGGTTATATTCAAAATTCAACTAAATTAACTTCATGACTGCACTTGACACGAACAACAGAATAAAAGAGACCCATAGTACCAAGCGTAAAATACTAGTTATGATTTTTCCTATGAACGTAATACTTATATTTGCCAAAATAGTAGCAAATTTAATTGAGGAAAGCATTTTGACAAAGTCGTTTGTATATTGAATATATCTATTAAAAAATAAATATGAAATACAACTGGCAGCTCCCAAACTTAGAAAAAGTATGAAACTACATGTGTAATAGTTTTTCATTATATAATATTTTTATACAGCTGTAAAGTGTGTTCATTTGAAAAGTCAATCTAGGTTACTTTGAAATTTTGTTAGAATAAGACGCATATATATTAGTATGTGTTTGTTGTTCCGTAAACGTAAATCCAAATGACATTTGATAATGTCAATCACAAATATCAGTTAGTGCATAAAATAATCGTGCGTCGATTCTGGTTTAAATAAATTGCTTCTCAGTTTTAAAATGGCTTTCACTTTAGAACATAAAATATTTTTAGTGCAGGCTTATTTTCGAAGTGGTAATAAAATTGATGGTTTATGGGTTTATTCAGTTCAAGATTGCATGGTAGAATTTCAAGTTGAGTTTCCACATTTTGTAATAGATTATATACAATTTAAGAATACTTTGGATAGAACTTTAAAACTTTTTTCTGAAACTGGTAGTCTCTTAAGAAAATCAGGCAGCGGAGCAGTTAAGAAACGTACACCTCAAGTTGTCAATCGTGTTCAAGAAATAATGGAAAATGAACCACAAACATCTGTTCGACATTTGAGTCAACAAATAAACCTTTCTGTTGGTACAACTCACTAGTTATTAAAAAAAGATATGCAACTTTATCCATACCGTGTCACAGCAGTACAAGAATTGTTAGAAATTGATTACCCACAGACTACAGTTTTGTAATTGGTTTGTAAATATGAACAATAATGGAGAACTTTCGCAAAGAGTCATCTTTACTGATGAAGCATGGTTTTATAAAACGGGATACCTAAATTCACAAAATATAAGAATTTGGAGTAGTGAAAATCCACATGTAATTAATGAAGAATCGCTACATCCAGAGAAAATTAGTGTCTTGGCAGCGATAAGCCAAAGGCGAATCATTGGACTAATATTTTTTCAGGGAACGTTAACTGCTCAAAGGTAC
Organism: Melolontha melolontha; assembly: GCA_935421215.2. Taxonomy (NCBI): domain Eukaryota; kingdom Metazoa; phylum Arthropoda; class Insecta; order Coleoptera; family Scarabaeidae; genus Melolontha; species Melolontha melolontha. The sequence continues at coordinate 94,033,722 of OW285242.1, read as the reverse complement.
CGTACGGAAATTTTACAACCATTTGTCAATCAGTTGCATGATGATGCACAACTTCAAAATGCATATTTCCAACAAGACGGAGCACCTTGTCACTGTACTGCAGAATCTTTGGATTATTTAAGAGAATTTTTTGATGAGCGTATAATTAGTCGAAATACTGAAATTGCCTGGCCTGCACGTTCATGCGATTTAACACCTTGCGACTTCTTTTTGTGGCCTTATCTAAAAAATAACATATTTCGAACACCTATATTGAATTTGAATGATATGCTACAGAGAATCGAACAGAAATGCATGGAAATTAATAACAATCCAGTAATGTTGCAGAATATCATCAGAAATTTTGAACGGAGGATTTTAAAGTGCATTGAGCTTGAAGGACAACATTTTCAACATTTGTTATAGTTTTCAATAAATACCTATTATTTGTTATTTATTTGTATGTATGAAACTGTCAATATATACGACTTCGTAGGTTAAATAGTAAATTTTAATTTACGACATACTTCAAAATGTTCTCAGTAAATCACATGCTACTAGATTGACTTTTCAAATGAACACTTGTTATATACTCGTATGTAAATATAATATCCTCATTTCCGCTTCACATAGTTATACTAACTAAAATCATCATTTCAGAAATGTATTGTTACGGAAAGTTCCATTACAGCATGCTTTAAATAAGAAGATCATCGGTCAATATCCTCGATACTCTGTGACTTTGCTAGCGGGAAAGAAAGTTTGGTAGACACAGCAAACAAGCAAATGAGAGATTAATGAATTTGATGGTAGAGGAAAATTGAACAATGATGTAGAGATAGGTAGTAAGTATAGTACGTTAACTATAAACTAAGAAGTCAGTTAACAGCGCTGCGGTATTAAGCTGCAGTTAAGGTACAAATCCTTTAGATACTATAGGTAAGCAAAACCATGGAGCTGAATATCATTAACAGATGTACCAAATTCTTAATCATTAGAATTCTACCTTATTGTTAAATAGTTATAAATTTTATTTATTAACTATGCAAGCAACATCCAATCGGTCCTACTTTAGCGGCTGAAAAATACGCTTCAAAGCTGCAGATCATGTTTTAAAGATACCACTACCGCGTTATGACTTTTCATGATATAAAAGTTTGTTTCTCTAAACAGTAATGTATACAGTTATTACCAGACTGGGGAACCGGCGCTATCCCGTATCGCGTGTAATTCATCGGTGTCGACAATATACAATCGATCAACTTAACAGTATATAACGTGTGTTCATTTAAAAAGTCAATCTAGGTTACTTTGAAATTTTGATAGAATAAGACGCAAATATATTAGTATGTGTTTGTTGTTCCGTAAACGTAAATCCAAATGACATTTGATAATGTCAATCACAAATATCAGTTAGTGCATAAAATAATCGTGCGTCGATTCTGGTTTAAATAAATTGCTTCTCAGTTTTAAAATGGCTTTCACTTTAGAACATAAAATTTTTTCAGTCCAGGCTTATTTTCGAAGTGGTAATAAAATTGGTGGTTTATGGGTTTATTCAGTTCAAGATTGCATGGTGGAATTTCAAGTTGAGTTTCCACATTTTGTAATAGATTATATACAATTTAAGAATACTTTAGATAGAACTTTAAAACTTTTTTCTGAAACTGGTAGTCTCTTAAGAAAATCAGGCAGCGGAGCAGTTAAGAAACGTACACCTCAAGTCGTCAATCGTGTTGAAGAAATAATGGAAAATGAACCACAAACATCTGTTCGACATTTGAGTCAACAAATAAACCTTTCTGTTGGTACAACTCACAAGTTATTAAAAAAAGATATGCAACTTTATCCATACCGTGTCACAGCAGTACAAGAATTGTTTAACAATTCTTGTACTGCTGTGACACGGTATGGATAAAGTTGCATATCTTTATACAGTAAACAATTCAAAATATTGAAAAAGTATAAACTTGAAATTAATTATATCACCTATAATTAATGTGAATGCTTTGTCACACCACAGCAAACATTTTTTATTCACATTAATTGTTACAATATATTCTAAACTTTGATCTGTTAAGTGCGTTCATTTATTGGACAGTATGTCTTTAAATATAGAAAAATTTCGCTCAACATCAGAGCTAGTGAGTGGCGCATAGAAATAATAATCTTTAAACTTAATATATCTACCGATTTCCGTATTTTGAACATTAGTACAAAAGCCTTTCGGGACATTAAAATCAGGGCTACGAGCGAATATTGCATCAATCTTATTATTAAGCAAAACCGACTCTGTCTCTGCGCCTGCATGACTCATTAGAGGATAGCGTCTGTTCCGCAGTCTAGTTATTACATTTGGCATTGAACACTTACTAAATCGACTATCTAATATTGGATCCGCTGGCATACAATATAAGAGCTTTCGCGAATAATTAAATGTTTAACAAAATTATTTCGCATTGAGTCACACATCTACTTGCGAAACAGCAAGAAGTTGAATGCGTGAGAATCAGTTAACGGAGTTTGTAATTACTTAAACTAGTTCGTTTTTAAATTATAACCGGCGATTTAACCTAATTTTTTTTATATAACGAGCCGACTTGTTAACGAATAAATGTCAAAATTTACGACACAATTTGGCCAACAAAATATTTTAATGATTTTTTATTTGCGAATTTAATCATTATAAAACTATTAATGTCAACAATATCTTCGACATTTTTCATATTATTAAGCTCGAGATATTCGTCGTTGTTGTCACCGACCGCCAATATAATGCTGCACTCAGTGTCACTAGAATCGCTTTCCTGCTTTCTTTGTTTTTTCTTTACTGCATGTTGATCACAAAATTTTCTCTTAGCAGCCTTCACTTTATTTTTCCGTTCACTTGTTTTTAATTTCAGATTTTCCTCAAATTTAAGTAATTCCAGGGTATCGGTTAATATTGCAGTAGTCTTCATTTCACGCCTACGGGTAGGATTAACTGTAATTTCATTGTTTACTTTTGGATATGCAAGGATCATAATAGGCGGTACAGGATTTCTATATTTGTATCTGTTGTAGATTCCGAATCATAAAATACAGTTTTCTGAATTACACAGAGATTAAAGGTTGTTGAAGTGTGTAGTTCTGCAACTGTTACTGTGCTATTGCTGGTTTAAGGAAGGTCTGTTACTTCTGCAGCCGAGAAATCATGATCTTGGAATGCATTTTTATTAAATGGAAATTTAACTAATCGGGGCATTAAAACTACTACGTGCAGGCACATGAAAGTTGATCTGAAAATCTAAGGCAGTACAATAGGTTTTATTTTTCAAAAGATTATGAACAAACTTGGTACTAACTTAGCAAAAGTTTGCATGTCTTTGACATAAACTCTGTGTATGACAGATTAATAGGTTCATGTAATCAGTACCAAGATTCGAAAAAGCCCCAGTAGTTTTAAAAGATATTCTAATTTGTTATAAACAAGTATGTAGTACAGACTTACGGATAGCGTAAGACGTTATAGCACCTACCATTACAAAAACTTGGATGGAAAATGTCATGTGGGCCGTTTTCATCGAAAGTACAGGTTTAATCAAATCTATCAAGTGAGGAGAACAGAAGACTGTTAAGATGTTGTGTATATGACACCGCTTCTCCCAGTACTGCTGATATAACTTCTGATTATCCTTAAACATTGAAAAGAATTGTTGACTCCATTAGAAAAATTAAATGGCGTAACGCCCGGAAAAATCGTTTTAAAACTATTTTGAACACTTGTGAAGCTTCGTTGGTCTAGCTTATACTGTTTTCCCCCTGCTTCAATCATTTCGAAGCATTCCTCATGTTTTATGAAATTTAAAACTGAGTATGATAAACGTCCAATTTCATATTATTGTGAACTAACCTGATAATTAAATCCTAATCATTTCAGAAACGGATAACGATCTAATCTTCCTAGTCTAAATATACACTAGCGAAGCCAAAAAATGCAATTAGGAGTCGTAATATTTCAAAAATCAAAAAACACTTTTTATACTTTGTGTATATGAACAAGCAGGGATTTTGAAAAAGAAAGGTCAAGCAAGCTAATAAGATTTCCCCTATCGGTAAAATCCTAATCACGCTCCCGTGACAACTATTTAGGAGATTTTCTTAATTTCCCAGTGAATGGAGGGCCACGCTTTCGAAACAAATGCGCTCAATTGTTTTCGTTCCCGTGACAACCGCTAGACAACCGAGACATACATTCCAATGGACCTTTACGTTTGCGAATATCGTTTACCTGCAGAGTCTGTCGAAACTAAAATGTTCCGCTGGAATATGGTTAATTTATGAGACTTCAGATACGGCGAAGATAATTGAATTTTCATTCAAACGAGTGGAATTATTTGAAAGCAAACGTGAAAGCAAGGTTCTTTCAAAAGGAAAAATGCAAAATCGAGTTTTTAGGAAAGCATGAAGCTCTGTTATCTGTCGGACTTTAAAATAAGAGGAAACTGAATACATGTTTGTATTCAAAATATTTTAAATACACACTATAAAATTGGGTGTATATTTGAACCGAATTTTATAATGAATATTTAAATGATTTTGAAACTGATAACTAACTATTTGAAATAACTTTTTTCAGATCTAAGTAAAACTTTTAAATTTAATGTATTTTCAATACTAATACTGGTAGCCGTAACTTTGTGGTAATTCATTTTGAAAATTATAAAATAAAATAAAACAATAACTTTGTTATACCACTTTATTCACATGTAATAGTGACTGCGGTTTCGATATACAATGTCATTATCAAACTGCAAAAGTTACAGGCCTACATAGATCTTATAAATGACGCAAAAATATATGGGGGTGGTTTATGATGTTATTTAAAATTACTACTATATAATTAACTATTATATACAACATTGGAAAAGAGGTGTATATATAAGATCCAACTGGTCGTTAAGAACAATATCTATTATGTTGTTTCCGCTTTTAAAAATTTCAAGTGACTAAAAGATTTAATTTACGACCTTTCTCGGCCAAATGCAATATTTTATGATGACCAAATGTATGCCTTTCTGTAATAAGATGGTTTGGGAATGTTGAATCTGTCTTCTTTAGTTTATATGACCTCATGTGTTCTTTTACCCGTATAATAAAACTTCGACCAGTCTGACCTATATATACACTTTTACAATCATTACAATATAATTTGTACACTCCTGATTTATTATTGATATCTGTGTTAGGTTTTGCGTTAAAAATGAAATTACTTGTTTTTACATATGGTTTGTAAGCTATACTAACATTTCTATTATTTTTTGAAATTATATTTCCAATTTGCTCGCTTATTTTACCGAAGTAAGTTAACGAGACAAATTGTTTCAAATTAGCGCTATCTTTAGGATATACTAAACTAAGGGCCACTTGTAACTGTTTTTTCTTTAGTATACTGTCAATTACGCTACTTTTATAATTATTGTTTACCGCTATTTCTTTTATAGTATTGATTTCACGAGAAAAGATTCATTAGACAAAGGAATATTTAATGCTCTATGTATCATAGAATTAAAAAATGAATGTTTGTGTGTCTTAGGGTGTAGTGAATCTTTGGGAATAATGCAATCAGTGAAAGTGCGTTTACGATATACATATATCAAATTTTAAGCTCTGATCTAATTTGTTTAATTTTAAATCCAGGAAGTTAATACTGTTATTCTCTTCTATTTCTACTGTAAAATTGATATTAGAATGGATTGCACTTATGTAGTTCAGAAATGTTTGTAGTTGTCTATGAGTACCCTTAAAGCAAGATAGGATGTCGTCTACATACATAAATTTAAAAAAAAAAAAAATTGGTATCGGTATGTAGACGACATCCTAGCTTGCTTTAAGGGTACTCATAGACAACTACAAACATTTCTGAACTACATAAATTCAATCCATTCCAATATCAATTTTACAGTAGAAATAGAAGAGAATATCAGTATTAACTTCCTGGATTTAAAATTAAATAAATTAGATCAGAGCTTAAAATTTGATATATATCGTAAACCCACTTTCACTGATTGCATTATTCCCAAAGATTCACTACACCCTAAGACACACAAACATTCATTTTTTAATTCTATGATACATAGAGCATTAAATATTCCTTTGTCTAATGAATCTTTTGTTCGTGAAATCAATACTATAAAACAAATAGCGGTAAACAATAGTTATAAAAGTAGCGTAATTGACAGTATACTAAAGTAAAAACAGTTACAAGTGGCCCTTAGTTTAGTATATCCTAAAGATAGTGCTAATTTGAAACAATTTGTCTCGTTAACTTACTTCGGTAAAATAATCGAGCAAATTGGAAATATAATTTCAAAAAATAATAGTAATGTTAGTATAGCTTACAAACCATATGTAAAAACAAGTAATTTCATTTTTAACGCAAAACCTAAAACAGATATCAATAATAAATCAGGAGTGTACAAATTATATTGTAATTATTGTAAAAGTGTATATATAGGCCAGACTGGTCGAAGTTTTATTATACGGGTAAAAGAACACATGAGGTCATATAAACTAAAGAAGACAGATTCAACATTCGCAAACCATCTTATTACAGAAAGGCATACATATGGTCATCATAAAATATTGCATTTGGCCGAGAAAGGTCGTAAATAAAATCTTTTAGAGTCACTTGAAATTTTTAAAAGCGGAAACAACACAATAGATATTGTTCTTAACGACCAGTTGGATCTTATATATGCACCTCTTTTCCAATGTTGTATATAATAGTTAAGTTTATAGTAGTAATTTTAAATAACATCATAAACCACCCCATAAATTCTTTTTTTTATTGTTTTCATGTGTTACATGTGTACATGTATTTCTTTATGTTTATTTTAAGTTATAATTATCTTTTTATTTTATATTTCTTTTTATACATATTGCTATGAATAGTGGTTTGAGAATGTAGTGCGCCACCATCTACAACTAGTTTTCCCAACTAAAAAATGAGACTTCTAACTTCTCTGGTTCCAATCCAGAAAGTCGTGTTATTTCTAAAATAAGTCTGGCGCCAGTGAATTGTTCACAATCTTTTAATTTACTTATTTTATATATTGAGCTTGAACAGCAATATTGGTATGTAAAATAAATGAAACACAGGATAAAAATTTAAACTGAATATTTAATACAAAAATCAAAAAAAGAAAAAAAATCTATCTTTATAAAGTATAAAGATTCTGTATTTTACAATAATACATGAGGTAAAAATATTCACTGTAATATTGACAGCTAAGTGAATGAAAAAACTTCCTCTTAATGACTCCGATCAAACTTATCTAAAAATAATAAAGTTTATTTTGAATTTCTCCCCAAAAAATCACACTGTATAATAAGATACTGATACACGATCAAAATTACACATGCGCAATCAACATGTACAAAAAAAACATGAATCCACTCGAACAAATTTTTCAATTTTAATTATTACCAAGAAATGTTAATAATAATCTTTATTATTTATATTTCTATAAATTAAATTTCTTAATTATATGTATAAACTTCAATACAATAGAAATATAATTGTAATATTTATGAATTCATAAAAAAATTATATACTTACAAAAACTAATATGGAGACAAAGAAGGTGCTTATATTATATTAATCAACAATTAGCAAACGAGAATTTAACTTTACAACCCTCTAATACATCAATAAAAACACTTACAAACAATTAACCGATTTAATTCAATATAATTATATTATCTCACCAACCTACCTAGCTATTAAATCTGTCTCCCTGAATTTACCTAGGCCTCTTGAACACATAGGCCTTGAAAAACAAGTTTTTATCACACGTTAAATTTTAAAACACTTTCCAAAATATACAACTTATCCCACAAAATATGTCAATTTATTTTAAATTATTTTTAAATATTATTTTAGAAAAAATCCATAGCAATATGTATATGCAATCTTTGGTTTGTCCTGTAATTGGTTGATGACCGTTGGACAATAAAGCTATTATTATTACTATTACGTGGATTAATTAATTATCCGCTATCTAGAGAAAATTCTGCAAAAACCACTAAGTCTAATGAGTCAAATAGCAAACAATAACGGCTACACAGATACTTTAATTGACAATATATTGACAAAAAAGTATCTCTAAGGTTTATCCTACAACAATTAAATTTACTGGAAAGCTTAGAAATTAATAAACCGTTTATAATAAAAAATCATATTTAGTCGAGTATAGCAGGATAGGCTGACAAGTTTGGGCACACATTTGCGCGCCCTTTTGTATAACCTTTCTCATTTTAAAGATACCATAAAATAATACTTTTTTGCATTTTTGTATACCGTTGTTTGTCACTTACCTTAGTCCGTATCTATTATGATTATATATTAATAAAGTGAAAATTAGACTACCTAAGGTTTGATTTCTATTATTAATCACTTTACTACAGTAAAAGAGCAACCATGAAAAAAAATAATAACTTCTAAGCCTATATGAAAAGTTCCATGAAGTGGAGCTTCTAATTCAAGTAGCAAACACCATTTTATAAATGACACCCGTGATTGCTATATGAATGCCTCCATGAACACGGCAATGCCTACACGGACGAACGCTCCCATTCAATAAGATGTTAAATTCTGTATCATCACATGTGTGTACATGATAAATGAAGTCGTAACACATGCGCTCGTTCGCTGCCTGCACTTGCAACCCTAATCCCGTTTATGGGGTGTAATTAACCCCAATTTAACACGAAACATTGATTTCATGTCCCCCAGCATTTCATTCATTATAGTTAGATCAAAAGTACGAAAATTTTATCGGCCCTAATTTGCTTGATAACCCGCTAGAATACGTAGCCCTAGCATCGTCAATAATTAAATCCACTTTTGTTGTTACTATTAAAAACTTTTTAATCTTATCTTTCAGCGAAAATCTAAATTGATCCGGAATGCGACTAATTGAGGAAGTTCAATTTGTTTTTCACTTTATCATAATCAGCGTTCTGAGGAAGGTATATGTATTCATGTATGCGAAACTCTATCACCAATTAAAACATATTTAACAGCAAATGATAAGTTAACAGTATAATCAGGCATTTATAAAATTTAATTTCCGAATGACGCATTCACGTTAGTACAAACCACTGTAGTACGTTAAATATATATTTTATAATAATTAATAAATGTAAACTTATAGAAGAATCACAAATTTAAATTATAAATTTTCCTCATGAAGGATATAATGTTTCTATTAAATCCAATATAAAAAGCTATAAAATTAGTCAAAGTTTATGGTCAAAATTATTCGTGTTATGTAAATGAAATAAGGCGAAACCAACCATCAAAAATTCAATTATTAAAATTTTTATCTAAAAATAATAATAATGTTTGCTATCTACTATTGTAAATAGCAACCGGTTTATATATATATATATATTGATATATTGCGCTGAGATAGGCCTCTACGTTGGGCTAGCCAATTGATATGAGACCCACCCTGTCTGCGGTGAGAGAATGAAATGTTAATGAAATAAAAGTGTAAGATAAAAATTATGTATTTGAAAAGATTAGTTGGGCGCCTTAATTTATAAAATCTCACCTCAGACTGCGCTATCTTTATCTCAAATAGCCAACTAGTCGGAAAGCAAGAAACTATATAAAAAAAAACAACTTTACTAAATGGGTGATCTCAGGCTCGTCGTGAATTTTAGGTTGTTGCTTCCATAAATGAATAATATAAATGTTGACGCTTAATAAAATAACTCCTACAAACAAATATAAACAAATAAAAGATTTATGTAAATTAAAAATATGATATTTATTAAATTAAAGGAAACTGTAAAAATATAACGTATTACAAATGTGATATTACCGAAACTGTATATACGCATAAACAACAAGGTGTTACTAATGTGAAAAGAGGTTATGTGTGTTAGACTAATAAATAATATGAATATAAATGTGAATAACCTTATTACAATAATGGTGAGTACCCTTTTATTGCTATATCTAAGTTCTAAATAGCTTGTTTAATTAAATATAAAAATCAGGGCAGGACGTGATAGATCAGGTAAATAATTCGAGAATATTGTTAAATAAAAGTTTAAAGAATTTAATTTTTGGAAAAATAGATAAATATTATCTGAAAACCTGTTATAATAATGATCCTGATGTATGTTTGTAGATCGTATGTATGAATTGGGAAGATTCTCGGCGATCCGAAAATGTTCGGGTGCAGTACAAAACGATGGCGGCGTGGGTGGCTGTTTACGAAGACGCTTTCGAAGATTTTCTTCGGACGTCGTCTCCGGTGCCAAATTACTCCCTGCGCTCGTTTCTGGCTGTAGGATTTCAGGTATCGTTGTAGATGTACGTTAGACTATTATATTAATGTTCGGTGATGGATTCTTGAATATTTTTCTTTTGATCTTCTATCGTTTTCGGTGGAACTACGTCTGTGACGCTATGTTGTTTGAAAGTTCGTTATTACCGAAAATTCTTGTAGTAATTCTCTTTTCGATCGAGTTAATTAATATTCTGGATACTTTTAATAACTTTTAGATGAATTTATAATTTAAATTTAAATTTTAAATTTTTTAAAAGATTTCTAAGGCTTGGTCTAAAAAGATGCGTCTATTCATTTTTAAAATTCAAGGATCGAATATTCCGATAGCACTTGTCTGAATATTACCAAACACGCTATCTATTGATATCAAAAGTCTCGATGATTTACCCTTTTAACAATTTTATATAAAAAGAATTTGATTAATTTTAATTATCTAACTGATTTTAAAAATTATATAATAAATTACCAAGTTAGGTTAAGATAGATTTGAATGATACAAATCGCATACTGCGCATGATAAATGTAAACATAGCGAGATGTCAATTTGTAGGCGTGTCTTACTAGCGTCGATATAATACAAAGATGCATATGGATTTGAATATGTTTTTCGCGCTAATATCTGAAAATTTGAATATGATATAATAAAAGTAAATAATGAAAGGAAAATAAATATAGAAATTTTAAGAATGAAATGCTCGTTATAAAAATACATATGCACTTCGATACTACTAAGACTTAATAATATTAATTATATAACCATTATATTATAACCCTTTTTCACTTTGTATGTCTTATTCTTCCTATTTTAGATGCAGCTCTATATGAATAACTTGCATCACTATAATATATATATATATATATATATATATATATATATATATATATAAGTAAAAATTTCATTAACGGGTGAGCGGTCTGTCAAGTAAAAATAAAACTCCTTTATTCCACTCTATATTTACTTGATCAGGAGTGTAATTCAGAGTTAAAATTTAGCAAATAACGGCACTAAACATGTTAAAATTCGTCAACTTTAAAACATGACATCAATATGTTGTTAGTTTGTCGTCAACCTCTTAAAAACTTTTTTTTAGAGGTTGACGAGGTTGAAGAAAATTTTATTTTACAAAATTTTAGCTTATTTTTTAATTTAAGCTGTATTTAATGTTATATTATTGTTGTTAAAGATTTATACCTTTTCAGTAAATGTTATCTCCTTTCATGTTGCTTTATTTTAAAAATTTCTAAATTTCTAGTTATATTTCCAAAAATTTCAACTAAATCCTTTTTATATTTTGTTATTCCATTTGTTCGTATTTATTGAGCCCCTCTTTATTAATTTAAACCTATTATTGTTTTATTTGATGTGCTTTTGAAAAGGTAATGCTTTGTCATGCTGGTTAGTGTGTATTTTGATTCCTTCATTGGCTTTTAACTGTTTGTTCTTCTTTCAGTTGTAGATATGGATATTATTTTATTTAAATGAAGTTGGAATTATGATGTTACGATGGTTTTTCTTTAATAAAATGTAATTTTGTTATCTTTGGTGTATGCTTTTTTAATAGTATTTTAGTTTTAATTTTGAGTAAAGAGGATTTTTCTAACTAAAATCCTGAAATGTTCTATCCTAAGGTAACAATCTGGTCAATTTTTCTTTCGTCTCGGAGACTTTTCCCTCGGTTTCGCCATTTTCAGGTTTCAAAATTTTATAAAACGTTTGTTTATTATCTATATCATGTCAATACTATTGTATCTATAGTCTGATTTCCTATCCTTATAGATTTTCTATATGTATAGTTAATCTGCTTTTATATCCTTATAACATTGAATTTTTGGTAGTGGCCCTGCTTTTCCTGATATATTTCCAAAATACATATACGTAATGAGATTGTAATTATTAGATTTTTAGATTTGATTATAGGATCAATTAGAAAGGGCGTTTTAGATTTTAATTGTTTTGTTAAAATGTGATTTAGGATATATACTGAAAAACCATAATTTAAGGTTTTCCTGGAAAACCTATTCTTTTCTAAATTGCGTACTTGCTCATGGGGCGTTAACATCGATAGTTACTCAAAGGTACATTAAACTGCGAATAATCATTCCAATGCATACAGTTCCTCCATTAAAAATTCCATTTCAATTCTTCTTTCCTTTGTTAGTACAAAGAAAAGTTTTTCTATACAATCGCCTTTTAGCTCTATGCACTCATACAAGTAATATTTCAACTTTTTTATGCCTTCCAAAAAATAGGATTGATACTGTACAAAGTAGGCCCCTGTTTCGGCGATGACCTCCTCGTTCGATGCGAATCTTCGGCCGCTAAAACATTTCTTCTTCATGCTCAGAAATTTAAAAAATCGTAAGTGAATATGGGGGATGAAAAAACAATTCTAAATATAATTCGACCAATTTAGCGGTGACAATTACAGACGGTGCAATAACTCACTATTGAAATTGACCAGTAAGTTAACATTGCACGGCCGTGTGATTGTTATGGTCTTTTTGAAATAATCGATAAAGATTTTACCATGAAAATCTCAAAAACATCATCGCCGTAACCTGTCCGGCAGATAGAACCACTATTGCCTTCTTTAGTACTGTACGCTAGCGAGAAGCCATAGTTTCGACGATTCCTTCATTTCTGACGCGAGGTATAGCGCCGTAAACTCTCTTTAAATACCACTTGTACATATTCAAATATTGTGTTAGAATTGTCACTAGATTAGGTTTCTGGTCGTCTAACAGTAAAGCGGCACCCATTTTTCCAATAAGTATTTTATACCCATTATATGTCAAACAAGATATTGATACATATTCCAAACGCTAGAATAGCAAGTTACTGAACTTGCTATTCTAGCGTTTGGAATATGTAACAATATCTTGTGTAAAACTTTCTAATGAGAAATTTTTACACCCTGAGTTGATACTCCACGCACCTTCAATTGTCAATGTTCCAACACTATATCGCAGACTTAGTTAATAATTTCCTAATTAGTCACAGTAAAGGATTGAAAACTTTTCTGTCTCTGAATTTGATTTTCCAGTTTCACTAAATTAGTTACGCATTTAATATCAATTCTTTTGACGTACTAATGCCAGCTAATATATATTTATGAATACTTTTTTCCTAGTCGATCGTAATGAAATATTAATATCAAAATTAAGAATAGAAAGAATTTTTATATTAACTAAATAAATAAAAATTTTAGCTTATTAGTCAAGTAAATTGGGAGCACTTGGTAATTTTCATTAATAAAATATTTCAAAGACAATTCTCGCGAGATTAATTTTTGGTACGCTAAAAATGTAGTATCTTGATTTTTCAACAGAATTTTGTGACTGTGCGTATACAATAATAAAAGGAAGTCATTCTTTGATATATAATAATAGTCCACGTACTAGCCTTTACAAGCCTATGGAGTTACAACTCGAGCCGTTCGGTACAACTACAATTGTAACGTGGCTAGTTCTACGCATCGATCGCCTATTATTACCACAGAGTCTTACATTTTTGTCAACCTGAGTCGAGTTGGGACCGAAAAAATACCATCGATATTATTAGCTTAAGTAGAGTTTGAACTCGATCTATCCAATTCATAGTCTAGTGACCTACTACTAAATCAACACGATCCTCTTTGATATATAAAGTTTTCAAAATTCATTTTTCGAAATTGAAATGAATTTAGAAAACTATATACATATATCAAACAGGACCATGTTGGTCTAGTGGTAGGTCACTAGATTACCCTGGTTAAGCCAATAATGTCGATGTCGTTTTTTTGGTCTAAGCTCGACTCAGGCTGTATAAAGCTTTCTAAATTCATTTTTCAAATCCAAAATCATTTGATGAAAATTCTGTCTTTTTTTATTATTTTCCTAAATTATCTTTATTTTCTAATTATATCCAAGAAGTTATTTTTGCTAACGGCTTATAGGCTTAGTGCGTCGTCTACCTTAATTAGTACTGATTTAGTTAATATCTCCAATTTGTATAAAACTAAGAGAGTATCTCTAAATTTTCAAAATCCAAGAAAATAATCAGCTTCTCCAGAAAATCTAATCCACTTTTCTTCGATTATGAACCTGACACCACACAAGTAATCCGCACGGAATGAATATAAAGGACAGAGGTGTACTTTGATGCCCGATCAACTTCTTCTATATGCATTCAAAATATTACTAATCGAATTGGACAACGTATTTGTTTAATAATATTTTGAATGCGTCCAGAAAAAGGTGATTGCAGATAAAAACATATGATCCTTCCTTTACATAGATTCGGAGCCAGTTATTTTGTAGTTATTTGTGTAAGTCATTTACAATCAACGTAATTGGCTAGATTCCATCATACGTATAGCATGCGCCAAATAAGATGGCGAGCGGTGGGAGTAAGTTCGCGCAGCATTAGAAGTAGTGGGGAGATTTATATTTGGTATTACATAAAATTGCAAGATACCATAGGCGGCGTAAACTACACATCTATCACTTAATAAATTAATAATTTATTATAGTAAAATATATACAAACTTATTTTTTTAACAGTATAGATTTATTGTGAATTCAATTAGACGTTACAGAAACAATTAAACATATGTATAATGGCATACATCCATATACGTTCATTACCAAACGAAATGATATTAATAATGAGATTGTAGTGTATAAACAGGTTTTTAAGAATATTTTTAAAACAGTATAAATTTACAGAGGAAGCAATTTGATGTTATAATTAATTAAATAATTTACATATAGAATGAGATTTAAATGTACAAACAGATAGTTAGGAATATCGCAAAACACAAATCCATTTGCTTGCATACGTATAAAGAATATTTAATTTATAAATGGTTTATTCCTTTATTACTAACAGTACAACAGATTAAACAAATTAATCTTCTTCGGAACTAAAGTTGTCGCCATCACTGTCACTCTCATTATATACATTAATAACACTAGTTTACACCGAAAATATACATTTGATGATAGATAGATTTCCTTATGTATTTTCTTCCGTTGAATTCGAAAATCAAGGTTAAATTTTTTTTATGGAACAGTTTTTGAGATATTGTAATTTTTTCATTTTTTCGACCTTTTTTCACTTGACAAATCATATCTCGAGCTAGAAATATCCGATTGGGTCGTTCTTGGTACCCAAATGCAAGGTATTGAGATGACGAACAAATATGTATAATCGGATCTTTGATTGGTAAAGTGGTTCAAAATATATCGATGAAAATAGGGTACATTTTCAAAAAAATCATATTTTACAGTGATTCTGTGCCGACAGAAAAGTACAAATCGTTAAAAAAACGTCTGGTTTCTGTTCATGTACGTAAAGATGATACTTTTACGTAAGAACTAAGACCAACCAGAAGAAAATCGACCGAAAAATGACAAAGTTATAAGCAATTGAGTGAATATATCCAAATCCCATATTTTCCGAATATTTTATTTTTTTCGACAATTTATGAGTTCGGTTGCTCACACACAAATATATTGAATTTATTATTTGTTATTTTTATGTATTTTGACTTTTTTATTACTATTATAATAATAATTATTATTCGTACCAATAAACAGCTGACTCTTGCTATATCTTGATATTTATATGTCTTTGGTATAGGAACATGATTTTATATCGATAGCCTGTTGGTATATTGGTAACGTATATTAGTTCTCACGTTGACGCTAGAGTTCTTAGATTTTATTCCAAACAAAACAACAACACATCACATTTAGGAACCTTAGAACCCTGACATTTTGTTTTGACATCTTCTATAAAACGTAGTGTCAGTTGTTTGTATATTATAGGAACTCACAAATTTGATTGACATTATATTTCATTGTATTCACCAAAATGCCTAAAAGAAAACGAGAATTTAAGTGCTTAAACAACCGAAATAATTTCTGTTACGTGTGTGGCAATTTTGTCCCCCAACCAAATAGACGTAGATTCACCGATTCATTACAACATAATTATCTGCAATATTTTGGAATAGCACCTGCACCTTTCATGAGCAATGGACACCAAATAATGTTTGTTTATCGTGCCATATAACTCTTGCCGCGTGGGCTTCTGGTTGTTTTCTATTGTATTGTCTTTACCATTTTATTTATTTCTTACAGGTGTAAATATGTCTCTAAAAATCCATTTCTTGCATTCGCATTTGAATTTCTTTCCGGACAATCTTGGTGACATAAGTGACGAACACGGCGAGAGATTTCACCAACAAATTAAGACCATTGAGCGGCGCTATCAAGGATTTTGGGATGAAGCAATGTTGGGAGACTATGTATGGTTTCTCACTAGAGAAACGGATCCCAAAAGCAACCGAAGACAAAGCAAGAGCCACAGCTATTTCTAACGCACAAAAATGTCAAGAATGTATTGCAAGCGTTTAAACACAATAAATTGTCGAAAAAAATAAAATATTCGGAAAATATGGGATTTGGATTTATTCACTCAATTGCTTATAACTTTGTCATTTTTCGGTCGATTTTCTTCTGGTTGGTCTTAGTTCTTACGTAAAAGTATCATCTTCACGTACATGAACAGAAACTAGACGTTTTTTTAACGATTTGTACTTTTCTGTCGGCACAGAATCACTGTAAAATATAATTTTTTTGAAAATGTGCCCTATTTTCATCGATATATTTTAAACCGCTTTACCAATCAAAGATCCGATTATACATATTTGTTCGTCATCTCAATACCTTGCATTTGGGTACCAAGAACGGCCCAATCGGACATTTCTAGCTCGAGATATGATTTGTCAAGTGAAAAAAGGTCGAAAAAATAAAAAAATTACAATATCTCAAAAACTGTTGCATAAAAAAAAATTTAACCTTGATTTTCGAATTCAGCGGAAGAAAATACATAAGGAAATCTATCTCTCATCAAATGTACATGAAAAAAATTTCATTTTGTGAACTAGTGTAATTAAACTTTCTGTCGTTTCATCTATTAATATTTCTTATTCTAAATATTTATTTCACTTAATAGCAATGATGTACCTTAATGTTTATAAATATAATTGTAAACATTATAAACTACTTCTCATGTTTGAGCGTGTATCACTTTATGATCCCCTACCGTCACTGATAAATATATTCTGACAATTACTTGAGTAAGTGGACGTGCACGTTTTTAAAAACGACTACTGCGCACCCTCTTCGCTCGCCATCTTATTTGGCGCTTGCTATACTTGTAGATAATTATCGAATGTAGAAATCTTAGAAGCCCTTTGTTATTTGTTAGTAAGATTTACGCTTGAAAACTCTTGCATAATTTTATATTCTTACTAAATAGAACCAAGTAGAAATTGGAAATGATTCAAAGAAATTTTGTTAAGCGTATGTAGTTTCGAGTTTTCCTCTTCTTTCATCGCGTAATTTTAACCATGTTGTACCTTTGTCTCACTTCTCTATGCTACAAACAAGTTTTTATTAGTTAAATTTCTTTTTCATCCTTCATCACAACAATGGCGATTGCTCTAATATTTTAGATTTAGTAAACTAATAGAATGAATACTTTACTGGTTGAAATTCTATGAAATTAATTTAGAGAAATAATCTAACAGCGAATTCTGGAGAAGCTAACAATACCAACAGCGAAGTGTTGACTATATCTATGGCTAGACGATGAAACCCAAAATCAGATTTAACTATTACAGAAACCGATCGTGAAAGTCTGCAAAAACAACGGTACAATACTGTTTCGCTTTTAATACAATAATAATAATAATCTGCATAAAACACACTTACATAAAGACAAACAAAATTCCTTGAAACTAGTAATAATAATGTTTCATGAAATATAAAACACTACGGCCTTAGACTCGTACAACCTAGTTCACAGCCGCAGATATGTAAGTTAAGTAAAATGTTTCCCAGCGCCAGGTTGAGTAAGTGAGAGATAACTTGACGTCGTTATACTAATAATAGAAACCTTATTACATACAACAAATTGAAACCTAATGACGAGACAACATATTAAATTTAAAAAAAAATAAATGTACAAGAAATTACCCAATTGAACATAAAGTAAGTAAGTAATACATTATTTTGATTAAAAAAAGTTAAACCAGTAAAAATACATGTACGAAGAATATTTCTTCGTAGGCAGTTGGTACTGGGACCAGATACTCTAAAAGAGTAGTCACTCCTAGATTGTAGACGAGGAGCATAAAATTGTATTTTTCGCGAAAGGTAACAGAAGTTCACTCTCTCATAAAATTTATCCATAAAAGTAATATAGGTATGTATATTTAATGCACCAAGAAATTAATTACATACACATAAAATAATAGCTGATATAACTTACAATAAAATTCAAATTAATGTATAAATATTTACAACTGTTTTTTTTTGCATATCTTAAAAACTTATCGGGACGATCCTAACTTAATAACTATACACTATATTCGTTGGTACAAGATACCAACTAATAGCAAAAATTATTCGGAATCGCTTACATAATGTCATTTCACAAACACAATGGTGTTTTGGGGTGTTAATAGATAGTTCAATCTGGGTAGCAATGGAAAGCAGATGTTTTCTAACGCACCCCTACAACAACACGAATGCACACGCTACTATAGACATCTTTATAACGTGGACATTAGTCATAGTGCCAGTATTCCACAGAGCATTAAAATCAACTCCACCGTACAATAAAAAAAACTATCCCGTTTAAATACACATAGGGAAAAAAGCCTATCACAAAGTATAACATGAAATATTTATATCATACTAATTACGTCACAAAAATATTATTTTCTTTTATTTAAAATAAATTAAAGCTTGTAAATAATTTCAGTAATCACATCCGAACGGAGAACTGCAAGAAGTATGATTCTACAAGTTGATAAAGCATTTCTTTGCTCAAACTGAGAACCGTAAATTGTAGTTTATCTCTTTCTAACACACATAGATACGCCCTGTAATACTACACAAGTTAGTCGTTTTAAGGTATTCTTATGCCTTTAATTTGACCTTGGACTGCAAAGAAATGCTGCATGAACTTGTTATTATGCATGAACTTGTTATTATTTAACAAGCTTCTTAAACGGCGGCAATTTCCTTGACTTATTTTGATTTTTAATGTAAAGAAATGAGTAAGGGAATAAAACCAGGGGATGGTCTAAGTCCATTGCTATTCATACTGGCTATGGATAAAATAATTAACAGAATAAAGAAAAGGGAAAGCATATAACAATAATATGGTATAGGAATTCGCAGTCGGTCAGAATGAGTAGCCTGTTGTATGCAGCTGACATAGTGCTGTTGGCAAACTCCAAAAATAAAATGAAGAAATTGGTAAATATATGAAAGAGCGAAATTTGAAGAAGTAGAATGGAGATTAACGTGAGTAAGACGAAAGTAATGATAATTATATTATATAATAATTAATTATATAGGCTGTCCCAGAACTCGCGCCCCAGAGAAAACCGTCAAAATGCCGACAAGAATCTAGATCCCAAAAATGCAAACGAAGAAAAATTAATTGCTTGCACAACAGAGCTATGAGATATTTAAAATCCACCAATTCCAAAAATGGCACTCCAGGTGTTAATGTGAATAAAATCGGTTGCTAAGCTTACATTATCACACTGCCAGAATGATGTGCCCGCCACGGTGTCAACATCAACATGTTGGGTTAGAGCAGATGTCATTTAAGATGTTACACTCGTCAATGTATTATTCTGTTTTTATTTTTTTTAAATAAAATAACAAATGGCGGTTCTGAAGAGAACCTTATTTATTCTAATACACGTAAACTTATCATAAAAAATACAGAAGAAAAGGTATAAAATAATAATAGTAATAATAACAGAAACAACATAACTAGAGGGACCATAAAACGAAAAATAAATTTAAGCAGGGAAAGTGCTCAAACTGGCCACCATTCATTTGCAAGAAGGTGTAACCGTACCCTTCGCAGTTTAGAATTGGTAACCATTTCAGCAGTAATCGTAGCAAAGGCTTCCTGAATGCGACCAGAGTTGCTCTTCTGTTGCAATAGGGTGGCTGTATATAACATTTCTAACGTAGCCTCAAAGAATGAAATCCAGAGGATTTAAATCGGTGGACCGCGACGGTCAGTGTCGTGGACCGCCACGCCATCGATCAGGATACTGTTAGAAAAATGTTGGGCATAAACGCTTGGTGCCTTTAGCATTCCGTCCACATTCTTCCTAAATTATCATCATTTCATAATCCGCGGCAGTATATATAATAAAGGAGCACGGTTGAATACGATGGCGGTACTAAAGCGATTTGAAGGGATATGAAGGGATTTGAAAGAAATTTTTACAGTGACGCTTCTCAAAAGTTCCATAGTCGGCTAGTTTATTTACAACGTAATAAAATATGGCAATTTAACAACAATTATATGAAAGATTCTCCTCGATCGCTTACAATGCTCTGATGATTTGTTGAATTAGAATGTTTTTTTTCTTGAATACCGTTCTAGATACGAAATTTTTTATTTAGCATTATTTATTTGTCATTTTATTGTGATATCTCTTTTTTTCTCTGGAGCCAGAGTTCTGGGTCATTCTGTATACTATATTCTACATACATAATGTACACACTTTATTTTTTATGTATTTCGCTTACTAGAAATCAAGGAAAGAGTAGTAAAACAACAAAAAGTAGTCTAAACCACATTTATACATAAAAAATAATAACTATTGCATAATATCGGGTGTCCCAACAAGAATGCACAATTTAAAAAGGCGCCATTTTCGTACCGGTCGATTGGCAACTCGTGTTTTTGGTTAGCTGTCAACTAGACATATTGAAAATGATTAGTCAAAATGAATCGTCTTACTGTCGAACAACGCGTTGTCATTGTCACAACTTACTTCAGGAACGGTGAAAGCTCCT
Source organism: Melolontha melolontha (assembly GCA_935421215.2). Classification (NCBI taxonomy): domain Eukaryota; kingdom Metazoa; phylum Arthropoda; class Insecta; order Coleoptera; family Scarabaeidae; genus Melolontha; species Melolontha melolontha. The sequence goes on along the minus strand of OW285242.1, from coordinate 94,012,507 downwards.
TAGAAACACTTCGAAGATTGCGTGCAATATACGGTCGACGAAACGTACCAGATTCATCGACAATTCCTCGAATAATTCAAAAATTTCAAAAAAGTGATGTATCAGTTAGTGATGTAAAGACACCAAGAAGAAATCGAACCGGCCGATCTGCTGAAAATATTGCTGCAGTAAGGGAAAGTGTTGCACGAAATCCCCGATCTTCGATTCGCCGTCGATCACAGCAATTGAATATTTCGAAAAGTACCATGCAACTAATTCTGACAGCAGACCTTTATTTTCACCCCTACATGGTCCAACTGACGAAACAGCTATTGCCAGACAATCATTTACAACGGCGTGACTTTGCTGATTGGGTGATGGAAAATCTAAATCTGGATGAGGATTTCGCACAAAAGATTATCTTTATTGATGAGGCGCATTTTCACCTGGACGGCTTTGTCAACAGGCATAACTGTTGGATATGGGGCGACGAGAATCCTCGCATAACAGTTCAACAGCCGATGCATTCACAACGAGCAACTGTATGGTGTGGCTTTTATGCAGGTGGAGTGATTGGGCCCTACTTTTTTCAAAATGCTGCAGGTAATACAGTTACGGTGAATGGCGAACGTTATCGGAACATGTTACTTAAGTTTCTTTGTCCCGAATTGGACGGCATAGACATCCAAAATAAGTGATTCCAACAAGATGGCGCCACCTGCCATACTGCGTGCGAGAGTCGTGTGTTATTGCAGGAGAGATTTCCGGAACGTGTCATTTCACGCAGGGAGATCAGAATTGGTCGCCAAGATCATGCGACATGACACCGTGTAATTTTTTTCTTTGGGGATACCTGAAATCACGTATTTACATGAATAATCCGAGGCCATTCCATGACTTAAAAAATCAAATCGAGCGCGTTATTAAGGAACTCGATCCAGAAATAAAAATGTTTCAAATTTTCAAATAACTTATGTATTTTATTCACAAATTAAATTGTGCATTCTTATTGGGACACTCGATATATGATAAGAATATTGCATAATAATATGGTAAAACATTACAATGAATAGCTAATATAATTCTATGGATGTTACTTAATAACATAATAAGTTAGTATGTTATTAAGTAACATCCATAAAAATATTTGTATAGTTATTATTAATAACTATTCACTTTCGCAATGAGATCCACTTAATTTATTATTGTACCAATTAATAAGTAAATGCTTTTCTAAATTTTCGACACTAAAATTTTGTCTTCTATCGCTTAAAAAAGTTCGTTCGACTTCAACTGAAGTGATAGGTGCATCTTTTAATGACGCCAGATGTTCAGGGTCTAAATATAAATTATTATCTTTAACAGTCGAACTTAATAATAATGATAAAATCTTTGATACTTCTGCTAACTTTTGAAAACCATCGTTCTTTGTTGTAACGCTATAAAATTTATCCGGTATAACATTACCAGTTCGACCTGAAACATTTTTCAATAAATTTTCACAATGTTCTACAATAGAATAGAAATTGACTTTAAAGTCAATTTCTATTGTAGAACATTATGTAATAAAGATATTTGGTCAGTCTCTAATTTTTTAATTAATTCACTTAAAAAAACTATAATGCGCTTTAATATACGTCAACTAACCTAGAATCTCGCGTTTTTGGAATAAATTTTTGTATTTTATAATTGATTCCGTGATTTCACTTCTCATCTGACTGATTATATTATAAACTAATGAATTTATCAAAAATGTGCAATTTTATGTTGAAAATATTCACTTTAAAAAATATGAACTAAAACTTAACTTTATGCAAAATGTGTAATTTTTTTATACGGTAATGCAAATAATGAAATTGCATTATTTCAGTATACTGGATATATTCACAATGTTGGGTGATATTCCTAATAATAAAAAATCTAATTACATCTCTAATTATTACATCAATATAAAACAATTTGACAAGGATGAATCAATATTTTCTGCACATCAAAGTAATCTTACACGTTGACGGGGTAAATGGGCGACTGTCGAATCTATGGCACTCCAGGATGATGCTATTACGGTCACGTGATCGCGTGAGGAAACCTCGTTGCGTTGGGCAAGTTGAAGAACTAATTACGAACCTTAGACTTCAATCTTATTCCTATAACCACTACTGCTATTTGCTACGAAGTTATTTCCACTAATTTAATATCTATTCTTCGAAAATTGTTAATTCTCTTTCCTTCGTTCAACCCTCGAAGAGGATATTGATTTAACATTGGATATGGACTAGAAGTTGATATGTTCGTAAAGACATAATAAAGAAAGCTAACTAAACAACGCAAACATCGTACGTTGAACAGTTTTATATTATTCATTAACACGATTTGAGGTGGCAACTATCAAGAACTTTTTTAATATATTTATATCTATTAAAAATATATATAATATATAGCGTTCAGTAAATACAAATTAAAACTAACGATATTTACATTCCCTTCGAATTACATTATTGAACTGTATACATACTACCAATCATAAGTTTGAACGTATTTAAAATTCCGGTAATTACGCGTCAATTTGTATGTCTCATAATTATTTTATAAAAAGTATAGTTATAAATAATCACCCAAATTTAACTTTCTTTAAAAAGAACATTTTCATTTGATTATTACAATAGGTATTCCTTGCACGAGTTGCTTATCGTCAATTGCGATTTACATATTGCTGTGAACTTTACTCTTAAAATGAATTTAATTAACGGAATGATTATGTATACATATAGTTACATAGGCATAATTTTGTTGAGACTCAGTATATTCCGCGTATATCTCAGGGTAATCTGGTACTGCACAACTAGGCCTACCGTCCTAAGTAAATACAAATAAATAACACAACAATCAGTATTTGTTTAAAAATATTTTATTGCTTAGTAGTATTTTTACATTTCATTGTTATTGTCTTAAAATATTTAATTCTTAACCAGCAACGAAACTTTTATATACTTATATTCTCTTATGAACTCTACACAGATAATTTTGGAGATTTGATTCAGATTCAAATGAATCTCATAAGCAAAGACTTTGGAGGATTTATCTCACAAAAGGGGGTACTTGCCCTCCTAATATTGCGATTACAGTCTGTAGCATTTCTTACTTTCCACGCCTATCTCTGAATGTTTTGAAACTTTAAAAATCTCAATGGCACAGATATTTTGAGAATATTCAGGGAATCTTACTTCCTCTTTATCAGACTCAAGTATCTGTCCTGACATATACTTGAATCGTGTATTTATAGTTACTTAATAGTTTAAAATAACAATCCACATATACCTTTATCAAATTTCGTTAACTCTATATATTCCAAAATTTATCTTGTATAAAATTATTCTTACTTGGATTCGAGTTCATTGTTTCTCCCAAACTGGTGCGGAGATTAAATGACTTTCTATAATTATTTAAACAAATTGCCCACAGACTTTAACTTCAAAATTTATCAATTGTGTGAACGTTAAAAATATGTCTGTCAATGTTCAGAAAATCTTCGTGAATCCCTTTTTCCTCGGTGATTTTTCCATATATAGTACGCATTCTTTCTTTCTACGAATTTCGTCCCTACTCAAAACTATTTAATTTTGTTTTAACTAATTTTCATGCTTATTTAACATTTTCACCCCTGTGTATTTACATCCATCGTGGGTGTTTCAATTTTCTTTATTTGTATGCGTTTATGTATTTTTCCTGTTCGCTTACATATTTGAAAATTTTATTATTGAATTTTGAATTTTTAGTCTCTTTTTCTACGAATCCTGTTTGATTTGCCAGTGTATGAGTCGTTGAATATTGTTTTGTGGTCGAAGTTGCCTCCATTTCCACTCCGTTGTTTCGTATCTCCCAGGGTTGTGGCGTGTTTGAGTCTGATTTAATCGTGCGTTGTTGTGTTTTTTGTGCGGTCCTGTGTGTATTGTGTGTGTAAAATCTGTGTGTCAGTCGCTTTTTTGCGTTTAAGTCATATGTGTTCGTTTACTGGTCATAATCGCATTTTTTTTTTGCGTTTCAGTTGTGTGTGTGTTTCATTTTATTATTGTAAAGTGTTATTATTGTCTGTGTTTGTGTTACGAAGTATTGTATCTGTTCTCTTGTTGCGTTTGTCGAGTGTAATGTTATTAGCATATTGCCTAAGGCAAGTGCTAATTCGTCAACTGTGTTAAGTGTTGTGTTTTTTGTCTTTGAGTCCAGAGATTAGTTGTTGGGGGTAGTGCTGGTATGTATTTAGGTTTGGGTGTGGTTTTGTTTGGAGGGTTGTTTGGATTGTTATGACAGTTTATGAAAGTGGATAGGTGAGGACCACCGCAGTTTGCACACTTTGGTGGGGTTGTTTTCGTCTTTGTACATAAATGTGTCGAGTGTTCGTCTCCGCATTTCATGCATTTGTAATTTATATTGCAGTTTTTTTGGTGATGTCCGAAAGTCTGGCATTTGTGACATTGTATTATGTCTGTCCGTTTGTTTAGTGGTTCGATTTTAATTGATAGTCCGCAGCAGTCGCGTATGTTGTAGATTGATTTGTATTGTCTCGTCAGTTTGATTAATACAAGTGGTGCTGGTATTCCGTGTTTGCCGTTCATGCGTTTTATTTTTATTGTCGGGTAGCCTTGGTCAGTCAAGTCGTCGCTGATGTCAGTGTCTGTGATAAAGGTAGGAATGCCACGCATAACTATCTTTTGTGTCTTTTCGCTTCTTAGTTGAAATGTATAGTATTGTATGTGTTCTTTGTCGAGTATTTGTTTAAGTGTACGGTAGTCATTGTCAGTTTTCGGTTCAATGTGTATGATTGGTTTCACCAGTTTGTTTTCTACAGTGTTAATGTTGTTTGATTTAAGTATGTGTCGTATGTGTGCCCATCTGTCTTTTTCGGTTACTATTATTGGTGCAATTTTGTGTGGTTTTCGTGTTTCAATTTTTGTGTTATGTATGATGTTTGTTTTGTCACTTACCCTGGGTGTGCTGTCTGATGTTGATGGCTGTGGGGTGAATTCGGTTGTTTCTTCTTCCATTTTTTCTTCGGTTTTGGTTTCGAGGGCGTCGTATGAATTTTTTGTTTCGATCGGTATTGTTGTTTCGTCTGTTTTCGGCTTCTTTGTAAATTTCGGGTATATAAAGTCATCAGTTTTGTTTTCAGGTTGTTTCTTGTTCTGTGTTCGGCGGTGTTTTTTTTCTTCTTTGGGCGGTTCGGTATTGTTTTCTGTTATCCTGACTTGTATTTTCGGTTGATCCGGGTCTACCACGAAAAAACTCGGTGATATCTGGAGAAGTTGTTGTACGCCACTTTCGCTGTGTGTTCCATCAATTATTGATTGTGTTTGTTCAAGCATTTCAGGTGGCCAGAGTTCAACCATATTTGGATTCACTATTAGTTTCGTTAATGTAATAATTCGCCCGGCCATTTCTTCCGGCTTCGCTTGACGATATTTCGTCGTAAGTTATCTCAACTGGAATACTGCTGGATCAGAAGACGCAGTGAGAATGTGTCGAGATTTGCCAGTTTTAACCCGTACTTTTTACCAGGAAACAATGTCTCCTTCTTCTTCTTGCCCATGGCTTGATTTTGTGATGCCGTCCTGTCCTTTTCTTCCGCTCGTAGGCTCTTTGAACGTCTACGTCGTAATCACTGAGCATGCGTCTCCACTGAGTATTCATATTTCGACGTATTGTTTGTTTACATTATAATATCATCATATTAATCATTTTATTTGTGTTTATTGACTTCTTGTTACTGATTCTTGTGTTTCTTTTAGGTTTTTCTGGTCCTGGTTTCCCTTTTGCATGGCTTATATGATTAATTTATTTGTTTCAAAATCCCCTTTTACGCATCTGTTTTGACAAGGTTATATTTATAACAGTAGAATGAATCGAAGTTGCAGGTTGCTATGTACTAACGTTGTTAATGTACAAAGAAAGAATTTATTTCGTATCCTTTTTAATATTGCTGGCAGGTAATGCATGTTTTATTACTTTACTTAGATATTAAGCATTTACAAATCAAATTAACCGAAAATTTATGGACATGACGTCTCTTATTTACATATTAATTCTTGGAATTAAACATCTAAACCTTTAATACTATATTTAGATACGATATACGAGGTGCATTTGAAATACACAACCTCGGCTCATACCTTTTTAATTTGTTTTTGCTTATCTAGTTAGGTTTAATTAATTTATACGTAATTTAAATATATTTTTAATTTTCATCCAAAATAAATTTCGTAGTAATATGTAAACAATTACATTTTGTAAACTTTCTCACCAGTTTTTCTTCTCAAATGGTATTCATTTACGGACTTCTCGGTCCCAAATCAGTAACTTTAAATTCCCTGTTAACATTTCTATTGGAAAAACTATTTTACAAGCATTTAATATTTACTGCCGACTAACATAAACTTTGATCGGTATAAACACAAATCGAATTTTCAGTTTTCTGTGGTTCACTCCATATGTTACTTAGCCCAAGAAGAATTTGTATTTTATTTACAAAGAAAAAATGAAGTTATTTGATAGCAAACTTTTACATTCTTCAACGTTGCAGATTCAAATTGAGTCAACGTCAACACCGTACATTAACCGTACACCAACCCTCTAATGTACAGATACTAAACTCTTTCGATATAAGAAAGATAATGGCTACTGTACGCATGACAGATGGAATACTAATATTGCATCTGTCAGGGGTACAGTAGCCATTATGGTATTATAGTACCGTGTATCAAATTGTGTAAGTCTCTAGCAGAAGGTATTCTATATAATTCTATTCAACCAAAATAATAGGTGTTTTGTGTGATCCAATATCTTATAGTGACGTAATATAAGTGTTAATGTTTCTGGGGGTTCCTATTGCATACTCTACACATAAGGTCACCTTTGTGCAACCCAATTTTATGTCAGTATCTTGGTACAGGGTCAATAGTGCTAACTTAATTAGTGACTGTTTCCTTCAAGAGCAGCAGTTCTTCAAATTCTAATATATGCTACCTATATATTCCTTGTCATACATTTGTCCGAATATTTTAACCAATATCTTGATGTCTTTCTCCTTTTTCTTCCAGTTTGTCATATGACCTTAAGCTAGTTCTGAACTCAAAAATTTCATTTCTGGTCATCTAGCGAGTGTACTGGTGTCACCGTTGCCTTCAATATCATTAGTATCCTGTCATCCAGTTTAATATTATTCTGATACACCAAGTTCCATTGTTCTTCGAGATATTCTTAGACCAGTTTTGACTTCATATCTGGTCTGATGAAGCCTTCTGATTGTCTAAATTTATGCGAATTCGAATGTTAACAAGTCTTCTGTTGTATATTCCTGTCTGAAAATGGAGGCAAATTTACCAAATTCATAGCTGTACTTAACATTTTATGTTGAAGAATATAGTCCTGCGCCAGTGCCTTCAGCAATCTTCGATCCGCCTGCATATCTGGTCCTTTTTATCTGATAGTGTTCGTCTTATTAATTCATTTATACTATCTAGTATACACATAATTGCTATGTTACCTGACCTGTATACAGTCTTCATGATTATTCTGCAGCTTCTATGCAGCCATTCTGACCGCAGTGTCTTATTAAATTATTAAATTTGATCATTGCTCTTTACTGTGGAGCTTTGATTTATCTTCCTCTGCTATTTTGATATTTTTATAGCAATGACATAGCTAAATCCGAAACAAGATTATATTATAGATCATTTAAAATTTATATGAAATTGATTAAGATTATGTTACATAGGAAATTATTATTACAACTATTATTAAGTTTAGCCTTTGCAAAGTATTGCAAAACTACTAATAAATTAAATGAAGTGAAGAAAGTTATTTCACATATTTTATCCTTACACTTTCTTCAAAATTTGAGGAAAATATACTTTAAGATATCAGCGTTTTTTCGCAATTTAACCATCCTCATATCAAGTATTCAGTTGTGACGTTCGAAAATCCAAACTGTATTTACGCTCTCCCAAGAAATCTTTGAACTAGACGTTTAGTATCCTTATGAATAAAACCGAACATGTAATATTCACCATATTCATGTTGTGTCTGCTTTGGACTCAAGCCAGGTTATTATAGCGTGTCGACTGTGTTTACTGTTGCGTCTAGGGACATCTGACCTCGCGCCTCATTCCGTCAACTTTTAAACGGCCCGAACGTTAAAAGTACAGAGCTCTGAAAGCGAGGAAAAGAACAAGAGAGGGCATCAAACTACCAAAGCACAATATAACCCTTGTTCTTCTCTTCTTTCTCTAGCGCACGTTCGCAGTGCGATCATCTTAAGATTCTCGTAACTGCTGTTCGATATCGCTCGACTCCAATATGTCATCGCTACGATCGATCGAAACACTTGAACAACATGTAATTAAGATAACAAATGAATAGCGATACTCGTTATACTATGTACGTTAACTATGTTGTTTCTACAATGTATTCAATGTTATTAAGATTTTTTTTTATTTATACACACATAGTAATGATCCTCCGATATGAATGTATAAATATTTGTATTAGTATATGTATACGTGTACCCTACCGGTCACCAAGGCTCGGGCTCTCTATGTATACTCTATGTGTACAGAAAAAAATAAATTATTAATGCCCTAATGTTACAATTAAAACTATCACCAGTTCATTGCCAACACCTAAAGTTATTTCTAGTATTTAACTACATTATTGTCGAATATTTTCGAAATCAGCCATTAAACACAATAATGATTTATGGATACAGACCCAAAACGATTTTAAACATAATTGAATCGTGATACGTATAAAGGTCTCAAGTCAGCGAAAAAAAATTTATGAAAACTAGAAAAATCATTTAAAGCATCACTGTTATAATGCAATGAAATTTGTCAACATTTTTAGATATTATCTTCTCTCCAGCAAACAAAACGCACTCTTGCATGCAATATAATGCCTTTTTTCTTTCAGAATAAACTTAAAAAATCTGACTTTGACCCTTTTTACACAAAACATGTAGAACCAATTGATGAATAGGGGTAAAAAAGCTTTTATTTAACATTATACATCTATCTATCTAACATTATATCTATCTAATACATATATCTATACAAACTATACATACTATATACTATATACTATATATACATACTATATATATCTATACTATATACATACTATATACCTATACTATATTTATACTATATACTATATACTATATATACATTATATCTATGTAACATCTACATATCTAACATATCTATCTAACATTATACATCTATCTATCTATCATAATAATAGTACAATTGTAACATCTACAATAGTAGTATAGTAATTAATGATGGATTCGTTCATCATCAGAATCTCCTCTGTTTGTAGTTGGCCACATCAGTAATTCTTCAAATATAATATACTAATCGTCCGCAAAAGATAAACATTCTCTGATACCTTCAATCTTTTTCTTCTTAAGTGGAACTTTTCCAGATGAGCAGATATAACAGGAGAGGTTTTTCTAGGAAGCTTTAATGTGAAAGAATATTTTATGAAGCTATAATAATAGCTATAAGCTATAATATAGGGCATACAAGTGCCGTGGGGTGAAGAACAATATTTTTACGCAAAGGACAATCAAACTAGGATGATATATACTTCAAAAGCGGCTGAAAAAATCAATTACGGTCATTGTAATCTAACATGAATAAGCGTAAATTGTGTAGATCTAACCTTTTCGAAAGGGCAAATATATAAAAATCCAAATTAGTGTACTGTGGCCTGAAATCTGAAACGCAGAAAAAAGAAAAATCCCTAACCCAATAAATTAATAAACTTCTAAATATGTATTTCGGCAACTAAGTTGCTAGTTTCAGTAAAACAATCTGAAAATAAGTGTTAGACGTAGCCTTTTTGACTAAGCTACAATATTTCAAGATATGCTCTTCGCCAAATCGCCAGTGGAATAACACTAAATTTCTAACGTAGAACAAACCCTTACCATGAAAAAACATTAAGCGTAAAAATAATAATAATTACTACGGTGAATAAGTACTAACTGGATTGAGAAATTAGTCCATTGTCAGAATTAATTAATTTACACTTATTGCTGGTGTTACCTAAAAGTGATTTTAATGAATTGGTTGATTTAAACGCGATTTGAAGAGAATAATTTTTGAAGATAGCGCTCCGATTTCTAGAAGCTGAGTGATACTGTCAACAAGCAAAATTATCATCTTGATCTTTCTGAGGTAGTAAACTCGAGGTATCACGAATTAGTTTTTTAAGCCTATGTTTCTTAATTTGATTAATTAATATTTTCGAGTCGAAACCATTGTATGCAGCGATGCTTCTGATTAATCTAAGTTCTTTTTCATATCTATCTTTTTATAACCGCGGATTCATAGTTTCCAACAAACGATGGCATCCCTTAATTTCCTTATCCATCGGTTGTTAAGTTTTTCGCTAACAAAAGATGCTCATCATTATAATACATTTAGTTAACTATATTCACTATTATGTATTACTAGTAAAAGAGCGCATATTGCGCTGCTCCCCAGGAGCGTAGTATCAATATCGAGAGCTGCGTAAACGGTCTCGATTATGAGCAATAATTTGATCACCGACTTGAATGAACGTATGTCGTGCGCGATGCGTATTCCTTTGAATATGTAGACTGTTATACGTCGTATGTAATATCGTCGCGATTATGTAATTCTAGAAGACGACCATCTGAGATGCAGTGAATAAGTTTATTAAAGATTTACAGGATTTAATTTAAGAAATGTCAAGTTTGCGATATATCTCTAATGTGCATATCCTATGCTTCAAATATTTAACAGATCGCAACTACTTTGTGACTTCAGGTAAGACGCTTAAAACGGTAAATAGCAAAAAAATATTTTAGATTTCCTTTTTTTTGAAGTTGACGTCCTGTCCAAACTTTCGTGATCGGTAGTGAATATTAGTTTGCAATGTACCTAAAGACTAAAAAGAAAATTTCATCGAAGAAATAATTTTATAAATGAATTAACATGAAGCATTTGCAATTGCAATGTAATTAATAAAAATGTTTGTAAGCATAATCCTAAAATAAAATGCTTTAAGTCTGCTCCAACATATCAACTTCTGATTTTGTCACTACAAATTAAAATACTAGTATCTATTTTTTTATAGCAGATTCCAAAGTATAACGAAAAATATCTAAATCTCTTTAGTGTTTTTATTACTCTGTGTATGGTTATTGGAGGAGAGGTTAATCAAAACAACTCTCACAGAGTACGTTTGCCAAGACCGTTTATCTATTCATATTTAATAATGTAAAAGAAATGAGAAAATGAGAAATTATATATATATATATATATATACATATATATAATAACTTCGTGACCTTGGTATGATATGGTAAACCTAATCAGTAGGCGATTAAAGGTCTGTATATTACTTCAAAATATATGTATTTAAAAAACTCTACATGTTTCGGCTGTATACGCCTTTTTCAAGAGAATACAAAATATGAATGACAGGATATAAATGTCAAGTAATTAAGTTGCTATGGTTTAAATTATTCAAAGATACATTCTAGTAATAATAATAAATCATGCCTTAGTATTCCAAAAAATAGATAACAAGGTGTGAAAATATGTGTTGTTCGCTGCTAGCAATTTGTGTCTCCTTCTGGGTATGAACTTGTGTGTTGGTTGCTGCTGGCAGCTTGCGTCTCTCTATGGGTGTGTGGTTTTGTGTGAGAGCGTAAGTGTAGGGTTTTGTATGTCGGTGCGTTCGTGCGTGTGTTTAGTGATCGGTCGCATGAATTTAGAGAGGTCGGATAACCAGCCGTTGCGTAGGGCCGCCAACCCTTTCCCGACAACTTCTTTACAATTCCGTGCAGTACTTCGACGGTCTGACCCCCGCCCCAACGAGGCAAGGCGCAGACAGGCGAAGCGCACCCTGTACGGGGTTGCTCATCGCAACTAAGGGAACACTCTTAGTGGCTACCTCGGTCGACGATGGTCACACTTATGCCATCTTAACGTTTTCCGCCGAAGCGGGGGCATAGCACACACGTCGAACGTGTGTGTGCTGTTAACGGCAGCCTAGCCAGGTTGTCGCCCAGGACCGGTCCTAGTGGTGTGTGCATTGCGCGGCGACGAGATAGCGCCGCGTAGCATGGTTCCTCACTCTTGCTGGAAAGGCGGAATGGCACCTGACTGCCCAACGGGCAGACCCCCCTAGAGTTTTGTAGCGCATATGCTAGGCTGCAACCCAGTAGAGGACCACATCAGCAAAAAACAGAAAACAGGGATAGGCAGGGAATGCCGACAACTTTATATCTTAAGTCGCTCCACGGGCGCATATGTAATAATAACTCATGTCTTGCTTTTCCCTGCCTATCCCTGTTTTCTGTTTTTTGCTGATGTGGTCCTCTACTGGGTTGCAGCCTAGCATATGCGCTACAAAACTCTAGGGGGGTCTGCCCGTTGGGCAGTCAGGTGCCATTCCGCCTTTCCAGCAAGAGTGAGGAACCATGCTACGCGGCGCTATCTCGTCGCCGCGCAATGCACACACCACTAGGACCGGTCCTGGGCGACAACCTGGCTAGGCTGCCGTTAACAGCACACACACGTTCGACGTGTGTGCTATGCCCCCGCTTCGGCGGAAAACGTTAAGATGGCATAAGTGTGACCATCGTCGACCGAGGTAGCCACTAAGAGTGTTCCCTTAGTTGCGATGAGCAACCCCGTACAGGGTGCGCTTCGCCTGTCTGCGCCTTGCCTCGTTGGGGCGGGGGTCAGACCGTCGAAGTACTGCACGGAATTGTAAAGAAGTTGTCGGGAAAGGGTTGGCGGCCCTACGCAACGGCTGGTTATCCGACCTCTCTAAATTCATGCGACCGATCACTAAACACACGCACGAACGCACCGACATACAAAACCCTACACTTACGCTCTCACACAAAACCACACACCCATAGAGAGACGCAAGCTGCCAGCAGCAACCAACACACAAGTTCATACCCAGAAGGAGACACAAATTGCTAGCAGCGAACAACACATATTTTCACACCTTGTTATCTATTTTTTGGAATACTAAGGCATGATTTATTATTATTACTAGAATGTATCTTTGAATAATTTAAACCATAGCAACTTAATTACTTGACATTTATATCCTGTCATTCATATTTTGTATTCTCTTGAAAAAGGCGTATACAGCCGAAACATGTAGAGTTTTTTAAATACATATATTTTGAAGTAATATACAGACCTTTAATCGCCTACTGATTAGGTTTACCATATATACATATATATATATAACGTGTGTTCATTTGAAAGTCAATCTAGGTTACTTTGAAATTTGGATAGAATAAGACGCATATATATGTGTTTGTTGTTCCGTAAACGTAAATCCAAATGACATTTGATAATGTCAATCACAAATATCAGTTAGTGCATAAAATAATCGTGTGTCGATTCTGGTTTAAATAAATTGCTTCTCAGTTTTAAAATGGCTTTCACTTTAGAACATAAAATATTTTTAGTCCAGGCTTATTTTCGAAGTGGTAATAAAATTGTTGGTTTATGGGTTTATTCAGTTCAAGATTGCATGTTAGAATTTCAAGTTGAGTTTCCACATTTTGTAATAGATTATATACAATTTAAGAATACTTTGGATAGAACTTTAAAACTTTTCCCTGAAACTGGTAGTCTCTTAAGAAAATCAGGCAGCGGAGCAGTTAAGAAACGTACACCTCAAGTTGTCAATCGTGTTGAAGAAATAATGGAAAATGAACCACAAACATCTGTTCGACATTTGAGTCAACAAATAAACATTTCTGCTGGTACAACTCACAAGTTATTAAAAAAAGATATGCAACTTTATCCATACCGTGTCACAGCAGTACAAGAATTGTTAGAAATTGATTACCCACAGACTACAATTTTGTAATTGGTTTGTAAATATGAACAATAATGGAGAACTTTCGCAAAGAGTCATCTTTACTGATGAAGCATGGTTTTATAGAACCGGATACCTAAATTCACAAAATACAAGAATTTGGAGTAGTGAAAATCCACATGTAATTAATGAAGAAACGCTACATTCAGAGAAAATTGGTATTTGGGCAGCGATAAGCCAAAGGCGAATCATTGGACCAATATTTTTTCAGGAAACGTTAACTGCTCAAAGGTACCGTACGGAAATTTTACAACCATTTGTCAACCAGTTGCATGATTATGAACTTCAAAATGCATATTTTCAACAAGACGGAGCACCTTGTCACTGTACTGCAGAATCTTTGGATTATTTAAGAGAATTTTTTGATGAGCGTATAATTAGTCGAAATACTGAAATTGCCTGGATTGCACGTTCATGCGATTTAACACCCTGCGACTTCTTTTTGTGGCCTTATCTAAAGAATAACATATTTCGAACACCTATATTGATTTTGAATGATATGCTACAGAGAAATGCATGGAAATTAATAACAATCCAGTAATGTTGCAGAGTATCATCACAAATTTTGAACGGAGGATTTTAAAGTGCATTGATCTTGAAGGACAACATTTTCAACATTTGTTATAGTTTTCAATAAATACCTATTATTTGTTATTTATTTGTATGTATGAAACTGTCAAAATATACGACTTCGTAGGTTAAGTAGTAAATTTTAATTTACGACATATTGCTGTGTATTGTTGTATCTCGTTGAAGATAGTCCACAATGCACCACAATGAGACCGAGCTGCTCTTCGGAGAGTTTATTTCTTTTAATAGAGTCCCTTAACGTCTCAGGTTTATTTAAGAACGTGGACGGAAAACAAAAATATACAAGCATTAAAACAAACACTTTGCCAAAAATATTTATTTAAAAAAAAAACAAAAAAAAAATATCTTAATTAAATATTAAGATCGCTAATTGCAAACAAACACAAGAAGCAGGAGGAAAAAGATTACGAGATAAATGACACGCACGTAATGAAAACCTCCAATTAATCGCGAGCAAAATAACCTAATTAAATAGCATAGAAAACTTTCAATTTTTTTATTATAATTTACGTTAATCCCAAAAATCAAACGTCAAACAGATACAAGCTGCAATACACGTGTCTGAAAACCAATCATGCGCACTTCAACATGAATATGAATTCTCCCTCCAAAACCTTATTTCAATAAATGTTTTATACCTGAATAAAGAAAAAAAAAACCCTTCATAAAAACTATGAAAATTTTCCTTGCTCTTCATCTACTAAAAATATATATATTCACTTAACTAATGAGCTCAAAATCATGAAATTTGTCATCAATAATAATAATATCAAAAGAGATTAAATTACAAAAAATCTACTTACAATAATTAATGTAATCGTAGCACACACAAAAAAAAAACTTAATGAGAGATTTTTCAGATGAATTGCATATTTCAAAAATATATTACAAGTAAAATAACTCGTAATAACACGATAATTAATTTAAACACATCAATAAACCACACTAAACATCAACCGAAACTATAAACTTTTTAAATAAAGAGAAAGTCTTTATTTAATATTAACACATGCAATCCATCTGACTGAACATCAATCTCTAGCGGGAAAACATAGCCTTCGTCCCCAAATCAGAAATAAATCAAGCTACAAACGATATCACGGTAAAAGACCACAACGTAAATCAAATCAATCTTCGAACATTATACAGTCAGCATCCAAAATACACGCCAATATAAATTTTAAATAAAATATTGCAAATTACTAAATATAAACCTGTAAATAAATTATACATAAATAATAATTGTTTTTAAAATTATTCTTCGGGGAAAAAACCACAACATGATGTACTTCAAAATGTTCTCAGTAAATCACATGCTACTAGATTGACTTCTCAAATGAACACTTGTTATATATGGTAGATTCAATTAGTCGGCGGTTTAAGGTCTGGTTTTACTTCAAAATGTATATATTTAAAACAATCTTACATGTTTCGGCATATGATGCCTTTTTCAAAGAATTTAAAATATAACTGACAGTATATTAATGTCATACTTATACATTTGTATAAACATGACATTAATATACTGTCATTTATATTTTAAATTCTTTGAGAAAGGCATGATATGCCGAAACATGCATATGATGACAATTTTGTTATTTGATCACCGGCGATACACGCGGTATATAAGTGATCTATTACGTGCTTACACGTGTGACTTGGTCGTCTTTTGAATTGGTTTGCGAAGTCAGTGAATTTATTTTCGCGTATGTGTACTTACAATTAGTGTTTTGGGTGAAATATGCATACAAAAGAGGAAGAAAAGTTACTACGATGGTAACATGAGCTGGAATGTGAAGATACTAAATTTTGAGGATAGTGGCATAAGAAACAGGAATACATACATTTTTGGTTTTAGGAGCAAGCAGTCAAAATGGCAACAAAGAGCAGGAGAATTATCCTCATAAGTTTGGAGGGACCAGTGAACTGACAGGTCAAAACCGTCGTGAAAACCTAAGCCCAGAAAGTGACATTTCTCCTTTTTAATTCAGAATATGAGCCTAGCTCTGAATCAGAATCCGAATCTGATACAGAATTCAAAATTGACGACTATGATTCCGATTCAGCAGAGGCAGAAGACGAGGTCAATTAATTGACCGTAATTTCATGGTATGATGTAAATGAAGCAGTTCGCTTTTACTGATGCAAGCAAAGTAAATGTTCCTTGTCATTTAAGACCAGTGGATATTTTCTCTTTATAGATTTAGATATTTTAAATTCCATTGTGTTGGAGGCAAATAAAAATGCTAGGAGATACACATCAAATTAGACTGATGTTTCTGCCCAAGAATTGGAAAGGTTTCTTGTTATTGTACTGTATATGAGATTAGCCAAACTCCCAAAGATGTCAAATTACTGGTCACGTAAATTTCTATATCGTCATTGTTTTGTTCGACGTATTATGTCAAAAAATAGATTCCAGCCCATATTTATTACAATTTATCCATTTTGCTGATAACGAAGCAGCAATTAAATATAAAATTACCTCTTACAGACGCATTAACCAAGAAATTCGAAAACTATAAGTGCCTTCAGAGATAGTATCCATAGACAAATCTATGGTACCATTCAGGGGTCGCTTACTATTTTGGCAATATATTACAGGAATCGCATCGAAATATGAAGTAAAATTTTTTAAGCTATCTGATGAAAGTGGCTGCACTTACGAGACCGAAATTTATAAAGGGAAGAGTAAAGCGATAAGTGCAGGACGAAGTAGCAATGCAGTTGTTCTCAATTTAATTAAGGATTAACTTGATACATATGATATATCAGAACAGAAACTTCCCTGAAGCATTGGTAGCCAATGTGTTAAAATGCGCCAAGAGTTTACGAATACGTACCATATAGTTTTTGAAAATTATCGTCTGAGACAAAAAGTTGTTCTAAAATAAATAAATCACTTAAGACGTACTAAAATATGTATGATCTCATAGATTCAACCATACTAACAATTTAAAATTAAGAAAATATTCACTTAAATATTACCAATTCAATTTAATTGAATCAACAAAAGATCCGAGAAGTTCCTTTTCCTGAAGATTTAAAAACAAAATTACGTAAACCTACAACTGATTTATCCAAAAAGGTTTAATACATTTATCGTTCAAAAACAACATCAAATCTTTGATGTGATTAAGCTATATTAAATCTGCTTTGCTAAAAATATTAAACCAAGCTCGTATCATGTAACAGTTACAGTTAGATTTATTGGCAAGATTCTTTAGATTATATATAACCTTGTGACTTGTTAATTTTCGCTCTAATTTTTTATTTCGTTAGAAGCAATTTCTATTATTAAATCTTGACGAACATTTATTAGGAATATATCTTGAAGAATCGTTTATAATTTACGTGATACGTGCATTAACGTATTGATATACTTAAAACCTTTTTGTATATCAAAGAGTACACAATTATTTGAGGTTCTCAGATCAAGTACGTGGTGATTATCGTGAATACTCGACTGAAGTTTGTTTTCATGTAACATTCGTAACAGAGCACTCTCAACAGATACTGACAACGTTCCGTGCAATAATTAATCAGCAAAATAAATTTAATTCTACTCTACAATACTACCATCAGACCACCGATATTGGACGTACCTGTTCTACATTTTGACAACTGCTGGACTGTCACATGTAAGTATTCAGAACAATATTACACACTGATTCGTAGAGAACGCATTCATCCATCATGTCATTAACCTGAAGGCAATCTCAAATTTTAACATGACGACCAAAAGAACTTCCAACACAGTACAACATCATCAAAATCTTCTCGTGGAAGAAATAATAAATTCCAATCCTGAGAGTTTCATAGTTATACAGAAGACCGGGAATGATAGACCCTTCGTAGTGAGATTCAAGTGGATCACGATGTAGATATTCGCTTCTTTACAAAAGAAGACTTTACTTTTGCAGCAAATTATATATCAACTCTTAATGTTGACGTCATGCATCAGAAACAAAACTAAATTTACTTGAGTAAATGACAAATAAATGGTTCAATATTTCGGAATATTATTTTTTACGAAAAAAATGATTAATTAAAACAACAAGAACAACAACTTCAAGGCCGTGCTTCCGTGTCAGCAAAAATATTTTATTGCCGTTAACATACATGTGTGTGTACTGTGTATATTTAGGAGCTACTTCGTGTTTATAAATTATACTTTCTTTGTAACAAAAGAAAAATAAAGAACGAGTAATTTTCAGATAGTGAAATCGATATATGTATGTAACTGCTTATGCGTTCATTTTCCTGCTGGCAGAATATTTTAACATGATGAAGTGTGCTTGAAATCAATTAAGAGCCAGGAATCGATGTTTATTTCCACATGCATGTACAAATATGCGGTATAAATGAAGTCATTGCGAGTTAGTTTAAGTAATTATAGTTCACATATTGAGAAAAAAAATTGCATAGTACGATTGTAAAAGTAAAGTTTGTCTTAGGTAAGGCCATTGCTATGGAAAAAAATGGTTCTTTATCTAAAATACATTACTTTCTAATTTTAGAGCCTTCCATACAAAAATATAGAATGCAACATCAATTCCAAACTCAAAATTAATTTCTATTATTCCTTACAACATAATATGCTACTATTTAAGGTAGTTATAATTAATATTTATTTTAATAAAATATAACGTTATGATTATCAGTTGTGTTGCGTACCTACATTCTGCCATATGCATGTAATGTACGAAGATGATTTGGCAGGAGACTGACTTTTCAATAAAATACTTACTTTAGGGTAAAAATACATTTTATTTTTCAAAATAATTGCCATTCAATTATATACACTTACAATTAGCTCAGCGACTTTTCATTGGCTATCACCCCCTCATTTGTTCCGATCGTCTTTCCACCAAGCTATTTTTTTTAAGTTTACAAACAAGGAAAAATCACGTGGGGCCAAACCTGTTGAATATGGTGGATGAGATAGCAATTCCTAACAAGACTTTTTTCCTAAATAACTTTTTTCTTCTTCGAAGCGCGTTCATTCGAAAAAAAGAAGCTAGTGTTTTGACTGTTTTTTGGAATATAGGTTTCATCTATGGTGACGTATCAAAGAAGAAGTTATCTTGGATGTCCTTTGAACTTAGCCATTCAGTCACTTGAAATTGGAACACCAGTTCCCATTTGCTCGACAGTAGTGATGTATCGATCCGGATGGATTCAGTACAAAGGGACGAATCCATCCGTGGAACGAATTGGAACGAATCCGAAATTGTAACTGCATGTCGTTCCTCTATTTCGTTCCATCGAGATTATTCAATCTATAACCACGAAAGAACGGCACATCACCAAACATTTATCGGTCTTTCCACATACTTCTTTACTAAGACATAAATTATAAAAGTATATATTGTCCACGTATTTTTTCATAATGTAAACAAATCATTAATGTACGAGTCTCTACTCCATCAATTGGCGCTTGTTTCAATAGTAAAACCTAAAGGGCCGAAAAAGTGGTATCGGTGGCAATATCTTTTCATATATTGGCAGACGAGAGGGAAAGACTGTACAGAAGAGAAGGCGGTCACACACAAGCAAGTAGGAACGAAGAAAGAGATAGGACTGTAAATGTGTGACAAGAGGCTTGGGATTCTGGTGGCTGGGGCAGGTGGACCCGTAGACTTATAGTTAACATCAGAGAGTGGATAGATAGACCGTATGGGGAGGTGAACCATTTTCTCACACAGGCGCTGCCAGGACATGGTTGCTTTAATAAATACCTGTTCGACAGAAAACGAGCGTCGTCCCACTCTTGCAACTATTGCCGGCAGATAGACCAAATGTTCCAGATGGGAAGATATAAGAAGAAATTTCGAGGAAGCGGGTGCTTCAACCCAGATAACTTTATTCGTGTTCTGGTGGAGTCTCAGCGGGGCTGGAAACTTGCATACAGCGCAGTTAGACGAATAATTGAGAAAAAGGTGTTAGGAGCCAGACGCAGACCAACAACTGCAATTAAATTATAAGTAATTGACAATCGAAAGCGCTGTTAGACAACCTGGGCTTTGAAGTATGCGAAAGCGGTGTCGAAGCTAAGGCGTAGACGAAGGGGTTTTTTTTAGCGGGTATACTGAAGCTGAACAACCATGCACAGGAGTCCTGCACTACCAGGGAAAGGGAGAACAAGTACTTGGTGTCCATAAAGGATTTTCACCAGGTAAAAAAAAAATAGTAGAAGCTAGTAATGAAATATATGTTACGTTTGTATATTTTGGATTTTGAATTTATAGGTTTGTAGTGTCTGCCTTATTATAATTTAAAGACAAAGATATAACAAACAATTAATATGGTTTTGGTCTAAAATGAGTAGGGGTTCTATGTTTTTATTTTAATAGTTCAGTTTAGATTTCAGTAGTATCAAGTTCATATTATTATTTAAGTTTGTAAGAAGTATCGCGATTGATAAAAAAAGAGCAGTGAAGTTTGGAAATTTTTTATTGTCGCGAATGATTATTCAGCTAAATGCAATTTCTGCAATTCAATATTTTCCCATAAAGGAAGGGCAATCTCAAATCTAACCCGACATTTGAAAAGGAAGCACCCATTTTCCCTAGTAGAAGAACCTGAAAAATATACATCGCATACGTATACCTATCCAAACGAACCTTCTACATCCAAGGCCGGTGAAAGTGTTGCTTCTGCTGCTGCAGAAATTGCACCTGCCACAACAAGAGCATATACTGGGGTATATACCGAACTTGTAAAGAATAGGAAAATGTATTAATCGACTTTGACAAATTTTGAAAAACTTAGTTTGATAAAAGATACTGAATTTCGAAAATTCGTTAAAATGCTAAATCCAAATTACAATCTTCCATCAAGAAAGACTATTTCTAATATAATTTTACCCCAACTGCATACAAAAGTACATGAAATTGTGAAAAGTGTTTATCATTGACGGATTATGTTGCTATCACTACTGATGGATCGACTTCTATTAATAACCAGTCTTATCAGGCACTGACCGCACGTTTCTTCAGTGGTGATGGTAAATTAACATCAGCTTTATTAGGATGCTGCTGTATCGAAGTCATACAGCTCAAAATTTATCTGATAATATGAAGAGCCTTTTAGACACATGAGTAGTGTCACACAAAGTTTGTGCTGTTGATATTGATAGCGCAGCAAATATTACAGCAGCAGTTCGCATTTCAGGATGGCAGCACCAGCATATATTATGTTTTGCCCATACTCTTAACTTAATAGTACAGAAAGGGTTACATGAAATTCAGAACATTCAGCATGAAGTGAAAGCGTTGTCGAATTTTTCAAACGGAGCCCACTTGTAACAACAAAACTGCAAAATCTACGGGAGCAAATGGATGTTCCTCAACTTAAGTTGAAACAAGATATAAGCACAAGGTGAAATTCTACTTATGATATGTTTGATAGATTTATTAAAATGGGAGATCCTTTGCAATCAACGTTAACTATTTCAAACTGCAATATTACTTTGTTTGATCACGATATCGAAGTTCTTTCTATCTGCTGCAGAATCTTAAAACCTTTCAAATATGTAACAGAAGAACTAAGTGGTGAAATAGTGGTGACAATTTCAAAAATTTTAATGTTTTGTAAAATGTTATATTTCCAAAATGAAAATGCAGTTGGCCGCGGTCGAAGCAGATGAGGCGATGTGCGAAATTGTATTAGCTGAATTACTTAAAAGATTTGAACATAGAGAAGATAATCAAATTTAGAGCGAGTCCACATTTCTCGATCCGTGATTTAAAAAGTATGGTTTCAGTAAAGAGTCAGCATATAATAATACCTATCAATCATACAGAAAATAGCCGCTTTAATTAAAAAAAAATACATACCAGGGTGAGCCTATTACAATAGAAAAAAGTGTAGATACAGCAGATGATAACATATGGAGCAACTGAAAAGTCGACTTTGTATTCCAAATACATCTATTCCTTTTGAATGTATATTTTCAAAAACTGGACAGATTCCAACAGATCGAAGAACTAGATTATCTGCTTCAAAGATAGAAAAAATAATCTTTTTAAATTATAATCCAAAGTAGCATAATTTGTATTAATGTAATTTTTGTACACGAGTACTATAGGTTTATATTTATTGTTTATCATTGTAAGATTCACATGAAAACATGTCAGTGATGTCAGTGTACGAGTAAATATAAAATAAATACCTACTTATAAATTCTTTTCCTACATAAATATTGTACATATACATGTTAAATAAGTAAATAAATAAAACAAACACGCAATCATTCCGATCCAACAAAGTTAGATCGAAATGAATGTGTCACTTGTCGGATTTTAAAACTCCGATCGGTATTTAACATCGAGGTTGTTAGGAACGACTCCTCTGGACTCGTTCCATGTGCAGAATGGAACGAGAACGAACGAGTCCACAAAAGGAACGATTTCGCCCATCTCTAGAGAGTAAGCAAACGCGACGCCCATCTTACGGTTAGTATTCTCATGTTTAAATATACATGAAAAATATTGTATACCAGTTCGGCTCAGATGTTTACGACATTAGCTGCCGCAAACCTTGCTATTGTTTATAATTGTATGAACGTTATTAATCATTTTGTGTGTTTGTCGCTGGAATATAGTAGATATATCCAGGTTTCATCTACAATGAACGAGTTAAACTAATTATAGGCCAAACAATCATAGAAATCGTAACATAAGTTCGCATTCGCTCAACAGTAAGCAAACGCGATATCCATCTTTGCGGTTAGCTTTTTCATAGTTCAGCCTTGTAAAATATTGCGTACCCATTCGGTGTCATTATGTCATTAGCTATCTCACAAATTTTTATTCGAAAGACGCTTATTGTAATGGTATGGACTTTATAATAATCATTTCTGGAGAAGTTAGGATAGATGAAGGTCTCCAGATTTGAGAATCTGTGCTTATATGATCACTTTTGAAACCAGTAAATCACTTACTTATATTATTACATTTTCTTAGATATGTTATATTGTGCAATATATGGCAATAATGAATTATGATAATAATCTTAGAGATAAAAGACGAAAATAATGTGCTAGTACAAGACAAAAAAGATATCATAAACGCCCTAGAGAAATTCTACACGGGGCTTTACTCATCTGACTCACCACGCCCACAAACACGTACGCTCGTCTTGAATACAGGATCCGAAGAAATGCCGGAAATTACAACAGATGAAGTAGATACAACTTTAAGACAAATGAAAATAAATAAATGTCCAGGCGAGGATCAAATAACAACAGAAATGCTGAAATTAGGGGGACAAACTATAAAAGCAGCAATAACAATACTGCTCAACAAGTGCCTACATGATGGAAAAATCCCAAAGGAGTGGTGTACTTCTGAAGTTATACTGATTTTTAAGAAAGGCGACAATACAAATATCGAAAACTATCGCCCAATATCTCTTCTATCGCACCTATATAAGCTATTCACTAAAATCTTAACAAGTCGTCTATCAAGGAAACTGAACTTTTATCAACCAGTGGAACAGGCTGGCTTTAGGAGGGGTTACAGTACGATAGACCATATCCATACAATACGTACTCTGGTAGAGAAATGTACGGAATACAATGTACCAATGCACCTGGCCTTCATTGACTTTCAGAAAGCGTTTGACACCATCGATATTACGGCAATATTAAACTCACTAGAAAGCGCACGAATAGACTCTAGATATATACAAATTATCCAAAACATCTATGAGGAAGCATCAATACATATTAAAATTGATGAAACCACGAAAACAGACAAAATACCACTACAAAGAGGAGTACGCCAGGGAGATGTCATTTCACCGAAATTATTCACGTTGGCCCTGGAAGATGTTTCTAAACGGCTAGATTGGCACAACAAAGGTATCAACGTTAATGGTTCTAGACTAAACCACCTTAGGTTTGCTGATGATATAGTCTTGATAGCAGACAGCATTGAAGAACTAAATGAAATGCTACAACAATTGGGCCGAACATCTGCAGACATAGGTCTAAAAATGAATTACAGCAAGACGAAAATACGAAGCCTTGATGATGCCAACATATACATAAACAATAACCACATTGAATGCGTAGAGGAATATATATATCTGGGTCACGTTATTAAGCTTGGAAAAGAAAACCAGCATGCAGAAATCACTAGACGAATCAGGCTCGCCTGGATAGCTTTCGGCAAGTTGGGACACGTACTTAGAAATAAGGAAATTTCAATAAACCTAAAAACTAAAGTATACAACACATGTGTTCTGCCAGTCCAAACCTACGGACTTGAAACTATAAGCCTGACCAAGGCTTCCACCAATAAACTCAAAACATCACAAAGAGCCATGGAAAGGAGCATGCTTGGTATTTCACTAAGAGATAGGATCAGGTGCGAAGATATCAGAAAAAGAACAAACATAAGAGACGTTATATGGGAAATAGCAAAAATGAAATGGGCGTGGGTCGGACACATAGCTAGACAAACCGAGGATAGATGGCCACACAAAAACACGGAATGGAGACCAAGACAAACAAAAATAGGTGTGGGGCGCCCTGCAAAGAGATGGGTGGATGATATCAGAAGCGTAGCGGGAAGGCGATGGGTCCATACTGCACAAGATAGAGACGAGTGGAAAAGATTGAGAGAGACCTACGTCCAGGAGTGGACGGATACAGGTTGAGAAAGAAGAAGAAGATCTTAGAGAGGCGTAGAAGAGCCTAAACAACATCGATTCCATTATTTAACAGAAAGTAATTAATTTAAATCCTGGAGTTTATTTTTATGCATGGCACACTACTGATAAACCAACACAAAAATGTCAATATTTCTAACATGTATTTACATTTTATTGCGCAATAAAGATAATAAACATATGTAGCCGTTTCGTTCTTTTAATTAATATTTCCACTAATTCACTTAATCAGCTAACTAATTGCTCTCAACGCAGGTGTCCTGTTTAAAGAAAACCGATAGCGATCGCAACAAAACCAGTAAACTGCCTCCAATTACGAGGTATTTCCATGAAACGAGCATGAAGCTTAACAAAAACAGAAAGAAAATAAAAGCAAAACCAACGACGACCGACAAACGCGCGTAAAACAATTGGCATCGCCACACGAGCTTTGATCTCACTTGAAACGATACAATTGATGATACCAATAACCACGACCGCTAGCTACAATTTACAAGAAGCCATACATATTAACGTTCAGTTCCAGAAGTTATTCGGTCGAATATTGTACATGTATCGGCGTGAAAAGCTCAAAAGCTCCGTAAGCTCCATAAGCCGAGAACGACATGCGATGTGGCCATCGCACACGCTAGACGCCATGTTGTGTCCTTAGCGCGATAAGATTATTATCCACTTGCATGTCCTGTGATTTACTACCCTCAGACCTCGACTAACATCTTGAGGATATTGTTGGTTAGATAACGGCTTACAGTGTTGGGTCGCGTTTAATATTAATTTTTGAAAGGATTAAGGGCCATATCGATTTACTTGAACAATGTGTCTTTGAAACCTGAATGCGGCAACAGGAATTTTTGTATGACAGAGTCGTACTAAGCCACGCGTCCAATTTATCTATTTTAATCTACATTTAAAATTCTATAAAAAATTGTTCTTTTTTGCACTAGTAAAATATCAATATTTAGAATATATTTTCAATAGCAATTATATATGTAATAAATATAAGCCCATTTATTATAAGAAAACGAACAGATGCAATATAAGCAGTTTCAACTGTACCATACAGGTAGGTAAGTACAGTTCATAAAGTACAAGTTTTCAGTTCGTACTGCCCAAGTGTGAATCGCAAATTGTACTTTATCTCTTTCTAACATACATGAATACGTGGTGTAGTAATACACACGTTTGTCATTTTAAGTTAAGACGTACGTCTTTGAAATATTATATTAAATAAAAAGGATAAGTAGTCCAGGAGATAGTCTTATGATATTCGGCTTGCTGTCAAATTATTTCAATATTGTTGTTTATTCATTTTGTTTCCGGTATTCTAACTTCTAGGTTAAGCATTCTTCTAATTTGAATATTTTGTTTGTCATTAAAAATTACAAAATCTGTTTTTTTCAGAACAATCCTGATAATAAATAATAATATAAATTAGTGGCAATAAGTACGAAATTGTTTGATTATCACTTCAGCATTTCTAGCCTATTTATTTTACAGAATATTCCTTAGATGCCTGGTAAACCTATAATTTAAAAACATATATTGACAACTCAAAAGGTTTTAATTCTTTTTCAAAGAGTTACAAACATAACTTTTGCATTTTCTTCCAACATGTATTTTAAAACTTATTTAAAATATAAGCAATATATAAATTAACTAGAAATCTAAATTATACATCAAATTCATACATTCCCAATCTTCTTAGCCCATATATAGTGCAAGAAAATTATTTCGGTAGGCATTAATGCAAACATTTTTTAACAATAAAAGATCTTTCATTTCACTATTGATATCAGACTTGAAATATTTATTTTTAAATAAATTTTTGATGGAATATTCTCGTGAGTTTATAATTATAAATAACATTTAAAATAATTTGTTCGAATATTAAAGTAATAATTTCCGCATAGTTTTCTTGGATAGAATATATTTATACAAAATTAGAAAAGAAACGATACTTTTGAACTATTCGTATTCCTACTTTATTCATTATTATTATTTTGACATGAAGGTTATGTATATGCTTACTAAAATTTGACTAAAAATTGACAATATTGCAAAACATGACGTTTATAATTTATAATGACAAAAAGTTATTTCCGTGATTGAATATTGACTTTATTTGACTCTATAGTACTGATTTGAATCACATGCGTTGAATTTGGCCTTGAACTGAAAACTTATAGTTTATGAACTATAGATGAATATTTGATTAATTTAATAAAGCTGTAATCTATTAAGATGTTTGGAAGGTACTACAATAACGAATGCCTAAAATGTGTGAAACGCTACAAAATCGTAAAATCACCAAATTTAGTCCAATCAGGTATACACCATAACTAACTCTTAATTCTTCTTTTTAAGCATTTATGGTCTAGTTTAGAATTATCTCATTTAAAAAAATTTTATTTTTATATGGAGTTGTTGGTCACGCTGATACTTGGCAAACCTATATTTGCGATCGCATTAGTTATATTTAATATAAAAATATGGAAATTAATAATATAAGAACAAATATATGTTGCACACTGTCTGAGATAACATCACAGATAATATTACAAGGTCAATTTAAACTTGTTTATATATACATATATATATATATATATATATATATATATATATATATATATATACTCGTATATATATATATATATATATGGTAAATTCAATCAGTCGGCGATTAAAGGTCTGGTTTACTTCAAAGTATATATACATATTTAAAACAACCCTACATGTTTCGGCAATGATGCCTTTATCAAGGATATAAAATATAATATTTATATTTTATATCCTTGATAAAGGCATCATTGCCGAAACATGTAGGGTTGTTTTAAATATATATACTTTGAAGTAAACCAGACCTTTAATCGCCGACTGATTGAATTTACCATATCATACCAAGGTCACGAAAATATTATATTTATATATATATATATATCTATATGTGTGTGTGTTTAGATCATTTCTTAGCCGTTTATTAAATGTAACAATTGACTCCAATAATTTATCAATTGTTATATATATATATATATATATATATATATATATATATATACATATATAATATATATTATGTATATTTGCGTTGCTGTTTGAATTCCAAGCTGGAACCGCAGCCTTGGTATTGCTTCCTCCCTATCCGACGTTTCGTCCGCTGTTGTAAGGGACATCTTTAGGGCTGGTACTGCTGTTGCTGAACTGAAACTGCGTTTCTTCTAAGTTTCACGGAGGTTCAGTGCACAATATGGACGTCATTTTTTGAAACAAATTATTTTTATGAAATTTAGCAACGCATCTTCTAAAAGTTCATGCGTTTTGGAAGATTGTGTACTTTCACTGAATATTTAAGTTCACAAATAAAGGTAGAAGGAGACTATTTAATACCAACTACAAAGCAAAAATTTTACAAATAGAAAAGGTTTGAATTCTGCAGGAGAATCTTCCTCCCAAACATTATAGTTAGTGTCGCGCTTCATAAAAAAAAAAAAGAATGTTAAGTATATTTTCATGAAAATATACTTTTGTCACTTCAGTCTATTCCCAGATACTAAACAATGTCGATTATTCGATATTTCATATTAGAAACGACGTTAAAAGTCATTAAAAAAATGCCATACAAATTTATACATTAATATTTAAATTATCCAGTGCTACAAGAGTTCCCTTGCTTAGTTCGTGGATGCCACTAGGGAAACTTCTTCTTCATGTACCATGTGGACCGTTTCCGCAGTCGCAGAGGCTATTATCTGTTGGTTTCCATTTATGCAGCATTGAGTTGCACCTTCCGTGTCCTGTCCGGGACCTACTTAATTGAGACTATTGCCTACGTAGAAGGGTTACGCCCGGCAGATGTTCCAAAGCATTCGAAATTAAACCTCTTTTCCACAATTCAAGGCGTTTTTTGAGGAAGGCTATCCTCACATTGATACGCTGCTGAACTTCCGTATCCAGCCAAATCAGCTCCAAGATTTCAGTCCGGTCCAGGGCCAAATTATCGTATATAGAAAAATCAACATTATTAATAATCTTAGCCCATTCATTATGTGTAATCTATGTTGATTATTTGCCATTAAAGCTTACGGGGAGACAAGTGCCTTTACTTTTAGATAAAGAAATCCACACCGCAATCTACCGCTGCACAAGTTTTTAAAAAAAAATTCAGAATTTGTATGCGGAAACAACACAGAAGTACTCTTGACGCATCTGGAGCCCTGCACGCAGTTCAGACAGTATGGAAAACAAATCATTAGATTTATCATGGCATTCAAGACGAAAGAACCACATAAATAAAACTAAAAGTACAAAAGTTCCTATATACATACAAATAGTGGCTTAATTTAGAGGACAAATTTTTCAAATATCTGTATGATGTCAACCTTACCTAACAACCTGAGGGTTTTCTAAATTTCACTGTTCTGTTGAAAACTAAATTAATTGATCTGGTCAATGGCTATTATTTTGAAAAGATTCATCTCAAAGACCTTTAACATAATTATTAATAAATCGTTTCGACTATTGGTGTTAATTTACCTAGTTTAGTGATGCTAGTACTTTTGTCAATCTCCCGTTCAATTGGAAAAGTACCTATTACAATGACAAATTTAAATGATCGCCGTTGTACCATGCCTCGGCAGTTACTAAACTTAAACTAAATTAACTTTCATTAATAGGGTCTCGCAAAAATATATCTGTTTGTTAAATTGAGAATAGGTAAGCTGTTAAGATCCACAATTTGATGGTGACATTTTACTATTTTTATAAGCTGTGAAATAGTTCAGTTCTTTGTCCAAAACCCGGTATCGCATACACTATGACAAATATATGATACGGACCTGGTTTTATGATGTAAACGAAGAACAGGAAGGATTTACGTACGATCGATTTAACCACACATAACACAATGGCCGTTTCAATTAAATTCACGCGTTCTTTGTGTCGTTCTGGCGGGTCATCGCGTGATCTGAAGATAATTATTTGTGGGATTTGCCCTGGCGTTGACAAAATATATGCGAGAAGTTAATTACGACCGTACAGAGATAAGATTTATCGTTTTTTTATTATTTTCTTTTCTTTCAAAAGGGGTACGGTACGGAATGAAAAAGAGGTTAGAATGTACGAGTGAGACATTCTTGAATATTCATAGGTTTATGAAAATTTTATGAAGATGTATTTAATAAATTATCGTGATAAGATTTCATATAGCGTTGCAATTACTACATTTACAATTAGGGGAGTCCCATATCATACTTTACGCCATCTGTTAGAATAATTACCAAGCTGTACTGTATAAAAAGAAATACTTGTAACCTGCCTATCAAGTATGCATAAGTACGTGTTTTCGTAAATTTGGGAAATATATTCAAGAAATTGTAAAATTTATTTTTATTTTTTTTTTCTTGGTAATACATATATAACATATACTTGCTCCTGTACTTCAATGTTAACTTACTTCATAACTAACGATTAACATGCAGATTATATTATGTTCAAGTATTGCTATTATCGATATTTTGTTTCCATTATACAACATATATTTAAAAAATCTGTATTTACTATGATATTGTTTTTATTTCATTATTTAATTATTTACAATTAGATCACTGGTTCTAATGCTGTTCCTAGGCGATCCAAAAATCTGATATGGAATCTCAGTTGTGATTGATTCTTTTAAATCGTCTATGCTATGAGGTACCCTCTGGACGACTTTATATTTTAAATACCCCTATAAAAAAGTCGCATGGCATCAAATCAGGGGAGCGCAAAGGCCATGTTATGTCGCCAAAGCGAGAGAACGATTTTCCAGGAAGCAAGTGACGTACAGTTTCTATTGAGAGTCGTGCCGTGTGAGATGTCGCTCCATCTTGTTGAAACCATAGCGAGCATAAGTCAGCGTTTTGTTGTCAAAGCATTGGTAAGAGAAAATCGTTCAGCATCATCACATAACATTCAGATGTTACCGTTACAGCTTTTCCGTTGCTGTGTTGGAAAAGGTATTCCTCGAAAATCCCAAATGGACTCATTTCGCACCAAACTTTTACTTTCTAGCTATGCAAAGGACGTTGATGCATTAAGCGAGGGCTTTCCTATTCCAATATCTAAAGCTCGGCTTATTAACATAACCACAAAGTGAAAATAGGCCTCATCTGACATTCCAAGATGAGATGAAAATTTTGGTTGGGCTTCAATAATTTCTAACAATTGTGTGCAAAAGTCCTTTCGATGGTTTAAATCTCCAGGCAGTAATAGTTGAACCACTTGCATGACTGAAAATGTAAATCCTTGTGTAATATCCGTCTGACACTCCTATTTTATAAGTTTAGTGCTAAGGCATGTTGTCTAGCAGAATGTTGTAGACTTCGTAGTAAAGCCGTTCTCGCTCCTCTCTACCTGTCCGGGATAATTGTTCGTGGACGAACAAGATTCTTAATACAGAAGCAGTCAACGTAAAGTGTCCTACCCAATTTAAAATTATTTGACGTGTTGGTACTCATCCATTTGTTCCTATGTTAAAACGACGACCAAAGATACGTTGAGTTAACGTAACCGAATCACCATTTAAAAAAAAACACTCAACTATAAACGCACGATGCTCCCTAGTTCAAAGCTCCATAGCGATTGAAGGCTTTTAATTGCTCTATAAGCCAGCGAGACGAAGACCACGCTATCTACTGGCATATGTTTCTGGCGCTAATTTTAAGTGCAATAAAAAGACAACGTATGAAAAATGGAAACATGTAATTACATAGAATATATATCCAAAAAATTGTGGATTAATTACGACGCGAGCCCCAAAATTAAAACCCCTGAAAATTAAAGCACGTACCGTCTATGTATCGGAATGTCCATTAGAAATGCTTCCTTTGAATTTACACATATGCCGCAATGTTTACCTTTACAAAAACTGTAACAGATAACATTGTTTAGACGGCTGTCGACATTATAAAAACCCTTCAATAAAGCAGCTTTGTTTACTTAGGGTTCAATAACCTCAATACAATTCCGTAAGGATATATCCGCTGTGGACAATAACTTTCAGAAGTGATCTATATCACTTTCTTTTCTTGTATATTACGTGAATGTTTTTTATTGTTACGAGAGCTACCAAATATAAAATACATATTAACAGGAATTGAGAATGCCGATAGTGAACACACACACTGCAATATTTATGTTTATAAAAACTGTTCAAGATAACATTGAATAATCATCTTTGTATGGTAAGTGTTCAATAAGCTAATACGAAAGGCTGATAATAAAAATTTGTACCTCCTTGTGAAGTTTTTAAGGCAATGCAAGACAACGTGCTTTACGGGAAGAAATTGAAATTGTTTTATAATTTAAATTTCTTTGAAAAGGCATTATGTGCCGAAACATGTAAGATTATTTAAAATATATACATATTAAATTAAAATAGACCTTAATCGCCGACTAATTAAATCTAACACACACACACACATATATATATATATATATATATAAGTAGATTAAATTAGTCGGCGATTTAAGGTCTGGTTTACTTTGATATGTATATATTTAAAGCAATCTTACATGTTTCGATACATAGCGTCTTTTTTAAAGAAATTAAAAATATATGTGACAGTATATCAATGTCAAACTTATATATCTGCAGTTGTCATGGAAAAATTAAAATATTCAAAGATATATTCAAGTTTAATAATAATAATTCATGGCTCCGAACACTAGACAGCAAAACGTCAATAAAGGGGGATTGGCAAGCCATGAGTTATTATTATGTCCGTGCCCGTGGAGCGACTTAAAATTTAAAGCTGTCGGCATTCACCTTGAACGAGAAGGAAAACACAAAAACCTACTCGGACAGCTCAGTCAGAGATCCAAGCAGGGAACTGCCAGCATGATAAGCCAGTGTACAGATATTTAAAAAACATACGACAGATAATTATATAATAACAAAATATATTCATAATTGGAAATTGCAGATCGTTACATTATTAGGTTATAGTATACACTGTTCCGATTTTTAATATCACTTCTGTTAACTAATTGAATTTTTTCTTGTTTAATATTAATCATTTCTTTATTTTCCCTTTTCATTGTGTGTTGTTCTTTATCGATTATCTGCGTTTTCAAAATCGAAATGGTGCTCGCTTTGTAGTTTGTGTGTAAATAAAGCAATGTTGTCTGATTTGGAGTATTTGTGGGCTTGTAATCTTTTGTATAAATATTGTTTAGTTTGGCCTATGTAGTAACTATCGCAATCGCGACATGGTATTTTATAGATGACATGTGTTTCTCGATTTTTTTCTATTTTAGGTTTTAGTTTTGAAAATAGATATTTATTAGTATTACTAAGTTTATATGTTGTAGCTATATCATATTTTTTTCAAGTATATTTAATTTTTTCTGATCATTGTGTAACATATGGAATCGTGGTATATGTTGTTTCATTGTCTAAATTGTTATTGGTGTCTGCAGTGTTGTATATTTGGTGGATTCGTTTTTTAATTGCTTGTTCTATAAGTTGTGGTGGATAGTTATTATCTGTTAAGATCGTTTTAATTTTCTTGATCTTATCTTTTCTGTATTGAGTGTGCGATTGTTTTACTGCCCTATCAGTCAGATTATTTATAATCATTTTATTGTATACTGTAGATTCATTTGAGTGGTAATTCATATATCGTAAAGAAGCTGTGGGTTTGTTGTACCAATTTGTATAAATAGTACCCTGTCTATCATAGGTTAGATAAATATCAAGAAAATTAATACTTTTATTAATTTCTTCTTCAATTGTGAATTTTAATTTGTTGTGAAAGTTGTTGAATATATTTAAAAGGTAACAACAACTTTCACAACAATTGACGTATTGCTGTCTAGTGTTCTGAACCATGAATTATAATTAGAGCTGAGGATGTTTGCGGTATAACCATGGTTATATCATGTAACCATAGTAAATTACTATGGTTACATGATATAACCATGGTTATACCGCAAACATCCTCAGCTCTAATTATAATTCATTATTATTAAACTTGAATGTATTTTTGAATATGTTCATTTTAAGCATGACAACTACAGATAAGTAACTTTGACATTGATATACTGACATATATATTTTCAATTTCTTTGAAAAAGGCACTATGTGTCGAAACATGTAAGATTGCTTTAAATATATACATATCAAAGTAAACTAGACCTTAAATCGCCGACTAATTAAATCTACTAAACATACAAAAGTCAAGAAATAATCGGTTTTACAAATCATACAACTGATGATTTGTAAAAACAATGAAATACCGGTATCTGCACATTCCGAATGGATATGACATTTTTCATTTGCCCGGACAACCTGAACGGTTAGCGTCGCGACCTGTTGTGTCTGCATTATTAGGCAAATGTGATTTAATAGTTATTAATTCTCATTTACATTGCGTTTTTCATAATTCGTATATATACACGCAGTATAGAAATGAAAGTCATATCTATTTCCGGATAATGTGTACTGATGATTTGTAAAAACAACGAAATACCGGTATCTGCACATTCCAAATGGATATGCTTTCACACATTTTTCATATATATATATATATATATATATATATATATATATATATATATATATATCAACAACTTGCTCTCGAGAAGGTACAAAAGAGACTTTTCAGATATTTATATTTTTAATTTGATGGTATTTACCCTTCCCAAGAAACTGGTTATGATTCGTTGATGTTAAACCATGTTTTTTTGTTCGTCGACGGAAACTATCAAACACTATTCGATTTTTAACTAAACTCGTTAACCAGAAAATTTATTTGACATCTTAATTATCACTACAACTTTAAATGAGTATCAAATATGCTCGTATATATACCTATATAATGTATATAACGAGGATACAGCAACAAGACAAATAACAAGCATTTAGCTTGCAACATTGTTCCTAAAAATTTATTCACATTATTTGAAGGTGTTGTTTCATTAAAATCTTTTCAAATCCTCCTTCGAATTTAGAAAGCTAACTGTTGTTATGTCTGTAGTAGTTCTTAGCATTGCTGGTTGTCTATGCTGAGGTATTCTGAAGGAAGACTTCTGACGCGTATAGTAACTGTGTGCATCCATATTTCCTTAAATATAAATATAGTGTATAACAACATAATTTGAAACATACTTGAGTAGGTAAAACCTACCAATTTTGTATTATAAATATAATGATTTTTGTATATACCCATACTTGGGAAAAGTAGAATTACTAAACTGTTTATCGACTAAACTGCATTCAAACTCTGGTATAGCCTAAAACATTGATGACCGTTCTTCTGTTCCAGCTCGACTCAAATTACTACAAATTAAAGTAACTCTGGGGTAATAATAGGCGATAGGTGGGTATCAGCTTAACGTATCAAGTCGATTAGGAGAACTATACATTTGCCGAGGTGAATACATTTTCCTACATCCACCATATTTGCCAGACTTATGTTTAATAGAATTAAATAAAAATTAATTCTTTTGAAGAAGAAGTCACAGACGCCGAAACCTTTGTCAGCTCCAAAAATTAAATACTTTAATCCTCAAAATTGTGTTCAAACAGATAGAAATTATGTTAATTTCTTAAGAATTTGTTTCCTAAAAACCGAATAGTTCTGAATTTTACTCGTTAAATTAGGTATTTTACAAGCATCGATATAATCTAATTTAAATCCATTGAGCGAAAAGTAGGAAGAAAACTCGAAATTTTTCTGTTAATTTTAATATTCCTTTAGTAAAACAATTTTTTAATATGTTATGTTTTTTACTTTAACCCAGTCACTTGTAGTTATGAAAATCAACACCCATCAAATACTCGTAAAAAGTTCGTCAACTAAATTATGATCTGTTCGTTTAAACTTATTTTTCCACTTGGTAAAATGTAAGAATTGTCTCTTTGTTTATCATGGTAACATACTTTCTAATATTATCTGTTACTCATTTTTTTTTCGCAATTAACAACACCAACTCTTGATAACAATAAAGCAATAACAACCATAGGAAAATATGTCATTTAAGAAAAGATAAATCCACAATTGTTGAAAATATACGTGCTTTAAGGAAAACTAACTAATGTTGGAAATATTTGTTGTAAAGCAACGAACAATAGCATGGATAAACAATACTTCGAAAACAATGAATTATTGTTCAATAAATATTATTTGTTTGGAGAATATGGTGTCAGGTGATTAGACATGCAGGTGTGCGTATGGTTTCGCAGTAAAATTGCTCTTTAATGTGAGTCTCGAAAAAGATACGTTTTAGTATGTTGAATAACTGCAAGTTTATCTTTACGTTTTCGCATAAATGTTTAATGACTTCTTTTTTCATGCCAAGATCTAAACGTATGACGCAAACGTTTTGCTGATTAGTTACTCAAATGCAAGGCATCCAAAAGCGAAATAATATATAAAATATTTAAACAGAAATGATTGTTTTTAAATGCAGTAGTCAAGACCCTACATTTTCTACTCTTGAAATTACTACATTGATTAATTTTGCAAAGATTTATACAATTAAACGACAAAGACTCGGTATTAAATTCATTCAGGTTCACCGATAAAATATTTCTTTAGTTTTAATGATTAATTATCGCATTGATTATTTTCATTCAAATGGAAAGTAACATATTTTCTGGAAAGATAGTTAACAATGTCATCGTTTTTTTATAAATGCAAAGATTTTTACAATTAAGCGACAAAAACGCTGTATTAAATTCATTCTGATTCACCGATTTCATGAAATACTGACCAGTATTTCATGAAATACTGACCAGTATTTCATCCACCTGATGAAGCCATTGAATGGCGAAACAATATTGTAGTGGTATTTACAATAAAAGAATTTTTGAAACTAGAAGTTTAATTACTTATTTCTTAGCGTTATTGAGCCAATTATTATAAATCCTAATGAAACATCTAGTTCAAATTCAGATTTAGAATCTGACTGAAGTGTTTGTCATGTTAAAACAATTATTTTCGTGTTATTTCTTTCTGTAACTTTTAAATCATAAAATTCATAATTATTGCTTTATAAAATTCTAGGTATAAATCCAGTTTTTGTATTTCCTCTTCTTGAAAGATATATATTGAATTGTTTGTTATTGTTTTGAAATAAATTAATTAAAAATTTCAAGTTATTTTTTTATCAAAATACACTAGAAAAATTGTAGTTTATTTCTTACTTACAAAGGGTCTTGCATTAGATATAGTTGCTCAAGACGAAACTCAGACATAGAAAAAAAGCATTTATTGATAGTAAATAAAAGCTGATAAAATTGTCAAAATTTTGCACAGCATCTAAATATAAGCCTAAATAAAATAATGTTAAAACACTGTCATGAAACATGAGTAAGGTTTATCAGTTCTTTTTCTTAACGAATGAATATTCATAGGTTGTACTAATTTTTACAATATGCAGGCTGAATTTTATTCCGGTCTTCTATTAGTGCATCTTAAGATATTATTTGAAGGAGATTTGAACATTTTAAATTTGCCATAGTTCTTCTAGATTAAATAAGCTTTTATAGTAAATAAATACATTTTATGTCTCCTATATTCAGACTGGCACGATTTATTGTTGAATAATAATAATAATAATAATAATAATAATAATAATATATGTTTATTTCAAAACTCATATATATATACAAATTACAAACAATAAATATAATAATAGACATAATTTCAATCCAGAATACAGACAGTTAAACAATATACATGAAAGTAAACAATATTTCGGTTCTTTAAATAAATACATAACCTACATGTCATGAGAAGAATGATTGACATCACGGAAAATTTCATTCATAACCATGCTGTTCTTGACGTTTTATTAAAATTAATTTTAATAAATATTGCCAATTTTAGCTAATGAATAAAAAATGATATAAAATTTAGAACATTTAGGATATAAACATAATCTTAGCAGTTTACTTTTAAATACAATTTTATTTTATTAGTAATGCATTTGAGCCAGAAGTGCTTATTTGGTTCATATGGGTGAAAATTAACGACGTCAGTCAAAACGTCGAATGGATTGATACTATGTTTTTCAAACTAACTACTAGTTGTTACCTTGAAAAGAACAACTTTTTTTCTTTTGAGAACTTTGTAACCACATAAAACAGTTATCTAAGGCTTGAGAAATTAATGAGTAAAAATTCTTAAGATTTAGCGAAGTTGAGTAAATATTATTTGAACAAAACTAAGCTTTCGGTAATACTTATTATCGAAAGGTCAGGAGAAGATTTAGTATTGACTTATAATAGAGTGAAATTGTAATTACAAAAGGAACGAAGTATCAGTAACAGCTTTTTTAAATTCCTGTATGAAGATTTGCAGACGCGCTAACAAAATCGATTCTTAGACTGCACTCAACCTGTAACTGCAATTGCATAGATAATAAATTATGTAAGAAAATTTTGCGGTTTATTGTGAAAAGAGAATTTTTGCTTTGAAATTTAGGACTATCCAACACTCAAAAACGCAAATACACAATTGTTGTTATACGAAATAAAATATCAACAATATCTAGAAAATTTTACTACTGCATAAAAAGCATAAGACATGCTTATGGTTTCGCAGTAGAAACTAGAAGATATAATATGTTGAAGACCGCAATTTACATTTATGTAGACATACACTCATTCATAAATATTTTGTTGAATAAAAATTAATCCTGAGACCCTATGAAACTAGAATAAATAAAAGTACTTACTTCTCATTATGAACTTTCATTATATCAACAAAGTGCTTAACACTCTTAATTAAAGCTATTAAAAATAAACATTTTAATTTTAGTATTAATTTTCCTTAACTACGAGATAAAAGTATAGGCATTCGTATTTATAAATCCACTGATGATATGAACATTGAAGTATAATGTACATCGCTGTCTAATAATAATCCCTAATTGCGTCAATATGTGCACGTGCTTAAAGTAAAACAAAAATCATTCTATTACATCAGATAGGGTACATATATACATCAAGTAAGAATAATTATTTATAAAGATCTTTAACTGAGTTTGGATTTATAACGCGTCTGTCCTATGTAGTTTCATTTTAACACAAAAGAAAATCATTTCTTCTTCATTTTATAATTCGTCACATTTTCAAACTTAAAATTCAATGTAATATTTTCTTGCGATTATATTAACATTTGTAATAACTTGTTTAATTTTTTTTAATCAACTTTACCTAGATGTACATAATTTAAGAATTTTAAATAATACATTAAACTTTATTTAAACCAACAGCAAAATGTCGAACTGAAAAATATTGTTTGTCAAAACAGTAGTCCATCTTTTCAAAAAGAATGCAATGCTTCGGCCGAATTTGTATCAAAGCATAACAACAAAACGGCACATGCTTGGACAAACCTACTCCCTGCTTTGCCTTTTTTGTTTTTAAATTTAATCCACTAAGTATTAATAGAACTTACTCAATAAGCGGGGATCGATTGTTTGGAATTTGACTGTCCCTAAGCTGAAGGAATAAAATAAATAAATGTTTTTTGGATCATGTCGAGAACTTTCCAGACAAACTGTTTTCAACTAATCATCATTAGTGTATATTTTAGAAACTCTTCTTTGATGCACTTGCCTTCATCAATGACACTTTATTATCTTGTTTCTTAGTTAATTTCGAAATAACCAAATGAATGCTTTATAATTATGGTTGCTGAATAGTGCAGTAAAGGTATAAACATTTGTAATTTCTTTTATGAAAACACTGGATAATAAATTCAGTTTATAAAAATGAACAAACAATTAATTTTTCAATACTAGATACGTCCACCTCTAGCTCATAACACAGTTTTTATCTATCGTAACATATTACGCATAAAGTAAATTTTGTGGCATTCATTCGCATTCTAAAGGGGATGCAATTCTGATATTATTTAAATTATTCGTCACCATCAAACGTTGTAACGGTAAAATTGGTCTATTGAAAGGAAAGGCGAGAGAGTATAGTGAAAACTAGATAAATAAATAAATATTCTTTTAATCAATTTTATACACAATTAATAAATAGAATGATTACCGTATATCTTACAAAGACTTGTAAGTTCTTCTCCAAAAAACCGCATCCTTACATTTTACTTTTTTTTGTCTCTCAAATAATTTGGTAATTGTTGAATTTATTTTTAAAGTATAACTTAATATCACAAGAACCTTAAATCACCTGCAATTCTTTTGAAATTAATTTTGCTTTTCTTTTAAATTTAAACGTTTAAAATTTGTCGTTTTGATACAACCTACCGCCGTTACTAAAGTAGGTAATATTTTTATTTGAAAAAGGCCATAACATTACATTTTTTGCACAAACGCGTAATGAACAGTTTAAAACTATTGAGAAACTAGTTAATTCACAAGAATATCAGAATCCATTCAAAGAAGGACCACACCCCTGTATCTGCAATGATCGATTATTAATCTCTATGACATATAGTAATCGCAAATATTCTGCCGCAACTGAATGTAATCAAATCTTCACCTTGAGAAAAACTTTGCCCAAACAGTTCACTTTATTTTTCAAGTGTTTCCTATTGGGTGATAACTAGCAAACAGAAGTCAAGGACTTTGGATCCAACCAAAAAAGTCACATAATACGTCCAACTTTGGCCTTAAATTCCGACAGTTCGCGTTCATGTAATTTTTCCTGCATTTATATCCATTGTAAAGTAGGAATTAATAACACAAAATGTAAGATATTCACAACATGTTACCAAGAATGAAAGCTACCACAGCGTTTTATTTCTAATTTTTCATGTCTATTTAGTTTTCCTATATTTTAAATAATAAATTATCAAGTATTTACGTGTAGAGATGAACACTGAACAACAGAACTAGTTAATATAATAATATATAAAATCAATTCAGATAGATCTTTATAATGAAAGATACGAGGGCGATTCGTAATGTAAGTTCTGTTTCCGCGATCGCAGCGCTGCGGTGC
The DNA here is from genome assembly GCA_935421215.2 of Melolontha melolontha. Taxonomy (NCBI): domain Eukaryota; kingdom Metazoa; phylum Arthropoda; class Insecta; order Coleoptera; family Scarabaeidae; genus Melolontha; species Melolontha melolontha. The sequence goes on along the minus strand of OW285242.1, from coordinate 93,971,358 downwards.
AGTCTGCTTCAGTATGAGTCTGGTAGTGTTAGTGACATTTGTGCTATTGTGGTCATTTTAAATGGCTGCTGCAATTGAAAATCCAGTCGACTACGTTTGGTTTGGAAACCAACAGTTTGAGAGTTTTATGAAGAGGGAATTAGAAAACTGGTTTGTTGCTATGACAAATGTCTAAATCTTAATGGTAACTAAGTAGAAAAATAGCTGAAAGTAGTAGCTTTAAGTTGTATATAATAAGATCCTCTTGATGTACTGGTGTTTTTTTAATAACCAAACGGAACTTACTTTACGAATCACCTTCGTATTTTTCTATATAAAGCACACCCGTTGGAGAAGATTTGGCAAAAAGTCTGTTTTAGAAACTACGTCACCATTGCGTGCTGTTATTCGATTTCTATGTGCAAAGAACATGAAAGCTGCTGAGATGCATCGTGAACTTTGTTCTGTTTATGGTCAAAATATCATGATTGACAGTATTGTTAGAAGATGGTCCCGTATCCATCGAGAAGGATGAGCTAATATTCATGATGAAGAGCGAAATGGAAGACCGACTGTCTTGACGAACGAACTTGTGGGTAATGTCGTAATGGCGATTCACACTCACAGAACTTGGTGTCTCTTTGCTTCAAATTTCACGTACAATTTTGTGCGAGACTGTTACTGAACATTTAGGTCACCACAAATTTTGCTCACGATGGGTGCCAAAACTTACCAAAGGCCATAAAACAAAGAGAATGGGATCGGCACTAACTTTTCTGATACGTTACTATGTTGAAGGCAAAGAATTGATGATGAGACTTAGGTCACCTATGTCAGCGTTGAGACGCAAAAGCACTCAAAGCAGTGGAATCGCTCTAACTCGTCTAAGAAAAAACATTTAAAGTTCCGTCAAACTTTTTCTGCGAGAAAAGCCATGCTCACTGTCTTTTGGGACAGGAAAGGCGTCCTTCTTGTAGACTGTATGGAACGTGGAACCACAATAAATACTGAGGTCTACTGTGAAACTTTGATGAAACTCAGAAGAGCTATTGGTGGATTATAGAGTTCGGGGATCGTTTTTTTCAACACAACGCCCACCCGTGTACCGGCGCTCGTACGCTAGGTCTACTGAACAGTTTTAAATGGGAATCATTTGAGCATTCTCCTTACAACACCGATTTAACTCCTAATTACTACCATCTCTTCCCTAACATGGCGAAATGGCTTGGAAACCAACAGTTTGAGAGTTTTATGAAGAGGGAATTAGAAAACCGGTTTGTTGCTATGACAAATGTCTAAATCTTAATGGTAACTAAGTAGAAAAATAGCTGAAAATAGTAGCTTTAAGTTGTATATAATAAGAGCCTCTTGACGTACTGGTGTTTTTTTAATAACCAAACGGAACTTACTTTACGAATCACCCTCGTATTTTTCTATATAAAGCACACCCGTTGGAGAAGATTTGGCAAAAAGTATGTTTTAGAAACTACGTCACCATCTACATGAACTATTAAAGTCAAACTTAAGTAGATGTTCTTTTAGTGTAACATCGAAATAAATATATAGGTACAGGCAACAAATTTTATCATAACTACATCAGGAACGTGTACTTGAGAAGTGCGTAGGACCTGCTCATTACTTGATATACACTGTTAATCCTCGAAAAGCAATAAAGTATCTTGAACAGCACCAAACAAAATAAATTTTTCCATTCAGCATTTGTAGTTAAGGTAAGATAAAAATTTACAAAATCAATTATTACATTACTTTCACCAATTGCCCCTGCCCTTAGTACATTTAATAGAATAACTATTTCAGCACCTCAGAGGTAAGGTGTGTTAAGTCACATTTTTTGCGGAAATGAGTTATCTCCACCATGTCTTTTAACATATCAAATTGTATCTTAAGGACAACCTATATGTCCCTAGTTGCTTGATTTTGCTGATAGATGGGGGTATACAGTGTTAAGTCCAGTAAACGAATCGTGGCAAACAAGGTTAAGCGCCTTTGACGTTTCTTGTGTTAAAGTTTAGACGGAGGTAAAAAGCGTTAAGTGTATTTTCAACAATTTTCTTAAGTTAAACGATAATTAAAGGTATGTTTCGTGGTAAACTAATGTGTGAACTTGTGTTTAAAAACAATAAACACGCAGAAAAGGCGGATTTGCAACCAGAAAATGGTAATAGTACCAACATAACCCCAATCTCAAACTCAGTAAAAGGTAAGTGTTCTTCAATTTTTTATTTCATGCGTAAACAGTAAAAAGTTTAATTTTTGCGTGGTTTTTAGGCATCATATTTGAAAAAAATATAATATTTTCGTCCAAATAGACTTGTTAAGAAATGTTTACAAAATCATTTTGAGACTTAACACTGTTTACCCCGGTACACTCTAAAATTTTTGTGCAATTAACTCAAACATTTTTGTCTGATGCAGACAATGAAAACCAGCAACTTCATAATAATATAGCGGCTTCAAGTTCTTTGAACCAGAATATTGGAAATAATCCTGACTCAAGTATAGGTATATTTACCAGTATTTTTGTAACCTTTTTTCAAAAGACGATTGTTTCATAGATTCTCTTGCAACACAACCAGTGTCAAGAACTGAAAAAGAAATTTCTCGCAGTTCAGAAAATAGTATAGAAAATGGATCTGATAGTCCTACAGATGATTCCGACGTAGATTCCCACTACGTTCCGTCTGATTCTGCTGATGAAACAACTGATAATGAAATAGAGAAGGATATAGATGAAAAGCCTAACAATAAAGTTGAAGTAGTTAAAGGTCGTAAGCGCAAAAGAAATCAAAATAAATGGAAATGTAATATAAGGAAACAAAAACGAGCGGCTGGTCAAGCATATGTGTCAAAAAATAAAAAAGAAGTTAAAGAAAGTAGACAAACCGAAATGTAAAGAAACTTGTAAATTAAAATGTTCACTTAATTTTACAGACGAAATTCGGAATGACATTTTTAAGCACTTTTGGTCAGCATCAATGGATAATAACCAAAAACGGCAATTTGTGGCATCGTGCGTCACAAAGGAGGAAATACAGAGAAGACGCGAGAGAATAGGACAGAAACGGAGAAACACAACATTACATTATAATTCTTTTAAGGATCATAAACGTGTTAGGGTGTGTAAAACGTATTTCCTAAATACACTGAGTATTTCTCAGACCTTTGTTGAAACAGGTCTTTCAAAGAGACTGTCAAAAAACGGTGGAACAATTCTTGCGGATTTAAGAGGAAAAAAGACACCAGGTAATAAAATAGGCGAACATATTCGGGAGCATATTTTAAAATTCCCAGTTCAAGAATCGCACTACAGAAGGGAAAAATCAGCTAAAAAATATCTGGACAGCAACAATTGTATGTCGAGAATTGTCGTGAACAAAATGTGCCGCTTGAAGAAATAGCCAAGTTATGGCTGTATGCCGATATATTTAATTCGGAATTTAATTATTCTTTCAGAAATCCTGTTAATGATACATGCGATTCATGTGATCATTTTCAAGTAAAACTTCGTGATATGTTGTCTGACGAGGAAAAGCATCAGATCCGAGATCAGTATGAAATACATTTGGAAGAGGCTTCCAAAAGATACAAGCTAAAGAAAGCTGACAAGGAGCAGTCTTTCCAGGAGCCAAGTATGCAAGTTGTTATGGTGGACCTTGAGAAATGTCTACCAACACCTGTTTTAACAAATTCCCGGAGTTTTTACTCACTTAAACTTTGGTGTTTCAATTACACCTTCCACGACGCTACAAATAAAGAGACCTACTGTTGCATGTGGGACGAGTCCATTGCAGGAAGAGGCGTCAACGAAATGGCTTCTTGCCTCATGCGATGGATGGACTCAATAAGTATTTCTCCAAATTTAAAGAAACTTATAATATGGTCTGATAATTGCCCATCCCAAAATAGAAACGGTTGGATGATTATGTGTTTTTTGCATATCCTAAATAAATTTCCACAAATTAATGTTATTGAACATAAATTTTTATTAAGGGGGCATACACACCTTGAAGCTGATTCAGATCATTCTTTAGTAGAAAGATACTGGAAGAAAGAGAGTCAGTTTAAGATCATGATACCTTGGGACTGGCATCAGCTAGTTCGTATCTGCAATAAGAAGAAGCCTTTCACAGTGTTAAGTATGGAACCGGAACATTTTAGGAATGTTAAAAGCTTGTATGAAGGGACCAATGCACCATATTTGCTTAGAAAGAAATCAGTTGACGGTAGCCCTTTTTTAATATCTAATGCAGTCTGTGTTCAAGTCCGATCAAACAGCCCCGGAATCCTTTATTATAAAACAGATTTCAATGAAGAATTTCGTGAGGTGGACTTAAACAGAAATCGCCGTAATATTGTTGCGCCTACAGTGCAGCCACCTTTGCGAAAAATAGCCGCGAAGTTAATTACTACAAAAAAATACAATCACCTCCAAACCCTTTTACAGTGGGTACCCAAAATTCACCATCCATTCTACAAAAATCTTCCACATTCAGATTCTGCAACAGAAGAAGCGGTTGATGATTAAAGTATTGCTAAGTTATTTAATTACGTTCCATTGTAAAATTTAATATTGTTTTATACTTTTTTAGCATTTAAGTAATATTTTTGAGAATAAATTATTGTATCTAATACTATTATCTTGTTTAAATAGTATGAAAACCTTAGACGTACACAATGTTAAGTCACAAATTGAAGCTTGAATTTTATGCGAAAAAATGTTAAGTCAGATCAAAGTCTAAATTTTTTTACAAATGTAAAATATCGTGAGAAAATATTAAAATAAATAACTCAAATAAGTGAATTTACCAAAAACTCAGTTACTTTACGCATTTACTATTTCAGTGTATTTGTTTAAACATTAAGTCAACTTTCGAATCTCTCTCCTCAACAATTTCGAGTTTGTGACTTAACATCCCTTACCTCTGAGGTGCTGATTTGATATCAGCAGTATGAAGTACCTCAGCACATTTAGACCGAAAACTGAAAAGATTGTATTCTCAAAAAAAAAGCATTTAGAACTGTAATTAAACATTGGTTCATCAATATGAAACAAACATGTAAATAATTTACATATCTGTAACTATGCACATGGACAATACACCTCGTATTTTCAGCATTTACTTCTGCTTAATACATATGTTTCTGCCATCTAGGCGTCCTCCGTTAAGCTAGTGAAGCAATGTATACAAATTAATACAAACCTGTTATAAACAACTGGTTTGTATCTGTATTTAAATTTACTGAAATGGCCCGCATAGATCAAGCAAGTTCCGTCCTATAAGAAGACAACTATTTAATAATTGACATCTTACGGGCGAAAGAGACTTTGTCTGGAGGGCTACCTATCGTTCGAACAGCTAAGCTGCTACGGGAAACGATAAAATACGTATGTAGATGTAGTCCATTAACAACCAGCCAGATGGCGGTAAATATACAAAAAGGTTTTGTTTAAGTATGGCAATACGTTAAGCACGTATAAAGCGTTTGTACAATATGAAACAAACATGTAAATAATTTACATATCTGTAACTATGCACATGGACAATACACCTCGTATTTTCAGCATTTACTTCTGCTTAATACATATACTATATACATATATATATATATATATATATATATACTATATACATATACTATATAATATGTATTAAGCAGAAGTAAATGCTGAAAATACAAGCTGTATTGTTCATGTGCATAGTTACAGATATGTAAATTATTTACATGTTTGTTTCATATTGTACAAACGCTTTATACGTGCTTAACGTATTGTCATACTTAAACAAAACCCTATTGGTTCATCAGTAGAAGATCTAAATTGTTCCTGTGAAATAAATTACTAACGGACGAAACAATCCTGAAACCAGTCTTAATTTAGAGTAGCCAATTATAAAGTAACCGCAACAATTAAGTCCCACAATGAACAAAGTTTTATAAATAATATCGAATGTGATAGAGCGTATCAAATATATTAAAAGTGCCAAAATGGAATGCAAACATTTAAGAACTCAATATTAGATACATATAAGGGAAATATGTTTGTCCTAACTAAAAAATTAATTAGCTTATGAATAAACCTACCTATAAATGATTAAAGTGATTTAAATCATCAAACTTATCTACTTAATTTTTGTATAACTAGTATCAAAGTCACTTATTTATAAGTTAGAATACCTATACCAACATAAATTTCTAAAGAGAAATATTCGCTGTCATAAATTCCTCAAGTCACACATATGAAACTAAGTATTTATTCCTATACAATCTGAATTGCATGAGAAGTTGGGATACAAAAAAATTCTATTGCGTGAGTACCTAGAAAATAGTATTAAAAAGAAATATTAACTAGAAAAGTATAATTCTAGTAATACAAAAATACGAAAATAAAAGTTTCGTTTCTTACTTCAAACAGTTGCTGATTACTACAAATAGAAACAATAAAAAAAACTCCTAAATCAACAAAGAAATCAGTAGTAAATCTGTAAATAATTTTTCCATTCAGTATTTGACCGGGTATAACATAGAAGTTGACCTACAAAACTTCCAAAAGTAAAACATCGAAAAGTCCTCACGAATGGAAAACCGTTCAACTTCGACGAGGTCGACTTTAAAACAATGAAGGCTGGAAAATCAGAACTCCAAACTACTTACTCCTTTTTGTATATCATTCAAGTCAAAATCTCCGGTTCGATCTCCGTGGTAATTCGCAGCAAAAGAAGGACAATACCGAGGGAACGGAGTTATTTTTATTGTTTTTGAATCACCTGAACACTTGAGCCATCTATGTACGAATATTCGTTAGACATCGTTGCAGCTGCATACTTAAATCTATGCCACTCATTAAAATCGATCTCTCATATCTCGTCTGCGCTTGATGTATACACAATATGTCCCTGTTGATTATGTGTGTGAATGAAGTCATGTTCTGGAAGTGCATATTGTCATAAGTTTCGGTTAGATATAATGTCATGTCAAAGAATGCCTGGAACTCGATTCACGTAGTCGAGTGGTTATGGGAAACGTAATAACGTCAAAAATACGCGCATAATAAACAGAGCGGGAACCAACGCTGTTAATTAGTAATAAACAGTACAAGAAATAAATCACATAAACAAAATTGCATAAAAATCTGTTGTATTAAAAAGTAATAATAATAACGAAAATTACAAAGTTTTAATACGAGGGTCACCTTCTATATTTTTATAAAATTTGGGAAGAAAACAAAATTTTTGGGAACAAACTATTTTATTGTTTTTCAAAATATTCGCCTTTAAGATCTATACACATTTGCATGCGTACGAACCAGTTCACAAAATATTTTTTACACTCTGAAGGTTGTATCCCAGACACATAATTTTCAAAGGCGTCGAATGCGTCTTGAGGTGTCCACGCATTTTTTGTTTCGCAGTTAGGAACAAAAAGAAATCATTCGACGACAAGTCAAGTAAATATGGACAATGGGACATTATTTCAACACTTTTCTCCTTCAAATAGTCAATAGTTAGACGTGCTGTATGGAAATTCGCATTGTCGTGATGAAGAATGTGACGTTTTCGATTGTTCTTCCTAATTTCGTCTATAACTTTTGGCAAACAAATTACTGTATACCATTCAGCCTTAACAGTTTTTCGATCCTCTAAAGGAATTGTTGCGATGTGTCCTGTTCAGCCGAAGAAACAAGCGATCATTTTCTTGGATGTGCTCCTTGTACGAACAACTTTTGTGAGGTTCGGTTCGTCTTGGAACACCCATACAGTAGATTGTTGCTTGGTTTCTGGCTAATACGCAAATATCAATATTTCATCACCTGTGACGATGTTATATACGAATTTTGCGGGTCCTACGTCGAATTTTTTGCGCATCTCTTTACACCTATTGACACGAGCTGCTTCTGTGCTTCGGTCAAGTTATGTGGAATCCATCTCGAACATATTTTTTTTACAAATAAATGTTCATGGAAAATCGAATGAATTGCAGTCTGCGATATGCCAATAGATGCTTCTACCTCACTGTATGTCACCACATGTCGATCGTGTTCTCGTCGATCGTGTAAAAATTATCCAACGAAAACCTTCACGAATAATATCCATTATTTTACAAACTCACTGTCTTAAAACTGTCACTGTCAACAAACTACTGACTCAATTTCTAAGCTATTGCGGATTTCTCATTGACAAATGTCAAACTTTAAGAATATAGTGATCTAGTGGTCGATTGTAAAAATATAAAAGGTATCCCTCGTATTGCTCTTTTCATTTTTAATGAAGTGGAAAATATTCCCTTGCCTTGCGAGTATTTCGACTGCGTACACTATACACCATGCCAATTTCTGCAGACTAAAATCACCTTGAGATCTGAAAACATGAACTAAACCTATTCCCAGGGGATATCTAGATGTACACATTTATAAAAGATAAAGTACTTCTACAATTTCGAATGTCAGTACAAAATTGAAATACAAACAGTTGATTACAATATTCTTAATGTTTGAAAATTACTTTTCCTTTATTTCTCTTCTCCAACGTCTGGATAAATCTTCCGTGTTTCTCAGGTTTTATACAACGAAATGATATACTATTGTCCGAATCATTAAATTAAACTTTAAATAAACTCTTTTATGGTACAAAGAGCACTACGCTGAAGTGCCTGAACTTACTGTCGTCCCACCCAAAGAACTGAAAGAAGAACAAGAAACTTCGTTTTCCGTATTGATCAGAAAATTTTATTTCACAAGTCGTTTGATGGTTGTCAATCATGTGTTAAAAAACTTATATTATCCTTATGGTAAAGTAATATAATCCACTCAGTATTAAGTAATTAGATGGGCGAAGTTAAATTATAGACTTTAATAGCTTATATTCAGGTGATGACGACCTCAAAATCCATTCGACACTAATAGTTGTCGCTCAAGTAAAACCAATTTATTCCAAATTTTGCAATAACTGGTTACAACTAGAAGTCGGGATTGAGTTGGAAAAAGAACAATTTTTATACAATGCTATATTTCTCAGTAACAACATATTAACAAAGCTAAAAAGAAGTCCCTTTCCGGCAACTCTCCACAACATCCTCCTAATACGTTCAGAAGATTGTTTTTATGTACCAGAGACCTCAACTGTCAACAAAAACTCCTCAATAAACAGACACCGTGGTGAACAAATTTCAGAGTTTGTTTCGTATAATGGGATGATACTATGTCTGGTCAAAAGAAGACATCATCCAGAGAGTTTCGCTGAAGCGGTGGTAAATATTCAGTTCATCATGCCGAAATCTCGGGATTGAACCCAAAGCCGCTCTCCTGGAAGGTTTTCTTAGTTTTCGTTCCCGTGTGAGGTGAACGCCGATAAGAAAATATCTTAAGCTATTGGAAATATTATTAACTCTGTAATACCTCTATTGAAGTTACGCACACAGATACGCCACAGCGTATGTTTATATACGTACAGTTGTCGATGTTACAAAAACTATTACATGATTGTAGGCTAAGGTCAATAATAAAAATCGGCAATTTATACAATTAAGTAAATTATTAAAAATTTAAAAATGTATATGGTCGATGTTTTCTTTTTTTGTTACGAGAAGTCCCAAATATAAAATATTAATATGGATATAAAAATATCACTATTTTAAACACACCCTGCAATTTTTTGTTTATAAGTTACCATTGTGTATGAGTATGGTAAGAGCTCGATAACCTGATACGAAATGTGAATTTTTTTAAGTAGATGTATTAAAAGAAAATGTAAGATGTGTATTCTACGTTCTATTTGGTAGCATTTATATCTGAATTGAAAAATTGTAACGAACATACGTAACGATCGAGAATTGAACGGAACTTAAAGCAAGATGGACAATAACAAAACTATTCTGTTTGTTATTATCGTTTTAAACTTTAAGATATCGTTTTTTATAATGTAATCCATCGCACAGTCGCGTCACAAATTTTTTTTTAATATCTTTGTCATTTTTTTTCTCGCTTATGAAAGGGAATTTTAGGTCTATATTTTATATAATTGAATCTTTGTTTTTATGCGCCTTTGTGCATTCATCCCACATAATTATCTTGCATTGCTGTAGTACTTTATTCATTCCTAATGTTTTTGAAATGTTACAAGTCGGTGTTTCTATGTTTTGTATATTCAATGGCAACTTAAGTGCTGAATGATCGACAACCATCCTAAAGAGTCACCGTAATTCCAGACAATGCGATTGCCAATGCGATATTATTTTGTGCAAGAATGGTTGGTAGTACAATTGAAATAAGAAATCTTCTTCCTGTGCCGTAATAAATACATTTCTCCACTCTCATTATTTGTTACTCGCACTGTCGCATAATAAACGTGTTTTTCTTCTTGAATATTTTATTGTACAAATATATTTAATTCATTGATGTCGAAGTTTTACTCGTGTTATAATTCAGTACGAAATATATCATTAGTAATGTAACATGCATATTTTGCATATATTGCATATAATATAATATGCCTTTTTCCAAATATTTGCATATATCCTTAATAAACAGCATATTGTGCATAATTGAAAGAATTTTGAATGATGTAGATCTTTGGCAGGCGTTTCAAGAGTTCAAAATAAAAAATTTTATAACTCTTCCATTATAAAGTAATTTATTTTATTATGTTTGCAGTTTTCAAGAAAAAATTTTATGAGGTACAAGAGTATGGGTATTCCCAGTCTTAAATTCCGAAAATTCAAAATAGGTCGTTTTAAACCGTTAGCAGAGATTTTATAGTACCTATATTTAAATAATAAAATCGATTTCTGAATTTTATTTCTTATTGTGCTTTTGAAAAGATAACATCGATTTGTGTTTTGTAGTGTCGTTGTATTTTATTTATTTTTATTAGTAAAATGCCCAAAGTCAGTAGAGCATGCCTTAAAATTTTATAGTATAATTTTTGAATATTCAATATAGAGGAGGATGCGAAAACGGTTGGTATCTCTTATTTTTGAGATACAAAAAAAGTTAAAAGCAAGTTACATTCTTTTCGAGGGACAAACAAAATGAAAATAAGTCAATATTAACTTAATTTTTTATACGGAACCCTAGGTACATCGATCGATTTCGCACTATCTGGACACTCAGAGCGCTTTCGTTTAATATTTTGAACTTATTCGTTAGGGATTTGGATCTAAGTATTGATATTATTTTTCGATTTGATATTTCGATTTTTATTTTTTTCATTTTTCATTGCAAAATAGACCAACACGTGAAAACTTCTGTTCATATTACTAAATTGAGAAAGATGAAAACTGGAGACGTGTCACAACCCACATTAACGCAATGTTTCCAACCAATGTCCAAAAAGCTAAACGAACAATGCATCTTTAACTAAGACCTATCTCATGCAATGATAATATCAAATATTCCCTTGTCAAAGTTATGTAATCAAAACTTCTTTTCTCCAGAAGTATTGCAAATTCAATGTCCCAGGTGAAACATCAACGAAGAAGCAACAAAGTTTTTGCGAAATATAGGGGTAATTAATAAATGAGTTTTTAATTGACAGACCGCTTGCCCGCTTTTAATTTATTTTATTCAATATATTACGGTCGATAATTTCGTTTAAATTATATATAAGAAGAATTTTTGTATTGAAAATATGTGTTATCGAGACAGAAGTGTATACCTCTAATAAATTCGTTTTTATTTAGTGATGTGTGTGGACTAATTTCATCCCATTTGGATTCTATTATGTTTATAGCTAGATCTGTAGGAATGTTAGTATATAAAGATTCTACATCAAGTGATATAATTTTGTGATTAGTTGGTACTTTTTGTTCCTTGATGAAATTTTGAAATTGCCATGAATCTTTGGTATGATATTCAGTTTTTCCTAACATCTTAGATATGCTATCACCTAGGAATTTTGCTATATTATAAGTAGGGGCTTGTATGTTGGATACTATTGGTCTTAAAGGGATATTATTTTTGTGAATTTTAGGTAAACCATATATTGATGGAGGATCATGGAGGGTGGAAATTAAAAATGCGAAGTTTGTTTTTAGTGTTGAAATCTATTAGGTTTAGTGTATACCATTTATTTATTAAGTTATTATTTTCTTTTTGAGTTTTCTCTGTTGGATTATTTCTTTCTTTTTTATAGGTCAATTTATCGTCTAATAGTTTTTCTATTTTTTGCTCATATTCCTCTTTAAGAATGATCACTGTTTTATTTGATTTATCTGCTGTTGCTATTATAATATGAGGGTTGCCTTGGACAAATCTTTTTTTTTCTTTAATGAACTTACATATATAGATTTGATATATGTTTTTTATTATTTACTTTCTTATGTTTATGGTTAGTGATTATATTACAGATTCTGTTACGTATTTCATTGTGTTTGTCTTGTGGTAAATTTTGTATTCCTGTTTCAATGTTAACTATATAGTCATTAATGGGTATTTTATTAGGTGGCATATTAAATTTGGGTCCTAGGCTAAGTATGTATTTAACATTATCAGGAATATTTATATTGGTTAAATTGATAATCCAGTTATTGTTAATTTTGTAATTTATCTCTAAGTGTTGTTTCTTCATTAGTTTATCTACTTTGTTTTTTAATTTATTTTTGTTTGTTAGGAAATGATTATTGTAAATTTTAGATTCTAATTTTTTCGAAGCTATTTAAAAATTGAGGAGACAATTTCTGTATGATAATATTTTTCAAGTTTGAAATAATTTAATTAAATGTATTTATGTTACAAATGGTTTGGGTTATTGTGATGTTTAAAATTTGTAGGTAACAGGAATTCATAATTTTTTGAAATTTAGTTTTTAGTTTTGAAATAGTGAAATGAAATCTGTCAAGTTTTTTCATTTTTATAAATGTGGGTGTTATTTGTAACGATCTGCATCTTACCAAAAAGTTTCTTCTGTTGATCTGGTTTGCCAGTTTTTTTCTGATTTTCATGTATTCTTTGAGGATTTTCTGGTTTTCTTCGTTTACGTAATTGTATATTTCATGATGTAATTGTTCCATTCGATTAGCACTACACGCCTTGTGCTAAGTATAAATATAATATTTTCGTGACCTCGGTATGATATGGTAAATTCAATCATTTGGCGATTTAAGGTCTGGCTTGCTTCAAAGTATATATATTTAAAACAACCCTACATGTTTCGGCAATGATGCCTTTATCAAGGATATAAGATATAAAATATAAATGACAGTATACAAATGTCATATAATTGAGTTGCTATGGATAAAATTATTCAAAGATACATTCCAATTGATATAGCTACAACATATAAACTTAGTAATACTAATAAACATTTATTTTCAAAACTTAAACCTAAAATAGAAAAGAATCGAGAAACACATGTCATATATAAAATACCATGTCGCGATTGCGATAGTTACTACCTAGGCCAAACGAAACAATATTTATACAAAAGAATACAAGCCCACAAATACTCTAAAACAGACAAAACTGCTTTATCTACACACAAACTACAACGCGATCACCATTTCGATTTTGAAAACACACAGATAATTGATAAAGAACAACACACAATGAAAAGACAAATTAAAGAAATGATTAGTATTAAACAGGAAAAAAAATTCAATTAACAACAGAAATGATATAAAAAATTTAAGCAGCATATACTATAACTTAATTGTGTAATGTACTGCAATTTACCATTATAATATATTTTTTTTGTTATATAATTATATATCTTAAGTTATTTAAATATCAATTACATTTAAATATCATATACATTTGCTTATCATGCTGACTGTTCCGTGTTTTGATTCCTGTCTAGTTGTCCGAGTAGGTTGTCGTGGTTTTCCTTCTCGTTTAAGGCGAATGCCGACAACTTTGCATCCTAAGACGCTCCACGGGCGCATACATAATAATAACTCATGTCTTGCTTTTCCCTGTTTTCTTTGTCTTTCTGTTTTTGAAATACTAAGGCATGATTTATTATTATTCAACTGGAATGTATCTTTGAATAATTTTATCCATAGCAACTCAATTATATGACATTTGTATCCTGTCATTCAGGCGCGGCTCGTGATGACGTATTTTGGTTTGCAGTACAATGATACGAGTGCCTCGTGTGTTTTCGGTGTTTACTAAGCAAACGTTACAGTTAGTACACGAGAATACACGAAGCACTCGGATCATTGTACTGCAAACCAAAATACGTCATCACGAGCCGCGCCTGCTGTCATTTATATTTTATATTTTATATCCTTGATAAAGGCATCATTGCCGAAATATGTAGGGTTGTTTGAAATATATATACTTTGAAGTAAGCCATACCTTAAATCGCCAACTGATTGAATATATAGTAAACTTAATAAGTCGGCGATTAAAGGTCTGGTTTATTACTTCAAAGTATATATATTTAAAACAACCCTACATGTTTCGGCAATGATGCCTTTGTCAAGGATATAAAAAATATAAATTATAAATATAATATACTTCCAAATAATTATAGTATTTGTTGTGCATGTGTTCAATTGAGTGATCTTACTGATAATAGAAAGAATGAGACAATGTGGTGCATTATATATTGTCTTTCATTTGGAATTTGTTCTTATATAATTCTTTAAAGTCACAAATATAAAGTTAGTAGGTTCGTATTTGGCTTGAATTGGCTTGAACTTAACTATTTTTAAATGTAATATAAAAATGATATTTATTAATTTTTTATAAAAATACAAATTACTTTGTAAAATTAAGATCTTCGATCTTACATCGCGGGCCGCATTTCACCGCATTTGACCCGCGGGACGCACTTTGGGAACCCCGAAATTTACATTAATGGGAGAATAGATCAGACTCCCTTTATTTTATTTTATTTTTTAATTAAAAAGTCAGTATATATGTTTACATATAATGTGCATACTTTATAATATTGATTGTAAAGAACATATACTGATAAAAGACTATCAAATGTATAAAGTTCTTATCACGAATAATGCAATTTCGATATCGACCTTTAACGATATACTATAAACATCAATATTTTGATAACAAAGTAAATGACAATTGACATCGAAGTAGTTTAATTAAAATAACAAATTGCCTTTCCACCTACGCATGCATAGAATGGTGAGTATATCTGTTTTATTAGGCCATAAAGGAAAGATAGTTTCTTTGTCTAATTAAATAAGCAAATAATTGGAATAACCGCAAGTTTTACGATATTTTCATGGCTAATGTAATTGGCATAATATGATGCTATGATTTATTTTACAATGCATAATCTTAAAATAAGTGATTTTTCTGACGAACAAAGTAAAGTTTTGTTCATTATTCTAAACAAAGACCAAAGACACAAGCTTTTGAACCTTACTTCCTTATTTCATTTAATAGACTTTAATTTAAACACATTAAATTAGTGCATATAGTATGTAGGGTTTAATAGACTGAGAGAAAGAAGATTTGTTAATCCAACAATTTTTACAGTGTTAGTTTCTGAGACATCCACTCAACGCATTATCAAAGAGTAAAAACCATGAATATAATACAGACAGAAACAAGAAAATCCCTAACCACAGTATAAATGAATAAACACTAAGTTAAGTAGAACAATCTCAAAAAGAAAGATAGTGTTAGCGTAGCGTCTTTGGCTAAGGTACAACCTTCGAAGATATGCTTTTCAACAAATTTTCAGTGGGATAATACATAAATGTAATGCTATTCCTATGCTTTAATCACGCGTTTTACTCACATTACAGTATCTAACGAATGATTTCTAAATATCGAAACCAAAACTAATATTTTATAATTTCCTTCAATACTCAAGAGAAGACTGTTATCACACGTGAGTGAACTTAAGATATTTTCTAGAGTTTCATCGTTAAACGATTACAATAATCTTCAATTGGTTGATAGATACGAGTATAAAGAAATTGCCTTGAATACTGACAAATGTGCAATTCTGGGGATGTCCGTGTTGAGACTCAGTTCTGTTCCAATATGCTCGGAACATATTTCAATTTCTAGAATGAAAGGAGTTAAGAATCTAGGTGTTTTATTTTATTCATCATCATTACTATTATTAACATGGCAATTCGAAGTTCTACTTTCCCGACTATCTGGAAGCGAGCGAGGATAAGTCCAGTATTCAAAAAGGGCGACAATGTGCATGTTGACAACTATAGACCTATATCTATATTGTCGAATTTTTCTATGGTATTTGAAAGTGTAATTTGTTCCTGTTTGTACCACAACACCAAATCCTACATTTCTCCATTTCAACACGGCTTCATGCAGATCATTGCAGATAATTGTACAAATAAAGAAGCTTTATGAAGATGTAAAGATAATAAATCATGCATTTTTAGAAGCTACTGATTCATTATTGGTCAAAATTTAAAAAATAAAAACGAGATAGTGCCTGCCTTAAAAACACTGCAACATTCTGCCAATACAGCGATGAGACGAGTAGAAGTAGTGAGTAATAATGTTTTTCTACAGTTACAACGTGACTTAGGTATAGCAAATGCCAATTAAGTTGGCGCGAGGAGGGGTAAGTTCGCACAGGATTAAAAGTAGTGGGGAGATTTGAATTTGGTTTTACATCAAATGTCAGATAATTCTAACCTCTGAGCGTGTATCACTTTATGATCCCCTAGCAAAGACATTATGTTCCGTCAAACGTCAATGACAAATGTATTCTGACAATTACTTGAGTAGTGGGGGTGGACGTTTTTAAATACGGCTTCTGCGCACTCCCTCCTCGCGTCAACTTAATTGGCGCTTGCTATAACTGCAGATATTTTTCCCTGCATATTGATTAATATGCAGATGTAGTTGATACCGCCCAGATGGCCGTTTTCGTCAGGATTATTTTTAGAAATTCTATAATTAAAGAAGAAGTTCTCAAGATTATTCCACTAAAAGAGCATACTACTCCACAGGACCTGTTTTCCCATTTGAAAAATTTTATATCGTCTGAGAAAATTCCAATATTAAAAACGATAGATTTGACAACCGATGGAGTCCCAGCTATGGTGGGTTCCGAAAAGGATCTTATGACACTATGTCAAAGAATGATAACACACTTCCTCTTTTACCACTGCATTATCCGCCTATAAGCATTCTGTGGAAAGTTGCTGAAACTAAACAAAGTTATGAAATTGGTAGTAAAAATTGTGAACAATGTTGGAGCTCACTTGTTACAAAAAATATTGTTTAAAGAACTGACCGATGAAGTAGACTGTCAATACGGACGTTTACTTCTTCACTCTGGAGTCCGATGCTTGAGTAGAGGAAACGTACTTAAACGTTGTAATGATCTCCTACCTGCTCTAGTTGAATTTTTCAAATAACGCGATGAACCTATTCTTCAACTGGAAAACTTAACTTGGCTTGAAGATTTCGGATTTTGGACATTGCAGAGGGATTAAATTAATTTAATTTAAAACTTCTAGGAAGAGACAAAGAATTGACGAAAATGTTTTCTGAAGATACAAGCGTTCACCAAAAAATTTGAGTTTTGGAAAAAAAGACCTAATCAACGGCGACAGCAAGCACTTCCCGCTTCTTTCAGAAAAGATATCTCAAAATTAAGTTTATGACATGCTACCTACAAGAGGTGCAAGCAATTAAGATCTACAAAAACTGACTTATAAAATGTTGCGCAATACAAACACCCTCCTGGGATTAGACTTACCTTACGTGAATGGGTTGGACTTAAAGTGACAAAACAGCTAGGCAGTTACCAACGGCCTAGAGCTAACTGAGATGGTCGTGCGATTCTATCATCGAGATTATACGACACGCGGAGTTTGTATTCACAGTAGCAAAACCATCACAGGCAGTCTAAAGTAGGTTGCGTAAGGAAAACAAAAGTAAACAAGAGGTGATAACAAATAAAAGAAAAAGTTCCGCTTAAAGAAAAATAATAAGACAAGTTTATTAAGAACGAGGTAAAACAAAATAAATCTCCAACTTTATAGACATAAAGTAACATGTAAATGATCTAGAGTTACAAAAATAACTAATACCCAAATCTAAACGTATTCGTTAAATATAAAAGAAATTAAAGGCAAAATGTTAGCTTCCAAGCATTTCTGAACAATAGTGTATATACGACATTTAATACAAGCATTAGCCGTCAACAAAAAGAAAGGTACTAAATAAAAACAAAATTACGAAGGCCGGAGTACGGGCACATAAGATCTTATGTAGTTCGTTCACAGTTTAATTACATAATCTCAAAACGAAATAATTTCTAACATCTGAATCTTACAAATTTATAATTTCGGTAATAGATTTCAATAATATTTATGAAAATCTGATATTAGTTTAAATGTCGGATGAGCTAATCTTAATAAAAATATTTAAACATAAAATTCAATTACGTTGAAGGGTCTCAATAATATTTGAACAAAAAATTAACTGCCATCAAAACAAAATAAAAGGATAAGAATAGGTCGAGATGTCTTCACGAAATTTGAATATTTTATGTAAATAGTTTCTTTTTCTCTATTTCTTTATAGCCCATGGTAAGTTTTTTTTTACTATCAGAGGATTAACAAAAAGATGAATCGCCGAAATTAATCTGCAATTTACTTAGCTGCACAATTTATTGTCGGCGGATATTATGTCCTAGCTGCGGTAAATGGAGGCAAATCCTGTACACGCGAAAGTAACAGCTTCCACACAATCAATCTCACCCTTCCGATGTTACGACGGTTCCACAGCAAGATCCGATAGACAGCCGGAGTTGCACTCAATACGACAATAAGACCCTAAGACGGAAATTAAACGGTAAAAGATAGGAAATACGAGAATGGAGACACGGAAGGATAGAAAAAGACTTTATTTAATTTACTCACCTTCAGATCTTCAAAGTGTACAATTAATTTACGGCCTAGTCACACACGTTGCATCAGCAATTATAAGTTGCGATAGAACAAAGCAACCTCAATTAAACTAAACCCTTAGGATTAAACATATGTGTCCGTAAGACGAGACACGCATCTTCTTCCCCCCAAGAGCGAATAACATATCAATAAGTTAAGATAACACGAAGGATACCAGGGGCAACCCATAAGTAACTAAAATATTCTAACACACAATAAATATCATATGAAAATAATATCGAACCTGAAGAGTGCCTTTAAATTCGTTTTCAAGATTTCATGTAGCCTTAAAATCCATCTCACCTTTAGTAAATAAAGACACCTATCAAATTTTAGTTGGCGTTATCTTAAAAGTGAAAGCGCTATTCAGTTCGACCTATTTGTATGAAACCTTCTGTCTCCCATATTAAAGTCATTAAGAGCAAATACCGCAGCCGACTTACAGATTTGGATAATTGTATGCGAATGTCTGTAACAAAATATATCGTCAATATGAAAAAAATTTTTGTGAGTCTGAGTGTCAGCCTTATTAAAATTGTATTTTGATCTACAACTGCTTTTGTTTAAGTTTTGAAACAAGACATTGCTTTTGTGTTATTTAGGTGGGTCATGTGACTTCAAGTTTTTAAAATAAAAAATTGTGATTATTTTTCAGACAATATTGCATATCATATATGTAGATCATTTGTAATGCACAATATAGTTATATTAAAATAAAAAATTGTAATAAAAATTTGAATATTAACAAAGTCGCTCAACACATTGAAATAGTTAGCGACCCCTGATCTAGATGATCTATTACATGCACAAACATCGCAGTGAATAATTTTCTTCAATTTCTGTGTGCTTTATTGATCCGGAAACATAAATAACTTAACAATTAAAAAATAAACTTATTTTGTAGTCTTAATTTTAATTACCATCAACAGAGATACCCCAACTAAATAAAAGTTTTACGGTTGAAGGGCGGATAATGAAACAGAAAAAAATATTGAAGCTCAAAAGAAAGGCGCCATGAATATGTCGCAAGACAAATACTCCATAATATTTCAAACAAAAATATGCGCACTCAAGGCACCAATACGGGAAACATTACATGAAAATAAAAGAGAAAGAGGATTCTTGTTCGTTCTATGGGTAATCATTAATATTGTAATCGTTATTGAAATACGAATTTCTAAACCAATGAAGGTCGACAATAAAATAGCTATTGGCCTGGATATTCCCTTCCATCTAGATAATATAAGGCCGTGTACCGCTACTTCCATCTGACGTCGGAATGCAACAAAGATTTACCTGTAGATTTCGTCATCGCTTAATGGAACCAAGGGACGGCATGTTTCGGGACAAAACTTTTACTTTAAGGGGGCAATGTGATGTGATTCATGCAATGACGTCGCCCACCGTGCTAAGTCAACACGACCTAAAGCCTTCTGGAAAAGCTCTGAAAAAAACTGTAATGAATGATGTCACCAAACGCGTACGTCCGAGAACTTTGCCGGACAGAATATTCGAGAACACTGATGTACTATAAATGGCGATTGACAGAGAGGAAGAGGACATTTAAGCTGAAGTCAGGCCGAGTTAAATGTGAAATAAATATTATTATATAAACGTGAAATAAATACTGTTATTAGTTATTAAATGTTATTCAATGTGTTTTATTATTAATATAGTGTTTTTAATTACCGTTAGTTTTATTTACAAAGAACCTGAATATGATTAGAATTAGAATATGATTAAGCTTATAAAACAACATCGAAGCACTAAAAATAAGTTCAAAAATAAAGCTCAATATGTTATTATTATAATATTATAAAGTATAGATTTTCACAAGATTAATAAATATTTACTTATTTTTCATTATGCACTCTGAATACAGTATATTAAAGAAGGATGAGTGTTATAAGTAAAGAGGCGAAATTGAACTAGCTGCGCATCATGGGTAAGTAGGTAAATAAATAGTCAGTAATGATTTATAAAACGCGGTGAAACACTTACCGTTTTAAGCGTCTTCCGTGAAGTCACAAAATGGATTGGATCTGATAAATATTTGAAGCATAGAATATATTTCCACAGTTCTTTCAACAAATCGGGTGCGGCGTGGGAAAAAAATATAATATATATATATATATATATATATATATATATATATATATATATAATAAAATATATACTTATATGCAGAACGACCGTTCTACATCTACTGATCTAATAGTTGCCTCATTGAAATAATCTTTGAAGCTAATTAACGGATTTGTAGATACACCTTGACGAATCTGTCTTAATGTGGTAAAACCGAATCTTTGTGCAAAACACTCTGGAACAATAATTATCGAAACCGGTTGCACAGCGCAATATACACTTGTTCAGTTATAAGTGTCTTATTTTTTATGTTAATTTTTTTATCTTGCTTCTTTTATATAAATATTAATAAAGAATTTTCGTGTTAGTTCGCTAGTTATTTCTATTATTATTTACTTAATTATTATTACTTTTACTAAATGATCTAGGCAGCGTAAGGCTGTTTCGACAAGAGTTAGAACTAACCAATGAAGTGAAGTATCTAGACATAACACTTGATGCGAAACTGAATTGGAGCAGACAGCTAGTCAAAGTGGCAGACAGGGAGACGCAGCTCTTCTGGAGATGCGAAAGAGCTGTTGGCAAGACCTGGGGACTAAAACCAAATGTGGTACACTGGTTTTACACAGCAGTAGTAAGACCTATGAAGCAGTTGTCTGGCGGAGGAACGGATATCGTCGGAGGGCTCCTCACGACTCTCCAGCGACAGGCCCTGTTAGGAATCACGGGACCTATGAACAGCACGGGCACCGCCTCCATGGAGGACATCGTGGGTCTCCGTCCGCTAGAACTATTTGTAAAAGCGGAGGCAATGGCTGCAATCCTGAGGCTGAAGGCCAATGACGTGTGTGTCATAATAAGGTTGTACAGGGCCATACAGATATCACAGGAACTATACTAGAAGAGCCGATATTTCAAATGTTTACATCTAAGCTGAACATATTTATATCAACCAGGGAACATGCAAAAAGTCGCTCGAGCGATTGTATTGCCAGCACCTGGTACACTGATGGATCACAATCTAGTCAAGGGGCAGGTGCAGGTATATGCGGAATGTGCTCTAGAAACATACAACGGCCGAACGGCCAGGCCGAATTGTTTGCAGTCGCAGCCTGCGCCGAGGATATTCGGGAAGCCGGATGCGCAAACAAAAAAATCAACGTAATGACTGATAGTCAGGCAGCTATTAAAGCCATTATGAATCCATCTACCAGGTCTGGTGAAATATTGTAATTCGTAGTAACAAAAAAGAAATGAAAATAATTACCGGGTTAATAACCGGACATTGTCCTTTAAGGAAGCATCTGTACAGCATGGGCTTGGTTAGCGAGATGTAAGAGATGTGAAAAACAGGAGGAAACTAGATGCACTTGTGAGGAACTGAAGGAACTCAGACAGAAATATTTCGGGAGAGATATAGTGGATCCTTTGAGTGTACTCAAACTTCCTCTGAGGAGGATAGTGGCTTTTATCGAGGACACAAGACTAATAGATTGGAACTGAGATATCTATTTGGGATAGTACAAAGAGTAGTGTGCTCAAGTGCCTGGATGTTCTGGTGTCCAACCCAAAGCAGCAGAAGAAGAAGAAGCATTGTTTACTTGTCGAACAAAATAACTATAAATGAAGATGTTGAATAGATCTGCAACACTAAATAATAGTAATAAGAAGAAATACGTTTGGATGGCAATCAGGCAAATATTGTTAACTCAACAAGATAAATTCTACATAATTTCATTGGCATCCGCTATAACGTATTTAAAAAATAAGATAATTTTTGTTGGCAACGATAAACAAGTAATAAGTTTTTATAAAACAAATAAAAAGTAATTTACATATTTTATTGGAAATAACGATGTAGAAATTTACTTCATTAAGTTAAACCTGCAATTTAATATCTAATTATTATGTTATTCGAGACGAAGAAAATATTATTTTCGCTTAGCACAGATCTTTTAAAAATAATAAATGAATGTGTAATTAGTGATGCCTATGTATATATATTACCCAAATTGTATAATTCCCACTTTTAAGCAGAAAAGCAAATCGTTCACAGACACACAATTTAAGTACAAAAATTAATCGAGTTCTTGTTTTGTATTAAACAATTGTAAACAATCCACCCTCCTGTCACACGGTGAGAGGGATGCCTTTACAATATCACAAGTCGGCACCTGTCATAGATAGACAGATATATCCAGTTTTCTATTCAACATTTTTTGATGATCGTATTATTTTTCATGGGTCTCTCTCTCGTTTTGTGGCTTGCGATGAGAGGAAGACATTATTCCGATTGTCTATCTAAAAGAGTGAATGCACATCCTGTCTTTACATTTTACCACCAACTTAAAGATCGTTTTCATCAGATGCTCACGCTATGCACGAATGTATGTATTTGTACACGTCCAAGTAGTTTTGTACGTTTTATGTGTTCCATTTTTTCATATGGATGTTTGCCTTTATGTGTACATGTGGATGCAAGTTTTATTTAAAATTTTCATATAATTAATCCCCTGATCAGGTAAGAAGACGATCTTTTTGAGTACGCTGTTTTATTATAATGTTCTATAGAAGCATACAATTATTGTTTCTAAGTAATCAGTTTTCAAAGAGAACATTCGAATTAATACCAAGAATATTATCTTAATGTTTAGCTTAGCCAATAATCAAAAATCATTGTGACAGCTTAATTACATATTTTGTTGTAGTGTTAGATTAGTAGTGGGGCGTTTGAAAATGATAATTATTCAAATCTAATCAATTTATGAAAGATAATTAAATTTAATAAGTATTGTCAATTAATATACTGAAAATGTTTTATGAATAGTTATACTCATCAGCTACAAACTAAAAAAACTGCTTAAACCTATAATAAATTTCATTTTGCATGTGAAAGTTTGAAGGAACAACTTCCCAAAACAGCTGATATTGATAAAACATTGTGGATTATATGTAGCATAATAGAAGAGGATCATCATGTTACTTCTCACTCTACGTTATACAGACTGTCCTTGAAATAAAAAAACAACGTAAGGCGTAATGTGTTCTATTAGTCTGACGTCATGACGCCATTTTTGTTGTGGTAGGTAAAGGTCGTGAATCCAAACCAATATTTTCTTCTAGTCTTGAACTTTTTATTTTTTATTAACATAAAAAGCGTTACTTTTTAGAGGTGGTAAATATCTTATTACCAAAACTAACGAATATCCAAATAATAAGCTATACCGTGTGTCCCAATTTCGATGCTCACCATTGGTATCTCGGTTATTAGAAGATATAGAACAACGGTTAAATGGGGAATGTTTTGCAGAATTCAATACTCGCGGCAAATATCATTTCAAATTTGATCTAACTTTTTAAATTTTTAAAATATTTTGAAAAATCAAAAATTTGCCGATTTCGTAATTCCTCAATAACTGGATAACGCTTAGTCTGACCTCTTTTAAAGTTTTACATTGTTGAGACACTTTTTTAAAACAAATTATTTGATACAAACAGAAATCCCCGATTGTCATTTGTTTTTAAGTTATTACCACTATCTTTTGTTTTTCATATGGCGGCCATATTGGATTTTGGGTTTGTTAGGTAGTCCTCAAAATGTGCTTTTCAACGATGTATAACATGCCTGAAAAATTTTTATTTATAAGGAAAATATTAATAAAAACGTAAATTAATCTTTAATATGAAATTAGTAGGCTGAAAAATTAAACACCAATGTCAAATGAAAGTGAAAATATATTCTAAGTATAGCAAACGCCAATTAAGTTGGCGCGAGGAGGGGTAAGTTCGCGCAGGATTAAAAGTAGTGGGGAGATTTGTATTTGGTTTTACATCAAATGTCAGATAATTCTAACCTCTGAGCGTGTATCACTAGCAAAGACATTATGTTCCGTCAAACGTCAATGACAAATGTATTCTGACAATGAAACAAAACGATAACCTGTCAAAGTACAATTAGTGCTGCAGAGATAAGTTAATTAAAACTACTTGTAGTTAGTGATAAGTATTTATTGTCAAGTATTAAGATTTACAAGTATTGATAATGGCACATACATATTCAAACGAAGAAAAAGTTGATATGTTGGAAGTGTATTTCAAAGCAAATAGAAACACTGAAAATGCGTGCACGAGTTATGCAGAGCGTTTTCCAGAAAGACAACAGCCACACAGGACAATTTTTAGAAGACTAGTTAGCAAATTAAAAAACTTTGGAAGCTTCGAACAAAAACGAGCTAACTATGAAGTTAATGATGCTGATACACGTCTAAATAATATTTTGCAGAACGTTAGGAACAATCCCAGCACATCAGTTCGTCGTGTGACACGAGAAACAGGGATTTCAAAATCTACTGTTCACAGAACCTTGACGAAAAACAAGTATCACCCTTACAAACCAACAATTGTACAAGGTTTAAGTGATAATGACAATCTCCAACGATTACAGTTTAGCAGGTGGTACCTTCAAAAATGTGAATATGACGCTAATTTTCCTAGGAAAATACTATGGACAGATGAAACACGATTTACCAATTGTGGAGTGTTCAACAGGAATAACTATCATCATTGGTCTACTGAAAATCCACATTTGGTAAATCAAAGAAGATTTCAAGTTCGATTTGGTTTTAATGTCTGGTGCGGTTTAATTGGTATTACATTTTGTTTACATTTTTTTTTGTTTTTTAAACTCTTTTTTTCGTTTTAGATAATCAGTTAATAGGTCCTTTCATCTTTGATTACAATTTAACTGGTAACAGATATTTGGAACTACTAACAAACGAGATAATGCCTGCTTTGAGGCAAATTATTAATCCCGAGAACATGCAAAACATCTGGTTCCAGCAAAATAGTTGCCCGGCCCATAACACTCGTAACGTGCAACATTTTTTGAGAGAAAACTTTAATGAGAGAGTGATTTCAAACAATGGACCCGTGCAATGGCCTGCGAGATCACCCGACCTTACCCCGCTTTACTTTTATTTATGGGGTACCACTAAAAACGAAGTATTTGATTTTGAACCGCCAGAAACTCGGGAAATTTTAGAACAAAGAGTACTAGATGTGCTACGATCAGTAAACGGAAACACGCTACGTAGAGTTTGTAACTCTACTCGAACAAGGTGTCAAAATTGTGTGGAACAGAATGGTCGTCATATTGGACAATTTCTTTAAGTGAATGTGAACTTTAAGTTCTGTATCTTTACTTTTTGTTTCTATAATTTTTTTATCGTTTCGTTTGTTTACAGTATTACTTAGAATATCTTTTCACTTTCATTTGACATTGGTGTTTAATTTTTCAGCCTACTAATTTCATATTAAAGATTAATTTACGTTTTTATTAATATTTTCCTTATAAATAAAAATTTTTCAGGCATGTTATACATCGTTGAAAAGCACATTTTGAGGACTACCTAACAAACCCAAAATCCAATATGGCCGCCATATGAAAAACAAAAGATAGTGGTAATAACTTAAAAACAAATGACAATCGGGGGTTTCTGTTTGTATCAAATAATTTGTTTTAAAAAAGTATCTCAACAATGTAAAACTTTAAAAGAGGTCAGACTAAGCGTTATCGAGTTATTGAGGAATAACGAAATCGGCAAATTTTTGATTTTTCAAAATATTTTAAAAATTTAAAAAGTTAGGTCAAATTTGAAATGAGATTTGCCGCGAATATTGAATTCTGCAAAACATTCCCCATTTAACCGTTGTTCTATATCTTCTAATAACCGAGATACCAATGGTGAGCATCGAAATTGGGACACCCGGTATAATGCTTGTGGAAATAATCTTTACTACTATAATTTTCGGTTAAACAAACCTTAGTACTGAGGTTGGATTGCTAGGATTAACATTAAAAAACGTGACGTAAATTATTGTAGTAAATTAAGAATCGTTGTAGAATGTTTTTAATATCTGTAGAAAGAAAATTTAGTCCAATTATAAGTGAAAGTGTAATAAATAACTTAAAATTATGTTAGAAAGTTGATTATATTTGAAAGGAAGATAATGAATAAATAAGATATTTCTAGTAATATATTTATGTGTTGGGCCTCTGATTGCAAACATTGCAATCAAGGGTGCATGTTAACATTCCACCATTTCTAACCACAGCCCAGTTTACTCCAGAACAGGTGAAAGAAGCTGAGAGCATAGCTCGTGCAAAGGTATACGTAGAAC
Organism: Melolontha melolontha; assembly: GCA_935421215.2. Lineage (NCBI taxonomy): Eukaryota > Metazoa > Arthropoda > Insecta > Coleoptera > Scarabaeidae > Melolontha > Melolontha melolontha. The sequence goes on along the minus strand of OW285242.1, from coordinate 93,944,244 downwards.
GTGCAATACGAAGACTTAAGGCATATAATATTTTTAATTTTATTCCAACTACATTGTTACCACATTCTGATATTGTATGCCAAACTGTAGCAGCACTGACAAATTTGCAGTATCCTCTTATTAAAGAGGCTGAACAATATTTTCCTGCGCCAGAATAAATTATTTCTTATTATATATTAAAAGAATAAGAAAAAAACAAATATTTGCTTATTCCTTTAATATTTAACATATAATCTGCTTAGTTGTTATTGGAATCTTTTTAAAACTTCATATACAATTGAACTGTAAAGTTTAAAATAAGTATTTTCTATTTGCATATTCTATATTGATAAAAGCACTTGGGTGTAAGAAACTAGCACTAAAAAACTCTTAATTGCTAATACACCTTAAGACACCTCGCATTGTTTAATTTATTAATTCACAATTAAACTAATGTGAGTTATCTAAGGCGCATTAGCAATTAAGTGCATCTTAGTAATACTTTTATAGTCCACTCTATTATTACAAACCTTTCATATATTTAATCGGTACTTATATATCCATTATATATATATATACAGGGTGAGTTTTTTTGAATGTTTAGCATTGGGATCTCAGAAACTACTGGAGATAGAAAAACGCTTAAATGGGGAAAGATGCGCAGTTTTACGAGTTTGATTTAAAACTGCTTTTGTTTCTCCGATAACTTTCATGGCTTATTAGATATTCAAAGAAAACTCAATTTTACGATTTTCTTTAAACATGCTTAGCATCGTTAATAGTAATTTTAGAGAAAAAGTGTTCAGACAAAAGATTTAGATAATTTTACGCCAAATAAAACTTTGTAGCTAATATTTTTTTTTCGTTCACCATTATCGAGTTATGACACAAATTTGTGTTTTTTTAAATGGAAACCATAGTTGGTTTTGATATCATTAAAAAGCTTATTTTTTTGCTGATTACAATGATATTAGGTTTGATATGGTTATTTTAAAAAATAAAGAGGATATAGACATTTTTATGGTTTTTATGGAAAACAATTGAATTTCGAACTGATAAAATACAAACCAAACGAAAACTTATTTTGAAATCTTATGTAGTAATAAAATGAAAACTATAAGAACTTTTATTAAGGGCACTCAACATTATTAATGTTCAAAGATACCTCCATTATTATTAATACACAAATTGCATCTCTTCACAACAGAATTTGTAGCATTGCGGACTTTACGCCTATCGATGTTATTAAAAGCAACTAAGACAGCTTCTCTTAAATCGTCGATTGTTTCATATGTTCTTTTGTATACTGTGTCCTTTAGTACACCCTACAAGAAAAAATCCAAAACTGATAAATCAGGGAATCTAGCCGGCCATTCAATGGGTGCATTTCGTCCTATCCATTGATTAGGGAAGTTCAAATTTAAATAATTTCTAACATTCAGTTGATTGTGCGGAGGCGCTCCGTCATGTTGACACCATTGCTGCATTGCTCGGGTTCTTAAATTTAAATTATCTAACATTTCCTCGAAATCTTGTTGTAAAAAATTAAGATAACGATTGCCAGTTAGTGATCCATCAAAAATAAAAGGAGGAAGAACAGTTGATCCTATAACACTACACCAAACATTAAACCCAAATTTAATTTGTGGTCTCCTATGTTCAACGTGAAGTGGATTTGTTTGAGACCATATGTGCTCATTGTGCCTATTAAACATTCCACAATTTGTGAAACGAGATTCATCAGTCCATAATATTTTCATTGAAAAGTGTGGATCGTTTTGACACTGATCTTTAAACCATCTACAAAAAGCTATTCGTCTGATGTTATCACCTTCATGTAAAGTTTGTGATACTGATAATTTATAGAGACGAAATTTATGCTTCTTCAACACTCTGACAATAGTGCGTTGAGAGGAGCCCATATCTGTTGAAATTTGTCGGGTCGATATAGATGGATTCTGAGCGACACTTGCTAATATGTTTATTTCTCTATCTTCATCCATCCTTTTTTTTTATTTTGGTTTAACGAACGAACCATAATCTGCTAAATTATCCTATAATCTCTTAAAAGTAGGTAGCGACGGCTGACGTCGATCAAAATAATTTTCAAAATAAACTTCAGCAGCTCTAGTAGAACTTTTCTGGCCCTTAATGTAACATTCAACCATATCACGCTTTTCTACGTTAGAAAATTCCATAGCCAATGCAAACTTATGATTAACGGCCGTTTGCACCGCTTATAGTTAAGTTACAATTAAACTAATTAATAGTTAATTGTCAATGTTTGACAATTAACTTGACTTAAAAGTAAAAATTAACAGCTCTCACTTCTGTGACTCAACGTGAAAGCAATGTTAGTATATTTATCTCGACTCCTCCAACGAACACTATTGTAACTCAGATTTTTCGTTTTTTGAATTACAAAACACCAAACATTTTTTTTTTAAGTTTTTATCTTATAAAGTGAACAATCATAGAAATGTCTGTATCCTCTTTATTTTTTAAAATAACCATATCAAACCTTATATCATTGTAATCAGCAAAAAATTAGCTTTTTAATGATGTCGAAACCAACTATGGTTGCTATTTAAAAAAACACAAGTTTGTGTCATAACTCGATAATGGTGAACGAAAAAAAAATATTAGCTACATAGTTTTATTTGGCGTAAAATTTTATAAAACTTTTGTCTGAACACTTTTTCTCTAAAATTACTATTAACGATGCTAAGCATGTTTAAAGAAAATCGTAAAATTGAGTTTTCTTTGAATATCTAATAAGCCATGAAAGTTATCGGAGAAACAAAAGCAGTTTTAAATCAAACTAGTAAAACTGCGCATCTTTCCCCATTTAAGCGTTTTTCTATCTCCAGTAGTTTCTGAGATCCCAATGCTAAACATTCAAAAAAACTCACCCTGTATATATATATATATATATATATATATATATATATACTATGGAGTTAGTCAAAAATGTTTCACATTTAACCAAAAGGTATTTTGCCTTTTTCCATTCTATTCTATAAAAGCTTCACTACTACCTACTAATAATAAAACAGGCACTTTCATATATTTGCTAAGAATATATTACTTTTTATATGGTATAAATATATGAAATAAATTTATTAATATAAAATTCTTTTAATATATTTATATTATTTCGCCAAGAGTCCTTTTGGACGCACACTACCTCACTTTCAGTTGGTGTCCACACAATTAGATAACATAAATCTTTTCTTGTTATATGTAATTGCCGTTGGATTTGATGCCAATAATCATGGCTCTATACTAAGAACAGTTTTTCTATTTTCCATTTTTAAAATATATGATATATAATTTGTTAATGCCTGTGCCAATGATGTATTTATATATTTAAAAGGTCATTTTACCTCTATAAGAGTAATTTTAAAATATGTTACTCTTGCAACCTAACCTCTACATTAAAGTCAATTCTTCCTAAAAACAAATAAAAATTACTTATATATACATATTATATAGCCAATTGTTTGAAAATTCGCTCCTTTTTGTGATAAGATACTTACCACCTCTAAAAACTAACGCTTTTTATGTTAATAAAAATAAAAATTTCAGTACTAGGTAATTCTCATGGAGAAAATATTTATTTGGATACACGACCTTTGCCTACCTCAACAAAAATGGCGTAAGCACTAATAGAGCGTATTATATAAAATATAAATCCAAAACATTTTCGCCAAATTCCCTCGAATAAGCGAGAAAAAAAATGACAAAGATATTTAAATAATTTTTGTCTCGCCACTGTGCGATTATAAAAAGTATAAGAAACAATATCTTAAAGTTGACCGACAATAACAAAAATAATAGTGTTGTTATGGTCCATCTCATCCAGCTGTTACTTATATAAACATACGCTATATCGTATGTGTATGTGTGGTATTTATTATTTATACACATTCTGAATATTTTGAATTCATAGACGTCACACAATACTATTTTCGGGGTGTCTTTAATTTCGGAGTTCGCGTTGTAATTGGGCCACAATATTTTGGATTTATATTCTATATACAGGGCAATTCAAATTAAGTGTTCACCATTGGTAACTTTGTTATTATTAAAGATACAAGATTGTTTAAATTAGCAAACTAGTAGTACTTTTAACGCTCTTTAAGATGGAAGAATTAAAAAAAAAAGAGCAGCGCGTTTTCGAGTTTTCCCGAAAAATATGTTTTTTTCAAATGGAAACCCCTGTATATTATATCATTTTCTGTTAGAAATTCAATTTCTAAACAAAAAATCTTATAAGAATTTTTTTACTGGGATTAAAAATACTTGAGTTATAGTGAATAAACAAAAACAGCTAAGTCAAGGGCATTTCTATGTTTCTATGATAACGACGTTAATTCTTTCTAGTAAACGTCAAATATTAGTACAGTTTTATTAGTCTTTCACTCATAAATTTCATTTTGCTAGTTATTAATTTGACAAAAAAATGATTTTTACCCATGCAGAAAAGTGTGATATGTTAGAATCTTATTTAGTGTACAGAAAATCCTCTAGGAGGGCAAAAGAACACTACGCTGAATTATATCCTCTCCGAACACAACCAAATGAGCAATTTTTTCTGAGACTGTACCGAAAATTTAGAGGCAATGAGAGTGTTTTTGCCAAAACAAGAACAAGAAGGACTTTTATAATAAGCGAGGCCACGGAAATTCTAGTTCTTGCATATTTTGAGGCCAACCGTGAGAATTCCATACTAGATATTATCAAGGAATCTGATTTGAGTCACGGTACTGTGCATAGGATTCTGAAGAAACACAAATTCATTCCTTATAAGTACAAACCAGTTCAAGTTTTCTTGCCTGGGGATCCAGAGAGAAGAATGTTTTTTTGCCACTGGTATCTTAACTTTTGTCGCCAAAATGTAAACAACTTTCGTTATATTTTATGGACCGATGAATCAATTTTCTCAAATTCTGGAATGTACAATACAAGAAATCATCATTACTGGTCAAAGGAAAATCTTCTTTTAGTACATCCAAGACGCCCGCAAGTCCGTTACAGTTTTAATGTTTGGTGCGGTTTAATTGGTTCAAGGATTGTTGGTCCTTTCTTTTATGAGGGCACTCTAACTGGTGAAAGGTACATAGAATTTTTTACTGAAACTTTGAAATTTATCTTGAAACTTTTGAATTTCTGGAATGCGCTGTTAATAGTACCTACTACGGATTGGAATATTTAACTGTACAAGAGAAAATTGAAATGGTTCTGGTGTATGGGGGAAGCTAGCAGAAGTCTTGATAATGCTGTCAATCTTTACGCTCAGCGTTTTCCGGATAGGATTCGGTCACGTGCTTCATTTCACCGTACTATCATACAATTCACTACCGATGGAAGTGTTCAACCGAAAAAAAGGACTCGTCGAGCAACAGTCAGCAGACAAAATAATAAAGTTGCTCTATTATCTGTAGTGGCTGTTAATACTCATGTTGGCACAAGAGAAATAGTTCACTACTCTGGATTGACCTACACCAGCGCTTGGAAAATTTTAAAACGTTATAAATATCATCCATATTATATGTCTTTACATCAAGATCTTCCTGGCGTTAACTACCAAAATCGGGTAATATTTTGTCATTAGGCATATGAACAATTCCAACAAAATACTATTTTTTTCGTTACTTGTTGTTCTCTTACGAGGCCTCTTTCTCAAGCCAACGGTTAATCAACGCAATACACATTACTAGAGTGTTGAAAATCTGCACTGGCTTCGCCAAGTTGAACGGCAGCACCCTTGCACTGTGAACGTGTGAGGTGGAATAATTGGGAACAACGTCATCGGCACCCTTATTATTGAAAGCCACTTGAGTGGTGAAATTTTGGAAAATGTACTGCCAGCATTACTTTGAAAACGTTAGCTTAGAAGTGCGACAGAACATGTGGCTTCGGCGTGATGGTTGTCCAGCACGTTACCAGATCTTATTTCGCCAAATTTCTTTTTATGGAATTATCTCAAATGCGAAGTATACAATCAAGTACAAACACAGCGTGAAAATATGATTAAGCGTTATCAGAAATTCTTGTGCCGAAATTCAAAAAGATTCACTTCTTAGTTGCCTACATTCATTCGAAATGCGTATCAATAAGTGCATTGAAGTCAAAGGCCATCATTTTGAGCACTTACTTTAATTGAAAGATGATGAGTGGAAATCTAGCACTCTGATAAGTGAGTGGGAGAAGAAGGAACTTACATAAATGAAGCACCCTGATACGTGAGAGGCGAGTAGACTCAGGTTAATCGAGCATCCCAAGGTAGTACTACGGCTATGTCGCTGTTGTTGGATTACGCTAAAAGTAATTTATTCACCAGTAATTCACATTTCTACAGGTGACATTTTCCCAGTTATTCGGAATTTGTAAAATGAATGAAGTTTCTAAGACTAATTTATAAACGTATTTTTTTATTGCAGGCGTATTGCGGAATCGTATGTATAGGTTCTCAGTGCGAGAAATTGAAGAAAATTGAATCTAATCGATTACAGCGCCATCTATCGTGAATTGAACAAAATGTTTGAAACAAGTCCTACGTTATTTTTCCAGTAGAATTCGAATCTGTAATAAAATTTACGGGTTCCTATTTAAGATTTCAAAGTTACCCCGTCCCACCTACATGGAGCGAGAGAGAGGGACTAATTCTAGCTCTAGTGTAATTCCTCCATTGAAATATTAAATTTTAAATTTTGACATTCTTTCGTGAACTTCTTCTTTTTCGAGATATTTGAAAGTTTCAAGTTAAAAAATACACCCGGAATATATATCAGATTTTTAATAATATTTTATATTATTAAGAATACCTTTGCATTACCCGGAATATATAATGTAATATACATATTATACAAATGTGTCCAACTCGGGTTTGTCAACGCGACGCAGCTGACTTCACCCTCCTCGCTATCAATAACTATATTTACAAGTTTCCCTCCCTTAATAATTTATTGAAAGATTTTTAAAAAATTAATTTATCTATTAGATTTGGGTCATATCCGTTGTTGTGAGCGATTTGTTTTATATGACCCAAATCTAATAGATAAATTAATTTTTAAAAAATCTTTCAATAAATTATTAATACCCGATCATTAAAGTAGAGTCAGACAAGCAGTTTAAATCATTTACTTACATAGGTCAACAGCAACTTAAATTATTAAAATTCCTTAAAAAAGAAAACATTAATATCGCGTATAAAACTAATAATAATCTAGCCAAATATATTAAAAATAATAAAGAAAAAACTACCAAAGACAATAAATCAGGAGTCTATAAGTTATCATGCGGATCATGTATCAAAACATATATTGGACAGACAGGTAGAACGTTTAAAAAACGAATCCAAGACCACTATCATTCTTATATCAATAAGAAAACTGACTCAACCTACTCTAATCATTTAATAGAGAATGAACACAAATTCAATTTACAATTCGATATTATACATGTAGAAAATAAAGGTAGAAAACTAAATTGTTTAGAGTTTTTAGAAATTAATAAACTCAAAAACGCAGAAATTTTACTAAACGATAAATTAGAATTGAATTCATTCCCACTGTTAAATCTGTTCACCCATTGAAATATTGTTTCTTAGTGGCTTATGTTATATTATTAAACTTAAACCTCACACTAGTAGGACATAGTATAGTTTTCAAAAAGCAATAAATATAAATGTAACAGTTCCTAGAATTTTAACTTGGGTCAACTACCTGATTTAACGCTGTATATTGTATGTATCTTTTGTCTTAAGTTGAATTTGAAGAAGCTACTGTGTTAGCGAAACAGCTGTCATTATCTTATTAATAAAGTGTAAATCTAAAATATCTTATGTGTGTTTTATTTTTTTGCAATATTAATTTGTTTGATCACAATTCCGGAGATCTTTCTTAAAATCTTTCAAAGATGTAACAGAAGAACTAAGTGGTGAAATAGTGGTGACAATTTCGTAATTGATTACGGTCGATAAGATGCGCGAAATTGTATTAGCTGAATTACTTAAATGATTTGAACATACAGAAGCTAATCAAATTTACAGCAAGTCCACATTTCTCGATCCGCGATTTAAAAAATATGGTTTCAGTAAAGAGTCAGCATATAATAATACCTATCAGACAATCACCCAGAAAATAGCCGCTTTAATTGAAAAGAAAAATACAAACCGGAGTGAGCCTATTACAATAGAAAAAGTGTAGATACAGCAGAGGATAACATATGGAGTAACTTTGATAATGAGATTTCGGAAATAAAAACAACATTCAACCCTACTGCAGAAGCAATTAGTGAAATTGATAAATATGTTCAAGAATCCTTATTAGCTAGGAATCAAAATCCTCTTAAATGGTGGGAAGACAGGAAAAATGGTTATATAAATTTATATACCTTTATGAAAGGTAGTCTTTGTATTGCAGCTACATCTGTTCCTTGTGAATGTATATTTTCAAAAACTGGACACATTCTAACAAATCGAAGAAGTAGATTATCTGCTTCAAAGGTAGAAAAAATAATATTTTTAAATTATAATCATAACTTGTGTTAATGTAATTTTTGTACACCAGTACTATAGGTTTATATTTATTGCTTTGTATTTACTGTAAAATTATCATGATAACATGTCAGTGTACAAGTAAATATAAAATATAAAATAAGTATAGCAAACGCCAATTAAGTTGGCGCGAGGAGGGGTAAGTTCGCTCAGGATTAAAAGTAGTGGGGAGATTTGTATTTGTTTTACATCAAATGTCAGATAATTCTAACCTCTGAGCGTGTATCACTTTATGATCCCTTAGCAAAGACATTATGTTCCGTCAAACGTCAATGACAAATGTATTCTGACAATTACCTGAGTAGTGGGGGTGTACGTTTCTAAAAACGGCTTCTGCGCACCCCCTCCTCGCGCCAAATTAATTGGCGCTTGCTATACTTATATATTATTTTCCTACATAAATATTATACATATACATACTCATGCAACTTAAATAAATAAATAAAACAAACAGGCAATCATTCCGATCCAATAAAGCTAGATCGAAGTGAATGTGTCATTTGTCGGACTTTACAACTCCGATCGGCATTTAACACCAAAGTTGTTATAATCGTTCCAAGGAACGAATCCTCTGGACTCGTTCCATCTGCAGAATGGAACGAGAAGGAACGAGTCCACATAAGGAACGATTTCGCACATCTCTACTAGCTAAGCATGTACTACATACAGGACACACCATCGACTTCGACGGTAAAAAGACTCTAGCCCGCAATACGAATTTAACGTACAAGATAATAACAGAGGCTATAGAAATTGAGAAACGACTAAATTGTATGAGCAAGCGGGCCGACGGACAGCGTTTGCCTGACACATGGAAGCCAGCCTTGTTTAATAGACAGATTACACATAAGCGACGTAATGATAATAACTTACGACAGAGTAGTTATACCAACACACCAAACACAAACCGAACGACCAATAGCCGAAAGCGACAGAACAACCGACGGACCGATCACAAGGAGCCAAACACGCGTCCACACTACTACGGGACCATGTAATATGAGCGACACAGGAAACCGACGCACTCTTGAAGTTACTATCGCAACGAGAAGATCCTCAAGAAAAAGGTGAAAGAGATGTCACCGAAACGTCTGGAAGAAGGTTGACCTTCTCAGGACGAAATCATCCAAGCACGGCGAAATACCACGAAGAACAACGCTTCATATATATATATAATTAATTTAAACGAAATTATCGACCGTAATATATTGATAAAATAAATTAAAATCGGGTAAGCGGTCTGTCAATTAAAAAACTCCTTTAATAATAACCCTATATTTCGCAACAAATTTGTTGCTTCTTCTGGGGATACTACAAGATTAATGAGAAAAATAACATCAAATAAATAAGAGTATAAAGCAGTAGTAAAAATACTTACAAAATGTAGAGTTGACAAATAATAAAATTGACGTACAATAAAAAATAAAAATGATTAGATTTAAAACTTTATAGAAACAAGCCTTTAAAACCTTTAAAAAACATGTATATGTAAAAGTTAAAACATGAAAAATAAAAAATATAATGCAATATAAATTTAACAATATATGGACCAAATAACAAAACAATTTTAAGATGGTCAACTAACCGTCAAACCGAGTATATTAAAATAAATTATACTTAGTCCATTAGTATCAGATCTATAATTTATGTTATTTGTGTCTCTGTTAATGTGGACCATTTCTAAAAAGGTTTTTTTTATGGTTACTTTCAACGTCTAAGATCTTAACGTCAACAAAATTGAAAGTATGGTCACGATCAAGTACATGGTCCACCAATGCACAAGATCTCTTTCCAATACGGACATCACTTTTATGCTGAGTGATGCGCTGTTTTAGCCACTGTGATGTCTGACCTATATAAACGCCACAACAATCCGAACATGCTATCCTGTAGACAACATGACTATTTAAAAAGAAAGGTGTTATGTCTTTGATCTTACTATACAACTTTGATACAGACAATACATACAATATCAAAGACACGTTTTCATTTCTTAATCAGATACAAGGTCTCACACTTCCCAACAATTATGTGTTGATTTCGTTTGATGTTATATCGCTTTTTACGAATATACCTTTACAACTAATGACAGATGTCATAACTAGTAAGTGGTACATAATCGATCCACACACTGACTTATCTAAATCAAATTTTTTGTCGTTAATCTCTTTTATATTTAACAACACATATTTTTCGTTTAATGGGAAATTCTATAGTCAAATATTTGGAACTCCTATGGGTTCGCCCATCAGCCCAATTTTAGCTCAGATAGTTATGGATGAGTTGTTGGAGAGTGCGATAGCTAAGTTACCATTTCCATTACCGTTCTTGTACAAGTATGTTGATGACATTGTTTGCTCTGTTCCACAAGAAGAAATATTTACAAACATTTACAATTTACTGTGGAAAAAGAAAATAACAATAGCGTGCCCTTCTTGGACGTTTTAGTAATTCGTGACGATAATAATTGTATCATTTTGAATTGGTATAGAAAACCAACTTCATCTGATCGGTTCATTAATTATCACTCCCATCATCCTCTTAATCAGAAGTATAACACCATTATAGGTATGAGAAACCGAATATTTGTTTCATATTTGTCATGAAACCTTTCTTAATGACAATCTTAAAGAACTTTTCAACATCTTCGTCAACAATGGCTATCCTAAGCACATACTTAATAAATTGATATATAGCTCAAACTTTTTTTATGGCTCTACTGAGGACATTCCTGCAGACAGTCTGATTTACAAAAAATCCCATACATTGGTGGTCTTAGTCATACAATTGTATCACATTTCAAACAATTTAATAACATTAAAATAGCTAAATACAACACCTATACCTTGAAGAAGTTGTATAGTAAGATCAGAGCAAACAATGTCATCAACATACTTGTACAAGAACGGTAATGGAAATGGTAACTTAGCTATCGCACTCTCCAACAACTCATCCATAACTATCTGAGCTAAAATTGGACTGATGGGCGAACCCATAGGAGTTCCAAATATTTGACTATAGAATTTCCCATTAAACGAAAAATATATGTTGTTAAATATAAAAGAGATTAACGACAAAAAATTTGATTTAGATAAGTCAGTGTGTGGATCGATTATGTACCACTTACTAGTTATGACATCTGTCATTAGTTGTAAAGGTATATTCGTAAAAAGCGATATAACATCAAACGAAATCAACACATAATTGTTGGGAAGTGTGAGACCTTGTATCTGATTAACAAATGAAAACGTATCTTTGATATTGTATGTATTGTCTGTATCAAAGTTGTATAGTAAGATCAAAGACATAACATCTTTCTTTTTAAATAGTCATGTTATCTACAGGATAGCATGTTCGGATTGTTGTGCGTTTATATAGGTCAGACATCACAGTGGCTAAAACAGCGCATCACTCAGCATAAAAGTGATGTCCGTATTGGAAGAAGATCTTTTGCATTGGTGGACCATGCACTTGATCGTGACCATACTTTCAGTTTTGTTGACGTTAAGATCTTAGACGTTGAAAATAACCATAAAAGAAGAACCTTTTTAGAAATGGTCCACATTAACAGAGACACAAATAACATAAATTATAGATCTGATACTAATGGACTAAGTATAATTTATTTTAATGTACTCGGTTTGATGGTTAGTTGACCATCTGAAAATTGTTTTGTTATTTGGTCCATATATTGTTAAATTTATATTGCTTATATTTTTTATTTTTCATGTTTTAACTTTTACATATACATGTTTTTTAAGGTTTTAAAGGCTTGTTTCTATACAGTTACTTTAAGTTTTAAATCTAATGATTTTTATTTTTTATTGTACGTCAATTTTATTATTTGTCAACTCTACATTTTGTAAGTATTTTTACTACTGCTTTATACTCTTATTTATTTTATGTTATTTTTCTCATTAATCTTGTAGTATCCCCAGAAGAAGCAACAAATTTGATGCGAAATATGGGCTTATTTAATAAAGGAGTCTTTTAATTGACAGACCGCTTACCAGATTTTAATTTATTTTCTATATATATATATATATATATATATATATATATATATGCCCTGTTATATATATATATATATATATATATATATATATATACAACAGGGCCCGGCAAAAGTATGGAATAATGCCATTATTTCTTTAAATACTGTTCTAATCTAAATTTTCTTTAAATAAAAGTTCTTTAGATTATAATTTTCCATATTTTGGTCGAGCTTTCGTGGCGTTATTTTTTTTTGGTGTGGATACTAAGGCAACCAACTTCGGTTTTTTAAAGAGTAACGTATGTTTTTTATATTATTTTCTGAATCAGCATATTTTTCTAGGTACAAATAGTTTCATTTTACAAGGGGTCACAAAATGACATCTCCGAGAATAATCGAATTCTAATGTGATAGTCACTTATAACTAAATTATCGTTACCTGTACCTGTTGGCGATTTTCGATTGTTTATCAGGTGTTATTTTTTGACAATTAGCTTCGCTGTTGAATATTATTTGTGCATTTGTTACATTTGAATATGTTAAAAATGGTTAACTTAAGAGAAAATAAAAAAATTTATATTCTTATCATGGTAGGATATGGTGATCGAAAACTAACGCAACAAGAAGTATGGATATTATTCAATAACGTCTATCCTAGCCGTACTGCTATTACGCAGTCTTGTGTTTCCAAATTAATTAAAAAATACGCAGACACCGGAAGCGTAAAGTAAAAGCCAAAGACGGGAAGACCAAAAACTGCTACTGGTCTTGATTCTGCATTAAATATTTTATTGGCGGTGAACGAACGACCCCGGACATCGTGCAATTTTCGAGAACGTGAGTTCAATATTTCTGAATGATCTGTTCGTAGAATACCTAAAGGAGAGAAATTTCATCCATACAATGTTCAACTAGTCCAAGAACTCACGGCAAATGATTTCAATCACATTAGAATTCGATTATTCTCGGAAATGTCGTTTTGTGACCCCTTGTAAAATGTAACTATTGGTAGGTAGAAAAGTATGCTGGTTCAGAAAATAATATAAAAAACATACGTTACTATTTAAAAAACAAACGTTGTAAAAAGATATAATAATAACTCATGGCTTGCCATTCCCCCGTTTTTGTTGTCTAACTGTTTAGAGAATGCGAAGGCAGGATTTATTATTAAACTTAAACGTATCTTTGAATAATTTTATACATAACAACTACAGATATATAAGTATGACAGTATATATATACGTTTTTTCTGTTTCCAGATACATTGAAGTTCCATCTTCAGTGGTGTGTAGTTTTCAGTTTTGTTTGAATGTTTTCTGTTAGTATTATTGTCTGTTGCTACAGCTATGAGGTACCATGTCTGGTCTATTTGATAAAATTTGCTTGTCTGTATGTATTGTGACATCCCAATAAAGTTTGTACCGTTGGTTTTCAAGAATCGTAAATATATATTTATAGGCTGTAAATAAAATATTAATGAGGTTGTAGAATTTTAGATGCGCTATTTATGTCTACTAGTATATTCTGTTCCCGCTAGTGTTTTACATCCTGCAGTAATATGGTCTATGGTATTAGAACGCAAATTGCATCTCCTGCAGCTAGCTTTTGGAATGTTTTTGTCTTTAATAATGTATTTTCTTTAGTTTCTTGGACAGATTATTTGATCTTATCTTGCTGAGATGAAACCTTCGGTTTCGGGGACAAGTTGTCCACTTTCTAGTCATTTGTAACTATCAGCAACACTTGTGTTTTCTCTTGACATATGTGAGCAATGTGCCCCATGGAGTTTTTTCTCTTCCCATATATTTTTCTTTATTTGGATGTACATTAAATCGTTATATGAATCGAGTGTGTGATTTTTGAGTGCTAGGTTTAACGGTGCTGTTTTGGTCTGCTTTTGTTATTGCGATGTGTAGGTAATCGACCTTACCATGAAAGTATTGTGAAAGATTGTGTATTCGTTTGGCATGAAGATATTTCTCTTCCTCTTATTTTAGACTTAGTGTTATTCTTTCAGTACAAGAGTTTAGATGTATTTCATTATGAAACAGACATGTAAATAATTTACATATCTGTAACTGTATACTTGGACAATACCTCGTATTTTCAGCATTTACTTCTGCTTAAGACATATTTTTCTGCCATTTATAGGCGTCGTCAGTTAAGCTAATGAAGCAATGTATACAAATGATACAAATCTTTATAAATAGATCTGTATCTGTATATGACATTAAGCCGAACCGCCTATCAGATATAGCAAGTTTCATCCTATAAGGTGGCACTTATTTATAAGTGACATCTTACGGACGAAAGAGACTTTACCAAAGAAAGCGATCTTTCGATTGACCAGCTATGCAAGTACGAAGCGAAAGCAATACGGGTAGTCCTTCAAAAACGAGCCAGGTGGCGGTAAATATAAAAAAAGGTTTTAAATATGTCTATACGTTAAATGCACGTATAAGGCTTTTGTTTCATTATGAAACAGACATGTAAATAATTTAATTTCATTAGCTTAACTGACGACGCCTATAAATGGCAGAAACATATGTCTTAAGCAGAAGTTAATGCTGAAAATACGAGGTATTGTCCAAGTATACAGTTACAGATATGTAAATTATTTACATGTGTGTTTCATAATGAAACAAAAGCCTTTATAAGTGCATTTAACGTATAGACATATTTAAAACCTTTTTGTAAGTTTAGATGTAGTTTTCTGTATTTTCGTATAAGTGCGCATGTTGTAGAATTAATATTATTAGAGTCGTCTATGTTAATCTACTTATTCCAAATGCTTATGTGAAAGTGTATATTACGAAAGTGTAAATTGATGTTGTTAAATTTTCAGAATTTAGATATGATTTGAAGATGGTCATTAGTCTACGGGCGTACTGTTGTTTTAACTCTGTGTTTAGCTTATGCTTTTATTTTGATGGAAGCCAAGGCATTTGTAAGTGTCTTGTTCTTCTATAAAGTCTATTTCAACATTATTGAATGTTTCGTTTTTATTAGAGTGTTTCCATCTTAATTCTTGTGTAATTTTCATTAATCCTCTCATTTGCGTCATTGTGAATGTGTAATGTTTAATATCATTCATGTACGTTAAATGATTTGTTTTATGTAGTGATGTTTTATTTGATTTTACGTTGATACCGCATTGTGTGTCGCTTAAAATGTTTGATAATGGATTTAACCATAAGTGAAACCAAAATGCACTAATCGAGTCAGTTTTAGAAAATTTGTTGTCTAATATCTATGGCCTTTGTCTGTATATCTGTTGTTGTCTTTAATATAATTTTAGTTTTCCATGACTGTATTAATATCGAAAGCTATTTTTTTTATGTTTCTGTTTATTTCATATATTTGAAGTATTTTTCGTAACCATGAGTGAACTACAGCCTAAAGGGTCTTTTATAATCTATGTAACACATCTCTAGGCTTCCTCGATGTTTTTCTGCTTGTTTCATAAACACACTGTCTATTATGAGTTGTTCTTTACATCCTTTACTGTATTTTCCACAACATTTTAGTAGTAATCTGTTAAGATGTAGTGGATAGTGACGTGCTGCTCAATATCTTAATTGTTATTAATGCAGCATTTATTTTGTATAACGTAGGCATGTAATTGGTCGATAGTCAGTTGGGTTTTCTATGTCATTGGTTTTGGGTTTGATGTATGTTACAACTTGTGTTAAGAAAGTTTGGAAGTTGTGGGGCTTTTTCAAAAGAGTATTTATTTGATATACTAGGTACTTGTGTATTGTAGTAAGGTATTTACACCAATATATTTGAATGTGGTCAATACCTAGGCATTTCCAGTTATGTGTTTTTGCTATTATTTGTATTAGTTCTCTTGCTATACATCTTTTGCTCGGTTAAATTGGTCAATTTATTCTCTTCGCGCCTTATCCATTGGCTATTATCTATTTGTTCTACTAGTTCAGATCAGATTGATTTGCTCCCACAAATTTGTTATTCTCTGTTTATTAGGTAGCTTTGTTACTTTAATTTATTCTTGGTTTACTTATATTTGACAGAAATGTTTTTCATTAATATTGAATAGAGTATTTACTTTCTGTTTATTATTATTGTTAACAATAATAAATGATTACTGAAACCTTTGTTTAATGCTCAAATATATTTTTCAACTGCCACCGTCATTAGGTTTGTAAATAACTAAGTTAAAATCTTAATCAACATTTGCGCCAAAATATCGTGGCCCGCAAGAGAAGCTGATCACAAAGAGAACATCACTTGTATATTTTTTTTAATTTTTACTTGATTCCACACTTTCAAAAAAATAACCGGCACTATCATTTCATTCATTTCTTTAACATTATAAGACATTTCAAACATATTAATTAATATATAAAAAAAAATAATCTTATCTATGGGAAAAATTTTAGGATTCGGAAACCGATCCTACGAGATCAAATAGAATGAGCTATACCTACATTTATAACATA
The DNA here is from genome assembly GCA_935421215.2 of Melolontha melolontha. Taxonomy (NCBI): domain Eukaryota; kingdom Metazoa; phylum Arthropoda; class Insecta; order Coleoptera; family Scarabaeidae; genus Melolontha; species Melolontha melolontha. Next base: position 93,927,245 of record OW285242.1, on the reverse strand, counting down.
AAATCTAGTTATTTCAAATCATTTCGGTATAATTCCACGAACCGTATATTCATTTTTATTTCGATATTTCAATGACTTATCGATAGCAAACTAATTTGTAGTCTATGTAAATTACATCAATTGTGCTGGTAAGGAAACAATAGATTTGTGAAAATATCTACTTAATGATCAACGTCAACTGTTCTAGTCCGGCTTCAATGAGTAAACATCAGTCATAAATTCTTAAAATAACATTGTTTCAGATCGTAAAAAATAGAACAATAGATGAAAATAAAAAGATGTGAAAGCTTGGCAGTTTTTCAAGTTCTCTTCGTATTATTATCGTTTCATTTACAATAAGTGTAATATTTTAGACCATAAATATCCTCAATTATATACGCAGAGCATTAGGAAAATTTTGTTGTATAAGGTTTCTTATATTTGTTTTAAATACTATCCGCGATTTTCAATACATCTTCCGATACGACAAAATCAGTTTACCCTATTCCTGATAGCAATATAGCGATACAGCCTAAACTCCATTTCGAACAATTACTATTTCGCTAAGAAATAAGTAATTAAACTTCTAGTTTCAAAAATTCTTTTATTGTAAATACCACTACAATATTGTTTCGCCAAACAATGGCTTCATCAGGTGGATGAAATACTTCATCCAGTATTTCATCCACCTGATGAAGCCATTATATGGCGAAACAATATTGTAGTGGTATTTACAATAAAAGAATTTTTGAAACTAGAAGTTTAATTACTTATTTCTTAGCGTTATAATGAAGTTTCAACAAGTACCTCCTTCGTCAATTAACTAATTACTATTTCATTATCGTTGAACAAGGTAATTTATTTCATACTAGAAGAACCTAAAATCGTAGAGTAAAAAGTTCGAGCTACAGGGATGACAAGCTAATCATAGCAAACTTGATGTCTCGACAAATTATTTTTTATGTAAACTTCATGTACTAATAGAAATGGACGAGAACACAATTCTTATAGAAATCGCAAAAGTTAAGGTAGGCATTCTATACTGCAACACTAAGCCGCGTTTTTTAAATTTTAATTACAATTTGTACAATAATTTCAGGACTTTCTACAAATATGACAACTATTCTTTTAAGCGCTTTTTAGCATTCATACATTATTCCTGAGTTTTGATGGAACATAGATTTCGCAGAAGTTCTTGCTTTTTCTGATGCATTAGATACATATATAACTTGCAAGGCGCTCACAAAGTTAATGATTTGTTCAACTAATATCTCCTAAATTAACTACTAAATTATGCAGCGGTTTGGTTCAATTAACTGTAGTTACGTTTATCAGATCCAAATTATTGTTTTGCCTTTTCATGAATCTTAAGGAAAAACTACATAACTCATTAAAAACCTTGTAGGCAGGCGAAACCATATTTAAAATTCTAGAGAACAATTGTTCAGTAGTAACATCTTGATCATTTTAAGATTGAATATTTTTATTCTATGACAACTAAATTTTCGATAGGTCATCAAGGGCCTACATGAAGGCTTAAGACATACTCAAAATTGTTAACTAGTTTTTCTTAGAGCCCTGCGTTCACAAATAGGTAGTACAATATCCTCCTTATCATATCATTTTGGGTGTTTTGATATAAGCTGTTTTCTAGGGAGCCTATCCACTGGATAGAAAACCTGTCATTTAGAACAAAAGCTATTCAATAAATAATTCTAATTGAAGACGCAATTATTATTTTCAATATAATTTTTCGTCTTCTAAAGAAATAAATAAAAAAAGCTGAACTTTTGTCATACCTAGCTTAATCTCGTTACCTAAACCTAATCTAGGCATTTATTTTCATGCGTGGAGATGTATAATTTCGTGGACCTTGCCGAACCGGTCAAAGATACGTTCAAATAGTTGGCAGAAAAAGAGACTGGAGTTTGCTCTGGTGAACTCAATCAATTCTAAACTTTATTGGGAATACAGTCAAACTCGGATATAACGTACCCTAGATATAGCGAACGCTCGGTGATAACGAACAAAATCAATTTCCCAGATCAAATATCCTATGCTCGCAATATATTTTGCGCTTGCTTATAACGAACTCGTTTGTAGCGAACTCTCGCTTTTAAAGTTCAAGTTGTTAAGAGAAATATCTGCAATGACGCTTGGATATAACGAACCATACCCTTATCGCGACGGTTATTCTTCGGTAATTCCCCGTTGTATATGTATAGGTACATCGTAGGATCGAGATGTTATTCTTGCTTTAGTTGTAGTCTAACTGTGATCTGATATACATACATAGATGCTAACGTTTATACATACATAAATAATAATGGTGAAACGAAAAGTGTTAATGATAAACGAAAAATTATCTATTATTTCGACGTTCAAATTCAGATATAAGCCGGCAATTTAATTTACCAAAATCAACAGTGTCCACAATTTAAAAATAAAGATAAGTTAAAAGGAGCAATCAATTTAAATGTTAGTAAATTATGAAGAATTAGAAAACCTATAAGAAAAGACGTGGATAATGGTTTAATAAGATGGTTTAGCTACCAAAGAAATCAACGTGGATCGATTACTGGAGAAATGTTAAAATTTAAAGCAGAAAAGTTAGGAAAACTGCAGAATACTAATTTTACATGTAGCAGAGGCTGAATAGACATATTTAAAAAAGATATAATATCCTTGCAGGAAAAATACATGGCGAAGCCATAAGTGTGTCAAAGCAAACTGTTAGCTCCTGGATTAAAGACATTTGGCCGAATTTAAGAAGAGGATATGAAGATGTTGATATCTTTAACGCAGACGAAACAGGACTATTTTACAGAGTAACACCTGATAAAACTTTAAAATATCAAGGGGAAAAAATGTGTTGGCGATAAGCATAGTAAAGAACGCATAACCGTATTAGTGTGTGCAAACATGACCGGATCGGAAAAGCGAAAGCCATTAGTTGTGGGAAAGTCGAGGACTCCTAGATGTTTTAAAAATTGTAATCAATTACCCGTTTCTTATGGATCAAACAAAAGTGCGTAGATGACGTCTGTATTGTTTGAAAATGAGCTAAGACAATGGGACAAGGAATTCAAAAACAAAAATAGAAAAATTTTATTAATGGTGGATAATTGCCCAGCGCATCCCCATATAGAAAATTTAAAATTCATTAAGCTGGTCTTCATACCTCCTTGTACTACAGCAATACTACAACCGATGGATCAAGGAGTAATTTACTGCCTGAAATCACATTACAAAAGAATTCTTTTGACTCGATTATTTAACTGCCATTTCATTACTAGCCGCTATAGTAATGATCAATACTGCCTGGACACGAGTAACTTCAAAAACTATTGAAAACTGTTTCCGTCATGCTGGTTTTCTGCGTAATGTGTTATTTGATGAGGATGATGATCTTCCGTTATCACAATGGATTTTAAAATATGCTGGTGATGAAGATGATGATAACCTTCCTCTGTCAACGTGGATAGATAGAAATAACATTAATAATCCATTTAACAATGAAGATTTGACCAGATATACAAATGTTGACAGCGAATTAATAACTACTGAAGCTTCATCTGATGTAGAACTTATAACAAATTCTTTTGAAGATGATTTACAAGAGGTCATGGAAGATTCAGATATGGAAGAAAACGCAGCGAGACTACCTATCATTGGAGAAGTGTATAATGCCTTGAATGTTTTATCAACTTATATTATCTTTACAGATGTAGATCATAGTATAAAAGACATGTTTAATCTGTTACAAAGTAAAATTGAAAAAGATATGTTAACAAAAAAATCTACTCAATTAAAAATCACGAATTATTTTTTGTATGAATGATGTTTTTTAATACTACAGTTATACTTTCTTAATGTAAGTATGTATTTACTATGTTTATTTAGTTCTATGTGAAAATTAAATATGTTTATATGAATTAAACTCTAGTGAATATTATTTTAAATACAAAGTATGAAAAATACTAAAAATCGTTTATAACGAACACTTGCTTTGAACGAACAATTTTTTTTCCTTTTGCGCGTTCGATATAACCGAGTTCTACTGTATATGGCAGCTGATTAGAGGTAACATTAAAACATTATATATGCAGTATCAATACAGACTTAAAATCTACATATTTGAAAAGTTCCAGGAAGCTGACATTGTTTCATGTGCTTACTATATTAAAGCTCTCTAACCGACTAAAGTGACTAATTACTCTAAAATGTTCATAGCTATTTTATTTAGTAAAATTTACTTGATATCTAATATATATAATTACGGCTGCACATTTTGATTAATAAATAGCAATTCTATTTAAAAGCTTTACTACGTACAGTTAGTAATTTTCTGCTAATTAAATGCAAATAATCGAAACCCTTATTTTAAATATGTTACTGGTACATGCTTAACTAAAATCAAAGTTTTCATAAATGAATTAATTTCGTTATTTATTTAACATTAATATTTATACCTATGTGATACATGTACATATATTTATGCACGTTCAATTGTTTTGCGTGTTAATTTTGTTTGATTATGTTCAAAACTTGTACGCGCTCCCTTCCTTAAAATGTAACTGGGGTAAACACCCTCTCACCTAGTTTTTGACACCGATATGACTTATTGCAGACACGTTGGCATATATTTTATCGCGTACGTGAAATAAAGCTGATTGTTTAGGAATTGTATTACTTAAATTTCACTGTAAATATGTTTGCCATCAATAATAAAGATTCAGAAACTATATTTATTTATTTAATGAGTCCCGCCAAATTCAAATACATAAAATACAAGCTATTTTTATCAAATAGGTAATTTCGTTGCTGTAAGCATTTCTGATAATATAGTAATCAAATTTGTATAAGCTACTGAAAAGATTTTGTAATATAATATTGTGTTGTCTTATTTAATTCTTATATTATACTTAATGGACGACACTTGCAAAAGAATAGAATGAAGAAAAACAATTTTTAATAAAACAGCATTATAAATAAATCTCAATTATATTACCTAAAATTAGCCCGACAATATAGTCTCGAAAGTAAATTATTGTTCCCGCTTATATTTAGACATTTAATAGTACTGCACTAAAAATATACACCTATTAACTATTGTTTGCCACTATAGATAAAACTATGGATTTATGATTTCCTGTATGTCGTTCTAGAATTAATTCTACATACACTCTCACGCGCGCCGCTCAAAATAAATCCATCATCCCTACTGGAATGTCACAAAATACAAAAACGACAAACAAAAAATAAATTTACGCACATGCGGTATGTACTTCGTATAACTGCATTTTGCATAGTTTCGATGTTTGAAAATAACTCTATTTTGTGAGATCATACGCAATTATTGCGTTGCAAATTATTATAGCAAATAATCTTGTTTTAATTATAGAAACTTTTTTCAAAATATTTAATATGTTGTCGGGGATATTTAAAAAATAATCCTACCTTGTGCCTGAAGTTTCCTAGCAACGGACTTGGATCTCATTGTTAAAAACTCGATGCAAAACCAGCGCTATTCATATCTTGCACTGGTAGCTTCCAGATCGGGACGGCCGCGATAGAGACAATGAGAATCACGATCGTCTTTTTTCATACGCGGCAACAGACCAATCACGACTCACTATTCGCTGTCATGTTTTATCACTTCTTCCAGCGGACTGTTCTGCAATTTTTGACTCGATCGCGGTCTTAGTAGGCCGTCAGCGACGACACACTATCTCTCTCCCTGTCTTATGAAAGTTGAATTGTATATGTCTCGCTCTGTTCACGTCGCGATCGAGCTGGAGACAGATGTCTTCGGACGTTCTTTTGTTTATGCGCAATTGTTCGCGCATGGCTCCGCCCCTCGGTGATGCCACGCCAGCGGTGGCTAGATAAGAGCATCTCGGTCGATAGTCCGGGATATTCCGGGTACTGTCCTCATCCCCCGCTCTCTCTCCCGGAACCCCGGACTCGTGTAGGTATGTATTCGTACGGTGACTCCTCTCTTCTATAACTACTCGCGATCCACTAAAACACATGCTCTCGTGGTTTTCGAAGCAGAATTAATAATCTGCCGCTATGCAGCCTTGACGCAATTAACGCGTTTGTTTTCATTGTCTGTGTATTATGTAACCTCCTAGAGAAATGGGAAAAAAGGCATTATTAATTAGAATTTATACATTACTCGTGCTAAATATGCAAGCACACAATCGATATTAAATACGTTACAATTTACTAACTTACCGAAACTAATTACAATAGAAACATGTTTATCAATATAAGATCACATTAATAAAATAATAAATACATAGTTTTTTATTAAAATATGTTCAAAATGTATTATAATACATTAAATTATATATATATATATATATATATATATATATATATATATATATATATATATTAGTTAATTCACTATAGCTAGTGGTAAGTTATTCAGTCAAGTATTTCAAACAATTACATGTGGATAAGTAAATGAGTAAATCAATACATTTGGCTGATGTGTTGTAAATGCCATTATTAATATTAAATTATTAGCGCACCAACACGATCAAAAGTAATGAATCCGACAGAAATTGCAGCTCTATTTAAATAATATTTCACTGCAACAGAAACGACAAATACTACACAAAGTGTATAAATCCTCTTGTTTGGTTGTTACCAGAGACCGGACACATCGGGTTGAAATGACGTCGTCATTACGACGGACGATATAAATAGTCTACAATATCTGGAAGTTCATCAGGCAGTTATTGAATGCACTATTGATCTGGCTATCGCGCACATCTGTTTTCATCGAGAATTGCGACATTTTTTGGTTGGATATTTACAGTTAAATTTTTGTTTTCATGGGCGGAGATAGAAGCGCGTGGAGTTTTAATAATTTAGTCTATTTAGATTATATTTCGTAAGATAAAAAAAGTGCTGTGAGTTAGTTTCTTGCTTTCGTAGATTTAAATGTTAATTACATACATCGTAATTTTTGTGATAGATCCTGTTTAATATCGTTTGATTGAATCTACTTCTCCCAATTATTTCGACGTACGTGTGCATTAAGTTTCGTTCAGTTTCAATAACTTACGCATACATTTTTAGTTTTCATTTATTTAGATCTATAGCATTGTTTAAATTACTTTTTCAGATATGATATGGAAGAATGTCGAGAACGGCATCGTAAAACAATGGCGAGTTGGATTGACGGTCATACTAATTGTATGTCCATTGTCAGTGATTCCGAAATTTATTGCAAAATCTGTAAAATATCATTAAAAAATTCCATGAAATCGTACGTACAACGTCACTTAGCATCGCAAACACACACCAAAATTGGAACCGTTGGAATCTGACAATTTTAACGAAGAACTCTGTGAAACTTTTATGGCGGCTAATATTCCATTAAATAAACTTAACAATCCCACCTTAAAAATATTTCTCCAAAATTAAACTGGTCGAAATGTTCCTGATGAATCCACCTTACGCAAATATTATGTTTCTAAGTGCTACACGAAAACAGTAGAACGTATTAGAGGCCATCTTTCAAATCAGTACCCCTGGATAAGTGCTGACGAAATAGTCGATAAATTAGGACGCTGTGTGGTAAATGTGTTACCTGGTATACTACATTCAATTATTCCATATCACGAATATGCAATAGCAACAAAAGTTATAAATACAGTTGATGCGGAAACAGTTGCTAAAACCATTAACGAGAATATTCAAAAAATACTTCATTCGGACGACAGGTACAAAGAAAAAGTACTTTTATTTGTAAGTGACAGTGCTGCATATTGTTAAAAACAGGCAGACTATTAAAGGAAACATATCCTAATATGCTGCATATTACTTGTGTAGCACATGCTCCCCACAGAATCTGTGAATATATCAGAGACACATTTCCAGATGTTGATAGACTTGTAAGCGCTTTTAAAAAAAATTTCAGAAAAACACCATTGAAAGTAGCTCGTTACAGGGAAAAACTGCCATTTTTGTCACTGCCTCCCTCTCCAGTAATAACTAGATGGGGTACATGGTTGGAAGCTACTAGTTTTTATGCAGAAAATTTTGATAGTTTACAAAATTTCGTTGCATGTTTAAATGACGACGCTCGGAGTATTTCTGAGTGCAAGGAACTAACACAGATTCAACATTTAAAAAATCAGTTGTACTTTCTTCAGGAACACTTTGGATATTTGTCAAAACTAATCACTTATTTTGAAAATCCAAATCTCAAATTAAATGATGGTTTAACGACATTAGATGTGGCTATTAATAATTTGAAAAGTATTCCAAGTGACTTCGGATGTGGCCTTCGGCAAAAGTTAGACGCAGTGTTTAATAGAAATCCAGATTTAATAACATTGCGGCAATTGTGTATGTGTACATCTAACTGCAAAATACGCGGAAATAAAGAACTTTTCCAGTATACACCTATAACCAGTTGCGATGTAGAAAGGATGGTTTCTATTTACAAGGATGTATTTCATTCAAAGAGAACAAATTTTACAGAAGAGAACCTTGAGAAAGTATTGCTAGTAAATATTAATACTCCTACTCAACTTGAACTACAAAATGAACAAATAAAAATGTATTTCGTATTTTGTAGCCGTATATATACCCGTTTTATTATTATAAGTATAATTATATAAATAAAATTAAAAACTTTAAAAATACAAATGTTCAATAGGCAATGGGCGATGAGTCATCAACCTCTCGTGTTCGGTCTCTAGTTATTACACTTATTACTGATTCCAATTGCTTACTGATGCCAATAAACTAAAATAAATTAAGCGTATTCATTAACGAAGTTGCACAAAAACATATCTTGTTTTCTTTACAACATGTTTCAGATAATTTATTGCACATATGAGTACTAAATTAATCAACATCCAGCAGAAGACAAGTACGAGTAGTTTAAGGAATATTAAACTCGTTTTCATTCACAAAAAGGACAATCATGCAATGGAAAACTGTGGACCAATATCTACGCCTTGGGTATCTAAGAAAGTATGAAGAAAAGTGGTTAATAGATAATTATTAACAATAATCAGTCCAGCGTATCCAATTCTAATTTTACTAGTAGTAACTTTACTGATGGTGAGATAATTGAACCAAATTTATGGCGATACGGCGTGTATAACTTCCTTTTTATTCAATAGAAATGGTAGTAAGTAAAAGTATAAAATGGGAAAAATAAAAACCTAATTAATTTATATAACAATTACTATAAATTTAATCATATAATATATACTTTTTAAATTTGTGCAGTAAATCAGAGTTCCGTCAACTATGCAACTTTTTCTGCACGATAGAAAATTTCATTTGTTTTATCTCAACTTAAATCGGCAAATCGATCTGTCATTTTTTACTACCGTCCAATCTGTGCTCCTTCAGTAATTGATAAAGTGTTTGACTGCATCGCCGCCGATAACATACTTTATACTTCAATCATTATACTAAAAGAACATAGGTATATATGCTGTAGTAGTACTGAAATGAAACTATTACTATATCACCATTTTATATGCTAATCTATGGAAAATGGATTCAAGTAAATTTCATATACAGGGTTAGTTAAAAGTATGGAGACGGCGATTTATTGTCGTCAATATTCATTTTAGGGAATTATGTTCAATATAAGAGTTTATTAGGATATTTTGATCTACATTTGAGAATATTTGAATTTTTTTTCTTCAATTGTTTTTTAGTTACGCCTGTCCGCGCAGTTTTTTTAAATGGGAACTAGTAAATTTTACTCTACCATTCGATAGAGAATTTTTTTCTCTTAACAATAATATTTTTGTTTTTTTTAAATTCATTTTAATAACTTTCTTACAAGATAAATTAAACATATTAATAACAAAGTAAATTAAAGTAAGTGTTCAAATTGTCGTCCATTAGTAATTTGACAAGAACCCAATCGATTTACAAAACCCCGAACAGAGTTCTGTAAAATTCGGATTCGGTAATTCGGATTTGTAAATCTTCGACGTTATCGGGCTTATCTTTGTAAACTTTGCTTTTTACGTATCCCCAAAGAAAAAAATCTAAAGGGCTTAAATCTGGCGAACGGGCTGGCCATTCAATGGTTCCTCGTCTTCCAATCCATCTGTGGGGAAAAACGTTATCCAAATATTGACGAACATTTACACCATAATGTGGTGGGGCGCCATCTTGCTGGAACCAGATACTGTCATAGGGCAGGTGTTCATTATTTTCATGAGGATAGAGAGTAGCACAAGCAGGTATTATTTCATTTTGCAATAACTGCAAATACAGAGCCGAAGTTAAATTGCCATTGATGAAAAAGGGACCGATAATATGACCGCCTAGAATGCCAACCCAAACATTAACCTTTTGGGGGTACTGCGTATGGTGCTCCAAAAACCAAGAGGAATTTTCCGATGACCAGTATCTGCAGTTATGTCCTGTTTACTTCACCGGTAAGGCAAAAAGTAGCTTCGTCAGAGAAAAGAATATCGTTGACAAAATTTTCATTATTATTGCAAATATTTAACATTTATTCAGAAAATTAATCTCCTATCAAAATCATCTTCCGTTAACTCGTGTACAAGGTGTACCTTATAAGGTTTATACTTTTCACTTTTTAAAAATGACACGATCGATGACTGTGAAATATTGAAATTGGCCGCTAATTGATTGGTTGATAAATGGGGATATTCAGATACAGCCAATAAAATATCCAGTTTGTTATCATCGCTTTTTGCTGTTCTAGGTCCACCACTCCTTTGCAAATATTTAACGCTACCCGCTTGTTCAAAGCGTCTTAAAGTTTTACCAACAACGGATTTGGAAATTGGATTTCTATTTGGATGCGTATCATTAAATAAATTACAAACGTCTTGTAAACTTCAGCGTCTATCTCCATAACACAACATCATAAGTATTTCAATTGGTTCATGTTCACTTAAACTCGCCATTGTTAATACATATTAACAGCAACATATTGCACAAATGAATTATTTCTGTCAATGATTTGACGTACACAATAGCCACTGATAAAATTATGTCGCTCAAGTTTGTTTATCGCTACGCTTCTGTCTATCTGCGATGTACCGAACATCTGTTAAACACATGAACCGGCCTTTTCTTATAAAAAAGTTATTTAAATGAATTTAAAAAAAACAAAAATATTATTGTAAAGAGAAAAAAATTCTCTATCGAATGGTAGGGGAAAATTTACTAGTTCCAATTTAAAAAAAACTGCGCGGACAGGCGTAACTAAAAAACAGTTGAAGAAAAAAAAAATTCAAATATTCTGAAATGTAGATCAAAATATCCTAACAAACTTTTATATTGAACATAATTCCCTAAAATGAATATTAACGACAATAAATCGCCGTCTCCATACTTTTAACTAACCCTGTATATCGACATCAGTAATAAATCTTTCAATAGATCATAATCTGTTATTCAAGAAGCTGAGAATATATGAGATTATTGATAATGGATTAACATGGCTCGTTCTTATCTCACAAATTGTGTGAAACAGGTATTTGTAAACAATCATACATCTAAAATTGTGAATATTACATCGGGTGCTCCGCAAGGTAGCCATCTAGGACCTATCGTATTCATTTTATTTTTTTATCAACAATATTAATCATATTCTCAAACATTCTAAATTTCTATTATTTGTAGACGACTTTAATTTTTTTTCCTGCATACACAGTATAGCGAAAATTGTGTTAAACTACAAGGCGATATAAATTCGCTTTACAAGTGGTATAATCAAGACAATACGAAAATAAACATTAAAAAATGTAAGTATATAGCTTTTTCTAAGAAAAAGAACGATCCGCTAGTTTCAAACTACCATTTTAGTAATATACAAATCGAAAATGTTAATTATATTAAGGATTAGCGCTTTATCTTTGAAAGTTTTTTAAAATCCTATTTGCACATAAATCATATTATAGCTCAATCAAACAAAAAATATGGGTTCATAAAAGCCAAAGACGCGATTTTTCCCAACATAATTAGCACAATACTGCTGTATTACACCCTGGTATGTCCTTTACTAGAATACTCCTGTATTGTTTGGAATCCAAATGCAATCACTTTCGGTAACGGACTTGAACTTGTGCAGAAGAATATAATAAATCTTTCCAAACTAAAAGTTAATAAGGATAATTATTCGTACACAGAGCTTTGAGAATTTCTGGGTCTAGGATCATTAGATAAACGAAGGACTTGAATGTACACTAAATTAGGAACAAAATTACTTAGAAATAAACTGAACTATTCAGAATTAGTAGCAACGTTAGACTTTAAAATGCCTATTATTTAAATAAGATGTAAAGACCTCTTCAACATTAGATGTCATCATACCGAATACAGTAGAAACCCGCCACTGAATTTCATAACTATTATGTTAAATACTTTTACTGAATATTGTGATATACGTATATGTAATCGCTTATTAAATATATTCATTGCATTCATTCAAGTTTAATAATAATAATTCATGGTTCAGACAGACTAGACAGCAAAAAGTCAATTACGGGACATTGGCAATATCATACTTATACATCTGTAGTTGTCATGGATAAAATTATTCAAAGATATATTCAAGTTGAATAATAATCAATCATGCCTTGGCATTCTCAGTTAAACAACAAAAACGGGGGAATGGTAAGTCATGAGTTATTATTATATCTGCACCCGTGAAGCGACTTAATATTTTAAGCTGTCGGCATTCGCCTTGAACGAGAAGGAAAACCACGAAAACCTACTCGGACAGCCCAGTCAGGGATCTAGACAAGGAACTGTCAGCATAATAAGCCAGGGTACAGATATTTAAATAACATATGATAGATAATTATATAATAACAAAATATATTCATGATGGTAAATTTTAGAAAGTTACATTATTAGGTTATAATATATACTGCTTTCAAACCTGACATCTACTTGCAATAATTGACATCGGAATCATTAACACTGTTACTTTATAATGTATTTCTAAATAGCTTGAACCAAGGTCTATCGTGGCTTAAGTGGTAAAGCAACGGTCCGGCGAACCGTAGACTTGGGTTCAAGTTCCAACTTAGACAAAATTTTTCAATTAAGAATTTCGTATGATTTGCTTTGTAATTTGTAAACAACAATGTTTGCATTCAAATTTACTCCGCAATTACATACTAATTTGATTATATTTCTCAATACTTCATATAAAAGCCGAAAAACTCCAAGAATTTATCAATTGATATATATATATATATATATATATATATATATATATATATGGAGTTCGCACGGCATAGTCTACATAAATTATTTGAAAATAGAAAGAACGACCACAGGACCGTATTATGGTAAACTATTTCAATGCCTAATACAAGAAAAGCGATCAGATTTGGTGACAGCCGTTCGTCTGCAATACAGGGTGCCCATTTTCTATCTCCGTATATGGGTAACTCTCTTAGTATTGAAGATACCGGATCGGTTAAATTAGCCAAGTTACTCAGAATTTTGATGAATATTTGATGGTATTTTCAGATTTGTCACGGAGCGCTCACCGTCATCCGTGCCTATATGACCCCAACGAAATGCAACGAACCAATATTGAACGATTCCAACCAGAGGAGCAGAATCCCCGTAATTCATTCGATTTTCTTAATTTTTTTTCGCGCAAAAAGGTGTGTTTTATCAACACAGGATTTTTTTATTGCCATATTTAAAATAAACTACGAACCTTTTCACTTCCAAAGAGTTTCTTTTATAAATTAATACACCGTAGACCTACTAAAACATTAAAACTGGTTTAAGAACAACCACTAATTTAATCTAAAATTGTATATCTACGTATACTTAATAACTAAAATTCACCCAATGGTGTGGGGTGTTTTAGTTCTCTAATTGTGCAAAATATTACACTGGTGCACAGTACTTTGTTTTTAATCACTCAACAAACAACATGCTAAATACAGCCGTATTTATTCTATTGAAAATGTGTATATGTTGCTTCGATCTCATCATGTTGATTTAACCTAGCTTGATGTTTAATCATATTTTTTGACCACATCCTCGACGCCTAAATGACTGTGGACATCATTACTTTAAAGATACATTATCAATATTATGTAAGACTTTAATTTAAATATTTGTATATTTCTAATATGGCACAATTTGACACAAATTTATATGTTATACATCCAGACACCCAGATTAGTTTCAAGACAATTATAAACCACTTTTCAAATCTCCACTTTAATTTAACATAGACGCTCTATGTTACGCTCTATGTTACGCTCTATCTACCCAGATAATTGGCTGTATTCTCGTAGAGGACAATATTACCATTTATACTCATAGACTATAATTGTATTAGTAAAATTGACATGTTTTGGTGTAGTAGATATAGTTACATTTTTAATATCTGGTGGATCATCTTCATGAAGGATTAACTTAAGGATACTCCCCGGAGAAACGCCAGCTTCAATCTGCCGTAGCTCTGAATACTCTTATTTTAACTTTTACTCTAAAGAATCTATTAGAGACATATGACTTTAAAAATTATACACATGGTTTCAGTAGTAGTTTATTCCAATTTCTAGACATTTGTCCCAGATCCTATCAAAAACTTGAAATACATCCAAGTCGACCAATACGTTAGACTCTAATGCTCTTTCTATGACACTAAGAGTAGGTATACTTGATATATTACAGAGTATCTTTGGTTGAATAGAAATTGATGTTTCGAAATCAGTTCTCTCCAACCAATAATAGGGTCAAGGCTCTCAACAATAATTTCTCGAATAATCTAGAAATAATACGTAACAGTGATATGGGTTAGTACGATAACGCTATATATCAGGGGTGGCCAAGAGGTCGACCGCGGTCTACCGGTCGACCGCGAAGGCGATTTAGGTAGCCCCCAAGAGATAAATAAATAAACTGAAAAAGAAGACAAAAAAAATCAAGTGTATTCGCGCCAATAACTACCCACGCGCTTTGGTCGTAGCGCAGTGCAAGTTACGCCATCTAGTTTCACTAGGTAGTACTAACTTGCCTTGAACAATATCGACGGCGGCGATGGAAGATTCGTGAAGACGCCCGAGCGAACGCTGTGTGGGTTCGCGAGTTGTTTCTCGAACTTTCTAGATGTCACTAATCCCATCATATAATATAAATAGCTGGCGGAAGCCACAGCCAGTCAGTTTGAATTCAGAAGCGATACGACACGATAGAAAGTGCGTGAAGAGTCCTGGACTGAGTGCGTTTGGACAGACGTATGTGTTGTGACTGTGAATACCGAACTCTCGGTCGACATTGTTCGTTCGTTCGTTCGTTCCTCACGTGAAATTCGTCAGGCAGCGGCGTAACAATACTAAGTAACGTAGGGACCTTTGTGAGTTTGTGACTTTTATTTAATCAAAATGAGTGTGCCATCTGGTTCAAGTGCAAAAAAAAAGTAGGACTTACCATTATCACAGTGAGTGGGAAGAGGAATTTTTTTTCGTTATGGTCAACGACAAATATGTGTGCCTAATTTGTAATTCAAGTGTAGCATTACCGAAAAGAGCAAATATGGAAAGGCATTTTAAAACTACACATTCCAAATACGCCACAGATTTTCCATTTGGCAGTGAAATTCGGAAGGTAAAAGTACGAGAACTAAAAATCAGCTTAAGTGCGCAACAATCTTTTTTTACGAAACCAGACTTGAAATCAAAAGCTGCTACACTGGCGTCATTTGCTGTTACGGAAATATTGATAAAACGAAAGAAAGCTTTTGAAGATGGAGAAATGATCAAGGAAGCCATGCAGAGAGCTGGAGAAGTACTGTTTAATGACTTCAAAAATAAGAAAGAAATTATTTCAGCCATAAATGCCATTTCTCTGTCACGAAACACTGTGATGCGACGAAGTGAAGCCTTAAGTGGAAATTTGGAACAATTGCTTAAGGAAGACTTGCAAAAATGTAGTTTTTTGTCACTACAATTCAATGCATCCACCGATGTGACGGACACTGCTGAATTGTGCATTTTCGTGCGTCTAGTTTTTGAAGGTATGACGTCAAAAGAAGAATTATTGACGATGATTCCATTGAAGGGGCAAGCAAGAGGTGAGGATATCTTCAGATCTCTTAAAGATTTTGTAGAAAAAACTGAGTTTCCGATTCACAAAATAGTTGCTATTACGACAGATGGAGCACCCGCTATGTTGGGACAAAGAGTTGGTTTTATTTAATTGTGTAAAAATGATGACAACATTCCAAGTTTCACCAACTATCACTGCATCATACACCAGCAAGTTTTGTGCTCTAAAATTCTTGACTCGGATATTATCATGAAAATTGCCTTTAAAATAGTTAATTCTATTCGAACCAGAAGTTTGCAAAGGCGTCAATTTCGAGCTTTACTTGAAGAGACTGAAGCCGAACTCGGATCTTTTGCTACATACAGATGTTAGGTGGCCCAGCCGTGGTGCTTTTTTGAAGAGGTTTCGCCAATTACTGCCAGAAATCAAAACATTCATCCATTCGAAAGAAGAAAATGTATCTGAGCTTGAAGATGAAAAATGGCTCATGAAGCTCGCCTTTCTTTGTGACATAACGGAGAAACTCAATCAGTTGAACTTAAATCTTCAAGGAAAAGACAGGAATGTGATTGATATGACAACTTTGATTAAAACATTTAAAAGTCAAATTCAAGTGCATGCACTTCCGCCAGACAGCTGGAGAACTTGCACCTGGAGTTCGAAAGCAGGTTTTTGGATTTCTTCGCTCTCGAAGAAGTGCTAAGTTTCATGACATTCCCTTTTAATGAAAGCAATGACCTTCACAGCTTAACTGCAAAAATCAGCAAGTTAACTGATTCTGAATCTGTTGTGGTGGAAGAAGAAATAATTAAAATGAGATGCGACATATTTCTGAAAGCAATAGCATTTGGCAGTAATACTGATTTTTGGAAACTGATTTGCAAAGAAAAGTTCCCATGCCTAAGAAAGGTTGCCTTATATTTGACTTCGTTTTTCGGTTCCACCTATCTTTGCGAATCGACATTTTCTACTATGAATACAATAAAAATCAAACATCGTTCTCGTTTAACAGATGCCCACTTAACTTCCTGTTTGCGCATCGCAGTTACTTCTTACACTCTTCAATATAATAAACTTGTGGAGAATATGCAGTGCCAAATATCCACCCAAAAACCTAATATAGAATGAACATTATGTATTTTGTTTTCAACGTATATAATAGAAAAATACTTACTAACTTATCGCTAAAATGTTTTATTTCTCTCTTGTAAACTCTACCTTAGAGTCGCCCGCAAGAAACATTTTTGAACACAAGTAGACCTCAGAGGTCAAAAGTTTGGCCACCCCTGCTATATATGATGATTTACCCGGTTTATACAACACTATTACTTCTGCGACTTCCTACGTAATCAGTATATGTTTCGATTTAAAAGCTGAATTAAATACTTATGCTGGTATGACGATAGTTTTATTGGGAATTTGTTTCAAAGCGAATGAAACCTATCGCCCTCTAGCGGAAATTTTCTATATGTTCAAACGGACCTCGTATAGGTAAGACTTTACCTTAGTTTGAAGTAAAAACTGAACAACTGCTTCGCCAACTATGACGAAGTAATTGTTAAATATTGAGTGTAAAAAATGTGGTTTGATTCTCATCAATATCAATCAGCAATCAGTATTTGTACGAAGTCCGTGCAAATAAAATATCGACTCATTAGTAAATAGAATTTTTTTAATAAAACTAATTTCGACCACATTTTCTCTCATTATGTCACAAAATTCCATACGCATGGAATGGTCTTCGAAATGTATTTGCTGCGTTTTTTAAATTTTGTATGAACGATACCTTCAAAAATTTACATACATTTTTGTGAGTAATATAAAATCGATATGCAGTTTCTAGACCTTTTCTAGATTGTGAAGGTAAAACGAAAAATTCCTCTAAATTTTTAATAACCTAGTATAAAATACAGAGAGAAGAATGTTTCGCAAAATTATTTAGAACAGATTGCAGTTTGTCAAAGAAGGTCTCTCATATATTATTACTTCATAGTTTCTTTTCTTCAAGCACAAGCGCCGCCATTATAATATGAGCATAAATAAAATCTGTTTACACAAACATAGTTTAACTGCGAATCCATGCCAAATCCGTTGTGGCTATCTAGACCTTCCACTGTTGAATCGTGTTTGATCGTACGATCCCTATGTTCTCATCTAAGCGTCTCCTTACTGTTTATAATAATAATATAATGGTATAACTTTATTTGTCCAACAGGTGTAACGAACCTCGTTAGTTAAAAGCAATAATTGTGAGAACAAAAGTGCGAGTCATATAAAAATCAAAAAACATTATTCGGCGCAGACACAATTATAAACTTTTTGAAGACCAGTGTATATTTGTTTTAAATGTATTTTTGTATTTATTATGTTATTTACGCATAAATCGCATACGATACGTATCTCTACGATTTAACCCCACCATTCGCCAGAGTACAGATTTGAGATGCGCTTACGTCTACCCCCAGCAAGTCTTCTATTGTTTCTGAATTTTCATAGAAATAAAAGACGTGATCGTCATTAAAGTGGACAATTTGCTGCTTGTTAAGTTCCTATGATACCGAATCTGATGTCTTACGATTGGCAAGTTCCGCCGACTAAGACGAGAATTTTCTTTCCCAAAGGTTATAGCTTTTTGCTCGGTAATTTCCTCCGATAAAAAGCCCTCATCTTAGGTACTCTCTGCGCTGCTCATCCGAATCCGAGGCCGCAAGCTACGTCGGGGCGTCCGATCCCGGAGGTCCTAAGGTAAAAGTAAACATTTTATGTCCGTATATGTTCTTTAAG
Organism: Melolontha melolontha; assembly: GCA_935421215.2. Classification (NCBI taxonomy): domain Eukaryota; kingdom Metazoa; phylum Arthropoda; class Insecta; order Coleoptera; family Scarabaeidae; genus Melolontha; species Melolontha melolontha. The sequence continues at coordinate 93,908,420 of OW285242.1, read as the reverse complement.
TGTTCAACACGTCACTGTCGATCACCCGCTTACCGTCCCCGATTACAGTTATCCGTGTGATACCGAAAGAAAATCCTATTTAATGAATTTATGAAACAATTATCATGTAAATTCCTGTTGCAAGATTAAATAATCTTAGAAATAAGTAATTAAACTTCTAGTTTCAAAAACTCTTTTATTGTAAATACCACTACAATAAAAGAATTTTTGAAACTAGAAGTTTAATTACTCATTTCTTAGCGTTATAATGAAGTTTCAACAAGTATCTCCTTCGTCAATTACTATTTAAATAATATTCACAAGAAAATTCTCGGTATTATCAGACAAGCATCACCCCCGAATTATCAAGGAAATCAATGCATCCCGCGTCATACCCCGTCCGCATTGTAAAAATTTCTGTAAAGTTAAACAATCAGATTTTATTCTCACCGTCCGCCGCAAAAACGAGCACCAAAAAGTAAAGAAAACACGATCATCGTCCTACAAGGAACTAGCGTAATACGTATCGTATACGATTACTCATACTCCGCTGGAGTCGAAGTTATAGTTATAATTAAAGACGGCAGACTATGTTCCCCAGCAGTGGCGTTGCGTGGAGAGTTTAGCAGAATAACAGTGCGCTTACTTAAAAATAAATATATCGAATCCCTATATAAAACGTTAAGAAAAAACATAAATAACTTACCCAACATGTTTACATTGTTGCAAAAAAATGCGGATGTGCGCGATGAAAAAACTGCACCATAATATATGTTTCTGTATTAGTCTCGGAAAGGTTCGTACGTAGCGACGTATATATATGTTTATATACAGAGAAGGATTGTTCGACGTTGAGAGATGTTATATTTGCATAGTTAAAGCGCTCTTTGTATCTGTACAACGGATCTTCAGTATTGGTAAAAAGTTGCCCTAATTTTGTAAAATCTACATTTTTATCTAATACACTGTTAAATTTTTCACGGACACAATCACTTTTTTCATCATCAAGGATATGCAGCACTAGTTTTACGTGGTCAATAATTGCTAATGAGTCCGATAAGGACAGCGCAGTGTTCTGTAAATTTTTCATTGCGTCCAGTATTGGAACGTAACTGTCGTAATTAATTTTTAAATTTGCTGCAACTTGAGGATTGTTAAATTGAACCTGGCTGAGCTGTATTGCAGCTGCTTCTTTGGCATCTAGTTGTAAAATCACTGATTTAATTTTTTCTAAATGTTTATAATAATAAAATGCTGCCCCATCGTATAAGAATTGGTTGCGGCGGCTCGGGTATATCAGGACACAGCGAATGAAATAGCCGAATCCGTTTCGGAGATTTAAGAAAAACCGCTTTCGTTTGTCCTATCAGTTGATCCACATCAGGATAAGTTGTACGTATAGTGTTTGTTACAAGATGTAAAGCGTGAAGCAAACATGTGACATGCAGCAGGTTTGGTTTAATCGTTTTGAGTAAGTTTGCCGTGGAACACATAACCTTGGCAGCATCGGTAACTAACATTAACACTTGCTTCGGTAAAATCTCAAATTTGTGTAGTGTTTCTATTAATACATCATATATCGCTCTGGCAGTACACCCTTGCATTCGTTTACAGGTTAGTAAATAAGGAGGAGAAAGTCCTTGCGGAATCAGCGTCCGTACTAGAATGGTTAGGATGGACTGTTTTTTAATATCTGTAGTTTCGTCTATTGTTAACCACAGGAATTTTTTTTTACCGTATTTTTCGTACAATTTACAATTCTCTCATGCACTGACGGTACGTAATTCCGTAGCGTACTTCTTTCTGGTAATTTCCACGTAGGATTGTATTTAGTCCAAAACTGACGAAACATTGGGTGTTCCACTTTCTGCATTGGTATATTGGTCGCAATTAACATCATTGTTAAATCACACACAAATTTATTATATGATCTGCGTCCACTATTATTCGATTTATGTTTGTCACTATTTATATGTCTTTGGCACTGACTTGCTTTCCAAGTTAATAAAGTTGTTTCACAAACTAAACATTTCACTACGGTACCGTCATATATTAAATCGGGAAACCGATGTAAAAATTTCTTTACTACGTTAGCATGCAACCGAGTCGATGCATTGTTTCTACGCACTCCCGAGATTTTCAACACGATTGTGTTAACAATGTATCGCTTACAACGTCTCAACGGCAACTGAATTGATCGTCGTACGCCCCTACTCGATCCCTCCACATCACGCTACTGTTCGGGCACATAGTCTGCCGTCTTTAGTTATAATGTAAAGTGTAAAAGCCTAAGAAAAGGAAAAATATTAATTTCAGTTAGATTTCACGATAAAATTAATATTTATTCCACGATTGTCCGCTTGATGTTATTATCCAGAAAACATAAATATCAGTTTAAGTTGTATTTTCGTTGTTTAATGAGAATCTTAGAAATGTATTATAAATGGACAAGATAATATAAAAAATCTGGTTCTGGGATTGAATTATTGAATGCGAATTTGTTTTGTTACATTTATAAATTTACAGACGTTGTTGATGTAATTTTTTTGTCACGGTAAGACAGGGAAAATGTTGAAAACAACCTATATTGCATATCTTTTAAATAAAGATCGAGTAAATGTAATTCATGCAAAGCGCTTAAACTGTTATATCTATATTTTTTCACAGATCCTTGCTCTCTTATTTGTTAGTACTTGAATCTTGAAGTACACCGAGCAAGTTTAATTAAATAAAGTAAATGACTAACCATCCTGTTACCGATTAAGCTACCCCAGAGGTTAGTTTGATGTTATCAAATAAATCAGTAATAGCACTTGTCAAATATTGGTATTCAGACCGCCGGCTACAAGATAGCAACTGTTTTACACTATCAATTGAATGACCACACCGACATCTGTCGACGCCCACATAAGTGTGATTATTAAAGGATTTGAAGAAATGAATTGGTTTGTCGCTAATTTTATGCATTTTTTTCCTTCTCGTATATTATGCTCATTAGCCCATCTGTATCTTGTGTCCGTGTAATACAGCTTGGTCTGAAACAAAGCACAATTATTCCAGTTAAGGGAATCTTGCATTTTGTTTTATCCTCCTGGTTTGAAGGAAGTTCGGTATGTATCGACCGAAGTATGAGTTGAAATAATGCAATAGTTTTCGAATAACAATTATATATTTACAAATTTAGTCTTGGAGTTCCGTTAACTTAATACAAATGCAGTATCTGGTCTTAATACTAAAGACCGAGAAAACTGGCTAATAAATAATATTTGCTCCTATTTAGATTACTGAGATTTTAGTAGGAACTGTTAGTTAGATCACTAAGACCTGTAGTGTAACTGTAGTTAGCTCTAAGAGATCTTGTTTCGAACTGTTTCTTCATTTACTTATTTTTCGGCAAGAAAGTTTTGTCCCCGCCAGTTACAAGAGAGGGAGAAAACAAGGAAATTGAGTACACGGAAATTTCCATACAACCATTTTTACCTTCCTTCCAATAAAAGCATATGCTGTAGTTTCCAACGTCATAAATGTATTAACATAAACAATATACGCCGGAAACCATTAATTATAGAAAATAAAATACCTCTTAAAATAATAAATATACAATACACAATAGTTCGCAGAATCGCATCGAAACAAAACTATTTAATCTATTATAATAATATAATACTTTATCTACAACAGGAAATATGTCAATAAAACTTATTCTATTCTACAATACATTATGGATGGGTTAACCAGAGGTTTGTGCCTGTAATAAAATAAATAGTTTTTATAACTGTAGAAAACAAGGCAATGAATAAAGAAATGTAATACCTGACCAGGCCTAAGGTAATTGACAATATTAAATATATCCGAACTCCAAGACCTTTTCTATATACAATATTTACAATTTAAAACTAGGATTGAATACATTAATATAAATATACCTACATCTAAATGAAACTAAAAATACAAAATTAAATCTATTTTTCCCGAACACATTTCTTCCTTTATTTTTTCTCCTCTCTCGTTGCTGGACGTCTCGACGCTGTTATTAATATTTTAATTATTTCTCGTCCGCTCCTCTCCCGCGGATAAGTGCATTACACGGGAAAATTTAAAAAAACTTAACCAAATTAAACCTCTAAAGCCTATGTACATATAATCGCAAAGGCAATTTTTGACCCCTTTCTCTCTTTATTTTCTTAACCTAAAACTTTCATTTATTTCAGTTTTCTGAACTACAGTGGAGGATCCATTGTCCGGTCGAGCTTATGACAAACATTTCGTGGCATTTTAGTTTATTAATAAATCGACCCAATCGGTCACTGTTGTCTCGAAATATAGAAGGTCGTAAAAAGATTGAAACGACACCTAACGGCCGCCATCGAAACGTCCCACGGCATTTTTGTTAATGATAATATTTCTGTCTCTTACTAACGAACGTGTATTTAAACGGTTGCGAAGAATCATGGCATTGCGATAGACTGATTCTGTAAACGTACGTATGTATATATATATATATATATATATATATATATATATATATATATATATATATGCGATATGCAAGAACAAAACCAACCATAAAATGTTATGTTCGTATGGTGTTGGTTTGATGGACTCGTTTCAATCGAGGAGATTATATTTATTTGCTGAGACGAAGTTGTTCCTTGTTATGAGTATACCTAGATCATATTACTCAATAGGTATTATAGATATGCGTATCTTTCAATGAATACTGTTTTTCTTGGCATTTTTAATAGTGTCTGATTAATTAAACTGAAGGCGATGTTGTTTGTATAGTCAGTACTAAAATAATACATTTTGCAACTTCATGCACTGTCTACTTCTAATACGTGTTTAAAATATCGATTTATTTTCTGAAAGTACATTACCAACTGAAAAAATTTCTAAAATTCAACTTTGAGATGCATAACGTATGCTACGGTGATTTGAAGGAAGAGTGACTCTTCAATAAAATATTTATTTGTCAACAAATTTCTCATCTAATTCTATTCACTTAGGCTAGTGACTTTCCAATTTTTGAAGTCGTCTAAAAAGTAATCTTTCGAAAGCTTGTCAAAATACACTTGTAGCTATCACCTCTTCATTTGTCTCGAATCTCTTTCCACCAAGCCATTTTTCCATGTTTGGGAACAAGAAAAAATCACTCGGAACCATATCTGTGAATGTGGTTGACGAAACAGCAAATCATATCCTAATTCTTCAAATGTAGCGTTTCATATAGCGATTAAAGAGGCCCCTTTATCCTGAAAAAGTCCTTTTCTGCATAAATACAGTAATTTTCTTTTTTAGTTCGACATCGAAACATGTCAGTACATCAGTATAATATTGACGAGTTAGTTATTGTACTTCTCTTCTGTAAACAGTCAATAAATATTACGCCTTTGGAATTCCAAAAAATCGTTGCCATAATCTTATTGGCAGAAAAAACGGTTTCTGTTATCGGAGCACGTTCGTTGGAATAAATCCATTGTCTTGACTCTATTTTGTCTCTGAAGTATAGTAATGCAACCAGCTACATCTACGGTGACATATTGACGAAGAAAATCTTTTGGATTTCGTTTGAACATAGATATATGAAATTGTAACACGAGGCACATATCGTGCGATTAGTTTTTCATATTTTAATATTGATGCAGATGTAGGGCATTATTTATCACTCTTACACACTTTTATTCGGGAATCACTCTTTGCAATGGTCCTTTTTCATATTTCTGCAGACCACCTTTCAAAACAGAAATTCTTTTTTCTCCATATTGACACAAAACTTCTAAAACATAGCTAAAGAAATGAAACGGGTACTTAACGCTATTTTTATCAAAATATTTCGTGAAATTTCAAGTTTTCATGTATTCAAGTTATTTTCCCATAATTTTAATCCGAAAATATATTGATACTGAATTGTGTCTTTGGAAAAAAAGGAATAAATTCTTGCTTTCACAATTGTTATACTTTTTCTTCTGCCTGAAGATGCGGGACTTCGTTGTGGATCCACATTTAAAATATGACATTGCAAGAATCGAGGTTCTTTAGATGTCTTTGCAGTGCACTCTGCTACCTTTTTAATCTATGGTCGACATGCAAAACACAAAAAGCTTCCGGGCCTTCCACTTCTTCAAACTCGTCGAATAACGGCATATTGCAAGAGCTCTAGAAAGTTTTTGAAATTCTTGAATCAATTCGAGAAATCTCGAATTTTGACCGAGATTTTTCAAAAGATGATACCAGTAGCCTAGTCTCACTCTCCACCAAATCATTCTCATATTTCGATGCAATCAACTTTTAGATATTGGGCTAACTCAACTTATAAATTAAGTAGACATTATTGCTGGTAGTTGATATTTCGATTAGTGAGTCAAAAAGATCATTTATGTGAATATTTTGGTTTTCGGTTCTGCTATTACGCTCTAATTTGGACTATAAACTTTTTTTGCTAAGCATAGCATTTTTCCAAAAGTCATACACCATCAGTGCTTGTTTGCGAGATACTTAACTGTAGACTGTATTGAATTTTTGAATACATGTACTGGAGACATTACTAACCCTTTCACTCACGAATTTTTATCTATTGTTCTAAAAATTTTAAACTTGGAGCATGACGAGATACATTTTTTTAAGATCTTTCATGCCTATTTTGTTATTAGTTATATTGAAGAAAAAAGACATCCTCATATGTGGACGTCGTGAGAAAACGGTAAATATATTACAATACCTGAAAAAGCTTTGTTTTTTTTTATTTTTAAAGATTAATTATGATAATTTTAAAAACAGTTTTTGTCTTTCGTTAAACACAAACGTACCTTACATTTACAACACAAAATTCGAGACTTTCCCTTGCAATTAGGGTATTTACAACGCATGGCAAATTGCTTTTCTGTATATTTTGGTAAGTGACCAAGTCGAATATCTTTTTGTGGTCTGATTTCAGTGCCTACTTTTGTTCGTCGCACTACGACTTCTTTATCATCCTCTTGGGTTGACGAAGATGGTCTCCCTCTCTTTTTGCATAATGTCTTAGTAGCGTTTATGAGCGAATTGGCGATTGATGCTCGAAAGTGTACCAAATCTAATACTTTCTTTTTTGGTATCCCCAAATACGTTGCTTGCTGTGTATATTCAGTCCACGAATTTACACACGAAATATTAATGGCATGTGCGAACATACGTAGTATCCATTTTCGAGATCGTATAAACGTACGATATGCCGTAATAAAAAAATCCATTTTATTTACTCCAACCATATGCTGTGTTACGCACATAAATTCACTTTCCTGTATACGACCTATATTGGTGCAAATTTTCTCTATTATTTCTCTTAAAGTCATACCGAATTTCAAACTGATTTTGTAGGAATTTTTGCTATGAAATATAGATCATCTAAACGCATCTTCTTTTGTTAATTACGGCCCTTTTATAATTATTTGTAGTTTAATTTTAATTCCACCGCTTATTGCGCCATCTCCTTTTCGTTGTTCGCCCTCTGCGACAGGAATCTCACTTACCGACTCCTATTAGAAATTATCGTCTCTGGACTTTAAATTGTTTAACGTTTTTAGATTTATTTGTCACATTATGCGATTTGAAATCTTTCTCGAGATTTCGAAAACTAAATTCTCTTCCTTCTTATACTTCCGCAAATGCGATGACGTGTATCCGGCATTTTCATCGATATCGTTACGGCAGCCACTAAGACATTTTCTTCATAAGCGCTGAGTCGTGTTTGTGGCACGTTTTCATTGGAAACCAGTTTTCTGCGGTAAAGTTATGGTTATCTTCTTAATATTATTACTATATCACATTTTGAACTTTCAGGATTCTTTTAAACGTTCATAATAACGTGGATTGCTCTGATTTTCGGAAAATATATTGGATTTCTACTGTGTGGCGTTAGGCGTCCCACCGGAAATTTTTAACCTGTGAATTTTAGGGCATAATTTTGGCTGTACGAATTACCCCGACGCAGTTCTGAAACTCCCTTAGGCCGACCGCAACCCGTGTATTTTGGGGCTCATCTATTTTGCGAGACTCTTTTGGATTTGGAGGAAAGGACGCGGTTCAACCATATTGGTTTCCCAAAATGGCGTCGCTGTGAGGACTGCTGGGGAAAATTAAGTATTGTTTTGCCTTTGTGAACGGTAATAGTATATGGAAGGAACAATTACTGTTTGTGAAACCCAGATAAAGTAGGTGTTGCCTTTTAATCTCTTGCTATCCCAAAATATTGTAAGAAAATCATTTAATTATCGCATAGCGTTTAGTAAATTTTTCTAAATTAAAATTTTAATCAAGCTGTTACTCTCTTATAAGACACACACTTTGAGCGGTAGTTTAACCTGTTAATTCAGGTCATTTAGAAGGGTTCTTTTCCCTATTTCAAGTGCGTTTAACTGTGTCGATCGAGTCTGATTCAATAATAAACCCGTTGATGATCTTATATATCCCCGGGTACTGGTACAGAAACTTATTGTTAACTCCAGAAGACCGACAGCGTCTCTGTCTGTCATCTGCTTAGATTTAGTGTCATAATCAAGGCCTGATCCTTCAGATCGGTCCTGTAATTGTTTGTTTCGATACCTTATAATCGAAGAACTTATCTGTAAATTTTACTTTACATATTTTGGTTACTTACTGTACAGAATCCTTATTACGTATACGGAATTGGTATTCTTGATGTATACCTTTGTTAATAAATTTCTTCGGACTTTTAAATATATTTAAATTTTGCACACCTGTTATACGGGGGGTACTCCAAAAGTTCATTCTGGGTGATTTGATTTTCTATTTTTGTATTATTTCTTACTTTTATTTTAATTGATAACAAGGCATAACCTTGATTACTTTTTAAGGAAACCTTCCGAATTTCTTGAGATTTTGCCATTCTGGAATCTCTCGCGTTGACGTCTTTTGAGATTTCCTTTAAACTCGTTCGTAGAATCAAATTGTTAAATCCTGGAAGGTTAATTTTGGGTTATCCTCTCCCGCCTCTCGTTTTATTTATATACGGGGGTAAGACTTTTAGTTTCGGTCACTGTGTAACTACTCATATTTCGTCTTGTTTTCATTTTGAATTTTTGAACAGGGCTTCACCTGGTATATGTTTTGTGACTTGAGTAAGCGACTGTATCTGGCATTTATTTTGAGAGTGTTGACATCGCCTATATGTTTTGATGATTATTCTATAGCTAAGTGTATTCAATAAATTTGTGAAACTGTTGATTGTGTTTCGATCTCTACCCTTCCCACTAGCTTTCGAGTTTAACAAAGTTTCTTGCTCTGCAACGTGTGATAAGGGGCTGACCCTCTGGTGATATTTGGAGCTACCAGGTCCCGCCTGCTCCCGTTATAGCGTTATCTCTGCAGGTGGATAATAACGGTGGCGTCCATAGTCCATCTCGCGGCCTTGAATCCGCGACGTTCTCCGAAACAAGAGAGTTAGCCGGCAGAGACCTTCCTGGGCACATAACAACAACAGGTAGGTTCAGACCAGAGAGGATCAGCGAGCGATCCCTCCTTATCACTCGTCACACTTTTAATTTTACGCCGCGTTGGTGGCAGCTGATTGTAGGATCTAATAACTAATATCGTTTCTCGCTCTTATCCCATCTTTTGCAGAAGTCTTGGTTTCCAACCCCTATATAATTGGAAGCCATAATAACCGCCTTGTTGTCGAACCATTTGGTCAAAATTATTTCGCCGTCACCACTCACAACCTCTTCAAAAGATCCGCGCCCTAAATTTTTTATATCTTTGTCAGCTGAAAATGGCAGATTTGCGAATCTATTCAGTCATGCAGTACAAGTTGCGTATATTTGTTTTCGATGCAAGTTTCGAAGTTGTAATTTGAAAAGTAATTATCAAAGAAGAGATTTACATTTGATTCCAAAATTCTTTCCTTGAGTTTTAGGACTACTGCATCTCCTTGGCCAAAAACAGCTAAATGTTCTTCATTTAGTTCGGTTTTAGAACCTTGGTAAATAACAAAGTCAAACATTTGACCACTGGAGCCACACAGCTCAAATATTTTTATTCTCCGAGGATTCGGCTTGTTCTTTGCGTATTGCTTGACATTAATTGAGCCCTTAAAAGGAAAAATTTGCTCATCTACGGATAAATGTGTCTCCAGCTTCAAAGATAACATTCGAGCACGAATTGCGTCATATAAAGGCCGAACTTTCCAAAAGCGGTCTTTCTCATTCTGATCTTCTTGTACATTTACAAAATGTACATTTTGTAGAAGCTTGTAAAAGCGATTAATTGGCATATTATCTTTTATTATATAGCATCAACCATATGTTGCTACTTCAAAAACTTGATAGCTTTGGCTTATCTCCGAATTTATACATGTTGTTGGGATCTTATTTATCTAATCGATATAATTATGTGTTTTATAATGGTTATAAATCGTACACCTTTGCAGTGGCTTCTGGAGTACCGCAGGGTTCTAACTTGGGACCTTTGCTATTCTCATTATATATGAATGACCTTTTTCCACTGTTAAGATGTCAGGCGCTAGCTTACGCAGACGACATCAAACTATTTTCTGATATCGCCAAACCAGGTGATGCTATTGGCTTGCAGCATGATGTTAACATTCTTGTGGAGGGGTCTCGGAGGAATGAATTGTCTTTGAATATCGACAAATGTGTGGTGATGTCATTCTCTAGGAAGAACGCACCAGTCTTATCACGTTATTTTATAAATAATCAGCAGTTGAATAACACAAACTCGGTAAGGGACCTGGGAGTGACGTTTGATCCGGAGCTATCTTTTAATGATCACATTGTGAGCATCTGCCACTCGTCTTCGAGAGCATTGGGCTTCCTCATTCGAGCCTCGGGGTTCTTCAGCAGCATCTCCTTGCTAAAATCTTTGTATTTCACTCTTATAGTTCCGAAACTCGAGTATGTGTCTATTGTTTGGTATCCCTTCTACATCTCGCAACAGTTTCCAGTTGAACGTATACAGCGCCGATTTGTAAAATATCTCTTTTTCAAATCTAATCGTGTATATCCTGACTGGAACACTTCCTATGAAGAACTGCTTCGACTCTATGGGGTTCAGTCTTTGACTGTTCGTCGAGTTAACTACAGCGCAAGGTTTCTTCATAATCTTCTCCACAATAAAATTGATTGTGCCGCGCTGTTGTCTAGGGTCAGATTCAATGTGCCTAGTGTTAGTACCCGTAACCCTGTTACTTTCTTGCTGTCGACTCCATGGACGAATCTACTGATGAGATCACCGATATTCCACATGATGAGGAATGCTGAGGCATATTATAGTGACATATTCATTGGAGAGGTGGACACTAAGGATATGTGAACCTTGACATCATAATTATCGGTATTACTTATTTGTTATATATCAAAATTATTTTAGTTATGTAATAATTTAACATAGTATGTGTATTCATACATCTAATTTGTGTACTTATTGCTCTGTAATTGGGACTACCTGTTCGGCAAATAAATAAATATTATTATTATTATTATTATTATTATTATTATTATTATTATTATTATTATTATTATTATTTGTGAGACACATAGTTTTTGGTTCCCAATAAAACTTTACTCTGGAGTAATGCAAGTTACCCATTACTATATGGATACCAACAAATGTACGTCACTCCTCAGCACTTGTGGGTTGAAATTTTACGTTTTCTTGAACAGTGAAAAGATTTGTGCAATATGCCATTTTTTCAAATAGATCGTCAGTAAAGTATTTCGAAAAAAAATATACAGGACTTTGCAATTCTACAGGCTTTGAAGAATTTTCAGGAGTATACCAATTTATGTTTGGAGTTATATACGTACTATCTTTGCGCCACTTTATATTTTTCTTGGCGGTAAGGTCATTGTTCTTAAAATACTCAAACACTTCAATTCTTTTTTCACTATTCTGTTGTTTGGATTCAGCTATTACGTAGTATGTTTCAGGTAAAATTTCTATACTAGATAAACTATCAACTGCTTGCTGATCTTCGATAAGTTGCTGTTCTTCACCAATGTGATTTAGTTGATCATTATCTTTTAAAATACAAATGTTTTAAATTATTTTATTGTTACAAAACCAAATAAAAATAAATATTTATATTATTTTTTCATTTTAGGTTCTTTTTCTGTGTTGAGAAAAAATGCTCTAAAAACATAAAAAGATCATAAAACCTTACCAGAAGAATTGTCTGACAGTTTTTCCCCACTCATCGTCGCTCTGATCATCATCACTAAGATATTCTATGTCAGACAATCCATTATCGATTATTTGCAACAACTCTTCGTTCGTTAGTGGCCGTTTTCTATTATGATATTTACTCATTTTATATATCGCCACTCATTCGTGCTTATGAACCTCTAACTCACACTGTCCTCAAGTGTGCACACAATTTTCGCAAAAAAGAAACTCTCGGCCTGGGAACATTTACGTTTTACTACAGCAATATATCAAAACTATAAACTATTACAAGTCACTTACAATTATCAAACTTTATCAAATGTCCATAATAAACTAAAATTATCTTATGTATTTGGCTTACGCGCACAACAAGTTCGAATAGGCATAAAAACACAATTACAAATGCGTTGCCACAGCTGGTGAAACTCAGCAATAGAGGGCGCTACCATACTCCATTGTATGTTATGTATGTTCACATACGTGGACACTGTGAAACATCGGATAGTATAAACATTTCTTGCATTAGAAGTCTTAGAAATGTTTATCCTCAATTGAGGACGCAGTAAGCGAAAGGGCTAAATTCAGTTTAATTTATATTTCTTGTAATCATAAATACTTATAACAGGTATAACACACTTGAATTGTAACAAGGCAAATTTTGTTGCAGCTTAAGTTAACCATCTCTTATTTTCAGACACTCATTTTGCAACAGCCAGACCCGAAAAAATGTTTTCGATGCTTGAAAGCACTTTCCGTCTTGATACCATATTTATCCGTGAAGGTCAAGATATTAGTTTAGAAATTTTATAGTGTGTTCTCATCTTCATTACCTAGGTTTAAATGGCAGAAGGTGGTTCTATATCTACTCGTTAAATCTATCGTTGCTAATTTATTTTGATTTAATTATAAGCTGATATCGATATAGTTATTCTAATATAGTTCTATTTAGCTATAAATATTGTTTTATTTACCTTAATTATCTTTTGTTATGTATTTGCATCAACTAATTCAGTTAATTATCTATATTTGAGTGCGTATTGTTCATATACTTATTAACTTATTTATTTATTCATTTACCTATTTATATGCTTGTTTATTTATTTATATAGAAATATTTGGTAAGACGAATCTTTTCTTTCTTCAAAATCATTTACAAATGGTTTGAGTATACCAATTATACCAATTGGAGTGCCATATTCGGTCTTAATATCCACATCACATATTAGTAACAAAATGTTATCAATACTTAGCATAGATGTGTTTGACAATAGATACCATTCCTCCACGTCTTCAAATTATTTCAAAATTCAATACCAATTTTTCTTAATGTCTTTGATAACTTCCACAAACTTCAAAATACCAAATAGTTAAACAGATTTAATCATTACCTCTCCATGCTAGCGAGTACATAGTTGACAAATGCATCAATCAATCGTATATCGATTTTGCTATACTAGAACATATAATACGTACATGCACACACACTGGTTTGCATGTATAGATACCCATACACAAGTACAATTATGTGCGTGTGAGTAACTTCCTCCAGATCAGTCAACCGGGTTAACAGCCTGCGTAAAAATAGACGCGTGTATAAATGGAATACGTATAATTCTCGTCTGTTCCTGGAGCAATTGGCAGCGTTACGCTATGGTTTGACGATCGGTCACCGGGCACGTTTCAAATTTATTGCTCCGACCGACCGCTGTCCGCAAAATATTCCGAGCTGAGGTACGTATGTAAGTCACATTCTCGTGCTCCAGGGTTTTGCGCAAATGAAGTTCAACCTTCTTCGCTTTAGAAATATACAAATTCATTTGTATTGCTGAATGAGATAAAATTAAAATATTCAATAATATATGAACATTGAAATAATAATCGCAGCACGAATAAATACAAAACCGTATATGTAGCCTTGTCAAAAATATTCAACAGCAACTCTAAACCGATTAAAAAGTTTAGCAACACTACTGAAGATAACCGTGTTGTTGTCTAAATCGACTTCAGTTTATGATGCAAAGTGATTAATGAGAACCTGCAGTTCCAAAAACGAGCATGCTGTAATAATAACTAGAGAACGGATGCAATTTCCATAAAACGCAATCGGCAATTGGAATTGTGTATAACGTCGCTCAGTACATCCCGGCGTAATTCAATGAAGTATTTGTTTGACTTACTCGGCCACCCGATAACAATGAACAACCCAGCTATTGTATTCGGAGAATATAGTCATGTGGTAAGAATGTCCGTTCTCTAATAATATCAATAAAAATAAATATTTATTTCTTTCAGTTTACAAAATGTTTGTGTTGGGTATATTTTTATATTCGCAATAAAACAAATCAAATAGAAGAATCTACACAAATGTAAGTCATATTAATTTGCAGAATACCTAGGTAACATACTTTGATTAAGAATGAGTATCAGAGAAATAGGTACTATCACCACAACAACGTATCATTGATTTCTACTCTGTAAGAACTATTGAAGGCAAAATAATATATATGTATACATTTTAAAACCATAACATTAAAACGAAGACGCGTTTACCTAATACTTGGTCTAATCCTCATTATCGCTTATCTTGAAGACATAAATTCACACCGTAATCAGTTGATAAATTTCTCCATATTTTATGAATTTTGGAGAGTAATTGCTCGAGAACGGACACGCTTACCACCCAGTGCAGTACTGGCGAAAGACTGTATTTCTAAAATATTTAATTTTATTTATATAATTGGAAAACGAACGGGTGGTGATCTATAAAATTACGAAATACATATTTATTTATTGAAAAGTTGTATTTATAAAGTTTTTAATTTTATTTATATAATTGGAAAACAAACGGGTGGTGATCTATAAAATTACGAAATACATATTGCTATAGATTTTTCCTTGGACAAGAAAGGAAAAAAGATTGAACAATTTGTGGACTCCATAGTTAGGGACATTTTAAAAAAATTAGCTATTTCAGTTGTATGTTTATTTATTTCAGACGGGGATCGTTATATATATATTATTTTATAAGTAAAATAAATTTTATAATGTATGAAATTATGATTAGCCCTCGTATATATAGGTTGACCAAAGGATTGAACTTGCCGCTTTTCCGGATATTGTATTTGTTAAAATGTGTTGTCTGTATATATTTTGATTTTTATAGATGGTGGGGATGGACAAGCGGATATTGAAATTTCATATTGATTTAGAGATATCTTGACTGTTAAAGTGATCGGTTTATGAAAGAATAAAATTCTCAATTTTATTCTTTGTTTTATAAAATCGGGTTGTATTTTGTTTTTGCATTTATTGTAAGGTGCAAGTTAATCTTAATTCGATTTATGCGAGTGTTTTTTTATGTTTATTGAAATTTTGTGAAAAAGATATCTCTCGTGCATTTTATAAAATCGTGCATAGATCTATGTAAGTTGATAAAAATATTTTGTTTATATATTTGATATCACGATTATTTTCATTATTATAATTTCATGTATTTCTTGTAATAATTTATATTTGAAAATAGCATATGGGTATTAGAGAAAGTTGTCATGTTTTTTTGTAAGGGAAGTTTTTTCTTAAAAATAATTTTCGAGAACATTTTTGAATTCAAGGTTGGAGTTTTCTTTAGTGGGGTTTGACCTTGTTGTGTTATTTTGGCGCATGACAAATTTCAATTTTCGTGAGTTTTGAAAACTTATTTGTTTTTGATATTTGTTTGAAGGGGTCACAGTAGAGGTTAAACTTGACAGATTTCACTAGTATTTATTAGTTTTATGTTTGATCGAGATTCACAAGAGGTTTTTCTCTTTGTGCAAGTCATTATTCACAAAGAGTGTTTCCTCATTGCTACTGTTTGATGATGCTTTAGCACCCTATACACTTTGTAGAGGGATTTTTTTTTAATTTTTTAAATACACTAACAAAAGGAACTGATTTGTGTTTTATTTGTGTTTATGGTTTTATTCTGGAAAACGAAATTTAACCCTGATCCGCAAGGAACGATTCATGAGATGGCAGTTCGTGGATTCTACTAGACTGAATAGCCGGCGATATAAGCTGTAGTGTGAATAAAAAAATTAATAAGCAATTTCAAAGCAAATTCCACTGCAATATGTATTTGTTGAAAAGTTGTATTTTTAAAGTTTTTAATTTTATTTCTATAATTGGAACATTTTTATTTGTTCATTTTGTCGTTCAAGTTGAGTAAAGGAGTATTAATATTGACTAGCAATAGTTTCTCAAGGTTTTCTTCGGTCAATTTTGTTGTCTTTGAATTAAGTACATCCTTATAAAATAGAAAACGTCCTTTCTACATCGCAACTGGTTATAGGTGCATACTGGAAATATTCTTTTATTTCTTCATATTTAGCCGTTAGATTTTGTGGAATTGTCTCCATACATAATTGCTGCAATGTAATTAAATCTGGATTTCTATTAAGAATTGCTTCACACTTTTGCCGAAGGCCACATCCGAAGTCACTTGGAATACTTTTCAAATTATTAACAGCCACATCTAATGTGGTTAATCCGTCATTTAATTTGAGATTTCGATTTTCAAAATAAGTGATTAGTTTTGGCAATTTTCCAAAGTGTTCGTGAAGAAAGTACAACTGATTTTTTAGATTTGGGATTTGTGTGAGCTCCTTGCACTCACCAATATTTCTAGCATCCTCCTTTAGCAGTGTTACGAAATGTTTTAGACTATCGAAATTCTCAGCATAATAACTAGTAGCTTCCAGCCATGTTCCCCATCTAGTTATTACTGGAGTGGGAGGCAGTGACAGAGATGGAAATTTTTCCCTGAAAAGAGCTACTCTCAATGGTGCTTTTCTGAAAACTTTTTTAAAAGCTGATACAAGTCTATCAACTTTCGGAAAAGTGTCTCTGATATATTCACAGATTCTGTGGAGAGCATGTGCTACACAAGTAGTATGCAGCATATTAGGATATGTTTTCTTCAATAGTCTGCCTGTTTTTAACATATACGCAGCACTATCACTGACAAATAAAAGTATTTTTTCTTTGTACGTGGCGTCCGAATGAAGCATTTTTTGCATATTCTCCTTAATGGTTTCAGCAACTGTTTCCGCATCAATACTATTTATAACACTTGTTGCTATTACATATGAGTTATAGGGAATAGTTGGATGTAGTACACCAGCTACAACATTTACCACACCAGCTACAACATTTACCACACAGCGTCCTAACATATCCACCGTTTCGTCGGCGCTTATCCATATGTATTGATTTAAAAGATGGCTTCTAATGCGTCCCACTGTTCACGTATAGCACCTAGAAACATAATATTTGCGTAAAGTTGATTCATCAGGAACATTTCGACCAGTATATTTTTGAAGAAATATTTTTAAAGTGGGATTGCTAAGTTTATTTAATGGAATATTAGCCGCCATACAAGTTTTACAGAGTTCAGATGTGCTTGCGATCCTAAGTGAAGAATTTTTGACGATATTTTACGGATTTTGTAATAAATTTCGGAATCACTGACAATGGACATACAATCAGTATGATCGTCAATCCAACTCGCCATTGTTTTACAATGCCGTTCTCGACATTCTTCCACATCATGTCTGAAAAAGTAACTTAAACAATGCTCTATCTAGATCTAATTAAATGAAAACTAAAAATGTGTGCGTAAGTTATTGAAACTGAACGAAATTCAATGCACACTCTTACGTCGCAATAATTGATAGAAATAGATTCAATCAAACGATATTAAACAGGATCTATCACAAAAATTACGATGCAATTAACAGTTAAAACTATGAGAACAAGAAACTTACTCACAGCACTTTATTTATCTTACGAAATATAAACTAATAAATAAAATACATTATAAAAACCCCGCTTCTATCTACGCTCATGAAAACACTTTAAAAAACACTATATTCTCCGAATACAATAGCTGGCTTGTCCATTGTTATCGCGGCGAGACCAGATGTCCGAGTAAGTCAAACAAATACTTCATTGAATGACGCCGGGATGAACTGAGCGACGTTATACACAATTCCAATTGCCGATTGCGTTTTATGGAAATTGCATTCGTTCTCTAGTAATTGCTTTAGCGCAAAGGTCTCCAAACTACGGCCCACGAAGCAATACCGGCCCACGAGCACCACCATACCCGCCCGCGGTAGCAGACCGCACATGTCCGATATCCGGCATCCAGTATCTAAAACACGTGTGTTTTATTATTTTATTTTATTATGAACTAACAAAAATTGACACTTGGAATTAACAAAAAAGAACAACTCCATGTGTCTATTTTAATATATTTTTTTCTATTTTCCGTTGGTAATGAACTCGTTATGAAACCCAAAAGAGTATCTAAATGAGCTTCATTTTGATACGCTTTTTTTCATTTTTCAATGTAGGCGTTGTTCTAACTCGGAAATAAATATCTTATTACTGTCATTTGATTTTAAGAATTTAGGTACATTTGACAGAAATTACATATGTAAATAGAAAAGAAAAATGCTACACAAATAGCGTATATTGGAGTGGAGTACAAGATATATTAGTTTCTATGCCACTCATATTTATATTTTTAAGTAAAATATCAAGTAATGTTAACAAAAATTAATAAATAATATTTCCCGGATGGCAATATTTAAACTTGAAAATGTCAAATACCATACTTTATACTAAAAAAAAACTGAGCTTTCGAATTAAATAATTTAAATTTATTAATGAAAAAGTTAAAAATAGAAACAAATAGTATACGAGAACTCGTTTGATAAGACTTTTGTCGCACAACGTATAAACTTTGTGTAGTTTTGGAAATTTCGGTACAACTTGGGAGTAGCACACCTGTTGAGGTATATATTTTTCCTAAATTTTCTGCTGCTTTTGGCGACGACTTTCTGTTGGATTCAACGCGCACAGTCTTCGAAATAAGACCGCTAACATCTAATACGGTAAGAGACGCCATTTTCTCGTTACGCTTTGTTCATGTTCAATCTCCTAATATACGTGTTCTATTGTACATTTAGGCTGCTAAGTTACCGTTAAATTGAACCGGGAACGAGTATTAAGCTAGAGCTGGTTTGGTACCAATTTTGAATCTATTGTTCGATCGAATTACGAAGTTGGTAATCGCCCACATGGTTGGCTTTTCACCAGATAATTAGGCGAACGACATAGCTTAGAGTTAGATCTACACACTCGAAAGGTAAGCAGATAAATATTATACAGAATTATTTTCCGTTAATTACAATTAATTGCCGCTACGAATAAATAATATAATAATAATCATTGATGTGCATCTATGGTTCTGGATTTAAATTACGAATTTGAATATTTTAGTTAATTCTTACTTTTTCTTTAATATTCGAATAAAGTAATAAGTAAATAATAGTTAATAATCAAGCTTAACATTTTGTATTTAATATTGTATATAACAGTTTTTCATCAATTTTAATTAGCTTATGTTTCGCAATTTTTGTAGTATTTTTTTTTTATGTACGATCGCGGAGATCTCCAACAATCCTTTTTTCGCCCGTCAGGCATGTAAAATCGTAATTCAACACCTGTTGTATATATACAAGTCCTTCCACATATTTATATACTATATATTTGTTAATATTTTTGGAGTATATATACAGAACCGCTCATATTATATATATATATATATATATATATATATATATATATATATATATATATTGTTTGTTAATAACTTTTGAGGGGCAAACATTTCCAATAAATATTGTTATAACATCATTTATTGTGCGAGTATTGATTTGTAGATGTAGCTTTCTTGCTTTTTTTGATACTTCGCCTTGCGGGTACGTTATAGTCAAACAACAAACGTTTCGAAAAGAACTCCCCGTCTTTAATAAGACCTTAGCCAGGGTAATGACTATTTTTATTATCTACAATTCCACAAAGTCCTTAGAATTCTACCATATATCAAAAAAGTTTCG
Organism: Melolontha melolontha; assembly: GCA_935421215.2. NCBI lineage: Eukaryota > Metazoa > Arthropoda > Insecta > Coleoptera > Scarabaeidae > Melolontha > Melolontha melolontha. Next base: position 93,888,318 of record OW285242.1, on the reverse strand, counting down.
TACTATTTATTTTTGCTATTTCCCATAGCAATCGGCTCTTCGTGTTTGCTGACAAACTGATTTTAAATTAATTAATTAATTAGCTTTTTCTGGACACACTTCTTTTGCTGCTGCAATAATCCCATTCTTAGTTAATTCGCCGTCAGTAAATGGTTTTCTGTGGTTGCCTGTTAAATGAGCCACGCGTAAACTAGCACGAGTTGCTGCTTCTTATTCAATATTTACTTTCTTTAACAATAATTGCTGAAATTTAAACACACGCTTCAAAGATTCATACTTTTCTAACAGTAGGCTTCCTTAAATTAGTTATTCCAAGAATGTCCGGTATCATAACTGTATACTTTGAGAATGATATTGTTTCATTGTAAATTATACACATTGCCTAATTACTTGATTCAATCACGAAATGTCGATATCCTCATTGCACTTTAAATGTTCTACATTCACTATCTTCCGTTTCTTTTCCATATTTATATAAATTCACACGAAAGGCACATCTATAAGTTCAAATCAAAGTAATGTTAATTAATACCATTACAAGTCGCACTATATTTCGCTTTTCAGATCGCACTTGTCGCTCCGAACTCAAAATTTAGGACTGTCCAACTTTCGGTTGTCTACTGTATTTATACCATGCGTCCTCGGTGTGTAGAACGTAAAACACTCAAAAGTACCCGAATCTTTCAGACAACCGATCACGCAACAGATCTTTTCCAGAAAATGCTCTAACTCTGCTACTCGCTACATGATGGCACTGTATACTTCGACTAACCAAACATAATTGACGTTTTCGCGTAATTCTGACATAACCCATAAGATCGCGCTATACTACTGTAGCTTTGTCACGTCTGCACCTAACTTCTATATTCTCCGCAGAATAGCACCGCTATATATTTAGCATGTGGCCCTTGCGACTTGGGACTTTGTGGAGGAGTCAGTGTGACCCTTAGATTAAAAAGTTCGGAAACCCATACTTTAGCGTATAAGTACTGTTATGCGCTGGATTTGATTACTGTATTTTTTTGGACAGCGTATAAATATTTTTAATTGACTAGTATAATGACATCTTTAAACTTAACATACCTGTAATAATTGCTTTCTGTGTGATTTACTTTCGAATAACCAAATATATATCGTGGGAATTTCCGATATTATTTTTCCTATGTCTAGAGTCGTTTCTGCTTATATTTACTTTATAAGCATTGTTACGCTTAGCATGTGAAATATTTTTATGTAATTTTAAATAATATTTCTTCTTTGAATATCTCGATATTAACTATAGACATTTCTTCTGTATATTCGTTTCCAAAGAGAAAGTATTTTCTTTTGTTACATTTTGACCGAGACCCTTCCTTCTACCTGGACCGTCAACCGATAACCGTAATGTAGAATTTAGAATGTCGAATTTCTTCTAGAACATTCCATTTTATTAAATTCTTTTAATTAATATTATTTACATCTTCTTCTATATGTCGTGTTTGATATCGTTAGGAAGCTTATGTCACAAGGGTTATTTTAATAATAATTATGACATCGACAGGCCATGTCTTCAGGTCGCGCTTTTAATTAATTATAATTCAAGATATCGACCCCCTCTTCGATAGGTCATAAACAGCCCTTTTCAAAACTTTACTTTCTTTCGATACGAAAAACGATCAGGGTCTTCTCGTTCGAACGTTCGAAAGTGCAACACCTCGTGTACTGTCCAAGTCACGATGTCCCGCCGCCCAGGTGTTCTTCGGCTTCTAAGGTAAACTGCATTGTTCTATGCATATTATTCTTTTAAGTGAATCCATATTAATTTAACTCATTTCTTATTCCTCCGGTAAAACATCGCTCCGCATATACTTGACCAAGGTATATCTTCGAAGACCACGTGGCCGCCATCGCCGCAAATTAAAAGGTAGCTTTGTATTCTTCAATACAGAGGTTATTTTATATACATTAATTAACCCATAATTACTGCTCAATTTAACGTTCGTTTCAGAGTATTTTTTGTGTTAATTTTAATCTACTTATTCAGCGCTCCACGTGTATATAGTACTTTGTTTTATTACTGTTTCACCTTTCCATTTCAGATATTTTATATTAATTTCTCGATTACTAATTTATCGCCCCTTGTGTATATATTACTAATTTAATGACTTTTACATACATCAACTTCTTTTATTTAAATATACGAATTTCAAATCCTTATTATAATCCGTAAATATAAATATACCAATTTAAGGACGCCGCTGTGTTTTATTGTATGTATTAAGTTGTTGTTGTATATTTATTTTAATTAACCACCATCACGCACGTCCTGGACCTTTGATGAGACTTCACCAACACCACAAATTATTGTATTACAAAATAACTAAAATATAATTTTATTATTTATCTTAGAATAATTTCATTATTATTATACCAAGCCATAACCCCTTATTTGTAATAGCATTTATTAGAGACCTTTACTGTACCAGTATTTCGATTTTTGCATTCTATAACATCATACACCGATATTGTTTTTACATTTACTTAATTTTAATAAGTACTATTCTAGTTAGTTATTTAACATTGTACCTCGACAATATTATTTAAACAATTTAGTTTTCGTTAGTTAGTTTCTGATTACGTATTCTTTCCACAGCATAAAAATCTTAGGTTATGCCTTATTTAAACAATTTAGTTTTCGTTAGTTAGTTTCTGATTACGTATTCTTTCCACAGCATAAAAATCTTAGGTTATGCCATTACGTCTTCTTTTTCTCGTTTAATATCTTGCGTATGGTTGTCTGAAAATCTATTTTAATTAGAGGGTGGCTGAACATTGTTTTATAAATTACCTTAGATTAATTTTTGAACATTATGCGGTTTTTCTAGTTAATTATAACATTTCTTTGGTTGTTTTGTTTTGATTGTCAACGACTTAGGTTAAGATATATGACTTGACAGCTGTGACTACTCGTACATGTATGTGCGTGTGTATCTGATATGCGCTATAAAATGGCGGACTGGATATGTATCATAGTTAGATATTTATTTAAAATAAAATACTGCCTTTTGGCTATTTAGAATTATCATGTTGTAGCTTCCTTCACAATCAATCGAGCGACTTTTTGCCTGTTCCTTGGTCGGTATAGATATGTTTATCTTGTAATATCGGCTGCCCTGTTATAGTTACTGTAGTATCTCTATGGCCCTCTACAACCCTATTAGAACATCATACACCATTGGCCTTCAGCCTCAGGATCGCAGCCATGGCCTCCGCTTTTACAAATAGTGCCAGTGTAGGGAGACCCACGATAGCCTCCATGAAGGCAATTCCATAGCCGTTCATAGCACCCGTGATTCCCTACAGAGCCTGTCACTGGAGAATCGTGAGGAGCCCCACCATCGATGTCAGTTCCGTCCTCCTCCACCAAACAACTGTCCTATAGGTAATCGTTGTTCTTATTACTGCTGTGTACAACTAGTGTACAACATTTGGTTTTAGTCTCCAGGTCTTGCAAACAGCTCTTCTTCATTTCCAGAAGAGCTGCGTCTTGCCTGTCTGCCACTTTGACTAAGTGTCTGCCCCAATTCAGTTTCGCATCAAGTGTTATGCCTAGTTGTTTCACTTCATTGGTTAATCCAAACAACTTTACGCTGGCTAGATCACCGGGTTTTCTCTTGTTGGTAAAGGCTACCAACTTGGTTTTTGAGGATTAACATCCTATTTAATCCCTCATCAAGGCACCATCTCTCCACAATTCGCAGAGCATTTCGCATGATGCTCGCCACCCTCCCCGGGAATTTCCCAGAGAATTTAATGTCCTAAGGAGATTATCCACTAATAGACTCTATAGTAGTGATGACAGTACGCCTCCTTGAGGAAACCCTTACGTTGCCCTCATGGATCTCGTTTTGTTTTACATTTGGGCATGAACTATTCTGTTACGCAGTTATGGACCAAAATGCATGTGGTTCTTTTTATTTTTCGATCTCTTAAAGATCGTATAATAGAATACGTCGAGGTTTTATCAAAAGCTCCATCTATGACTAAGAAAACTGCAAGCGCAATTTCCTTGTGCTGTAGGCTCCTTTCGAGCCCCCATGAGACTATGCAAGGCAGCTGCACGTGATTTTTCCCATCTGATATGCCCATTTCAATGGGTGTAGAGAAAATCTGTCGAGACCCCCTTCTTTAATATCTAAATATATCATTTTTTCCTTAGTGTGTAGCTGATGAGAACAGCATCTGATCAGCGTGAGGAGGATTCTTCATTTAGATTTGCACTTTCATCACTACAAAATAATGTTGTCTGAAAAACTGACCGTAGCAGATAATGCAAACCGCGGACAATTGTGTGAGCAAATGTCTCCTGAACGAAATATCTTCAGTAATGACAAAGCACATTTTCATCTCAGTGGAACTCTAAATAAGCAAAATTTCCGCAATTTGACTGAAAAGAACCCCATAATTTTGCATGAAAAACCACTGCATTCCCCTAAACTAACGGTATGGTTTGCCGTATCACAATTTAGAGTAATAGACCCGTACTCTTTTGAGGTGGAAGCCGTTACGTGACCATGAATTCCGAACGTTATGTTTTTACGCCTTAATTTCCCTTTTAATATCGTTTAATAGTCTTCATTATTTATTGACGAGTCCCGGCATCTTATATTAAATACGTTCCTTCGAATACTTGTTCCGCTGTCTGCGGTTAACTTTGGACCTACATCACCCCTTCCGCTTACCCGCGGGTGAGATTCGGAATTAGCAGACAGACCTTGGTAGTGTAAAGTCGTTTAAAAATTACGAGTGTACATCTTCTTAATGGAAGTTAATTCACGCATCTTTGACCTTTAGTTAGTTAATCATTAATAAACAGATCATGTAAAAGTGTGAATTCTAATTTTTGGAACAGCCAATTGCCGTTTGTGACTTACGTAGGTTTGAGGAAAATATACCCAACCTTTTTTTTTGTGCGGCGTTCCATTTCATCTCCGTAAACGGACAAAAATAGCTTCCTACTGAAGAGTTCATGAGCAATACAACCTATACTTCAAGGGCAATTTATGGTCGTCTAAGTCTCCGCAGAGCGATCAACCTGAGGAATTAATTACCATCTTCGACGGACAGGGACAGGATATCAAGTAATTCGTATTATTAAAATTTTGTATAATTTAAATTTCGTCTTATAATTTTTTACATATATAGCTTTCGTATTTTACAGTAATCAATTTAACTTCTTTAAGCGTAACTTAAATTCATTTTTGTAATACTAATATATTTTTCTTACTTGCATTAAAGGTTAAATTATTCTTTCGTATATTGGAAATTAAAATCTAAATTTTGTAGCATATTCCGTTATCGATAAATTTTATAGTAATTTCTTCTGCGATCACAATTGTATTTGCCGTATCGTACGTGACCACAGATGTTCTTTTTTACATACACGCATGTGTCGATAAATGACGACGCATTTTTGTAATTTCATAATATTGAATTTAGGATTTAAATCATTTCTATTTGCGATTAGGATATTTTGACTATCGCTATTTCTGTTTTAAAATAATTGTGAATTTATCTCTAATGGTATCTTTAGAAAAAAATCTGCGAAAATAAAATATATAATTAACTTAAGTAATCATTTTCCATTTTCTATTAACAGTATTATTACGTTCAACTTTTGAGATATTATGTTTACCGTACTGTGTTCGCCTTTTTGCGATATCTAGTTTTGAATTTTGTATAAAGTTATATATATTTTCTACCGTAACATACAGTCAGTATAATTATACAGGGTGAAGATTACAATTGATTAATATTTCTTTATTTGATTTCAGTCAATGCTTAAATATAATACATGCATTTACTTAATTATATTATAATCATTTATTTTTCTTTGATGGTGAATATACAAATTATTTGTTCATAAGTTTTTTTCTTTGCCTTGGCACTCCCCGTAGCAATTTTCTTTTCAGGTATCCTGGGCAGCAATTTTGGAGTTAGTACGTAGGTACCTAGTAAGTCTAGATATATAGTGTGAGTTTGAGTAGTTTGTATGTGCATGCACCGAAAATCGGGCAATCTCTTTTCTCAGTTTTCTGTCAGAGCTTCCGTAAGCAAAACTGAGTAGCGGTACCTTCTAATTTATCTCGACCATCTTCAGACGCCTTCGCTGCGCCAACTTCACAAGTAGGTAGCAATGTCTCAATGTTGGAAACTTTTCTGCAGCCCGGAACGGAAGAGGGATGGCCGGCACAATCGCCATATTTGAGCATATACGATTTTTATCTTTGGGGATATCTGAAAGAAAAAGTGTTCAAAGGTCACACTCACACTTTACAAGAGCTAGGAGAATGGATTCATTGAAAAAGTCAACGTCATATTCCATGATATGCTTCGACGAGATGTACAAAAGTTCAGAGATTTTCTCCAACATTAACAGTCGCCATCTCGAGGGTTTTATTTTCAACACTAAATGAATCTAAAATTGTATAAATTATATGTACTAGTGAATTTGAAAATAAAAACAGTTTCTTTCTACACACCATCGTTTTTATAAGTCCTCAAAACTGCCTAAAATTCCTAATAATAAAATAATTATATTCATTTGAATCATGTGAATACGCATTAAATAGTTTGAACTATTTAAAATTATTTTCTAATATTAAAAAAAATAAGTTAATGAATATTTAAATATACAGAGTGCATCAATAACACAAGTGTTAAGTAATTGAAAGTCAATATTTAATTTGTTAAATCTTTTGAAAGTATTATTTTACTTGAGTGATTTACTAAAATAATTTATAATGTAGTCTCATTTACATAAATTTCTCAACATATTAGTAGCACGTAAAGAGCGCTGCTAATAATATACAAGAAAAAAAAATTAAGAAGGTAATTAAATACTTTCGCATGTAAATACATGGCAAGAGAGAATACGAAAATAATGTTAACGGATTAGACCGAATTGAGCATTTACCTGTTTGCGTGTCTGACAATTTACCAGCAATAGGAAAGAAAAAGCACCATAACAAAAATTTATTAGATATGCGATGAAGGAAATATTTTTACCGCGGAAACGATTCGTTCGCTTCAAAATCGTAGAGCTGAAAAGATATGAATAAACGAAACAAAAAAGAGAAGAAAAAGTCGTCGTTAAACATAAAAAAGCATTAAACACCGAACTAACTCCATTCAATAAAATAATATCAAAATCAGCGTGCGATTTCCATTATATGCCCGCACACTATACTCTTTCCGTTTCTGGGTGACCTCTCTTTAGATGTCGTGAGTGTAGTTTCAGATAAGAGTCACACCAGAACCTAAATTCTGCATACTTAATACGTTATAGTTAAGTACATTCCCAGACAAAATAATAAAATATTTTAGCGTATAAGTCGTTCATTGTTATAAGGTATATGTACTTATTTTGGCTAATAAACTATTATGGATATTTTTATCTAATTTGCGCTTTCCAAGTTTTGGATAAAAGCAGAAGTAATATTAATTTTTATGATAGTAGTGTTAAAAAATAATATTTAAAAAATGCATAAATAAATTTTATGAAATCCTTCTTATTTAGAGAAACAAAAATAATTATAAAATCTTGAAAAAAATCATTTTATTTATCATTTATAACTTGAAATATTCTCATTCAGCCAAAACACAACGAATGGCAAAAATCATACGCTTTTCAAAAGTATCTTTAGTCGTTGTTTCAATTGTTTAGCCTGATGTTTATCCTCTCTGCATTCTCTGAATGGTCGATGTCAGACAAAAACATGTGTTTGTGATAAACAACTGCCTCCACAAACAATTGCGCAATACTTTTATCATTTTTAACACAGAACTTAATGTTGACTTGCTGTTCTATATTCATTTTTAACCGGCCGATAGACTCGTGATAACGCACTGACTTTTCATGCCGGGCTCCCGAGATCGGATCTGGATCTCGTGTAATGTGCTTTGTTTTCTTCGGCCTTAAGTGGCTGGCAGGATCGCCATTTAATGTAGCCTGGTCCTGCGGGGCTACATCGTTGCGTTGGTACGCAGATGCCTATAAGAATTTAAATAATACGCAGATAAGGTTGTTTTAATATGGTATAATTAGTTAACACTTATTTAACAAGTAACATTGACTATATACATAACAACAAATAGAACAGTAGTCAAAGGAGAGATCTATCTCGCACTCGCTATGTCTTACTGACTATCTAGCTATGTATGTTCTCTTGTTCTCTGGTAGAACGTCTTATATACTTTAGAGTGCCCTCCTTTGACTATGTCCTTACTTAACTATAAACAAGATGTGCAAGTGTGTATACTTCTAATTGAGAACGCTTGTGTCAATCAGATGGACCGAGGCCGCGTTTGTGTATACAATATAAATAAGACCGGGGCCGCACCTTGACTATATCAATAATACAAAACATCACCCAATTAGGTTATTACACTCGGCTCTCCGAGAAGGGTTTCATAGTTTTCCTTCTCATTTAAGGCGAATCTCGACGACTTAACATCATAAGTTGCTTCACAGGCGTAGGCGTAATACGAGGGCGATTCGTAAAGTAAATTCTGTTTAGTTAATTTAAAAAAACCCAATACATGAAGAGGTTTTTAGTATGTACAACATAAAGCTACTACATTCAGCTATTTTTATACATAGTTACCATTAAGATTGAGACATTTGTCGTAGCGATGAACCAGCTATTTAATGTCCTCGTCATAGAACTCTACCGCGTGTGAATTAAGCCATGTTGTAACACTGTGTTCAATACTTATTGTGGTACCTCGTTTCATAAAGTCTACAATAAGGACGCCTTTCTATCCCACAAGATAGTGATCATGACTTTTCTCGCAGAAACAGCTTGACAGCACTTAGAGGGAGTTAGAGCGACTCCACTGTATTGACTATTTTTTTGTCTCAACGTTGACTAACTAAAGACCAGACTAAAAGGCACCAAAAATCAGAAAAGTGCACTTGAATGGTATAAAATTTTGACAAAAAAAAAGCATTAAATAGGCATATTTCTTTTATTAAGGCATAAAATTCTAAAAAATTCATAAAAACTAGATAAACAACATAATAATTGCTATACCTAACTGATAACATTTTATTTTCGCCAAATATACATTTCTGAACAAATTTCTTAAAGAAAACTACTAATTCCGAACACAACTGATTATTAATTACTGTTCCAAATGGTCCATTGTAAAGTTGTATCTTCTACCACTTAACATATTCTTGTAAGCCGAAAAACTTATCTCTACCTCGACACTGTTAAAGTAAATAGTTGGCAGTTCTGTAATATGTTAGGTTGGTAACAAGAATAGGAAGCAGTAGATGTAAGTGAAGCAATGAAGTAACAAGTGTAACGGTTGTATTTGATTTATCTTTGAAATAAAGTTTATTCTAAAACCAAAATAGTCATTTTAAAACTCGACCAAAGCCCGGAATATCAAGATACGTCGAGTTTTGTAATTAATCCAGGATCCATGATAAAGTAACAATTTCATCATTTAAAATTGATGCAATTTTTTGTAATGTGTCGAAGCCTTCATTTTTACGCAGAAGGTCGTTTAATTTATTTATAATTATTTGAACATATTGGTCAATTGAGAATTTTTAATCATCTGTACTGCAGTAACTAAAGACAAATCCTGCTTCTCAAGTGATTTTGTAGAGTCACTTACATAATTGTAATTGGTTTTTATAAATGCCAAATTGTTTCGTAATTCTACTTCTTTTAGTACGGCCTGACAATCTTGTATTGCAGGACTAGCTGTAGCTGTAAATTCATTTATTAATTTTTTGAAACTGTCTTAGGTATTTGTGTAGTATATAGCGGCATCTAACCATGTACTCCATCTTGTTAGAACTGGTTGTGGGGATAATGTGATATCTATTTGGTAATCTGTCTCTAAATATTTCTACCTTTAAAGGAGATTAAGCAAATATTTGTTTGCCACATGTTATTAATTTATTTACAAACGGGAACTGGAATCTTATAGTATCAGCTACTCGATTCGCTGGTCGAAATCCGTATATATGCAATAATTCAAAGTTATGTAGTAGAATAAACTCTACTAGAATTAATCTAAACATCGTCTTGGTATTCATTTCTAAGTTTGTAAATGCTATTAGTTTATCAATAATATAGAAATTGGTAGACATACCTGATCACTTGCTAATGTTTGACTTGATAAAGATGGCCAGCCAGTAATCATTCGAACAGTTTTACATCCTTTTGACATGAGTCCTTCTGATCGCATCTTGTTTCACCGCTGGTGCTGACCACCTAAGACAACGTTCAGACTGGCTAGGGGAAAGGCTTCAATGGGAAACTGACCGGCATCGAATGGTCTTCAACGAATCTAGATTCTGGGGATGTTTGGCGGCCTTCAGATATTTAGACTGAGTCTTGAAGAAAAGCACCTTCTTCAATTTTTTGTTTGTTCAGCGAACTATTGGTCTCCTCTTGCGCTCATCAGAAATACTGTGAATCTTATCTCCTTTCCCATCTCCAGGCACAGGAAGAGAATTAACGTCCCCTCATGAGAGACTTTCTTTAAGCCTCTGTAAAGATGCTTGTGGCAATCTTTTGTCATGATCTCCGAAGTTTCCCGGGTCTTCCCGATTAGAACACTTATAGGACATTATCGGTAGAACGTTAAGCAACTCTACACGCCTATCACAGGCCCTGGAGTGTCTCCAATATGAGAAACAACTAGCAAGATGCCATACCATTAGAATATATTCAGCGCTTATAGAATACACAAACACACTCATTGGCGCATTATAACTAGGGAACGGACATTCTTACCACATGACTCGGCGTAATTCAATGAAGTATTTGTTAGACTTACCCGGCCATCTGGTCCGCAGCGTTAACAATGCACAAGCCCGCTATTGTATTCGGAGAATATATTCCATTAGACGCAATCGGCAATTGGAAATGTTTATAAACTTCTTGGAAATGTTTATAAACTTCGCTCAGAACATCCCGGCGTAATACAATGAAGATTTTGTGTTTGACTTACTCGGACACCTGCTCTCGCAGCGATAACAATAACAATATAGTCATGTGGTAAGAATGTCCGTTCTCTAATTATAAGATGATAGAAAAATGAATGTGCAAACACAGAGAGGGTGAACATATTATTAATAAAGAAAAACAGTAGAACTTGTTTTTTTTATTTCGAACAACAAGGTCTTCCTAAATTAGTTATACAGAAATAACATTTAATTGTGAAGAAAGTAAAAATTTTATAGAATTTAATAATAAAGCAAACAATTCAGAAAACTTCAAGTTTCATTTATAAATGTTCAATATGGCTTCCCAGGCATATCTCTAATCTGTAAGTAAATTCATCCCAAATTTGACGTACCATACCACGGTCAATGGTTGCAACTGCTTCTGCTATCCGAACTCGCAATTCATTTAGACTTGCAAAAATAGGTGGAACATAAACTTTGCTTTTAACGTAGTCTTTCACACTGAAATCCAATGGCGTCATATCAGGGGATCTCGATGGCCAAGCTATAGTTCCACTACGTCAAATCCAGGTTACGGTGCGATCGAGGTAAGATATAACCTCGTGATGGAAATGCGGAAATACGCCATCTTTTTGTAAACTAAACTGTCTGTTCATGTCTTCTTGCAATTATGACATAAGGTAATTTTCCAACATATCACGATAAGTAAGCTCAAATATAATTTTCTCGATGAAAAAAAAATCAACCGTACACTTGTAGAACTGCGCGAAAGACATTTAACTTAGGCGAATCTTTTAGATATTCGACTATCTCAAATGGCTTTAAAGCACCTCAAGCACCCCATATTCATATATTATGGCCGTTTACTTTTCCACATACATGGATGTGTACATTCCACAATGTAGCCTCGCCACTAAACACTATTCGATCAAGAAAATTGTCATCGTTCTCCATTCTGTCAAATATTTCGACATAAAATTTGAGTCGTCTTTCTTTATCAGTATCATTTAAAGCTTGCAGCAACTGTATTCTGTATGGTTTAAACGAGTTATTAATATTCTCCGCACTGTTGTTTGAGAAATGTTTAGTTCTGTCGATTATCTCTTGTGCAACATAAAGCCTACCCTGACCATTTGCCCAGTGTTCTACACAACCAGTTTCATTAAAGTTTCAGTAAATTGATTATACCATGTAATAATTGTGGAGAGTTGTAGTGGTTGCTTCTGATATTTGATCCTGAATTTCCGTTGAATAGAAGTGTCTGATGAAACAACAAACAAAAATGAACGCGCTCCGAACCTGAATACGACTGCATGATGACTGACCAAATCATTGCGTAATAGTGAACTTGATGATATGTGAAAAGTAATGGAGAAACGAGATAGGGGAACACACGCTGGTGCTTTTGATGAGCAAATTAACGTTACCTCTGTGCGATGGAACGATAGCAATGTTGTGACAATGTTAAGGAGTTGAGCCAACTGGAAAATGTTGTAGGTATTCAACAAAAGAAAACAGAAATTATTCAACCCTGTGCGATAGAGCAATATAAACCAATACATGGGGAGCGCTGATCAAATGGACAATAATATAGCAAATTATAGAATAGGTTTTCGGGAGCAAGAATGGTATATGCCAATTATGCTGTGGATTTTTTATGTACGTATAACCAATGTGTGGGTTTTATCCAGACAGTATGGTCTGAAACTTGACAACTTAGAGTTTAGAAGACAGACTGTTACAGCAATTTTACAAAAATATGGAAAAATCACAAATGGTGCGGGCCGCTAATCGTCTACTAAACCATATACAATTCCAGAAAATGGACAATATTTAATTCTTACGGCCCAACCAAGAAGAAGGTGTGGAATATGTAAAAATAAAACTTCTAAGTCTTGCCAATGATGTGATGTTTCATTAATTTCATTCAGAACGGTAATATTTTTGTAATAATATCTTTTTAACTACATTTTGTATAGAGTATTAATATTAATAATGTTTTCTTACCTGGCTACCCTTATCTGCCTAGTGGGTCATTAACCCAGATACGCCAACTACATGTTTAAGCATATACCGTACCAATTACTATAATACGCAAATTCTGCTATTCTTCGGTAGATGTCGCTTTCGTTCCTATTTCTAACAGTAGATTTCATACTGTTTTTAAGCTCTGAAGTACCCAAGTGTTACAGAAAGTGCTTTATGAATTTTTATAATCTCTTACATGTTTCGGCACGAAACATGTAAGAGATTATTTTAAACATATACATATTAAAGTAAAACAGATCTTAAATCGCCGACTATCTAAATCTAATATAATATACAAAGGTCAAGAAATAATTATATATATATATATATATAAATGCGCAATATTGGTATAAAATAAAAAGACATCCAGAATACAAATGTCAAAATTTTGACATTTGTATTCTGTCATTTATATTTTATATCCTTGATAAAGGCATCATTGCCGAAACATGTAGGGTTGTTTTAAATATATAAACTTTGAAGTAAACCAGACCTTTAATCGCCGACTGATTGAATTTACTATATATATATATATATATATATATATATATATATATATATATGGTAAACCTAATCAGTAGGCGATTAAAGGTCTGTACATTACTTCAAAATATATGTATTTAAAAAACTCTACATGTTTCGGCTGTATACGCCTTTTTCAAGAGAATACCAAATATGAATCTAATCTTCATATTTTGTATTCTCTTGAAAAAGGCGTATACAGCCGAAACATGTAGAGTTTTTTAAATACATATATTTTGAAGTAATGTACAGACCTTTAATCGCCTACTGATTAGGTTTACCATATCATACCAAGGTCACGAAGTTATTATATATATATATATATATATATATATATATATATGAAACATGTAATCTTCACTAAGAGTTACGAATTCAATAACACATTGTATACTATACAGGCTGATTCATTTTCGGCCCTCACCATGGGGATCTCTCTTATTATTGGAGATAGAGTATAGGTTTAAATTTGGCAAAGTTGTTAAATTTTGTGTTTGTTATAAATTCGTAAAGAAAATAGACCTGTGACAAATGACCTTCGTTATTTAAAAAAAAACGCGAAAACCCCATTTTCTTCTTTTACCTGTAGCACCGACATTTGGCCTTGTAGAGAAAAAATAAAAACACATCCTTGTAGCCATTTCTAAACCTCTATCCAGTGATGTACTCTAAATTTTTATACGACGTTTCGTTTCTTTCTGGCCATCATCAACTATCTAATTTCTTATAGGCTTATTGGATTTAGACACCTTCAGAAAGAGTTTTTTTTTTCTGATTTCAACCATGTACCACATGCTGACTAAAGTTTTTGACATTAGGCTTTATTTGAAAGAATAACTTATAAGATTAAATAAGGTAGCCTTTGGAATTTCAATCTGTCAAACATTTGATTTATTGTTCATTAATAATACAAAAATGTCATACACTAACGAAGAGAAACGAGATATGATAAGTATTTTTTATTCTTCGAAACGAAATTCAACAGTAGCGAGTACAAGATAACAAAAACATTAATAAAAATACATAGAAAAGTAAACAATAAACAATTACAGTAAATGTTCAATTATCTGGCCATCTTCGGTAATGCACAATTGGGCACGCCTTCTGGCATTTTGTACTGCCCTTTGTATAGTTCTTCTAGGAACTGCATCGAAGGCATTCTGAAGTCTGTCTCGTAATTCTTCAATGTTTTGTGGCGCATCTACTTTATAAATATTATTTTTAACATATCCCCATAAAAAAAAATCTAGCGGACTTAAATCAGGTGATCTCGCAGGCCATTCAACAACTCCCCTATTTCCAATCCAACGGTTTGCAAACTCTTGATTTAAGAAATTTCTAACAACAGCTGCATTGCGTGCTGGTGCGCCATCTTGTTGCCACCATAAATATTGTAATTGATTTAATGGGATATTGTCGTCAAGATAGTCAGATACGTATGTACGTAAAATCTTTAAATATCTTTCTCCATTTAAATGTTCTTCATACATAACTGGTAACCTAAGAGACGATTTGCCAAAATACCCATCCAAACGTTTATTCCAAAACGATGTTGTGGTTTTCTAGCCCTGTTATGTCGGGGATTTTGTACTGCCCAATAGTTCTCCGTATTTCTGTTGAACATTCCAGAATTTGCAAATTTTGTTTCATCTGACCACATGATTTTGCTTAAAAAATTTTCATCATTTTCTATCCTTTCCATTAACCAATTACAATATTCTAGCCTTCTCAAATTATCTCCAGGCAGTAAAGAGTGACTAACATGGATCCTGTATGGTTTAAACCTACTTTTATGTAAAGTTCTCCAAACTCTGAACTGGCACAAATTTAATTCTGACGCTACTTCGCGTGTAGAAATTGATGAATTATTATTTATTTATAAAAATACAAGATTAACTTGAAATTTTAAAACACGCTATTAGTTTACCATTTGTAAAATATCTTGTCGATTTTCATTTAAATTCCTGTTGTCTTGCCATTACGCGGCTTAGTAAACGATCCATTCTCGACCAAATTTCTGTCGAGTTCTAGAAAAATGGTACGATGAGGCTGTTTTCGTTCTGGATATAATTGTAGATATCTTGTAC
Source organism: Melolontha melolontha (assembly GCA_935421215.2). Classification (NCBI taxonomy): domain Eukaryota; kingdom Metazoa; phylum Arthropoda; class Insecta; order Coleoptera; family Scarabaeidae; genus Melolontha; species Melolontha melolontha. The sequence goes on along the minus strand of OW285242.1, from coordinate 93,872,709 downwards.
TCGCTACTGTTGAATTTCGGTTCGAAGAATAAAAAATACTTATCATATCTCGTTCCTCTTCGTTAGTGTATGACATTTTTGTATTATTAATGAACAATAAATGAAATGTTTGACAGATTGAAATTCCATGGCTACCTTATTTAATCTTATAATTTATTCTTTCAAATAAAACCTAATGTCAAAAACTTTAGTCAGCATGTAGTACATGGTTGAAATCAGAAGAAAAAACTCTTTCTGAAGATGTCTAAATCCAATATGGCGCCTATAAGAAATTAGATAGTTGTTGATGGCTAGAAAGAAGAGTACACCACTGGATAGAGGTTTAGAAGTGGCCACAAGGATGTGTTTTTATTTTTTCTCTACAAGGCCAAATGTCGGTGCTACAGGTAAAAGAAGAAAATGGGGTTTTCGCGTTTTTTTTTTTAAATAACGAAGGTCATTTGTCACAGGTCTATTTTCTTTACGGATTTATAACAAACACAAAATTTAACAACTTTGCCAAATTTAAACCTATACTCTATCTCCAATAATAAGCGAGATCCCCATGGTGAGGGCCGAAAATGAATCAGCCTGTATATGAGCCTATCTTTGCGTCCAAATAAATTCGTTTATTAGTATTTATTTCGAACTTCGATTTCAAATTAGACAGTACCTACTTGTTCAGAATTGAAATTATATTCTTCCTTCAAAAGTTATTTTGAGATTTCTTTATGTTCAACCCCAACAGTCCACGACACATTATATATTTATAAAGAATTCCTAAAGCTCTTCATCTAAAGCGACGTTTGAAAACCTTATCATTCACGAACACTCATTTGCAGTTTTAAGAAACAAAAGATAATCTCGAATAGAAAAGTCTGCACGTATAGTGTTATATAGTAGCAACCACGTCAACCTCGTCAAAAAATATATATGTATATTGTATAATATAATATTCATAGACAGTGGGTATGTCATGCGAAGTAATCAGAGTATATATAAAAGTTGGAAAAACGTTCAACTACTACACGCACTAGTAGATGTAGCGGTCAGTTTGCGGCTAAATTCCTTATGTAAATCACCGCGATTAAAAATCACGACATGACAGAAATATGATGCACGTTAGGTTAACGGCATTATCTAGATCTACCCTTTTTTTTCTACCATTACTCTATGCGGTGGACAGTACTTTAGATAGATGTACAGATAATGAGCGTGCATTCTCACCCTTCCACCAATTTCATATATCTATGTACACATACTATGTATGCGGGTATATATGAGAAATATTACACGTGCGCCTCACTATTAAGGGTGACGTTACGATAATATGCACTTGACTTCTAGCTGTGATTACGCGAAGTTATGGGAAAAAAATAGGAAGTCCCCTTGCATGTTCGTCTTTTTTATTCTTTATTTTGTATTAATGGTAAATTTAAATGTACAAATTGATATTCATCTGTTAATTTCATTACACAAGAGCCAAGTATAGGGAAACAAATAAAATTTGTCACTCATTTCTTTATAAAAAGAAAGCTCTGTACCCCACTTTGTTAAAAATGTAAAGACATAGAATCATCCTTCCTTTAAATAATTACATATATGTAATTGCAGTTTTGCTACATTTATTGAAAAAGTAGTAAAACCTTTTAATCCCCAAGAAAGCAATTTTTAATAATAAAAGTAAAATTAAATTAGAACATAAAGTTATAAAGTTACTTATGAAATATTTTTGTCGGAAATATAAAAATTTGATGTTAAAACCGTGTGTAGCCTACCTAGAATTAAGTCGTGATTTCCATATAAATGGAAATATTAACATGCAGAAACAAAACCAAGTACAATTAATATCCAAGAGTTCATCGAATTAGGTAAGTAACTTACATCACGATGGGATCCTCTAATCGGTCGAAATCGACAGGATGAATTTGCCAGATAGGTACACGTCCATGGAGACGGCGTGTCAGTCATAAAAAAATGTATGCACCACCTTGTACAAATTATGTGCGACACCCTTATGTAGATCTACGGGACAAGAAAACAGGGAACCCACTCTGAGTAACGTACAACAATCTCCTCAAGTAAATTCTTAATAAATGATAATAACAAATAAATAACTATATACACCAAAAGAAAAGGGCACCGTTCAATTAAAGCAATCCATCTTAAATAAATAGGTAATATGATTGGTGATATTTTGAAATTAAAATTACTTGTGATGAATTATTTATAAAATAAAAAAAGATAAAGTTGAGCAGTGAATTGGTGTAGCTCCAAGTTAAACAAGAAAGATTCTGTTTATAGACAGAATTTATGATGATATATAACATGCAAACAGGATAACATTTGACTGTCGATCGATAACTTGCAAGAGTATTTACATAAAATGTTTGTTTTTGCCACAACAAATTCACCAATATTGTTTAATAAATTGGTAAAATTTAAAATTGAGTTTTGAATGACAGATATTATGAACAAAAAAATTTTAACTCTAAATTTAAAAAAAATAAACAATGCCTGAAGGGCTATTAGCTAATAAAGGTTAATTCAAAAGACAATCTTTTGAATACACATACAAGAAGTACAGTACATAAAAGAAAAGATCTGGCCTAAGATGTTATACCCATTTAACCGGTGTTGTGGCAGATGGTAAATTTCAACACGAGGTTCTCTAGTAGCGAGATAGATTATACAGCAAATTATTATTTGATAACAAAGGCATGGTGTTGTTACCAATCAGCCAGTGTGACAAGAGAAAACATTAAATCATCGCCGGCATGATCATTATTATGTGGTACCGAAAAAAGTAAAGCAACTATACAGAACCGCCCTTCAAATACGAAGGCGAAGACTTGGTAATTTTAGATAGCCGTTAATATTCAGTGTTCGACATGATCACACCCAACGTTGATTATACGAGCTAACTGACTTCTACGAGTGATAGCAAAAATAAACAACGCCAAACTGTCTCCGGCAACTTTCGAAATAAAGTAGCGTATGAATTACCTTTTTGTGGGCGGTTGCTATTGAAAATACAAACCAATGAGCCAATACACTAGCTAGACCTCAGTGAAAACAGCGTGGGGTTCCTTTCGAAAAGTCGATACGTAACTTACCAGCTCTTAATTGGATAACAGGTGCCACCGTGTATTCTTTGTTTTGTTAGATTGTAAACCGTAACCACATACGATACCAACAACGGAGGACGTTGAAAATAATTTAACCAACTAGGTTAATAGAAAATATGTTAACGGAAGGAAGCTACAATTACCAATCGAAAGCAAACACTGTAAATACTATTACTATTAGATTTATTAGAAGAGGTTTACTGTTCAACAATTTTGAACAGAAAAGTGTAAATAGTCCCTATAAAATGAACAGACAAATATATATATATATATATATATATATATATATATATATATATATATATATATATACACATGCCTAACGCGATGTGAAATATTGATTCCTCCACAGATGGTATTGTTCCTCCTATATTTACTGGAACACCAAAACGATCTGGTGAATTTTCATCTTTAGTCACTATTGGTAATGCTATCCCTTGTGTGTCTGCTCCTGCAGTAATGTCGATTCATTCTTCTGTATTGAAAGTAGTACCTGTCTTCAAATGGAACATCGAGAAATTTGATGGAGAAAGAACTAAAGTTTCTGTCAGTGCGTTTTTAGAGAACATTGATGATTTATGTGTCTCCAGAAATGATTCTCGTGACCAATTGTTAAATTCTGCTACTGATTTATTTACGGGTAAAGCTCTTCGTTCTATTCGATCACAGTCGACGTGTTGGTCTGATTTGGTTAGAGAATTACGTGTTCAATTTCAACAACAAGGACCTAATGAGTCCGTAGGTATTTATATTGCCGTAATGAAAAACATGTTTAGTAGATTAACAGTGCCTGTTGCTGATGAGGCACGGTTGAGAATTCTTTTAAGAAATATGGCTTCTTTCTATTAGAATTATTTAGGTTTAATTGAGTTGACTTCCATTGATCATTTGCTAGAACTTGGTAGAAAACTTGAAGCCAAGAAGACTTCTATAGATTCTTTAATGGAACCTGATTTAGCCTACGTATATTCACCTTCTGTTAACACTGTTCAGGTAAATGCTGGTTCTTCTACTTTTAAATTGGCGAGACCAACGTGTGGTCCGGTTTGGGGTAGTTTGAACTTTTAGGCCCGTCTGGGGGCCGGACGAATATCAAGTCTGGTGTAATCCGCCATGTCGTAAGAGGCGACTAAAAGTTTTTTTTAGATCATTTTGGGAATACATTTTTTTTGATATTTTTTGTTCATTCTGTCAACTTTAACGTTTCATTTTTTTAATTATTCATATATATATAATTAGCAAACTTGGTGAGATTTAAATATTTATCATTATTTTAATGTCAGGATCGCTTTGATCATATTTAATTCTAGTTTTGTTCACTCAACTTTCACTCTTATTGTTATATTCTGGATACGTTATCCTGTTATTGTTTGTGTGGTTCTGAATGATAATAAATTCTTATTGTTATTGTTTCGTTTGAGTTGTTTTATTTTATTTAACATCGATACATGTACTTTACCGGAATTTATTCAATTTACTACGGCAGAGTCTGTGTTCTCTGTTGCGGCTAAAGGGATAACATGGTGGCGCCCTTTCGGATATAAGATCCCCCCTCCACTCGCCTTTAAACTGAGCTGGTCTTTAGCCGAAAGATCTCCGCGGCAATCATGTATTGAAGTGAATTGGGTAAATTTGTAAGTAAAGGTAGTACATTAGTAGCCGCAAGACTAGTGCTCGTGGGGGCACATAGCATAAATACGATTCTTAGATAAAAAAATACTCATGTTGTGCATTTCTCGATTCTACTTCATTGTATGTGCTTTTAACTTGTTCTTTAATTTCTTTTGGAGATGGTACCCAAGCGTATCCATTATAATATATATATATATATATATATATATATATATATATATATATACATATATATATGTATATATATATATATATATAGATAGTAAACCCAATCAGTAGGCGATTAAAGGTCTGTATATTACTTCAAAATATATGTATTTAAAAAACTCTACATGTTTCGGCTGTGTACGCCTTTATCAAGAGAATACAAAATATGAATGACAGGATATAAATGTCAAGTAATTAAGTTGCTATGGTTTAAATTATTCAAAGATACATTCTAGTAATAATAATAAATCATGCCTTAGTATTCCAAAAAATAGATAACAAGGTGTGAACATATGTGTTGTTCGCTGCTAGCAATTTGTGTCTCCTTCTGGGTATGAACTTGTGTATTGGTTGCTGCTGGCAGCTTGCGTCTCTCTATGGGTGTGTGGTTTTGTGTGAGAGCGTAAGTGTAGGGTTTTGTATGTCGGTGCGTTCGTGCGTGTGTTTAGTGATCGGTCGCATGAATTTAGAGAGGTCGGATAATCAGCCGTTGCGTAGGGCCGCCAACCCTTTCCCGACAACTTCTTTACAATTCCGTGCAGTACTTCGACGGCCTGACCCCCGCCCCAACGAGGCAAGGCGCAGACAGGCGAAGCGCACCCTGTACGGAGTTGCTCATCGCTAACCAAGGGAACACTCTTAGGGGCTACCTCGGTAGACGATGGTCACACTTGTGCCATCTTAACGTTTTCCGCCGAAGCGGGGGCATAGCACACACGTCGAACGTGTGTGTGCTGTTAACGGCAGCCTAGCCAGGTTGCCGCCCAGGACCGGTCCTAGTGGTGTGTGCATTGCGCGGCGACGAGATAGCGCCGCGTAGCATGGTTCCTCACTCTTGCTGGAAAGGCGGAATGGCACCTGACTGCCCAACGGGCAGACCCCCCTAGAGTTTTGTAGCGCATATGCTAGGCTACAACCCAGTAGAGGACCACATCAGCAAAAAACAGAAAACAGGGATAGGCAGGGAAAAGCAAGACATGAGTTATTATTACGTATGCGCCCGTGGAGCGACTTAAGATGCAAAGTTGTCGGCATTCGCTCAAAACGAGAAGGAAAACCACGAAAACCTGCTCGGACAACTAGACAGGAATCAAAACACGGAACAGTCAGCATGATAAGCAAAAGTATATGATATTTAAATGATATTTAAATAACATAAGGTATATAACAAAAAAAAAATATATAATATGATGGTAAATTGTAGATCGTTACAAAATTAAATTATAGTATATACTGCTTAAATTTTTTATATCATTTCTGTTGTTAATTGAATTTTTTTCCTGTTTAATACTGATCATTTCTTTAATTTGTCTTTTCACTGTGTGTTGTTCTTTATCAATTATCTGTGTGTTTTCAAAATCGAAATGGTGATCGCGTAGTAGTTTGTTTGTAGACAATGCAGTTTTGTCTGTTCTAGAGTATTTGTGGGCTTGTATTCTTTTGTATAAATATTGTTTCGTTTGGCCTATGTAGTAACTATCGCAATCGCGACATGGTATTTTATATACGACATGTGTTTCTCGATTTTTTTCTATTTTAGGTTTAAGTTTTGAAAATAAATGTTTATTAGTATTACTAAGTTTATATGTTGTAGCTATATCATATTTTTTTAAAGTGTATTTAATTTTTTCCGATAGTTGTGGAACATATGGAATTGTGATATATGTTGTGTCATTGTTCAAATTTTTATTGGTGTCTGCAGTGTTGTATATTTGGTGTACTCTTTTTTTAATAGTTTGGTCTATAAGTTGTGGTGGATAATTATTATCAGTTAAGATTGTTTTAATTTTTTTGATGTCGCCGCGCAATGCACACACCACTAGGACCGGTCCTGGGCGGCAACCTGGCTAGGCTGCCGTTAACAGCACACACACGTTCGACGTGTGTGCTATGCCCCCGCTTCGGCGGAAAACGTTAAGATGGCACAAGTGTGACCATCGTCGACCGAGGTAGCCACTAAGAGTGTTCCCTTAGTTAGCGATGAGCAACCCCGTACAGGGTGCGCTTCGCCTATCTGCGCCTTGCCTCGTTGGGGAGGGGGTCAGGCCATCGAAGTACTGCACGGAATTGTAAAGAAGTTGTCGGGAAAGGGTTGGCGGCCCTACGCAACGGCTGGTTATCCGACCTCTCTAAATTCATGCGACCGATCACTAAACACACGCACGAACGCACCGACATACAAAACCCTACACTTACGTTCTCACACAAAACCACACACCCATAGAGAGACGCAAGCTGCCAGCAGCAACCAACACACAAGTTCATACCCAGAAGGAGACACAAATTGCTAGCAGCGAACAACACATATGTTCACACCTTGTTATCTATTTTTTGGAATACTAAGGCATGATTTATTATTATTACTAGAATGTATCTTTGAATAATTTAAACCATAGCAACTTAATTACTTGACATTTATATCCTGTCATTCATATTTTGTATTCTATTGATAAAGGCGTACACAGCCGAAACATGTAGAGTTTTTTAAATACATATATTTTGAAGTAATATACAGACCTTTAATCGCCTACTGATTGGGTTTACCATATCATATCAAGGTCACGAAGTTATTATATTTATTTATATATATATATATATATATATATATATATATATATATATAACAATTGATAAATTATTGGAGTTTTTCGGCTTTTATATGAAATATTTACAAATATCAAGTTAGTATGTATATAATTGCAAAGTAAGTGGGGATGTAAATATTGCTGTCTACAAATTACAAAGCAAATCATACGAAATTGTTAATTGAAAAATATTGTCTATGTTGGGACTCGAACCCAAGTCTACAGTTTGCCGGACTGTCGCTTTTACCACTTAGCCACAATAGACCTAGGTTCAAGCTATTTAGAAATACATTATAAAGTAACAGTGTTAATGAATCAGATGTCAGCCGAAAAACTCCAATCATTTATCAATTGCTATATTTTATAAACGGCTAAGAAATTATCTAAACACTTTTTCGGCTTTTTCGGATCTTATATACAAAAGGGCGCCACCATGTTACCCTTTAGCCGCAACAGAGAACACAGACTCTGCCGAAGTAAATTGAATAAATTCCGGCGAAGTACATGTATCGATGTTAAATAAAATAAAACAACTCAAATCAAAACAATAAGAATAAGAATTTATTATCATTCAGAACCACACAAACAATCACAGGATAACGTATCCAGAATATAACAATAAGAGTGAAAGTTGAGTGAACAAAACTAGAATTAAATATGATCAAAGCGATCCTGACATTAAAATAATGATAAATATTTATATCTCACCAAGTTTGCTAATTATATATATATATGAATAATTAAAAAAATTAAACGTTAAAGTTTACTGAATGAACAAATAATATCAAAACAAAATGTATTCCCAAAATGATCTAAAAAAAACGGGCAAACTAACCAAGACTCCTTTTAGTCGCCTCTTACGACATGGCGGATTACACCAGACTGGATATTCGTCCGGTCCCCAGACGGGCCTAAAAGTTCAAACTACCCCAAACCGTACCACACGTTGGTATCGCCAATTTAAAAGTAGAAGAACCAGCATTTAACTGAACAGTGTTAACAGAAGGTGAATATACGTAGGCTAAATCAGGTTCCATTAAAGAATCTATAGAAGTTTTCCTGGCTTCAAGTTTTCTACCAAGTTCTAGCAAATGATCAATGGAAGTCAACTCAATTAAACCTAAATAATTCTGATAGAAAGAAGCCACATTTCTTAAAAGAATTCTCAACCGTGCCTCATCAGCAACAGGCACTGTTAATCTACTAAACATGTTTTTCATTACGGCAACATAAATACCTACGGACTCATTAGGTCCTTGTGTTCTAGAGCGAATTTCTTGGAAAAGTCGTTCCTTGAAATCGTGAGGCTGAAATTGAACACGTAATTCTCTAACCAAATCAGACCAACACGTCGACTGTGATCGAATAGAACGAAGAGCTTTACCCGTAAATAAATCAGTAGCAGAATTTAACAATTGGTCACGAGAAACATTTCTGGAGACACATAAATCATCAATGTTCTCTAAAAACGCACTGACAGAAAGTTTAGTGCTTTCTCCATCAAATTTCATGATATTCCATTTGAAAACAGGTACTACTTTCAATACAGTGGGATGAATCGACATTACTGCAGGAGCAGACACACTAGGGATGGCATTACCAATAGTGGCTAAAGATGGAAATTCACCAGATCGTTTCGGTGTTCCAGTAAATATAGGAGGAGCAGTACCATCTGTGGAGGAATCTGTTCTGGAGGAATCAATATTTCACATCGCGTTAGACATGTGTTAGGTGAACTACTTGAACTACTGTCATGCAGTATTCAATTGTCAACATGCTGAAACAAAAATGAAAAATTTTGTTATTATGGATTTATGAAAAGATTATTCTTTGTTAAAGATTTTGCTTGATATACAAATAAGTACAATAAGTTCCTATTACTAATTTTTTAAACATAATCCTTCTAAGTCTATGCAATGTTGTCCTAACACCTTTTATCAAATAAAAAACAGTTAGCAAGTTAACAAAACACAAAATTATTATTTCTGCTTATTCTATAATATATCCGCCTTCCATAACACATAACTCTTCTACGAAATTAACTGCAACAGTTTTGTAACATTTGAGGTATTATACTGTTAATGGCTTGTGTTATCAGAATTTTTAAAGCAGCTTTAGAGCGTTCTCCGAGTGTGATAAGAAGTTCAAAAGAACTTATTGTGAACTGCAAATTTTCCTGGAGTTGTTAGTATAACTGCGCAAAATCACATGCGTGTTAGGAGGGTGAAATAATATCCTCGGAGACGATTGGTGTCCTCTACGTATTGCTATAAGTTGATTTAAGGAATTATTTGTAAAATTTAGACTTCAATTAGGAAAAAATACGAAACTAAACATAAACTTCATAAATTTCCATTATCCGATAATTAATAATGAACTGCCAACTATTTGCACATAAGATTGTTTGTAGTATTGAATGCATTAATATTTTGTATGAAATTGTTACTCTATATTTAATATTTCAAATGATAAAATTATATGAATTTTAATTTGTGTAGATAATTAAAAAAATTGTAAAATCTCTTACCACGATTAATACTCGTAACCTCGGTAGGTAGAGTAAATAATCATAGTGTTGAACTTGAGACACAGTAAAGCTAACACAAAGTATCGCCAAACACTTTACAAGTGGTTATTAATTTTACCTATTGAAATATAAATTTGTATTTAGGATACGAGAATTAATTGTGGTAAAAGATTTTTTACCTTTTTAAGTTTTTACATAACCACAGTCTCCAGAAAAATACTTTTTTGGTATAGATAATATGTATTCGATGTTATAATTAGAGAACGGACACGCTTACCACCCAGTGCAGTACTGGCGAAAGGCTGTATTTCTAAAATATTTAATTTTATTTATATAATTGGAAAACGAACGGGTGGTGATGTATAAAATTACGAAATACATATGTATTTGTTGAAAAGTTGTATTTTTAAAGTTTTTAATTTTATTTCTATAATTATAACATTTTTATTTGTTCATTTTGTCGTTCAAGTTGAGTAATGGAGTATTAATATTGACTAGCAATAGTTTCTCAAGGTTTTCTTCTGTCAATTTTGTTCTCTTTGAATTAAGTACATCCTTATAAATAGAAAACGTCCTTTCTACATCGCAACTGGTTATAGATGCATTCTGAAAATATTCTTTTATTTCTTCATATTTATCCGTTAGACTTTGTGGAATTGTCTCCATACATAATTGCTGCAATGTAATTAAATCTGGATTTCTATTAAGAATTGCTTCAAACTTTTGCCGAAGGCCACATCCGAAGTCACTTGGAATACTTTTCAAATTATTAACAGCCACATCTAATGTGGTTAATCCGTCATTTAATTTGAGATTTCGATTTTCAAAATAAGTGATTAGTTTTGGCAATTTTCCAAAGTGTTCGTGAAGAAAGTACAACTGATTTTTTAAATTTGGGATTTGTGTGAGCTCCTTGCACTCACCAATACTTCTAGCATCCTCCTTTAGCAGTGTTACGAAATGTTTTAGACTATCTAAATTCTCAGCATAATAACTAGTAGCTTCCAGCCATGTTCCCCACCTAGTTATTACTGGAGTGGGAGGCAGTGACAGAGATGGAAATTTTTCCCTGAAAAGAGCTACTCTCAATGGTGCTTTTCTGAAAACTTTTTTAAAAGCTGATACAAGTCTATCAACATCCGGAAAAGTGTCTCTGATATATTCACAGGTTCTGTGGAGAGCATGTGCTACACAAGTAATATGCAGCATATTAGTATATATTTTCTTCAATAGTCTGCCTGTTTTTAACATATACGCAGCACTATCACTGACAAATAAAAGTATTTTTTCTTTGTACGTGGCGTCCGAGTGAAGCATTTTTTGCATATTCTCCTTAATGGTTTCAGCAACTGTTTCCGCATCAACTCTATTTATAACACTTGTTGCTATTACATATGAGTTACAGGGAATAGTTGGATGTAGTACACCAGCTACAACATTTACCACACAGCGTCCTAACATATCCACCGTTTCGTCGGCGCTTATCCATATGTATTGATTTAAAAGATGGCTTCTAATGCGTTCTACTGTTCTCGTATACCACCTAGAAACATAATATTTGCGTAAAGTTGATTCATCAGAAACATTTCGACCAGTATATTTTTGAAGAAATATTTTTAAAGTGGGATTGCTAAGTTTATTTAATGGAATATTAGCCGCCATAAAAGTTTTACAGAGTTCAGATGTGTTTGCGATCCTAAGTGACGAATTTTTGACGATATTTTACGGATTTTGTAATAAATTTCGGAATCACTGACAATGGACATACAATCAGTATGACCGTCAATCCAACTCGCTATTGTTTTACGATGCCGTTCTCGACGTTCTTCCATATCATATCTGAAAAAGTAATTTAAACAATGCTCTAGATCTAAATAAATGAAAACTAAAAATGTGTGCGTAAGTTATTGAAACTGAACGAAATTCAATGCACACTCTTACGTCGAAATAATTGGTAGAAATAGATTCAATCAAACGATATTAAACAGGATCTAGCACAAAAATGACGATGTAATTAACAGTTAAAACTATGAAAACAAGAAACTTACTCACAGCACTTTATTTATCTTACGAAATATAAACTAATAAATAAAATATATTATAAAAACCCCGCTTCTATCTACGCTCATGAAAACACTTTAAAAAGCACTATATTCTCGGAATACAATAGCTGGCTTGTCCATTGTTATCGCGGCGAGACCAGGTGTCCGAGTAAGTCAAACAAATACTTCATTGAATTACGCCGGGATGTACTGAGAGACGTTATATACAATTCCAATTGCCGATTGCGTTTTATGGAAATTGCGTCCGTTCTCTAGTTATAATATACATGAAATTTGACATAAAACAAACTTTTACAATAAATCGTTTATTTAATACACAAATTCTCGTTTTATTTCTCTGACGACAAAATATACCTCATTTGATGCTGGGACCTTGTATCGAGAACCTAATAAACACCCTAAGATAATTTACAAGAACAGAATCTAAAATATGTATTTTATGTAATTTTCAATAAACAATTAATGTTACATTTGAACCACCAAGCAAAATACACAGCAGTATGTATATATAATACGAAATTACGGTGACAACCGAGTTACTCCGTATGCAATGGATACAATTTGATAGCTACGTGAACTCTGTCGCTGGAGAGAGTCACGTGTTACATATACATACGTCTTACATATACACATTCGCTATATGTGCACATTCTTGAGATAATACATTTTGTTGTGCTTATAAGTCCTTAGAATGCAGATAAGGAAATAAAATACAGTAAGTTACTTTGTGTGCATTAATTCAATTAATTTTCAGTGTTATATGAATCGTCAATGTAATAACTCGCATGTTTTGAATAAAATAATTTTAATTAAAAAGATTGTTTTAATTTGAAAAAACATAAATGGCGCAGTCAGTGAGGATAGTGAAAAGGCTTTTAGTGTAAATAAAAGTCGTGTGTTTCTACACTTAGTTTCACAAAATCTGCAAAAAAAAAAACAGAAATCATCGAGATTTCCCAGGAGCCGACCGGACCAGCATCGCCGAGAAGTTCCAACGAACCAAGGACAGCATCGCCAACGTTCACCCCTAGGATAAGAAACAAGAAACAGAAGAAGAAATGAAAATTATTTTATTAGTTTTAATGTAAGTACAATAATATTGTTCTTTAATATAATCTTGTGGCACAAATTTAATGTTTAACACTGACGACACACTCGACGAAATTTTAAGTAAATTTGCGAACATCTCTCTTAAAGACAATATGGCTATTAATATTTCTATGAGAGATTATCTCGAAACAATTCCTCATTTTGATGGTAACCCTATGTATATTTCAACGTTTCTATCGAGTTGCGATTCAATTTTACAAACTTTAGGCCGAGAAAATGATCCTGTATATAATGCGTTCTTATTTAGAGCAATCATTTCGAAATTAAACGGAAAAGCCGCGCAAGTTGCATCAATAAGAAATGTTACAGATTGGACTAGTTTACGCCGCCTTTTAATAAATACATTTAGTGATAAACGAAATGAATTAACATTAATATCAGAATTACAAAGAGTAGAACAACATTTAAATGAACCACCTAGTGCTTTTGGCGAACGATGTTTAAATTTATGTAGCATGTTAGTCGCACGTATTAATATCACCGAAGAAAACGAAGCGTTAAAAGCAAGTAAAATTGAACTATATCAAGGATTAGCCCTACAAACCTTTATAAACGGATTAAGAGAACCGACAAGACTTATTATGCAGTGTAGGAAGCCGAATACTCTTGAAGATGCTTTAAGTTACGCACAGGAACAAGAAAATTTGCAATATCAACGACATAAAACACCTATGACGTTCACATCTAATCAACCCAGAGTATCTCGACCAATACAAAAACCAAATATTCCTGTAAGATTCCCCTCATCGCATATCCCTGTTCAAACAAGACAGTTTACAACTCCACCATTCCAGTTTAGAAATCCATTACCTCCTAAAATTTATCATCAACAAAATCCGCAATTTCAATATCAAAGACCAACATTCCAAAATGTAAAATCTCCCTCTCAAATCACAAGAAATACGCATCAGACCTCGCAAATAAATCCAAATTTACCAAAACCAACGCCTATGGACTGGTCATCATCATCGGGTTTAACTAGAACAACAAATTTGCCAAATAAATATTACCCACAACAAACAAATCGACCATTATTTGATGTAGAAGAATTGTTTTATCAAGAAGAACCTTACCAAGACGAAGCAGCCGCCCTCGATTACGAATACGACTCAGAACAATATGTAGATTACATAAATCAATCAGTCGATCAGACGAATCAATATCAAGAGTACGACAACCAAGGTACTGAATCACAGGAAGAGAAACAAGAAAATTTTCCTTTACCAGCCTCGGAAAGAATGAACAAGAAATAATAGAAATTAACGTCACAACGGCATCTAAACTTCCATATATAATTTTACCGGAGACAAATTCTAAATTCATGGTAGACACGGGATCAACCAAATCGCTGATATGTTCAAAATTAGCATCCGATCATTATTCACATTTAATCGAACACGATAAATTTATAATTCAATCAGCTCATGACATCAGTCAACATAATTATAGTATAATTATTCCTCTTTCAAAAATTTTTAAAGAAAATTCAAATCATAAATTTCATATATTTGATTTTAATCCAAACTATGACGGTCTTATTGGTTTAGATCTTTTGAAAAAACTAAACGCAAAAATCGATCTATGCAATAATAAATTAATCACTAAAAACGCACAAATACCCATTTATTCGAGCGAAATTAAACTAAAAGAAACAAATGTACATTATAAACCAATTAAACGAATTACTATACCAGCAAGAACAGAGAAAATCGTAAAATTACCAGTTTCCGTAAACTCAGGAGAAAAATTTCTACCATATACAAAACTTAAATCAAAAATGGAAATACCAGCATCAATCGTTACAGTGGAAAATAGTGAATGTTATTCTACAATAATAAATTCATCTGACGAAGAACAAAATATAGAAATTGATGAGCCGATGGAAGTCGACGATTTTAATGAAATAGACCCGCAAAATGAAGAAATATGTACGTTAAAAGAAACTCAGGTTAATAAATTGTTAAACGAAAACTTAAATAAACTTCGATTAGATCACATGAACATAGAAGAGAAAAAAGCAATTAAAATACTTTGTTATGAATATAAAGATATTTTTTATAACGATAAACTTCCATTATCTTTTAATAATGCAACTAAACATACAATAAAATTAACAGAAAATACTACACCGATGTTCACAAAATCATATAGATATCCGCAAATACATAAAACGGAAGTGAAAAAACAAATTTCATCTTTACTTGAGCAAGATATCATCAGACACAGTTCATCCCCATGGAGCAGCCCTATATGGATCGTACCGAAGAAAATGGACGCATCTGGTAAACAGAAGTGGCGAATGGTAGTTGATTATCGTAAATTAAATCAACACACAGTAGACGATAAATACCCTTTGCCAAATATTTCCGACGTACTCGATAAACTCGGTAAATCTCAATATTTTACAACGTTAGACCTGGCCTCTGGTTTTCATCAGGTACAAGTTGCCGAAGAAGATATAGAAAAAACTGCTTTTTCTTCAGAAAACGGACATTTTGAGTATCTGAGAATGCCATTTGGACTTAAAAATGCCCCATCTACGTTTCAACGCGTAATGGATAATATTTTAAGAGGAATTCAAAATGAAACTTGCCTAACCTATATGGATGACATAATAATATTTTCGTCTTCTTTACAAGAACACATAGACCGCTTAAAGTCAGTTTTCGATAGATTAAGAAAATATAACTTCAAAGTACAATTAGACAAAAGCGAATTTTTAAAGAAAGAAGTAGCTTACCTCGGACACATTATCACTCCGAATGGTGTAAAACCAAACCCGGAAAAGGTTAAAGTTATTCAAAATTACCCAATTCCAAAAACAACACGTGATATAAAATCATTCCTTGGACTTTTAGGTTATTATCGACGTTTTATAAAAGACTTTTCTAAAATTACAAAACCTCTTACAAAATGTCTGAAGAAAAATGAAAAAATCATTCATGATAGTGAATTTATTGATAGTTTTAATTTGTGTAAACAAATATTGATGAATGATCCAATTTTAAAATACCCCGATTTCGAAAAACCGTTTATACTAACAACTGATGCAAGCCAATATGCAATTAGTGGAATTTTATCTCAAGGCCCTATCGGAAAGGATCTTCCGATCGCTTATGCAAGCCGCACCTTAAATGATACTGAACAAAAATACTCCACTATAGAAAAAGAATTACTAGCTATAGTGTGGTCAACGAAACATTTCCGACCGTATTTATATGGCCGAAAATTTACCATCTGTACGGATCATCGCCCTCTTCAATGGCTTTTCTCACTAAAAGACCCACATTCAAAATTAGCAAGATGGAGACTAAGACTTGAAGAATTCGACTATGAAATTATATATAAGAAAGGTAAGGAAAACACAAATGCCGATGCTCTTTCAAGGATCGAAATTTATCCTCTAGAAACAGAATCTTTAATTGTTAATATAGATGACCAAGAATTACTAGAAATACTAGACGATAACGAAAATAGAAGATTGTCAGCTGACGAAATGGAACAACTTTTAAACAACTTAGACGATGAAAACGACGTTCTCGAAACAGTAAATTCAAATACAGAAGAAGGACCTCCATTAAGTATTCCTATTCAAGAAGAAGCAATTAACAACAAACAATTTCAAATACACGTTAAAACAGTTCATATAAATCCCCAGCCTACTAGATTTACTATAAAGGAAGGTAAAACAAATTTTTATGTTCAAATAACAAAAGAAAATAATTCTAGACTAATTCAAAATTTCATGAAAGAATATTTACAACCAAATCGAAAGTATTATATCACATTCGATACAGAAGAAATGTATAAACAATTCTGTAAAGAATATTGTGTACTATTTGGAGAACGAGGACCGAAAATCATACGATGTACGAAGAAATTACTGACAATAGAAGATAAAGAAGAACAGAAAGAATTAATAAAACAACACCACGAAGGAAAAAGTAACCACAGAGGTGTAAATGAAACTATTTCATTTCTACAAAGACATTATTATTGGAAAAACATGGCCGCAGAAGTAAACAACTACATAAATAAGTGTGAAATCTGTAAAAGAACTAAATATGACAGAAACCCTCCGAAATTACGGTTAAATTTAACAGAAACTTATGAAAAACCGTTCGAAAAAATACATATTGATACATTTTCGATTCAAAATAATGTGTTTTTAACAATTATAGACGCATTTACTAAGGTAGGACAAGCCTATTGCATAAAAGGAAAAACAGCAGTCGAAATAATGAATAAATTGTTAAGTTTCTTTTCGCATTATAATATTCCAAAATCTATAACGATGGATAATGGCACCGAATTTGTTAATAGAACTATCCAAAGCCTATTACTCAATCACAAAATACATATCCATACAATCACACCTCATAATCCTCAATCGAATGCGTTAGTAGAACGTTTTCATAGTACACTTTTAGAACATTTACGAATATTGACTGAAGAAGAAAATGAATCGATCACAAATTTAATGAAATATGCTATTATCGCGTATAATAACACCATACATTCTACTACTAAACACACACCATTTGAACTATTATTTGGTTACACCGCAAATTTAGATCCTTTTGATTTACAATACGAAACCGAATTTTATGAACATTATACTGAACTTCATAAAGAAAGAATGAAGCGCCTTTACGATAACATTAAAGAAAAAACCAGAATTAGAAAACAAGAAATCATAGCGAACAGAAACAAAAATGTTCCACAATCACCATTTAAAGTGGGACAGAATGTATATTTAAAAACATCAAAAAGGAATAAATTAGCAAATAAATATACGGGACCTTATGAATTAATCGAAATCCGAAGAAATCACACATGCATAATAAAAAATTTACAAACAAACACTGAAACTATTATACACACAAATAGATTAAAGCAGCCAACTGTTTTAGATTCCGGTTCCACATCGGATTAACGGAAATGCAAGAACAAGAAATAACAATTACACGAGTATCGAATAATCCAGGAATCTTGCCAATCAAATTGGGTATAGAAATATTAGAACGGCCCTTACATTCTCTAAAATGAATATAATGCATCCTTCCATAATTGAGCCACACTTACTTTTAAAAGAGCTTTTATCAATAACCGATTATCAATCAATATTACCTAAAAAACCATCAATGAAAAATATTATGATACTTGAAACACTAATAAATATCGAAGCATATCAACAGGATAAATCTATCATCTTCATCCTCGAAATTCCTCTCGTTCCAAACATCTATAATCTATATTATATTTATTCATTACCAGTGAACATTCAAAATGCCACAAAGATTATAATACCGACAACACATTACATGCTTCAGAACGAACAATATTATAGTAACTTGAACAGTAACTGTAAAGAAATTTCACCCATTGAATATTTATGTAATTATGTAGATGTATTGCCTATTACTGATACGAGTCCATGTGAAATTCAAATTATCATGTTAACAAATCAATACAAAAATTGTAAGCACACATCAATAAAATTAAGCGATATCAAAACACAAAGAATTGAAAATAATAATTGGATAGTATTTTCCTTAAATCAAACTAAAATATCTGCAAGTTGTAATGGTAATCAATATGTTAAATTAAACTAATAAAAGATACAAATATAATTCATATTCCATCAGGTTGCAGTTTATCTGCAGTTTATCAATAAATAATAAAATTATTAAAAATTCACAAAACTTTAGAAGTAATATGTACAAATACCTTCAATTAGAATACGATGTAAAAATAGACAATGTAGATATGACAAGTTTTAATCCACTAAACCTAGAAAATATAAAATTAGAACAAACTAGCGATATATTAAATAAACTACATATTCTAGAAAGCAATACCAAAAATGAACCAATGTATATAAGTAGTACACCTAGTATTTGAACTATCATTTTATTTTGTATATTAATAACATGCCTAATGTATGCTTTTGTAAAATATTTAAAACAAAAACATTTCAAATTAAATTGGTTAAGAAGAATAAAGAAATACCAGAAAAATCGAATAAACAAAATTTAAATGATTCCCAGTTTAAATTTTTATCTCATAGGGGAGGTGTTACATATACATACGTCTTACATATACACATTCGCTATATGTGCACATTCTTGAGATAATACATTTTGTTGTGCTTATAAGTCCTTAGAATGCAGATAAGGAAATAAAATACAGTAAGTTACTTTGTGTGCATTAATTCAATTAATTTTCAGTGTTATATGAATCGTCAATGTAATAACTCGCATGTTTTGAATAAAATAATTTTAATTAAAAAGATTGTTTTAATTTGAAAAAACATAAATCACGCAAGGGGCAGATACCAAGTTATGACTGATGACCGCTGTCCACGCCCTCTGTCGTGACACTTGACAACGATAAGGACAAGTAGGGAAAATCATTAAGCGACCACGACGGACGACGACCAACGCACCTAGTCAATATAAAAAATATGGTCTTTGTACGCGATTGTAACGACGTAAACCAGTGCTTTCGAAACTAGAACATTGCTAAGAAGTTGCATTAAACAATGTCGTTGGTATCCGCGATCGTCGTTATATTGTAGGGGAAGGTTGCCACAAATGAACCGATTATTGCTTTTTATTTTTTACTGTTGAAACAAAAAATTTTTTATATAAACAAAAATTATGTGCATCCATTTTAGTGTTTTAGGTATCATATTTTTATTTTTTAATTGCAACATGCACGCTACAAATTTTTTTAAACCTATTTTTTTGAAAGCTTGCTTGTGGTCCATTTGGGGCAACCAGTGACCACGATTGAACTTCTAGTTTACTTAATTGGACCACAGCACAATAATGTGAAAATAAACATTAATAAACTCATATAACATTCTTAAAAATTGTTTATTAAAAAAACCAAAGTACAAAATATTCTTAAGTAATAAAACCACATAGGTAAATCAAAAAGATATTTCTTAAAAGTAAATAAAAATTAGCTTTTACAGCACCACTAAATATGTGGTAAGTTAATGCAAATAGGGCAAAAATAAAATTTTCGCAGAGGGCTTACATTTGCACAAAGTGCATGCACCCATTTATTGCATTTTTGACACTGAATCATGTCAATTTGTTTGGCCTCCTTACATAGTAAACAATACCATGATGATGTGGAGCCAACATCTGCTTCATCATGATCAGGGCATAAACTAGTGGATGGTTTAGAAGATCGACAGTTTTTGAATTTCTTTTTACCAAATATACTTTTTGGCTTTGCCTCCTTCACTTTTTGCTTGCCAGCAAGTTCTTCTTTATAAGGGCTGCTCGTTATTTCGCAAGCGTGTTGGGCATCTTTTCTTTTTCGTTTTTTGGACGTCCTCTCACTGTTGGCTGGATTTGGAATCGGGGAGATTGTGATAACCTAGTTAAGCGATGTTTGTAGTTCTAGTTCAGTCAAGGCGAGGCCCCGGTCTTATTTTACATTGTATTAGTAAACACGACCTCGGTCTACCTATTTAGGTAAACGCAAGCATCATTGATTAAAGGTTACACGCTTGCACATCTGTTTACACATAAACGAGGACGTAGTCAAACAAGGGCATTCTAATGGTATATAAGATATTCTACGAAGGAATACAAATTAATCATAGTCGGAGAACCAGTTAGAACTCTCATTTGACTACGATACTACTCGTTGCCATACTTGTAAATAATTGTTAAGTTTGTGATGTATTAACTCATTATACTTCGTTATACCAACTTTACCTGAGTTTTATTCCGATGCTTATGTGCATCATCTTATCGACGTAATCATGTAGCCGACACAGGACGCGGTTACATTACATGGCGATCCTGCCAGGATTACAAGATTTCTTCCACGGACACACACAGTGAACTGTTCCCAAGTGGAGATTTGAAATTGTCTATAAAAAAGTAGAATAATAAATTGAAAAACTACAATAACAAATTGTTTAACCTTGTGTTCCAGTCTGGATATCGCTTTGAATGTTTACAGTTTCCTCTTGAAGATTTTCCGCAGCAACAAAGTCTTTTTCACCAAAAACATTTCTGTCCACTGGCCAGATACCAGTGGTCTTGAATCCACTTGCTGCATTTTCAATTGTAGCTGCCCGTCCGTAGGCAGGTGTAAATATTGATGCAACATTGTACATCGATACGGGAATACTAGGATTGGTTCGCATCCATTTTTGCATTTCCTGAATATAAAAGGTTTCAAGGGGCTTGAAAACTGCTACATCTAGTGGCTGTAATTTATGGGTGGTGTGGGCCGGCAGTTGGAGCATTATGATGCTCGAGTCACGAGCTAATTCCAAAACTTTCAGATTTTTGCTGTGTGTTGTATGACCGTCCAAACATAAAAGAATTTTTCGCTCTTTACTAGGATGTACTGTGGAAATAAAATGTTCCAACCATTTAACAAATAATGAGGAATCTATGTATCCACTCTCAGATATTTCAACAATGCTGCCTTCTGGAACTCCATTCTTTAATTCTGGTGCCATTCGAAGTCGTTTAAAGATAATCATAGGTGGAACAAACTGACCTGACGCACTGCAACAGCACACAAATGTGGTATTGACTCCTCTCTCACCACTTGAAAGACCTGCAATTTGCTTTTTGCCTTTGGTTGCGATTATTTTTTGGCATCTTTTCTGAACTGTGGAAAATACACTTTCGTCCATATTGAAAATTCGTGTTCTATCTAATCCGTTCTCATCACAAATTTTTTCAACCAAATCAAAAAATTTCGTTACGCTCTCTCTATTAAAACCTTTCGCACGAGCTAGTGAAGTACTTTCTGGGGTTCTTAAAGCCAAGTCCGGATGCCGCTTCATAAAGCTGTAATACCACTTTTTACCAGCCAAACCTTTCCCCTTGTTAAAAGAATGAGGTATACCATTCTTTTCGGCAATATCAAATGCCAATTTGCGGACATCCGTGAGTGTCAACCCAAACATGCATTCTTCCAGTTTCAAAATATGAGATTTAATTTCATTTTCAATAGTTGCAGAAAATGTAGGAACCCCACCGTAAAATTTAACCCTGTCATTAGCAATCTTATTTTTCGAATGCAAGTGGCGTTTTAATGTTGCTTTTGGGACGTTATAAATTCTAGCACACTCGTTTAAACCATATACTTTGTTTTTTAAAGCACTTAATGCTAACTCTAACTCTTCGCCTGTCCATTTTTTCCTAGCATCCGACATTTTTCCTCTTAAATTAAAAGAAAAACAATAATTGTAACTCAAAGAATCTTATTAGTTGCCTGAAATGGACCAGTTCATTTGAGGAAACCGAGCATGGTCCATTCAAGGAAACTGACTAATATTCGAAATACGAAGGCGTCAACAATATAAACATAACCTGAGAAACTAAGTGGCGGAGTAAATTCATTCTCAATACCCACATTTTCTACGTAAAAATAAAACATGCTGCAAAATTCAAAATCCTTACCTGCCAAAGCTTACAGTAGAGGTGATCAAAATTACATATAAATGCTTTCTTTTAGTTTTTTTCCTTTAAAAACAAACGCCGACCACTCACAGCACAACCGATTCGTTTCTGGCACGTGCTCATATTATCACACGCCATCTATTGCAGCTTCCTAAGACCTATATACCCTGTATACCTGTAAATTGACGGTGGTCCATTCGAGGAACCGGTCCATTCCTAGCAACTTTCCCCTATGTGTATTAGGTTTCCTCTCTGAACTCCGCTGCCATCTTTTTCAGTATTTATTACACACATACAAAAAAGTTATCTACAAAGATGCATAGCAATGCGATACTATCTGCATTGCTATGTAGCATATGATTGAGTGGCTATATACTGGGGAAACCAACTGAACAGAAAAACGGTATCATCTGAAACCAACTACAATAAGAAACTGTCAGATGTGGAATATGCTAATGACGTATATCTTGTGTCGTAAAAAGTAACGGATATGAAAAATATTGTTAAAAGCTGGAGATATAATTAAAAATCCATCCAATTAATCAAAGCTGGAGATATAATTAAAAATCCATCCAATTAATCAAAGTCATACATTCTACTGTCCATATCATCGATTAAAATAACAGTCTCTATTTCAAATATGTCTTCCTCAATTTCTCCCTCCTCAATATCTGCCTCGTCTATATCATCTCCTTGCTCCTCCTCAATATCGTCCTCGATATCGTCTTCAGCTTCACTTAACTCATCATCACTACTTCATTCTAATTCCGCTATAATCTCCACTCTATTTTTTCTTTCGTGTGCAGCACCCATATCCACTTATATGCTCTAACAAATATTAAGAAAACTTAACACTTTATGATAGAAAAATGCATTCGTTATTATTTAAATGTTAACGGTTGAACCCCTACCTCGATGTAATCTTTAAGTGATGACCTTGAGATCAAATGTCCGTAACCTTCAAATGTCATTGACCTTCAAATGCCCTTGACCTTCAAATGTCATTGACCTTTAAATGCCCTTGACATTCAAATGTACTTAACCTTCAAATGTCATTGACCTTGGTACGAGCTTGCTCTTCGCATAACCTTGTTTGACCTTTGAAATAGTTTTGACCTTAGCACGACCTTCCAATAACCTTGATTGACATTGGTGCGACCTTGACCTTCTCATGACCTTGACTGACCTTGAAAATGACATTGACCTTGGTGTGGCCTTTTAATAACCTTGTTCGGCCTTTAAATGACCTTGACCACTCAGCCGATTCTAACACCTCCTCATTGACCTTTATTGCCAATATATATGCGATCAAGGTTAATGAGGAGGTGTTAGAATCGGCTGAGATACTCTACTAACTTTAAACCTTTTCGGAATAATTTTTAATATATTTTATTGTGACGTTGTTAACCAAGTTTGGTATAACCTTTTGATTTTGACATTCCGGTGTAAGTTATCCCTTTGTTTGTTTATGGTTACTTTGGATTACAATCAATCGTTATTGTTATTGTTTTGAACTGGGTTGTTTTATTTGGTTTAACAACAATACACGTAGTTACCTAGATTTATTCAATTTACTATCGGCAGAGTCTGTGTTCTCTGTTACAGCTAAAGGTATAAATATTGTGGCGCCCAGTGCTGCCAGCCAGTGTTAACGTTAAATCGGTAGATTTGTGTCGATGTTGTGTCTTCTTAATAATCTACTGATTTTGTCTGTAGTTCCCTTTATATATGGAAGAAAACTCTGGACGCGAACTCTTGTTTTTCTGTTGACGTTAATTCTGGCTTTATTTATTGTTTTTTATGAATATCCGTTCGTGATGAAGGCGTTTCTTATGTTCCTTCTTTCTTCGTGTATGTGTTCCTTGTCTGTTAGTCTCTCAGATCGCAAAACTAGTGTTTTTACAACGGAATTATTTGTGCCGGGTGATGGTGTGAGTGTGCTTTTAAATATCTATTTGTGTGTGTAGGTTTTCGATATACCGTTTGTCCCAGTAGTCCGTTCTCTTTCTTGATTACCAACGCGTCAAGAAAAGGGAGTTTCCCTTGTTTCCTTGACGTGTTGGTAATCAAGAAAGAGAACGGACTACTGGGACACACGGTATATCGAAAACCTACACACACAAAATAGATATTTATAAGCACAATCACACCATCACCCGGCACAACTAAATTCCGTTGTAAAAACACTAGTTTTGCGATCTGAGAGACCAACAGACAAGGAACACATACACGAAGAAAGAAGGAACATAAGAAGCGCCCTCATCACGAACGGCTGTTCATCAAAAACAATCAATAAAGCCAGAATTAACGTCAACAGAAAAACAGAAAAACAAGAGTTCGCGTCCAGAGCTTTCCTTCCATATATAAAGGGAACTACAGACAAAATCAGTAGATTATTAAGAAGACACAACATCGACATCGTTTTCACAACACACAGAAAAATAGCCGATGAAATAGGTAATGCGAAAGACAGAATTCCTCTAGAAGATCAGGGCGTTTAAGAAATGCCATGTTCAATTTGTGATCAATCATATGTGGGGCAGACAAACAGGCGAGTTAGCGCGAGAAGAGAAGAACACCAAAACGCGTCGTCAAGAAAGAAGTAACGTCATCGTTAGCACAACATAAACTTCTGACAGGGCACTCTATCGACTTTGAAAACACGAAGATCCTAGCAAAAAGTGAAAACCTAACGACGACAATTACAAGAGAAGCGATAGAAATAGAAAAGCGTCCTAAGTGCTTAAATAAACGTGACGACGGCCAGCGCTTGCCGCATACATGGAAACCGCTCCTAGCTCACCGACAGATAAAAAACACAACCAAATCCCGACAGATCGCAACCCCTACACGGACACACGGACCGACCAGGGAACTTACAGGCACTCGGAACAATTACACGAAGCCGCGCACGCATGACGTCAATAGTGGGACGCCCCCTCCCAACACAGCAGCATATAACAAGAGGTAGTGCTAGGCGCACATTAGATGATCTCCAGCTCTAACCAGCGACAGACCGACTAGCTCCTGAAGATGACGAATGCGATCTCGTTGAAACGTAGAGTAAATAGTCCTTTTCAGGACAAAACTCACACGCGGCCAAGAACCCGAGAAACTACACCTTCATCATACGTCCGCGAGAACCTCAAGAGTAACATATATATATATATATATATATATATATATATATATATATATGTATATATATATATTGATGTAGGTCAACCCTACACCTAAGAATGCCTCAGTTAGCAAAAGATAGAATTTTAAGGTATATATGTAATCTTTAGAGTAATTATAAAATATTGAAACTGAATTCTTCATATATAATATCAATAAAGTTGATTTCGCGTATTTAATTGTTTTTAATTCATTCTCATATTTGTTTATTTTAATCTTTTCATTTGCATAAGTCATTTAACTCCGATATCTTGTATTTCCAAAGATATTTCAACTTAATTGATTAACAATAAATGACGCCATTTATTTAGGCGACACTGTACTAATTTAAAATAATTACAGCGGGAATTATCCCTACTATGAACCTAGCATTATATACAATTATTAACATTCACACGTCAAACATGTACTCACCAACATAAATTATATAATTTATATTAAGCATATGTATATTTAAAATGATTAAATTGTCATTTTAATTATTATAAAACGTCGAGATTATAAAAATACATACAGTTGAACGAATCAGAAGTTAGGATTGAGAACAAAAGAAAGTTGGCGTCACTAGAAAATTCTCCATTAAAAACACCTAGACGTATTATAAGTGCCTCTCTGCAAATTAAAAGAAAAAGTATTAATAAATCTATAAAAACCATACGTCAAATCTAGTCAAAACCTTACCAGTATATCCAGCTCCTGTTTAACGCATTTTGCGAGTCCAGACGGTAACCGGTGTCCAAGAAAACGAAAATTACATTTCACCGGGAAGCCGGCCGTTAGATCGAACAACAAGCGGGGGACGCCATCCGATTGCCGCTCATACCTGTAGCCTGCATTCACAGATCTTTCAGCCAAATCCAAAATAATCAAGTCCTGTCCATATCCACATAAGTATTTTTTAATCATCCTACGAATTTTTTGAAAATGATAAATTAATTTATTTAAACACATGAAACCAGTATCAAATTAGTTTAATAATTATAACCTATGTTGCATATTAATATTAATTTAATTAAAAACTAAGTCACGAAGAATACAGTTTCCTGTTAAATTATTAAAAGTAGATAATAGAATTATGATTGCGTTTAGCTTTATTCATGTCACATTTATTTTGTCGTGTTGTTTAACCTAGATTTTATTTCATATTTATTTTATCACGTGACCTGATACATTTTATATATTCCTAATAATTAATTTATTCTCTTACCGAACCTACCATTTAAAGGGTATGTATCTATGCCCAACAACAAGAGTCTAAATTGTTCTTCCTAGCCGGACACATAACACAAACTTTCGCCCACCCAAATATACTTATAAGAAGTTATATGCCGGAACAGCTGTTTAGGTTAAGTATATGTAGTTATTAAAGATTATTTATCTTTGCATCATACGCAAATAATAGTTTTAACGTTATACAACCCCATCTATGTGTAACATTGGATAGCTTATTTCATATAGATATTTATAATTCAATATTTTTAAAAAAGGAAAATACCTTATCAGCAAAAGTTTATTTTTAACATTAAACTTTATATTTATCATAAAGGCCAATTCAGCTTTATATTAATTGGCCAGCCCAACTTGGGGCAATTATAAGTGCATTTATTAGGCACAATTCACAATATTTTATTATTTGGCTTTCTATTGATCTATAATTTAATTGGAGTGAGAAATAGCAATTATTCAAATCTCCTCTTACATGTGAGAGGAGATTTGAATAATTGCTATTTCTCACTCCAATTAAATTCAATATAATTCGTATACCGTACGAATGCCGGGGAGTGATTGATCTACCACAATGTAGTAAGACGAAGACGAATAGCGAGTTTATGTGGTTAGGGTTGAGATAGTATATTCAATCGGGTTCTACTGTCTAACTGTACGGGCGTTCCCTTTCTTTATCCAACACATTCTACATACGATCTAGGAACGAATAAAATAATCTCTCTCTAACACATTGAATATTCCTATCAGTCGGTCATTGTGTTCAAGCAAGGCCAATATACTTGCAGTTGGCCAGTCATTACTTATATATCCATCGATCGCACGACGTTGGGCACACGGTATATACACGAAAGTATAATAATAAAATCATGTCCATGTTAGAATATCGTGTACTGATGATCTGTAACGACAGTGAAATATCGATATATGCACGTTTCTGGACGGATGTGGTTTTTTCATATATATATATATATATATATATATACATTTGTAGTAATTTTCTCCAGACAAAACAAGTTCACATTTGTAAGTATTAAATGACAGGATATAAATGTCAAGTGACATTTATATCCTGTCATTCATATTTTGTATTCTCTTGAAAAAGGCGTATACAGCCGAAACATGTAGAGTTTTTTAAATACATATATTTTGAAGTAATATACAGACCTTTAATCGCCTACTGATTAGGTTTACCATATCATACCAAGGTCACGAAGTTATTATATTTATATATATATATATATATATATATAATAACTTCGTGACCTTACAGACCTTTAATCGCCTACTGATTAGGTTTACTATATATATATATATATATATATATATATATATATATATATATATACATATATGTTATTTCTTATTATTCCTTTCTAAACAACCAATATGCGATAAAAATTCAGATTTTATTTTCAATTTCCTTTCATTACATATAAGTCTAGCAGAACTGCAGAACATACAATATTTCAGAGGTGACAAGAAAACAAAATTACAAAGGATAAAACAAAGTGTGAATAGTACTACTTTTGACTATGTGCGGATCCAAAAATTTAAATTTTTGTAAAATATCGTTCTTAGTTGCAGCGAATATTATACTTTGATTTATGTATACTTACACATTATCAACACATTTAAATATTATTTTATTTAGTATTTATACAATTTAGATTAATAGCTTGGTAGTTCTGATTTTTACGGTATAATTATGTTGAAAATCGGTAGATCGGTAGAAATCATCTAAAATCGGTAGATCTATCGAAAAATCGGTAAGGCTGGCAACACTGGTGGCGCTCTATAAGATATAAGAACTCCCCCTCCACTCGCTTCTAAACTGAGCTTGTCTTTAACCTAAAGATCTCCGGGGCAATCATGTATTGAGGTAAATTGGGTAAGTTATAAGTAGAGTGGACCAATTCGGAGCGAAAGCAGAGGCGTGACTAACGAATTAGTTCCCGCGTGCCCCATCGCACATACGATTACTTAGTATGTTGTTCACGGTCATCGTGTGTACACGTATAATAGCAGCAGGAAAGTGTATTCTGTGTACTTAATTATGTTGAAGGAGCGTACAGTAAAAAAACCGCTATCATCAAAGTTAGTCAATAGGTTTATTGAGAACCATCCTAGTTTATCTTACAATGGGGTAAATGTAAAATGTTTAGTGTGCAATATATATATATATATATATATATATATATATATATATAAACCATTTAACAAAATCAAATTTGCAACGCCACGTGAATAGCGCAAGACATAAAGATAGAGACACCGGTGCCGATACAAAATACGAGGTGTTCTTATTTGATTTGTGTACAATGATGAGAAATAACTTTGGAGACGCACCTTATGTTAACAATATTTCGTCGCGCTTCTCCAGATTTTTAAGTCACGGAAAACGCATAAGACGGTAAGTTTTTTTTAATCATCTAATTACATACATTTTAGATTTTATTTTTTATACGTATCATCGAGAACGTTTCATAATCTAGAAAAACCGTCTTACATTTTTTTTGTATCTAACATAATAACACTGTTCGTGATAGTATATCTCTAGATATTAATAATGTTTCGCATGCGGGAACCAATTCGTTAGTCACGCCTCTGCTTTCGCTCCGAATTGGTCCACTCTAGTTATAAGCAGTAGGTATTACGTAAGCAGGCGCAAGACTAGTGCTCGTGGGGGTATATAACATATGCCAAAAATCACTTTCAGTTCCTGCCCTCCTATTTTCGGCGCAATTTCTTAAAATATTGACGATCTTTACCTTTGATATTATGTAACAATTAGTAAATATAAAAGCGGCCAAAATAAAATAATAACTTTCTTTGTACATACTTATTCATCAAAATAAAGTATATAATGTTATTTCTTTTTTGTGCCGTCTTCATTGAAATTATTAAATATTTTGGAATCGTTTAAGTATAATATCTATTTCAGCTTGTTACTTCTGTTATATTTTGTTGTTTTGTTAATTATAATAAATTACAAACTTAGATAAAAGGAGTTATTGTAGTGTCGAATGTACTAATTTTACAATTTATACATATTATTATTATTATACTCATTCGAATATTTTATAACAAATTGTAAGTTAAATGACGTAAACTCGACAACAAAATACGCACCGCAAACAATAAATTTGTACACTATTTACGTACTTTCCCTCCAAATTATCAAGAATAAGACGACCGGATGGTTTTTGTTATACACAGTCGTTTGTCTATTATGTACTTTATCCTTTGTTTGCTGTAGCGCGCACGGAGCAGGAAGACAAGACGCCTACTTGATTATGCAGGGCACTTAAAGTGTTCATATCGGGCGATTACTTGTTACAGTTTGTTTATCGCGAGCGCATTTTATCGACGAAAGATTTGTTACACCATGGAATGCCCGATTAAATTATACATCCGTTAAAAATGGCTGTTCGCTATTAATGTCCACAAAAGAGAACATTCAAAATTATTGAAGATTGACAGAGTGATGATTTATTTAATTATTTTTTTTAACGAAATTATTTCATAAACTTATTTCGGGTTTTGGGGGAGTCAATTATAAAATAATGTCTATTATCCTAATTTATTTATCTATTTACGAACAATAATCCATAGTACATTGTTTAAATGATTTATGAAATTCATGATTTAATGTAAGTACGTTTTTAACCCTTACAGCAAATTTTACAATATTAGAACTGAAAAATAATGTTTCTGCGTCCGATAATAGGCTAATAGTGTGGTTGGACGTAATTTGATTATTGTCCCCAAAGAAGAGAATTGCTTATCAGCAACATTTAAGACTACATCTGCAGTAATATATCCTACTATCCTGTACTACCATATTGACACATTTTAATTTATTCATGGACTACATTTCATTTAATCCACTACGTAGTTTATTTACATTAATATGAACTTAGTATTTCCGGCAATTTCAGACTGTATTTGTTATTACTAGAGAACGGACGCAATTTCCATAAAACGCAATCGGCAATTGGAATTGTGTATAACGACGCTCAGTACATCCCGGCGTAATTCAATGAAGTATTTGTTTGACTTACTCGGACACCTGGTCTCGCCGCGATAACAATGGACCAGCCAGCTACTGTATTCCGAGAATATAGTGTTTTTTAAAGTGTTTTCATGAGCGTAGATAGAAGCGGGGTTTTTATAATGTATTTTATTTATTAGTTTATATTTCGTAAGATAAATAAAGTGCTGTGAGTAAGTTTCTTGTTTTCATAGTTTTAACTGTTAATTACATCGTAATTTTTGTGATAGATCCTGTTTAATATCGTTTGATTGAATCTATTTCTACCAATTATTTCGACGTAAGACTGTGCATTGAATTTCGTTAAGTTTCAATAACTTACGCACACATTTTTATTTTTCATTTATTTAGATCTAGAGCATTGTTTAAATTACTTTTTCAGATATGATATGGAAGAACGTCGAGAACGGCATCGTAAAACAATGGCGAGTTAGATTGACGGTCATACTGATTGTATGTCCATTGTCAGTGATTCCGAAATTTATTACAAAATCCGTAAAATATCGTCAAAAATTCTTCACTTAGGATCGCAAACACATCTGAACTCTGTAAAACTTTTATGGCGGCTAATATTCCATTAAATAAACTTAGCAATCCCACTTTAAAAATATTTCTGAAAAAATATACTGGTCGAAATGTTCCTGATGAATCAACTTTACGCAAATATTATGTTTCTAGGTGCTACACGAGAACAGTAGAACGCATTAGAAGCCATCTTTTAAATCAATACATAAGCGCCGACAAAACGGTGGATATGTTAGTACGCTGTGTGGTAAATGTTGTAGCTGGTGTACTACATCCAACTATTCCCTATAACTCATATGTAATAGCAACAAGTGTTATAAATAGAGTTGATGCGGAAACAGTTGCTGAAACCATTAAGGAGAATATGCAAAAAATGCTTCATTCGGACGCCACGTACAAAGAAAAAATACTCTTATTTGCCAGTGATAGTGCTGCGTATATGTTAAAAATAGGCAGACTATTGAAGAAAACATATCCTAATATGCTGCATATTACTTGTGTAGCACATGCTCTCCACAGAATCTGTGAATATATCAGAGACACTTTTCCGGAAGTTGATAGACTTGTATCAGCTTTTAAAAAAGTTTTCAGAAAAGCACCATTGAGAGTAGCTCTTTTCAGGGAAAAATTTTCATCTCTGTCACTGCCTCCCACTCCAGTAATAACTAGATGGGGAACATGGCTGGAAGCTACTAGTTATTATGCTGAGAATTTCGATAGTCTAAAACATTTCGTAACACTGCTAAAGGATGATGTTAGAAGTATTGGTGAGTGCAAGGAACTCACACAAATCCCAAATTTAAAAAATCAGTTGTACTTTCTTCACGAACACTTTGGAAAATTGCCAAAACTAATCACTTATTTTGAAAATCGAAATTTCAAATTAAATGACGGATTAACCACATTAGATGTGGCTGTTAATAATTTGAATAGTATTCCAAGTGACTTCGGATGTGGCCTTCGGCAAAAGTTTGAAGCAATTCTTAATAGAAATCCAGATTTAATTACATTGCAGCAATTATGTATGGAGATAATTCCACAAAATCTAACGGCTAAATATGAAGAAATAAAAGAATATTTCCAGTATGCACCTATAACCAGTTGCGATGTAGAAAGGACGTTTTCTATTTATAAGGATGTACTTAATTCAAAGAGAACAAAATTGACAGAAGAAAACCTTGAGAAACTATTGCTAGTCAATATTAATACTCCTTTACTCAACTTGAACGACAAAATGAACAAATAAAAATGTTCCAATTATAGAAATAAAATTAAAAACTTTAAAAATACAACTTTTCAACAAATACATATGTATTTCGTAATTTTATAGATCACCACCCGTTCGTTTTCCAATTATATAAATAAAATTAAATATTTTAGAAATACAGCCTTTCGCCAGTACTGCACTGGGTGGTAAGCGTGTCCGTTCTCTAGTTATTACATATGTGTACCTCAAAACGACCCGTCATACTCTTTCTTTGGTTATGGTCTATCTTATTGATTCTTTTTATAATAGTTTTCTAGAGGTCTTTCAGATTTTTTATTATAAAGATATTGTATTATAACAAAAATAAGAATAATATAACCGAAATCGATTGAAAGTCCGGTGTGTGCGAAAGAAAGTCCGTTATCTTCAAATGAAAATCCGTATGTTCAAATCAAAGTACGCTGAGAATAAATAAGAATCCGTTGAAAATAAACTGTCAGTGGCATGTTTGTTACGTTAGTAGAAACGTAATTTAAGATGGTTTATGATAAAATAAGCGACGAAAAACGAAAACTGATTATAGATGCATTTGATAGGGGAGAAACTTTGATCTCTATAATAGAACTTTCACTGTAAAATACAACACAGTGAGAAATTGGTCCGGATCTACCAAAGAGAAGGAAGGATAGAAAAATTAGTTAAGGCTCACAGAAAAAAGATTTTAACTGATAACGAAATTGAAGAATTGTGCAATTGGGTCGATGAAGACTGCGCAATTTTAACGAAAGACTTAAAAGCAAAGTGTAAGGTTAATTTTGGTAAAAACATTAACTGTACAACTGCAGATGGGTATGCGTTGCTATCTATTTTGGTACGAATAGATATTGTTATCAAAATGTATCTTGTATTTTTAGATATTTAAGCAACTTCCATTACACATTAAAAACTATTACAATGATACCCGAAAGAAGAAACTGCCAAAAAGTCATAAATAATCGGCATGCATACGCTATGAAATTTACGGAAATGAAGGCCAACCCACATGTTCTTAGATTAAACTGGCAGTCAAATCTTTTCGCGAGTGAAACATGGTCGAAGTCCAGCAGGTATTAGAACTACTAAAATAGTGAAACAAGTACGCAGTAAAAATATATCAATTTCTGCGGCAATGAATAACCAAAAAGTATATTTCTTCGAGAAGAAAAATACACCTTACAATGGCGATACATTTTCGCAGTTTCTGACTGTGTTGTTTCATAAACCTGCAGATAATGGTAACGAGCACGGATTTATTATTATGGATAACGTTCCATTTCATAAAACCAATGAAATGCAGACATTGATTGCTGCACTAGGTCATAAGGTAGCTTATCTCCCTGCTTATTCATCCTTTTTAAACCCGATAGAAAATTTATCTAATCAATGGAAAAATAAAATAAAACGGACAGAACCGCGCACTCAAGATGATTTATATATAGCTATTGAAAACACTGTAACCGAAATATCCAACGAAAATTGGTTGAATTACTTCAATCACATGCAGACATACATACCAAGATGCTTAAGATATGAAGTTATTTGATGATTAATAAAAGAAATTTGAATGTATTTGTCTTTGTTCTAATAAATTAATTATCTATATATGTACATATTGCTATGAATAGTGGGTTGAAGATTTGTTACACCACTTTCCACAACCAGTTTTCCCAACTAGGTTTCTCAGCCGGTAAATCTTCAAATCTGAGACCTCTAACTTCTCGGGTTCCACTTAGGAAAGACGTGTATATAATTTGAGTTGAGCGCCAGTGAAATGTTCACAAAAATTTATAGACTTATTTCATTAATTAATTAGCAATAATGGAATGAGTCAAATGAAACAAACGCAAGATAAAAAATTTAAATAAATATTTAATACAAAAATAATAAAATTTATCTTTACAAAGTATAAAGACGGTGTATCACTACAAAGATACTGGAGTTAAAACATTCATTGATAATGACCGCAAATAAATGGAAAACTTCCTCCAAATGAATCCGAACAAACTTATCTAAAATAATTAAGTTTAATATTAAATTCTTCCCAAAAAACCACACTGTATACTCAGATACTGATACGCGAACAAAAACTTACACGTGTGCTATCGACACGCACAAAAACCCTTGAATCCTCGCGAACAAACTTTTCAATTATAATATTAACATAGAATTTTAATATTTAACTGTATTATCTATATTCTTAATAATTAAATCTCTTAATTACTTATTTTAATATAATAGAAATATAGTTACTATATTTATTCTTATGACGTCATACAATTCTAAATACTTACAAAAACTAAAATGGAGACTCTAACAAAGAAGGTGCATAATCAATTTAAACATCAATAATACAACGAGAATTTATCTCTATAAATATCGGTACTTTAATAACAATATAACAAAATCGCTTTCAATCAATCAACCCGAATTAATTAAAATATATTTAAATATATTTCACAAAGCAACCTTCTTGTTCAAACTATAAATTTCGTCCCTCCCGTTTCACTTCGGTTAACAAATTTTTCACTCTAGTTAACCTTCGAAAATTTAAAAACATTTTCATTATACAGTCTCTTCCCAAATAAATGTACATTTTTAAATTAAATTATTTTTAATTAAAAATCCAAAGCAATATGTGACTTATTTGCTTGATCTGACAATGCGAACTTTCATTTGGAAATAGCGGACTTTGTTTTGGACAAAGGTACTTTCATTTGGACAAACAGGACTTTGTTTTGAACAAAGGTACTGTCATTTGGAAATAGCGGACTTTGTTTTGAACGAAGTTACTTTCATTTGAATAAATAGGACTTTGTTTCGCAATAATAATAATTCATACCTTAGCATTCTCCAACAACTAACACCAATTACAGGCGCGTTGGGAGGCCATAAGTAGATATTTGGCTATCAGCTTTCATCTTAAACTAGAAAAACGCCACAAGAACCTACGTGGGCATAAGACCCCTGATTCGATAAGTCAGTGACTTACCACTGCTCTATAAGCCGGTTACTCGAAAGCGTTATTTCCATAGATTATAGATTCTACAAAGGTTGACAATATTAGCTTCATTTTCTTCTGTGAAGAAAGTTCTGCTTCCGCCTAGTGAGCAGAAGAGTGGGGATATCGGCGCGCTTGCAGCGCTGCAGTGGGGTGTAGTCTGGTTCAGCGTGAGTCTGGTAGTACTAATGAAGGAATCGTTCTGATATTCTTTCATACTATTTTAATCGTTTAAAATTTAACCCCCCTCCCAGACTGTGAATTGCGTGCTGTTATTCGATTTCTGTGTGCAAAGAATATGAAGGCTGCTGAGATTCATTGTGAACTTTGTCCTGTTATGGTGAAAATGTCATCAGTCACAATACGGTTAGAAGATGGTGCCGTATCTTTCGAGAAGGATGAATCCATAATGAAGAACGAAGTGGAAGACGAACTGTCCTGACGAACGAACTTGTGGGTAATGTCTAAGAAAAAATTCGTGAAAATTGGCTATTAACAATCACAGAACTGGGTGCGTTTTCCCCTCAAATTTCACGTACAGTTTTGTACGAGGTTATTACTGAACATTTAGGTTACCACGAATTTCACGATAGGTGTCAAAACTTCTTACCGAGAACCATAAAACAGAGAGAATAGAATCAATACTAACCTTTCTAACACGTTACGATATACCGAAAGTGAAGATTTCCTCAGGCATATCATAACAGGTGATGTGATTTGGGTCGCCTATGTCAAGGCTGAGATGAAAAGACAGTCAATGCAGTGGGGTCGCTCTAACTCACCTACGAGGATACCTCTAAAGTGCTGTCAAAGATTTTCTGCGAAATAAATCGCAATCACTGTCTTTTGAGACAGAAAAGGCATCCTTCTAGTAGACTTTATGGAACGAAGGACCACAATAAACACTGAAGTCTACTGCGAAAGCATGGCTTAACTCGCAGGCGGCAGAGTTCTATGAAGAAGGCATTAAAAAGCTGGTTCAACGCTATGGCAAATATCTTAATCTTAATAACAACTATGTAGAAAAAATCTGAAAGTAATAGCTTTAAGTTGTATATAAGAAAAACCTCTTCATTTATTGGGGGTTTTGTTTAATAACCAAACAGAACTTACTTTATCAATCGCCCTCGTAATAATAATAATTATTATTATTACTATTATTATTATGCACTGCCACAAATTATAATGCATGCCTTAGCATTTCCCAACAGCTTAACGCCAATTACAAAAGACATTAGCATACCATAAGTTATTATTACACCCGGGCATTATTATACGAGGGGAGATTCATATATTATCTACTTAGCCAAAAAAATTAAATGACAATTACACTGACCAAATTTAGCCCAAATCTAAATTTTGCTATTTTTACAGAGCTTTATTTAACCAAAAATGAGTGAAATTCAGTTAGAACATAGAAGCGTGACAAAATTCTTGACAAAAGAAGGAAATGTACCAAAAATATGTACCACAAGACGACAAACATGTACATGGAAAATGCACCGTCAAATTTTATAGTAAAATTTTGATCTAGGTAATTTCGATGTGATAGGAAATCAATTCAAGACGATCCATTAGACGGAAGACCTATCGAAGCAAAAACTAAGGAAATGATCAAAGAAAGTTGAGGAACAACTGTTTAGCACTTAGAAGAAAGTATGTGTCAATTATTGCTGTTGAAGTCCAGGTATCAGAAGCCACAGTATTAAATTTTAATGATAATTTAGGAATGAACAAAGTGTCAATACGATGGATTTCCAGGTTGCTTTCTCCCAAATATTATATCGACAACAAATTGGTCAGAAGAACTTGAGGATTTTAGCTGACGATAAAAATCTTTTCTCGAAAATTATAACAAATGGCGAGAAACGGGTGTATCACTGAGACCCACCAACAAAACAAGAACTCACCCAGTGGGTCCACACGGGATCTCTACCGCCAAAGAAGGCAAGGACGCAAAATTCATCTGAAAAACTGATGGCGACGGTATTTTTAGATACATAAATAATCTTGTTAATTAAATACACGAAGAAAGTACCTACAACTACAGGAGAAGTTGCTATATGCCCCAAAGAGCAATAGTCTTGCGCCTGCTCACTTACCGTAACACCTAATTCAGATCTATCAACCTAGCCCAATAACATGATTACCCCGGAGATCTTAGACAAAAGAAACCAACTTAGTTTAGAGGCGAGCGGTAGGAGAGACCTTATTTTTTATGAGGGCGCCACCATGTTTATATTCTGTAGCCGTTACAGTGAACATAGACACTGCCGATGGTAAATGAAATAAATCGAAGGTATCTACGTGTTTCGTTATGATATACCAATAAAACAACAAATGTAAAACAACAACAATGATTTATCTATAACCCAAAACAATAAACAAAAAAAATATGGTACACCAGAATGTCAACGCAGTGTTACGCCAACTTGGCTAACAACGTCAACAATAAAATATTAAAAATAATATCGACAAGATTCAACTTTAATGAATGAAAAAACTATATATAATATTTACCAAGGCGATAATTACATTAAAATAGCGATATGATTTGTCAATAAACAAAGTAATGTCTGGTAATGAGTAAAAGACTCACCCACTACCTATAGTGAATGAATGAAATGAATCAAAGTGTAGACAATAAATTGACTAATATGTGAAAGTAAAATATATGCACCTAAAATCAGGTGTTTTAGATAAAGTCTAAAAGTAGCTCATACGATTTAAAAAAAGAGGCCTGCGTATGAAATGATTTGACCAAATAATGATAAGCAATTAAATTAAATAAGAATCTTTATCTAAAAATTGCATAAACATCTAAGATCTTGGATAAATCTGACGTCGAGATTGATACACACTGTATATTAGAGTGGTCCAAAAAATTTTTGTTTTGTTTTTCAGATTGGCCACCCCGTAAATTTGTAACATGTATCCATAGCAATAACATTGTATAATTTCAGTTGGCTAGCTTTACTGGAAGAGGGTGCTCAATCGAGTGCTGTTTTTGAAATTTTTGAGAAAAATGCTTGATTTTTATTTTTAAATGCTTTTATTTAACTCTCCTTGTCTGTTTGTTTTTATGTTTGTACCGGATTCTTGTGATCGAATTTTCACTACCTTCCCGACTAGCTAGACAATGACAATGCATTATTCAATCATTTTTTACACGATTTGATTTTTTCTCGCGGTTAACCTAAAAGCATATTTTCAAATTTTTTTGGATATTCTTGTTTTATTACAGGTCAGACTCAGTGAATCAGAGCAATAAAATGAGTTCATCAACTCGAAAAAAAGACGATATTTTTCTACTTGGATGTCGGGATGTTGAGTCATTGGTAAGGATTAACCAACTTCCAACTCTTCGGCAAGTTCTACTTTGTTATCACCACACATTAAATGAATCAAGGAATGTGAAAGATTCTGGGCATATGCTTATTCAAGAAGTCATAGAAGTGTGGAGCAAATCTGGTATTCCAACCAGGCAACCAAATCACTGCATTGAAAAACTTATAAAAATTCATAAGAACTGGCCGCTTTTAAAGAAAAATAAAACAAGAAATTCGCAAGCACAGAAAAATAGAGAGCATTTGTTTACAGAAGAGCTAGACAAACTTTTAGATATCGCCCATGCAAACGCTATGAATTCAATCAAAATTGCAGAAGACAGAAAGTTTCTCATGGATCAAAGAAGTGAGCGTAAGATGATCATGACATCGATTGACAAGAAGCTAGAAAAGACCAAAGAACGTTCTCTCAAACGAAAACAAAGAGCTGAAGAATTAAGAAAAAATGCCGCTAAACATAATGCTTCAATTTCAGTAGTGTCAAGTCAAGAAATAGAACTTGATTTAAGCTGCAGTAGCACTTCGAGTGCAACTACCAATTTGAAGGATAAGCAAGAAGATGATTTTGTGGTTACTTTACCAAAAAAGACACAGGTCGCTACAAGTAAAAGTATCGTTGTGCCATCAACTAGTGGTATATTTACACAACATGTTACCAGCGCTCTGAATCGTAACAAAATATCCGACAGAGAAGCAGTGCGACTGATTATTCCATTGTCTGCGTGGCACTCTCCTCGAAGCAAAGACGGACCGTGATCTTTTATGGCTTGCTTGTCGTCATCACGTGTTTGAAATAATGCTTTCAAAAATATTTACACTGTGCTTTGGCCATCAAACTCTCCTAAGATTCCATTATTCAAAAGATTCAGCGATGTTTGGGATACATTACCAAAAGATCACTACGATTGTCTTGACTTCAATACTAGCGCGAAACAGTTTGCCGAAAATACTCTTGAGAGTCTTACGACTGATATAGCTAGAAAAAAACAAGTTCGTGGTGATTACAACGAGCTAATAGAGCTCACAATGATTGTTCTGAACAAACCACCTACAAGGATTAGTTGGCGTACTTCGGGACCAATACATCATGCTCTCTGGATGGCAAAACTGCTGTATGCTATGAAGATTTTTCTCTTTTCGAAATAATTCTCAAGCATTTAAGCTAACCAAAAGAGAAGAAAAACAAATTGTTCGATTTGTTAGTTTCGGTGCACTCATATATACGAAGATTTGGATCGAAGCGCCTTTGGCAGCTGATACAGCGATTAATGACCAACTTTGAAAGAGATTAAAATTATACGAAGTAATTGATCCCGAAATCAGTGCAGCTGCAAGGGTTGTCTTAGAGCGTCACTTGTGGTACTTATCTGATGAGCTAGTTGCCTTTGCCTTGTTTTCTGACAAGCTGTCTTATGACGAGAAAATGGCCATTGTTCAAAGAATGGATGTTGACGGCGGTTCTCGTTTAGTAAGAGGTGACTCTGCCAAATTATCCACGGAAGCCACATTAGAAGCCTTTGCATCGCAAAGAACGCTGAAAACGCTCTCGGTTCTAGAAATCATAGACTCTTTCTTGCAATTACCTC
Organism: Melolontha melolontha; assembly: GCA_935421215.2. Classification (NCBI taxonomy): domain Eukaryota; kingdom Metazoa; phylum Arthropoda; class Insecta; order Coleoptera; family Scarabaeidae; genus Melolontha; species Melolontha melolontha. The sequence goes on along the minus strand of OW285242.1, from coordinate 93,831,869 downwards.
CTGAGGCTTGGGATGACAATGTTGATTACCTTCAAGGCAAAAGTTGCATAAGAAATTTGCGTGTGGTTAACGACACTGCGGAGAGGGGTGTAAAACTATTTGTTACAATACGATACTCACTAACAATGAGGAGGAAAAACAATTTTTACTTCATGTCGTTGAACAGAACAGAAAGACCATTTCTACTGAAACTTCCAAAACGATGCTAATAAACTTAGTTTTAAGTTGAAAAAAAAAATTTAATTAATATTATTTTTAAGTATTTCTTTATTTATATTATTTTGTGTGTTTTAATACTATATCTGAATAAAAAAAATTATTTTTGATACATTGTTTACATTTTGTACTTAATATTCTGACTAGTTCTTTCTCAGGATTTTTTCATAAAATTCAAATATTTTAAGGTCGATGAGCACTCCCTTGCATATAAGATAAGTTGCTGAAATTTTGAAGACATGATATGAATGGTAGTTGTAACAAAACTAGGGGGTGGCATAACTTCTTCTTGGAAGTTTTTTTTTTCTATGTAAGCATGGACCACCCTACTGTATATGCAACAATTCTTATATATAACACACAATTAACTATTTAATTGCGTAAATTCCAATTTACAAAAATTTATACCAAAATAAATCTATAAAGATTTGTCCACACTGTATATGCAGAAAATATATTATTAATTATAATACAAAATGAACTGTTCATTAATTTCAGTTATAATCATAAAAAAATTACTTTACACCAATTAATCCCAAAATAGAGACTTCAATCCACGTGATCGAAAAAATATATCTTTTTAATCCGTATATATCCACGAAAATCAAGGCCTACAGGACAAATTCCTCGTCGATTTACAATACCAAGCAGAATTAAAAGCCGCTACTTGCGAACATTTAATATGTTTTAATAAATTCTACTAAGTCAGATAATTTTACAACCCTGGCAATGAAGCTTAATCACTTGACTGGAACGAGAGACTGAGACCCTAAATTCCTCTTGTTCGCATTTTTATAACAAACCAATGCGACGTCATACGAAAAAAATATATTTGAAAGAAGATTTTAATTACTTTAGATTTTACACATCAGAATGCAAATGTACTACCAGCACGATACAGCTCCCGCACATTTCACTCGTTAAGTGAAGCAACATTTGGACAAAAGTTCTCCAGGGCTTTGGATTGATTGCGATGGTCCTATTAGTTGGTCTCCAAGGCCTACAGACCTCAGCTCTAGATTATTGTTTATAGGGCTGGTACAAAGATGAAGTGCACAAACTAAAGGTGGACTCTCAGGATGCCCTAATTCAACGTATTAGAAACGCTGCAGCTGACCTTAAACAAATACATGACTCAATCAGGAGACCAACAGGCTCTCTTCCTAGGCGAAACAGAAAATCTTTAGACTTGAATG